>CM041720.1:6065770-7265770 GCA_023373845.1 Nibea coibor | reverse complement strand
TATTGTATCTGTCTTTTTTCGCTCTGTATCCGTCCCTCTCTCCCTTCATTCTCCCCGTGGCTATGAATGAGATTTCTTTTGTCCAGTTCACTTCATAACTGCCTTGACAAGTCCCATATTGATTGCACTTGCTGATTAGAATTGATTCCACTCTGCAGTGTATTTTCCTTTCTGTTTGGTCCTTCCCAGTATGATGAGCACTTTTCAGTGTCCATTCATCAGAACGACGTTTTGGATCCTTCTGCCCTTGGGAACAAAAACGATTGTTCGACTGTATGATCAAAGAAAAAGAAAAAACCCAGCGGAGAAATGAGCGGAGTGGTGATTTAGAGGAGCTGATTAAAAATATGCCCAGTAAGGTTTATTGTGTTTTCTGATTGTTTTTTTTTTTTTACAGAGACCAAGACCTCCCCCATACCATCCTCCAACGCACCACAAAAGGCTGAACCTCCAGTGGGCAGAGCTGCCAGGCTCCTCACATTCTTCTCTCCTTTGCTGTTAGGAATGCTGCTGCTGTTCATGTGGTGAGCGAACACACACACACTCACACACATTCTCTACACTCTTGTAATGAGCCTACAAGCCCTCATCTTTGAATTGATTACGAACTCAACCATTCAGTCACATATCGGCGAGTCGATGCATGTCTATTGATGTCAAGAGGATGTTTAATAGAACAAGAGCAACAACGATTGGGCGAGTTAGTTTTATGACCCAGCAGGGGGTCTTTCTTCATATTTTTCTGCAGAACTCCTGAAGGGATT
Source organism: Nibea coibor (assembly GCA_023373845.1). NCBI lineage: Eukaryota > Metazoa > Chordata > Actinopteri > Sciaenidae > Nibea > Nibea coibor. The sequence goes on along the minus strand of CM041720.1, from coordinate 7,265,006 downwards.
GAGGTAAAAATCCAATCCAAAGCTGTCCAATTTCATTAATTTTACAGTTTTACACTATAAATCATGCCGTAATAGCACACGTCGTGTCAAAGATGTAGATGTTGAGCAGGGAATGCTGAAGAGCTGAATGCTCTGGATGACAAGAAAGCTGACTGCAAAGGTCTGCAGTCAAGAAATGGTTTTTGCAGCTTATTTAATGAACAGAGAAAGACTGACAAACAGCAACTCTACAACAACACTTCAAACACCAAAAACACCAAAACACTTCAACACCAAATGACAATTAAGCGTGGCCGTCTCCAACTGAACACCTGCTGCTCATTTCAATCACCGGAGGACAGACCGAGCCAGGCTGAATTACATGAACGAGGTAGAGACACATCCATGCCAATTATTCTACCGTACCCTCGAGTACAAGAGGTCCAACTGGAAATCTATGACCATTTACACACCATATAATCTCAGTGGGTTTGTTTTTCTTAATATAAGATGTGAATGTTAACACGCACACCTAAGTGTACTGCACTGTATGGACTGTAGGTGCACGTCTGAGGTCTGTGTGCTTTAATATGCTCAATTTAATGCTTGTTTGTATTCATACTTCACCACAGGCCAGATGGAAATGTTCTTTTTACTCCAAAATATATATATAAAAAAACAGTTTGATACCCTCTGCTGACACTTGTGCTCTGTCTCTTTCTCCAGATGTAAACGTCTTATTCCTGAAGGCAGTGGGAGGAAGAAAAAGGAGGAGGAGGCTGGTCTTTTTTCTATTTTGCACATGTTTCAAGGATACAGTGCATCATTTCTGTCCATCACACAGTTACTCACCAAGATTACTTAGACACGGAATCAGACGATGATAATGCGATTCAGCATTTTTGATTAATGGTGACAAAGAAATTCTTCAGAGGAACTTTTGAAAGCAGCATCCTCATCATCACGAACAACAACAACAGCAGCAGCAGCAGCAACAGGAGCAGCAACAACCACAACAACAGCAGTGATATCAGCATAAACAGTCTTATATTACCCCCTGGTGGCTTCGATGGGCCACAGCAGACTTTGATTTGGTTTGGGAATCTTCAGAACAACTCCTCAGATGACGAAGAAATATCTCCTCATTACCTTTTTGTTTTTGTTTTTTTAATTAATAAATTGATAAAGTCTTAACACACACATACAAACACACACGTAGAGCATTCACGCGTGTGTGTTTGTGCGTATAGCTACCATAGCAGTCCCCATACAGCTAAATCTTCATGCCAAAGACTCAACTCCACCCCCGACAAAACGATTCCCGAAACAATTCACTTAGCTTCCTGAAGCCTGTGTCTGCCTTCGTCGTGGATGGAAAAAAAAAAAAAAGTTGCGCGCACGTGTGTGTTTGTGCACGCCGCCCGATTGATACCGACAGAAACGGTACACGAGCGAAACTCGGGAGGAATCTGAGGAACCCTGCGGCTCCTGTTTGTGTAAAACCTACCATTTAACAAAGAAGCCACAAAAATACCCAATCAGACTCTTATTCTGTCGACTCCGATGGCTGACTCAAACAGACGGAGAGAGTTGTTTTTTTATTTGTTTGTTTGTCTGTTTTTTTTCAATATGAGGACTAACACTTTGAAGAATTCAGTAACGGTAGTCTGGCTTATTTAGACAATTAGCTTTACACTCTGCTTTCAGCGACCGGCAAAGAGGACCTGGATTGTAAGAAAAAAATAAAATCTAAAAATAAAGTGGATTTGAGACTGAACAATTCTTTTCCCATCCATTTGTTTTGGTTTCGGCTTTGTATCGACGGCAGCAAAGTTGGTTATTGACACACCGATACGAGCTGTGTTGGTTCTCCATTCTGCTCTGTGCTGTAAAATACAATAACACGAAACAGTTTGCTTTCTGACGCCTTTAAAAACATTGAAAAAAAAAATGTCTTTTTGCAGTTTACATTTCAATAGCCAATATCACCAGTTAATATTATGTTATTCAAAGGAATATTGATGTGTTTTATTGTATTTTTTTTAATTATAATAAAAACACAAATAGAGGATTTTAGTTTTATTTGTTTTTTGTTTTCAGACATTCATAATGGCTTAATTCTCCTTGATCCTATTTTGTAAACTATGATATGTAACTTTAACATTGAACAAAAGTTTATTATTTAATAATAATAATAATGTATGTATTAGCAGTAGAATGTCGTAACCTGTACCTGGGGTCTTTTTTATAGATGTATATACAATGACAGGTTTCAACCATTAAATGTGACCATTTCACAATGAATGATGACACGCTGGCCTCATACTCATTTTGCTTTTCGATCTGACATACTGAGAATGCATCAGTGCCGTCTGTTCCTTCCGCTCTGACCGAGTGATCCAGAAGATTTTATGCTAAAAAAACAAAACAGGATTGGGCTGAGGTGTCTATTTCCTGAAACTGGCAGGAAGGTGCAACAACTTTTCAGTGTAATAACACATTCATCAAATCCTACGTTATGCCACAAAAACAAACACTGTTTTGTTTCCGAATCAATAGTTGTGACCTCGCAGATAATGTTTTTTGTTTGTTTCAATTCGACTCAATGAAAATAATATATTCACACACCGATGAGCTATATTAGCATCGCATGGGTGATCTGTGAAATTCTGATTCTGTCTTTTGAACGACAGTATTATACATCATTCTTCACTTGCATATATTTTCCTGACACAGCAGATGTGTCCATTTTTTTTAAAATTCATTTCATTATAACTCAACATTTCAACACTGAACCTGTCAGATGTATAATGCACGGCTGCTAACTGAGCAAGACACTGATTTTTGCAGTGCTTCACGATGTGCATTGTTTCCCACTCAGTGAAAAGAACACGATTCATCCTCTGGGGAACACGAACATCTGTACCTAATTTGATCCATGAAATAAAGAGATTTCAACCAAAACCAGCCGGTGGTGCTGGAGATAAAGACATGGATCACCAAATTCTGCAGGATTCGTCATTTTGCATGCCATTCTATCCAACACTGTGTCAGCCTGAACCAAAGCGCTGAAACAACATTACATTACTGTCCTTAGAGCCACAGTGCCAGCAATGACTGGATATACTGACATCTGTCATATGTCTTGTGCATTTATAGAGAAAACGAAACAAAAACTCTGAGAAACTCAAAACAAGGACTTGAATCCCTCCTCCGAACGTCAAATGTTTATGAGTCCTTCTGCTCCCACTAACAACAACTCAGTGCTTTCTCCTCATTGTCCTTCTTCACAGGTCAGTACAGAGAGATTCTTCACCTGATGAAGACCACTCTGTTTTAAAGCTTGTCAGTCATCCTCACTTCAAAATAAAATCAGCAGCATTACAGTCGTACACTGCATACACTGCAACTCTTGGTTTCAACAGGTCCACAGTCAACCTGCACGCTGTGAATGTTCACACCCGACTTGACTAACTGAGGTTTTGCTCACGTTTCTTGTTAGCGGTTATCATGGTGAATACGATGTCATTACACGTGATGGAAATCCAGTTTGCCAGAAGAACTATTCACCTACAGGAGGAACAAACAACAACTTTAACACCGACAAGGAAATATGGACTATCTCATGGAGGTGATATTGGTCAAAATTCCCCCTTTTGACCTTCATCTCTCACTCTCTGTGCCTACCTGTCTCTCTCTCTCTCTTTAATCCGTCTCACTGTATCTCCTCCCTCTCAAAAGCTCTCTTTCCTTCAATATTCTGACAAGTTCTGGCAGGACGATCTGGAGACCGAGGACAAATCAATACACCATCTAACAGCTGTCAGCTGGAGTCCACTGTGTGTGTGTGTGTGTGTGTGTGTGTGTGTGTTGCTGTCGTGGGTATTGCATTCATTACTCTTTCCTTCTTGCCTTGCTTATGCTGGCCTGTAAGCTTCTTTTTTTTTGACATAGGGGTGTCGATGAGAACTGAATTAATATTTGCAATGACAGAGAACATGAGACTGGCCAGGATAGGTCTTCCATTGTCCTTGTTGTATGTGTGCATTCCTGCTCTTTAATCTCGACTGAGCTGTGGATACGCCATCCAGCAGAAGCTGTCAGTTCCAGCAGCCTCGCTCTGCTCTAATGACTAGTTTGACCTTTCACTGATAGCTGGATGAATGACACGATCCCTCTTTCCCTCTCACTTCTGCCCTGGTGTCTGGTTCTTGCCTCCTCTCTGCCTTTGACGTCCTTTATCTCCCTGTTTTACAACTCCTGTCTATTTCTGTTGCTCACACAGTATTTTAACTTTCACCAGTTTGTTTTTCACACCTTTGGGAAGCCACGTACACATGAAAATATGTCAAAACATGTACATGTTCCGTACACTTTTGCTTTTGGCATATAAATTGTCCCTTGGGGTTTTTGCTCTGATCCCTCCAATATTTAGGCCATCGCTGTATGAAGTTTAACTTGACTGAATGCTGGTGCCCACTTGTGTCATACTTTTTTTTTTAAATTTACACGTTCAAATTAAAAAATTATACTTTGAATTGTCTCTCTGATTGATTTTGAGGAAACCCTTTACATCTGGCCACTGGAGGGCAGCAGAGTCAACCTCCTACACCATGCCTCTCTCCATGGTGCTGAATAATTCAAACGCCCACCATCGTGATGGACAGGTTCCATTATTCTGCCTTTTGTACATCACACTGAGAACCGCTTTTATTCATTTTAGTATATAACAGGCAAACCCAAAATGTCACCCTCTTCTTGGCTTGATACTTGTTGAACAAATGAACTAACTTAATGGCGTTGGTCCTGCAGCACAAAAATGTGACGTGATAGGCAATGGGGAAAAAAAAGATGGAACATTATCACAACAGAACACACTCACTCTCTCTGAGAAGTACCGGAATCATAAGTCACTGCCACAAAATGAGAGGTCATGCTGCTGTTCACCACAATTACTGCTAGAACATTGCTGTCCCAGATTTCTGTCGAGCGCAGAAATGTTGCAGCCTCAATCTCCAAATTGTGGTGATTCTGGTGATGGCATTGATCTTGTCACTCTCTTCAAGGGCTGAGACTTTTTTTTTTCTTTCTTGAGCAGATAAATCCAGACAAGATTTAGATCCATTCAACAAAGTGAAAGTCAAGCCAAATGCGCAACCTTGGTGAGTCACTTTGTGGCTGAGCTAAAAAACACTTAGCTCTCTATTTTGCTCTCCCTCAAAGGATATGCACAGCTCGTCGTGGAGCTGAACACCACGATCCAGAGCGTTTACAGGATAGGATCGGGCTTTTTTAGCCTCAGGGATTGCCTGTAAAGCAGACAAGGCTTTCAAATTACAAATCAACTGTGGACACAGAAATGGAACATAAATAAATCAGCAAACGTAGAGCTCAATGGGACAATGAGGGACAAGCTTGCATAAGATCACTAAATATAATAATAAAGTCAGATTAAATTTTAAATTCAAACTCGCTACCTACTGACGCTGAGAACCAAGCTTATTAAAGACATCACATTATTACAGATCTGTAATAGAGACATGACATTATATAAAAGTGGATTTTTGATGAGTGGTAACATTGAAATTTATAGCATGGTGAGTTTCAACATTTGAACTGACACACATATTCAGAAACTATCCAATCAGCAGGTTAGCCTAAAATGGGCAATAATATCTGCCAGTCAGGGTTCAATACTGAGATTATTCTGCCAGTCAAAATCATAAAGAAAATACTACTTGAGCAAAAAACAAGATTTTTGTTTGGTCTATTCTGTGTTGTTTATTATATCAGCATCAAGCACATTCTGAATCCTCAGGTGTGAAGTACTGATGGTGACAGCTGCTTTCTATATGTCTGTCTGCGCTGCATGTTTCTTTAGTGTTTGGTTTATGTGTTTAAGTATTTGTTTCATTGTGTGGTCTCTGTCACCCTCTAGTGGCCATCAGGGAAACTGCATCTGCCAAGAATCAGATCACGTTATCTGAAAGCATCTTGTGATGACTCTCTGCTGCAGCTAACAGCAACACCAATTCTCATGTCCCAAAAAAAATGTACATGAGGAACGTAATATTAGACACACGAGGCCATCAGTGACCACATTTACTTCCATTCACTGTATTTCTGTTACTTTCTCTGTCGCTCTAATGATGCTGATGTGCGCTCCAGAGGTCGTTTTGCATAAGCCATGATCAATATTTTTTATTTTCTCTCTTCTCATAACATCACCCAATTTGCAACATCGCTTTTAGCTGGAGGCTTTAAGCATTCTTCCACCAACCTTTCATTTGGCTATCACCTCAAGCTTCCTCAATGGGTTTCAGTATTTAACGTAAGTTGGTGAATGACGGTGAAACGGGCCACAACTAGACATTTCAATATTAGATTAATTCTGTACTAATATTAGATTTGAAAGCGAGGAAACGGTTGACCTATAATCACCACGAGATTTAGCACAGTCAGTGGTTGGACTCTTAAAATGGCACAGAACACTGTGTGGTATTTTAAGTCTCCGGCACTCAAATTGTGTCAAGTGTTTCAGACATATTTTTAAACTCATCCCTCCTCAGTATGTACTAAGACGTGTTGGAGACTTCCTTATTTAGGCTTTGCCTGTTTACTTGTCAGTGTGTTTTCATGTTGAACGTGTTTGCACCATGTTAAATTCTATATCACAATACATAGAAAGAGAACTGTACCTAATTTCCTGGGAACAAATTAAATTCTTTTTCTTTCTACTCCAAAACTTGCAGTCAACGGACAGCTGCACATCTTATTATAAGACTTGAACTATATTTATTTATTTTGTCTATTTATTTCTATGTTTTAATGTTTTAAAAATAATGGAATGGGTCAGAGTTTTAATATTATGATTTATTATTTATGTATTTATTGATCTCCAGCTCTTCCACTCATGACCTGTAGGTGGCAGCAAAGCGCCGCCGGCCATCAATACTACCCCCGCAAAAAAAAAAAAAAAAGACACACAACAGAAGAAGACGCAGAGCTGGCGGAGGGATAACTAATGCAGAGATATGGGGTGAGTATTGTATCATTTATCAACCGGCTGATCGAAAATGACCTCGGGACACTTGAATTAACCGGCAAACGGTTGATTTACACACCTCGGTCGCGTGAGAGGCGCGTCGTGTCGCGTCCTTCGCTGCAGTTTTGGCAGAGCTCGCCGTGGACAGCTGCTGTCCGCCTACACAAAGCGGCGCCTTTCACTGTCACTGTTAGCCGCTTAGCTCCGAGCTAGCCGCGGCTGTCATCGTCAGCGATGTGGCCGCAGCTCGGTGAGATAAAGGTTATCATGTCGTGTGTGTCTTTGCAGACGGCCTGACGTTAACGCGGGGACGCCGGACGGACAAGTGAAATGACTTAAAACTAGTTAGCCTCGCTGACGTTACGACAGATAACCGACAGCTGTCAGCAGGCGACAGAAATGACTGGTTAATTAATAATTCATACGCGGCGTTCATTTCTTGAAAAAAGCGAAAGACTCCTGCAACTGCTGAGATGAATCCAGGTAGACTGGCAGTTGAGTCTGTCCTACATTTCACTCAGTTACATGAGAGACCTATTTTTCTGTTCCCTCAGGGTTCAAATGAACATCAGAGATGAACGCTGCTCGGATGGGAAGTGAAGAACTGAACTATATAAAAACCAGCTCATATTTTTGTATTCATTTCTCATGGAGCAGTTCTGAATGAATGCAGGGCTCAGACCAGGACTGTGCCTTTTTTTTTTTTTTTTTGTCAATGCTGCAATGCTCCAGCTGGTGTCCCATCTTTGATTTATTCAAAATTCATTTTGATGTGAGACAACACGCACAGTGATCAACATGTGGATTAATGTAGAGAGCCTCTTCATACATGATGCATTTCTTTGTATGAAATACAGTTAGTATTATGAACAAACTGCAGTAAAACACCGTCATCCTGCAAGTCCATTCATATAATCTGTATTAACACCATCGCTGTGGTGTGTTGACTTTATTAGTTTTGTTATAAAATGTTTATGTTGGGACAATAATGTTTATTTTAGTCTTCATGTACTATGTTGTTTGTTTGTAGTGTGCCACATCAGCCCACAGAGCTCCCAGTTGACTGTACATGTCTCACCACGTCTCTTCTCTTCCTTCTCCAGTCTGCCTGACTCTTGCTGACCTTCAGTGGCGATTGGCCCCCACAGCCATCTGTCAACATGCAAGGATTCTACTCCAAGCTCGACTCCTCCCCCTCCTCGTCCCCGTTACTGGGGGTGGGCCTGGGGCGAGAAGGCGCTCCCGTACCCCTCAGCCTGGCTGTGGAGACGGAGAAAGCTCAGGCCCTCCTACAGACGTTCAGCTCCGCCTCTCTGCTGGCATCAGCGGGGCTCGGCATGTTCTGCGTGGCGGCGGACCACGCTCTCCAGCTGTCGGTCATCCAGCAACACCTGTGGCTGCGCGCGGCGTTGGACAACGCCACGCACGGACTGGTGGGGCTGTGGTCGTGGGCGGTTGTTATTGGACTGAGGAAAAAGAGCGATCTGTATGAGGTGCTGCTGGCCGGTCTTCTGGCATCAATCATTGACCTGGACCACTTCTATATGGCTGGATCCCTGTCGCTCAAGGTATGACCTGCACCACTTTTCTGAAGATGAACTGCAACTGTGCAAGGCCGAGGCCGATTAAAGATTAAAAATTTAAGGAAAAACTGAGATGATGAATGAAAAGAATCTTGACTTTCTGCCCTGCCATTATAATGACTGCACACCTCTGCAGTCTCTGTTTGCAAAGACTAGAAGGACAGTCATCATTTGCCATTCATCAGTTTGTAGGCGTTTGTGTAATGACGTGTTCATCTTTCTTCACAGAAATATTCAGATTTTATTAGAGATGATTTAGAACAGACACTGAAATTGGACATCACAAGCTACATCGCTGTAATTTAGCCCACTGTACATACTGTGTATTCTTCTCAAACATGTTTCTACTCAAACACAGAGTGTGACAGAGTAACCCCTAACCCTAACTAGGGTTGCAAAGGGGTGGAAACATTCAGGAAACTTTCCATGGGAAGTTAAGCTGGGGAATTATGGGAATTAATAGTAATTTAAGGGAATTTATGGGAATTAGCTGTAAATTGGGGGTGATTTAGTAATCAGGGGTAAGCTAGCAGCATGATAACCTCATAAATGGTAGCTATAGTTTATTTAGCATTTAACCTACCAACTAGCTATCTAAAGTATGAATTCATTTTCACGTGCTATATATATTTATCCCATAATATCATCAAAACATACTACATACTACATTTATGTAGTCCACAGGCTCAAATGTGTGGATTCAGTACTACGTGCTCTGGGTTCAAAAGCGGGTCCAACAATATTTAGGTTCCCTGTTAAGGGGCACCCTTCAATTTTGTAAATTCCCAGTTTGTTCCAGTTAATTCCCATAAGTTTTTGTTAATTCCCATGGAAAGCTTCCAACTTTTTCTTTCCAATTTTGCAACTCTAACTTTTAACTACTGTTTGGAAGAATAGAAAGAAGGCACACTGGTTTGATGATACTGTCAGAAAACTCTGTTCAGCTGTGAGATACACATAATTCTGCAGAACTCGCAGTAATAATATTTGTAGATTGTGGATTGATGTTATTCTGCTGAAGAATGTCTTACTGGTAAGTACCTCTTTTGTTCCAGGCTGCTGTCTCGCTCCCTCAGCGTCCTCCCCTCCACTGTTCCTCCATCATCCCCGTCCTCTGCCTCTCCCTCCGCTTCCTCATGTGGATCGGACGCCTCAAAGACGCTTGGTGCTCCTTGCCGTGGATGCTTTTCATCTCCATGGCGACGCACCACGTGCGCGACGCCGTGCGCCACGGCCTGTGGGTGTGCCCGTTCGGCAACACGGCACCGCTCCCCTATTGGTTGTACGTCAGCACCACGGCGACGCTTCCTCACCTGTGTTCGGTGCTCATGTATCTGACAGGAACCAGGGATGTGATCTCCACCAAACACGGGGTGGCCATCGATGTTTAGACATTACTGACTTACCAACGACATCTAACACTGATCTGGTATGGATCGCCTATGGGCGTAAAACATTGTTTATTCTTCTGAACCAACTTTTAGATACTTGAAATCACAGGAGGAAACAGCTGGAAGATGATGCTGAAAGAAAAACATTTAGAGAAATGTTGGCTTCGAATCAGACACGAGGATGAGCAAACTATATATATATATATGAAAAAATTACTAATAAATAACAGATTTGGAATTCCGTGGATGGAGGCATCTTCAAATTAAGAAATTATCTTTTGAAAAGAAAATGTGTCAGTTTTCCTCTGGCTTTATGGAAATGCATCAGAATCTCATCTCACCTGCAGAGTGATGCGTGTCTCCATCAGCTGTCTTAACTGTTCTTACCTGCTCTCCGTCCATCTGCCCGGACAACCTGACAATTGACTTCCACCCGTCACAGAAGTGTGTATCTCTTGGCCCCTGAACTGTCCACCCTCGTCTGAAGAACACTCAAGGAAAAGTCAACCAAAGGTTCACCACAGGCTGTACGACACTGACACAGTGTCACTTTCACCTTCAGTGCATCCAGCTGTATGTTTTTTTTTGTTTGTTTTTTTTAACTTCACTGTGCATTTAAAATTGCTCCACATCCCATTTGAGTGAAATTTAGTATATTCTCATCGTAGAGCGTAGAATGATAGATCCACTATGAATCACCACAGAACAGAAATGATCTTTGGCCTCTCTGCCGCTTGAGCAGACTCATTTTGCTGCTTCTGACGAGCCTTACTGTCCTGTCCGGTCAAAACCAACCTTTCCTACAGAAGCCACTTTTTGCAAATCAGTTTTCAGGACCAACCACGTCAGCTGGTGGTGTTTGTTTCTAAAAATCTGTGTTATCTTGACTCAACATTGGTGTTGTTGGATTTCGCTTGAAAAAACAAACATTGGCAGCATTGTGCCTGCAGTAAAACCTGGTGTAACCGTTTAAAAGTTTGGATCAGCTGCTCAGACAGAGATGTTAATTTGCTAACTGTGTTCATGAATCTACCCTGAAGGAGAGAACTACTCCACTTTTAAGACATACTGCGCTGGAGAGGCGGCACAAATAGTGTTTTCTGATCTCTTACTGTTGCACAGACGATAGAAAACTGCTTTTATTTTGGCAGTTTCAAACAGGAAAATCCACTTCAGGGTGTTTCAAATTTGCCTTGTTGCAGCAAAGGATAAAATAACAGATGACTTTGTATTTGAATTCGTGATCGGTGTCCCAAGTGACCTCTTTATTTCACACCAAACATTAGAAAGGATAAGGGAACTGGAAAGATGCTGGAGTTTTATTTGTGATGTTTTAAATATTTAAGGGAATGACTTGTTCAGCAGTGTAATATCTTCACATTGTTGATATTTACAGAAATATAAAAAGAGGGAAAGGGTTGCTGTATATTGTTGCAGTATTCTTGTTATGCTACTGTTAAATGACACGTGAGAAAGTCGGCCTCTCAGTGCTGAAACCACGACTCGGACTATTTACTTGAACTATTTATGACGTACGTGAATATTATCGTCCACTGACACGCAGAACATTTCGAGGTATAAAGCCGGAGGTCATCACACTGATTTAGATGTAGACTGATCACACACACGTTGTTTATCCTATTTGAAAAGATACAGAATAACACACTGTAATAGAGTGGATTCTAGTGAATTTAATAGGTTTTAGGAACTTATTGTAGTTATTTGAATGTAATTGACCTGGTTCGAGTAGAAAAGGGACGGTGGTGATGGGTGGTGACATCTTTTTGAACATTTTGGCCAGGAGTTAGTTTAATCAGAGTATTCTTAAATACAAGCCACAACAAATATTTAAATTTCCATTTGTGTGTGTGTGTGTGTGTGTGTTTTGCTGTGAAGCTGCTGGTGATTAAGACTGCAGTAACACTTGTTGTCCACTAGGGTGCTGCAGTGAGTTACAGGGTTTCCCATGTGTTGATTTCAGGTCCTAAAGTTTGAGAATTACAGTGTGTTGTAGAAATGGAAAAGTCCTGGTACATACGACCTGCTATGACTTATATACTTTACTTATTTGGGTGTCTTGTGTTTTTTTTGTTGCTCTTGCACTATCATCTGTGTTTAAATTATTTAAGAAATATTTCCCTTTTATCTCCTGGCAGGTATAAAGTAAGAAACACTGCTGCACCTACTAAACAGAAAGTGGCCACTGTCCCATTTTTAGTTGTTATTTTCAGCGAAGCATCTTTTATTGCTGCTCATGTTTACAATGTGACCTTCATTAATGCAATATTATGTTGACTTTTTGCACATTTTAAGTTTTTTAGGTTTGAATTGTCTGTCAAATGCTTTTTTTTATGACCAAGTTTTGAATTCAGTAGTGATAAAGTATAGATGGTAACAAGATAGTTTTAATGTAGTGTTCTTTTTATCTCAATAAAATATATCCTGTGTATATATATAAATACATATATAAATAGCCTGTGTTTGTGCATCAGTGCATCCCGTGTGGGTGCACGCGTACAGTGAAGGGCAGAGGATTTCCTCAGGTATGCTGCATCAAAAAGGAAGCGCAGTGAGAGAGGAGACAATGAGCAAAGAAAAAGACTGAATGGGCATCGTGAGGTTTGCTGTGCAGGATGTTCATTATGTCCTGACACGCTTACTATCGGGACACGACAGTGCTCCATGCTCGCCGATGTCGTTGTGTTTGACATCCGCTAATAGTTACTGGACAAAAACAGACTGAATAAACATATACCATATGATGAGCGTTTAGGGATGCGTTTCTTCTAGCGTGGTCCCTTGAGACCAATTCAGCTGTTCTTTGGAACCACACAAAACATAATCCAGCGTCATTTACAATCAGTTATCAGCAATGGAATTTGGCCAGAAATTCTGAAAGTAATGTAATGAGTGATGTTTTAATGTCGGAAAAAGCAAAAACTTTCTGTAGATTAATTTTAAACATGCAGATCAGTTGATAGCCCTTTAGAGGTTTTTAAAAAAAAGGCTAGAAGACTTGAACCTTTGAAAGGGAGAGTAAGAAATCATCAAATTACAAGTGATTTAAGTGAAGTCATTTATCTTGTTAGGCGCCCCTTGTGGCCGCTGTGAGTGCTAACAAGCCAAAGTCACAAGACTTATCAGCTCGGGCTCTTGCTGCTGCTGCTTGCATCGAGTCTTTCTCAAAGGCATTGTACCGAGCTGTTAATTAGAAGTATCCCGAACACAGCAGGAAGGAAGCCTGAGGCCTGAGTCAGCAGTTACCTTTCCACAGAAAATGTTTTCACTGTCTCTATTGTTCTCAGGGTTAAAGTTTATTTTGGACACCACCTGACTAGTTATTCAGGAAAACTTCTTGGGATAGTACAAAGGCATCAAAGCAGTCCACCTGACAATGGTGACCAGGAGAACAATAAAGCATAAATATATTGGTGCAGTTTCAAAATTTAGACCCTGACGATCTAAAGTCTGCATGACGACACGTTTGCGGTGGAGCAGTGGAGCCGGAATACCAAGGCAATTTCCCTCCAGTTGTACATCTTGAAAGACCCTTTCACAAAGACAACAAAAGCTGGCTTGACCATTTGGGATTCATCAGACACTGTCACATTCAGATAATGGAAACTTTCTAAAAGAGACTGCAACAGGCTTTAGGGAAAATTTGTTCAATGTTTGGTCAATCGCAAGCACGAACAATACCGACAGCTTGAGAAACAAGACGACCAATCCTCTCCACCGCCCATTTGTAGCAAATTTAAGCATGTTTTGGACATCAGGCATTCATGACGTTCCATCAAACCACAGGCTAAATTGTCAGACGTTCTCACCAACCAACTTGTTTCACAAGCATGCAGTTTTAGTGGAAGATATGCAAGGAAAAAAAAAAGTTTGTGAGCCACCAGTAGACTGCCAAAAGCTACAAGTGTGATAAAATAGTATTTATTTCACAGACACATACAAGGACAGGAAGAAAAAAAACAGCTTATGGTGATATCTGTCGTACACATTAAGCAAAAAAAAAAAAACAAAGACTATGTACATCTGAAAATGGATGCCTGAGTGTAATTTGAGTTATGAACTAAAACCAACAGGCTCCATCTGCCATCACATACTGCAGAGGAACATAGAAAGACTGGAAATACCACGAAAAGAGAGAAAACAGAAAACACCACGAGAGTGAAACAGAAAACACCACGAGAGTGAAACAGAAAGGTGGCAATCGGAAGTTACACGGTATACAGAAAGACAACGGTTCACTTTGAACAGTCACTGATAGTGCACATGGCCCGCATCAAACTCAATCTGATGGATGGTTTAGAAAATTGGACCTAGCAAAGTTTCGTGAAAAATGTCATAAACGTTCTTGGAAAAGTAGATTTCTGACTTTTATTTTGCTTTTTAGGTTGCAAAAATAACTTTGCTGCATGTGAAATCCAGAAATTGTGACAAACCGTCGTTCTAACACTCAGGGTTTTCATATTTACCAAATGATGTATAGTTATGCTTAAACAGCATACAGTATATATGTTACAATGAGCAAACAGGGAGCCTGTTTATTATCGTGACTAACTCAACCAAACAGGTCTAGATTTAAACAAACTGACAAGCACTGAGGGAAATTGTTTGTGAGTTCATGTTTGGCGGTAAAACTATCATAAAAAATATACATTTGTTCATTACTGGCCCATCCATTAATTCTTAATTTCAAATGCAGTTATAATGAGTAACAGGTATAATTTTTTGGTTTACACAGCCTCTAAACATTCAGATACTCCATCCTTTTCTAGCTCACAGCCATCTGACACCCATCTAGAGCTGATGTTTTCCAATTCAAACAGAAAGCAAACGATCAGCTCTCTGCCAAAGATAATTTGAAAATGAAATTTTGTGATTGTTGCCACAGGGGGTGCGAGAAGAGCTGGACAACAACAACAACAAAAAACTGTCATTCATCTGGCTGCAAAGAAATGAATGAAATTCAACACTGAAGCAAAGCAAAGTGGGTGAAGACAAATTCAGTAAACACATTGTCCATACAGTAATCGTACAGTAACACAGCTTCATATAACTGGGTAGAATGACAAATACACAATGCTGGGAACGTTCTCCAGACATGGATCATCCTCAGTCACTAATACTATTTATCTGTGGGAGATCATACTTTCTAATGTTATCTAGAATTACATTCCTTGTAAAGAAAGGATTACTTTAAAAAAGTATGTTTTGTCTAATGTGTTTCAAAATTGAAGCGTATATAATAACTGCTGATTTGTCCATTACAATTGAACACAAGACTGAGTTAAACCATGTCTGCAAAACTATCCCAAAGAATATGTTTTTTTCTCTACATATAAACAATCACTTATAATAACATACATGAAATGTATTTTTTTTAAAGTGTGATACACAATAATACACAAAAAAAGCTTCAACTGGATCCATGCATAATATGTGGAGCTAGCTTGAGAGAACATACAGTTGTCAAACTGGAAAAGGTCTGACACAGATGCACCCTGTGTTTCTTATACAAACTATACAGTCAGTCAATCAATCAATCAATCAATCAATCAATCGAAAACTACACAGCTTTGGATCAACAAAATATAACCACCAGACCAACAGAAAGAAAGAAAGAAACATTTTTTTTTTTTTTAAATGCGAGCCTCTCACTTCCATCTGTCGCAGAAAGTTAGCCAGGATACGAGGTTTATACTACAGGTGCAGATGTCGAAAGCAAAACGAAGCCAGATACACTGTACTAGAGGTATTTAGGGATTTTCATAAGGTCAGCACTAACCGCCCAGAAATCATTCATTTTCCATGAGCCGGTGGGACGTGAGACACGAGTACAGTGAGCGAGAGTCGCTCTTGTCAGTCAGTCGTGTTCGTGCTCCTCTCATGTACACACCCACCAAACAGACGTACTCCGATTCACCTACACGAACTCAGCTCTCATGAGATAACTGATAACTGACCAGCTGGTAAAGGCTTGAGATGGACACATTGTTGCCACATAAAGTGAAGCTAGTGCAATCACTACGTTCAGCTACATCAACACTTCTCTCTCCATGGCTACTGAAAAAAAATGTAAAATATCATCACCCTAAATTTGAATTAACTGTAGGGTAAGCATCCTGGTGCATCATGTTTAAAGTGGAGCATATGTTTCCATAGTAACTGCCCGTAAATCATTTAAGTGCTGTCTGTGGAGATGGTAGCGGTGATAGTGAGAGCCCACTCAGCCCCCTGTCAAAGTTACTTCCAGCACTTTCTGCGTCCATTTTCATTCCCATTTCAGCGACAGTGGTGCTGCCTGCATGCCTCCCAAAATGTCTGAGACTCGTGCATGACGGCTATTCCCCATGGACTATTAGGTAAGAGGACTGTTTCTTTTTATATTCTTTTATTATGTGGATATGGAAAACAAAGTGCTTTTAAAACTTGTCAGTTTTACCCCCTGATTGCAACCCCAGTTCCAAAAAAGTTAGAACACTTTGTATCATGTACATTTAGCCTGGCAATTTGAAACCATACTTCCACTTTCTGTCAGTCCATCTCAGGTCAGCTGTCTCTGGATGTTGTTGATATCTGGCTTTCGCTTTACACGGTAGAGTTTTAACATCTACGGTTTACATTTGTAGATGTAGTGAACCGTAAACAGACAAATGACTTGTGAAGTCTTTCTGAGCACATGCAGAAAATATCCTTTATACAACCATGTTGTGTTTTTATGCAGCGCTGTCTCAGGGATTCAGTGTTGGTTTTAGGCCTTGACCCATGGGTGCTCTGAATTCTCTAAATATTTCAATCAACCTATTCTTGCTTTCTGAGTCTTTTGAGTTAAATCTTAAACAGTCTTTGTACTGTATTCCATTACATGTAGATCGTCATTGCACTGTGTCCTTGACAGCTTACCAACTCAAAGTTGCTAATGAAAATAATTGTTAGTTCCAGTCCTGCAGTCTAAAAAAGTAAAAAAAAAAAAAAAAAAAAAACTGCCGTAGAGATGTCAGAGTAACTTCACCTTCTCGCTTCTCACCTGTGACATTACTGGTGGCTGTGGTTACAGTTGCAGCAGAGCACACCTCAGACCACGCCTTCCCACACCCATCAGTGGTGCTGGGTGTGTCCAATTCGACCACAGAGGGAAAGCTGCTTTTCAGCACAGTGTCAAGTTACTCTCTAAAAGGTTGCATGTGTGAATTTTAAGTTGAGTTTTGAGTTTTTTAGTTAGTTTATTTGAGTTTTTGGGCCAATTTTGACCTTTATCCCTGAAAGTGTTTGATGTCTTAGAGAAATGCTGACATGTTACAGAATGTTACTCTGGGTTCTTTGTGGTCTAGACAGGACAGCTGAATATCTATGGTATCTCTCTCTCTCTCTCTCTGCATGTGCGTCTTTCATTCCCACACATTCAGGAACAGTGGATGGATGGATGGATAGAAAGAGGTATAACATAAAAAAACCAAAAGACATTGGACAACAACAAAACAAGCATCTCATGCAACATAAAATAAATCACTTGTCATAAATGAAATTGTAAAGTGTAGATAACCCTACCCGCCCACCCTGGACCTCCATACTCCATGTCCCCTCAGGTCAGGAGCCCGGAACAGGTCCTCGCCCCTCAGCTGAGACCATAATGCCCCTTAGTTGCTGCTTTGGCATCAGACGCACACAGAGAGACTGGCAGAAGTTATGCTTCCTTCACAGCATTGAGTCGGTTGGTCAGTTGATGTAATAACGGACGTACATTAATCTGTTACTTCTCACAATTAATCTAAATTTAAAAAAAAGTTCTGTGTGAGAGAAAAAAGGCAAGTTGTCTCAGCAAAGTTCTCCTGTTGCACTTTCTGTCCTTACTTGTTTAAAAGAAATGAAGAGTCACTCCTCTCCAACAAGGCCGAGGAGTCAGTCCACCCGAAGCAGCATTGATTGTGAGTGAACTCAAACGTCGTTACGCCTTGTCACTCCTACAGTCTGCTGAGGAGTGAGCTGCAGTGAAGTTTCTGAAGTGAACATGAAGAAACAGAGTAGGGTCTGTTTTCCCTGTCCCCATGGACAGTAGGTGGGGTCTGCTGATGCATTCTGGGTAGATCAGTTACTGTTTGACCACTGAATATTTTCAGGGAAATCTTGCACAACATACCCTTCAGTCAGCTTTTATATATTGGGTAGCTTTACCCTACTCTGCCAAGTTCCTTGTATAGGTTTGTCGCTGTTGTCCTGGGTCCTGGTTGGACTCTGGCTGATGCATTCTGGTTAGTGTAGTTAAAACAGCCAGCACTCTACAGTGGTAAAGGCAGAGGCTGACTCTTGGGAGGAGCCCTAGAACGGGCTGATGAGCTGATGATGCTTGAAATCAACCTGAGAGGAGAGGAGAGGAGAGGAGAGGAGAGGAGAGGAGAGGAGAGGAGGGGAGAGGAGAGGAGAGGAGGGGAGAGGAGAGGAGAGGAGAGGAGGGGAGAGGAGAGGAGGGGAGAGGAGAGGAGGGAAAACAGAAAATAAGTTTAAAAAAAACAGGAAGAGAGATTAGAGAAAAGAGGAGGATATGAATGATAGAAGGGTGGAGTGCAATTTTAAAAACATGAATAAATCATTATGTAATTAAGCACTGCTTTAAAGGCAACAGTTTAAATAACAGAGCTGGATGAGAGATATGCAGGGATACTTATATGAAGGGTTATAATCTGTGTGTGTGTGTGTATGTTAGGCTTATAATCACAAGTTGGCTGGCTATCTGAAGGCTTGTCTGAATGTTGTTTATAGCAGCACTTTGAACCATTTCAGTCCTTACTGAGGCGGAGCTGTGCGACGCTCCTCTCACTCTTTCTGCTCTTATTTGTGGGCACTTTGTCGTAGTCTTATAAATCTGAATGAAGTGACACTTAATTACAATTTTAATTTGCGTTGCCACAGAGGCTCTTCACCATCCAGAGGTCTAAAACTATCTGCCAAACAAGCTAAACTAAGAACACAAACAACCATGTGTGGCCATCAGCGAGAACTCGACATATTCGTAACATATGTGCGACAAGGAAGACTGAATCTGACAAACAAATAAAACAAGACAAACGCTCAAGATGGAACAATGAGTGCATGTGTGTCTTACATTAGATTGGCATGGACTTCATCTTGACCATAGAGGCGAGTTCGTGTATGGTCACATGATCACGCCGCCTCTGCCTCACCCTGGTAATATAAAACAGCAAGTAAATACCATAAAAAATGTAAAAAATGTCAGGCTTCGCAAAAAAAGACGGCCTCACTCAAAGTGAAGAGTAAAACAGACAGGCCGCACAGCTGTGGTGGTGTGTGTGTGTGTCTTACCACACGACAAAGATGAGGGAAAGGACGGTGGTGAGGATGACCACGGAGAACAAAACCAGCAGAATCACCAAACCCAAATTACCTTCATCCTCAAGTGCAGGATCTGAATGAGAAGAGAGAGGGACAAAACAACGAGAGCGGGGATTAACAAAACAAGCACTGAACTGAATCACAGAGAGTAGGACTGAGCGAGAAACAGAGGAACAGATGCATGATTGTAGAGACAGATGTGTGGTGGATAGAAGTTGTAATCCAATAACAAGTACAGTAAAGAAAGAAGATGCCTCGTCATAACTCAACAACAAAAAGCAGACCCTGTGAAAATGCATTTTTTTGTGCATTCTTCTCATCCTTCCATGTCTGTGTGTGTGTCTGAGACAAAAAAAGGAGAGAGAGAGAGAGAGATAGAGAGATGGTGGTATGTGTGTGTTCCCTGATTTAATTAGTCTCTGGTGAGGAGTTAATTTTAAATCAGCCATTGCAGTTTTCACACAAACATGCATTTATCATACTGAGAGGAGTAAACAAGTCTCTTTCAAAGCAAGAACGTACAGCGCAGACTCACACACACACACACACACACACACACACACACACACACACACACACCAACAATGAAATGTGCAAAAACGGATTTATGGGCACATCTGCAAATGACAGCGGACACACACACACACACACACACAACAGGAGAAGACATCTGGTACACAGCAGAGCAACTAAAGGAGATCTGACGGCGTCAGTCACACTGATTCTCAGACTCTAACTTCATGTATACTGTAAGTGTGTGTATTTCGCATGTGTATAGTATCGATGTGCAAGCTCGCAACTGCAGGGTGCTTTTTCCTGTGTTTCTGCCTGTGTATGTGTGAGTTGCTACAGTATGTACTTAACCTTTCATCCAGGACACAGTGTAGAAAACATATCACCCTGCAGGTACAATTTACTGCAGTTATATGTAATTTGGTGCTAAGCTCGGCATGTGAAACTTGCACTGGTCTATGTGGAGCATAATAACAGTAAATAATGACTTATTGCTGCATTAATGACTGATGTGGCCTCGTGCTGTTGCCAGATGGGACAGAAATATGCCTGTCCTGCTCTTTGATTAGCTATGGTTCACATAGTCCATCTTATCAGGCTCATACTCAGACAGAGGGCTAATCATTGGGGTGTAAACAAGCGAGGAACAGTCTTGAAATGGATCCAACCTTTGATCAACTCCACTGTCGGAATAATTTCACCTCAAAGTGAGATAATGGATGTTTTGGTTTTGAATATAATGACAAATGTGACACATATTGTTTTTAGTGGGTTACTCTGAAGCGTTTCATTTCAGGGACTGACATGCAAGTCAAACAGCTATGATAATGCTAGCAATAATGGTGATGTGATCACAAGAGTAGTGGATGTAATAAACAACAATAACAACAGTAGAGTATCTATACATCTTTAGCATAGTAGCTGGAACAAGACAAGTGAAAGAATTGCAATAATGAGTAAATGTACTACTGCAGAGCTACACATACAGCTCCTCAATGCAATCACCACTTGACATAAGTGACATAAAAGTCTTACTGTGTGACTTTGCAGTGGAGGTTTCAGGTTTTGTGATCCAGAACTCTTCTGGCGGGTAATCATCTGTAGGCTCAGGGGTGGTGAAGTCTGTGGTAGACACAAATGCACACACACACACATACATTTTAGGTGTTTAATAAAGTGAGTAACAATTAATATGCACAAAGTCTGTTGTTAAAGGCTGCTGCTATTTGAAGGTGATAGATACTAGATATAGTATTACAATCCTCTGTTACTGCCGTTTCCTCAGTGAAATAACAGTCAAATACACCAGGGCTGCAACTGGCAATTATCATAGAGACATCAGAAGATAGTAAAAAAAAAAAAAAAAAAAGTCCCTTCTCAAATGTCCATCTCTTGTTTTGTCCTGCTTATAATCTAAACTAGATATTCAGTTGTATATACCATTAAGACAATAAAAAGCTGCAAACTTTCACATCTGAAAAGCTGGATTCAGATTTTCTGCTTGAAAAATGACTAAAATGATTAATAGATTATCAAAACTGCTTGATGATGCCAATATTTTTATCCACAATTTTTCTTTGGTTTGTTTCATTATTGAGATTGAACTTGATGTAATTTTCTAATTTTGTGACTGTATTGTGGAGTCTCTCAATAAAACAATAAATAAACTGGTTTGACTTGAGTTATAATTTAGAGACATTTTGATGAACCTTTCTGACCTTCCCAGGGCCGGACAAGAATCAGGGGACTCCATTCACTCCACTGGCTCTCAGAGTTCACCTCATCTCGGGCTCGAATCTGAACTTGGTGGAGGTGGCCAGCCAGGGCATCGAAAATCACAACTGGACTCTCAAGAGGGTAAATCTGATTGACGGAGAAAAAGACAGGACAGAGCACAATAAAGTAGCAGTCATGGAGAAAAGCTGATGTTGTGATGGCGTCATTACATGAACAAGTGCAGAAAGTTCAAATAAGGAAACAACTCTGTGGAGCTGAACTTTTTTTATATATTGTTTTTGGCTTTAGAGTGTATTCAGTGTGACACACCAAGAAAGAAGCCAATGAAAACATGTTAAATGAAATTAGATGACTACTCGTGTCATATGTGCCAGATTTGTGTAAAAAAATGTAGTTTTTCATATTCTTCTTGTTTTGTTTTAATTCCTTTGTTGTGACTTATTTTGAAGAAGCAACTTCATATAACAGAAACATTATTGTCATTTGACAAGAACATATTTCATATACAATTTTAGTATTTCATTGCATGTTAACCTCGTCATCTCTTTATTTGATGAGAAGTAAAAAAAAAACAGATTCAAAAGGGGTTAAAAAGGTTAGTAATCAACAAATGAACGACTAAGTGCTGATAAAACGTGCTTGTAATTTCTTTTTTCACAAGACTGCGCCCATCAACGCTGAAATGAAACATTCTCGTACTAACCTCTGACCAGTACATAGAGCCTTGTGGCCTGTATCTGACATGAAAGATAAGGGGGAAAGCATCGTGCAGTGGCCATGAGGTGGGATAGTCCCATGAGACGAACAGCCTCTTCGAATGGCCTTCTATCTCCTTCACCACCACCGACTTTGGAGGGTCTGGTTTCACTGCAAAAGAAGACAAGATAGAAAGGAAGAATGTGAGATTTATTACGATTATTTACACACTGGCAAACTATTTAGAAAAAAGCACAGAATATGACCAAAGCACCTGCTCAGACATGATTTTTAAAATAGTTGTTTTAATTGGTAACTGGAAATATATTATTCTGTAATTCATAGTAATACACACTGCAACAACCACACAGTTCTTTTGCCAACATTGCCAGGGTCTAACCATCTCCTCTTGTGCTGTCAGTAGGCAAGTCAGTAAGTCTTTGTCCGGATCTCTGGATTTGGATGCTCCTTTAGCTCATGTGTAAATAGTTAATTTGAGCTTGTAAATATTTAAATAGTTAGTTGACATTCTTCCTATAGATTAATATAGATTATATAGATATAGATTAAAAAAACGTATATATGCATGTCAATGCAGAGTGTTTGTGATTACTTGGCTAAATAATAAGTGTGAGGTCAAGTGTGTATAGATAAGCTTCCATCAGAAACAGGTTTTCATTTACTGATGAGTTCAAAATGAACAAGAAACAGTAACTCAACCAACAACTAAAGGAATTATGTAAACTAAACACCTAAAGGGTAATTTCAATGTTTTATTTGGGTATAAGTGCAACAGCTAGATCTTCCATAGCCGAACAGAGTGAGTCAAGCCAAGTGTTGCGAGTGATTAAACTATACTCATTATGTAGGATTATTTAAAATATGGTACAATGTTTTATAAGCCTGCAACTGCCGAAAGTGCAATTTCGAACAGAAGCAGTACACTGATCAAACAGACAGTGGATCCAAACTGTGCTTTCTGTTAGCTCTAAAGACTGTCTCAAGGACGCTGTGAACTGCTCTGCTGCTCGAGAGCAACAAAAATGCCATGCCGAAAGAGAAGCAGAAAAACAAGATAATTGAGGTCATTACATGCGGACCAAAAGGGCGCAGTCACAACTGCAGTCTGGAAGAATTATGAGCAGCATTAGGAATCATGACATTTTGTGTGTGTACATCTGTGGGTTGCATGAATGTACAGAAAGACCAGCCTGTGAGGCAGATGAATTCGCCGTGTTCATGTGTAACTCGCTCTGGCAGATTTGCACTTGAGAATTATTCTGGTGATGCCAGGCTACAAAGAGACACCATCTTTCATGTGTTATCTTTGTCTGCATGTTTGAGCTTCCATGGATTTGCCTTGCAATGCTCCTGTAGTTTAACTTGTCTCATAAATGTGTGTGTACAGAAGTAGGGAAAATTAATGTGCCTTCTAAAAGACGACATGAACCTCTGTATTTCAATTGATAACTGATTTTAAATGGGTAAGATGTCACAAGCGGTCAACATAATAGAGCAGACAAGGTGAGCAATACTTCCAGACAATCACAATAGGAGTTTTTCAATTAGCTACAGTCCATTTCAGTAGAGTGGGTGCAGAGCAATGAAAAACTGGTCAAAGTGATCGTGTGTGTGTGAGTGTTTGATGTGATCTTACATAGCTCATGTAGCTTAAACCGGACCAATGTTGTCATAGACCCCAGCCCATTGGTCTCTATGATTTTCAGGGTATGGATGGGTTGCCAGAAGGCAGGCTGATACAAATCACAGAACTTGTGGGTGTTGTCCACAGTGCATGGTTTCCACTCCTCACCGACCCCCCTTAAAGAAGAGTAGAAGAAGAAACGGTAAGTTTGAGTTAAAAGTTTCCACTTATGGCATAAAGACAGGAAGCATTGAGGGACAGAGCAGGCTTACACTGGTACTCTCTCTATACACACCACATAAAAATGTCACTCTGTGGCACACGTACTATATTTAGCTTCTTCACAGCCCATTCTAAATGTGACCTTCGGCGTCAATGTTTCACATGCAGTAACTCCCTCTTACCTGAAGGAGGCATTGTACTCGGCTGGCAGAAAGGTCTCTCTTTCCACCCAGGAGCAGCGAACATGTGCGTGATTGGGCACTTGACAGGAAATGCTCAGCAGCTCAGGGGGATCTAGGAAACAGGAGTCAGACAGATTCATTTATAGGACAGGGAGGGAGTATTTGTTTTTTATTTTAATGGCCTGGCAAGATTTCTGTCTTGTCCAGGAGTCTAAAATCTAAATCTAAAACAGCTCTGAGGCCTGATGTCTCTATCATGAAACAAAATGTTTCAGGCTTGGCCAATACCATGGAAAACTCCCCGTCCTTCAAACGGAAGCCCACTTAGGAAGCCATTTCCTGTTTGAGACATTTACAGGAAGCGGAGGGCTTTGTCTATGTCATGGCCGATAAGACCCGTTTCCTCTGAGGACCAGTAGTGCTGTTCTCATTACAACTAATATACTAGGATGTCATGTTATAGCCAGAGAGCCAGTGAGGGAAGAAATTCATTCATTAAACAAGAGGAAGGCAAAGAGACAGAGCGATGGGAGAGAAACAGAAAAAATATGTTGAAACTCAAGGGACAGATAAGAATGTCTGAGTAGGAGAAACAGAAACTTCCTTTATGCTGAATTATCCAAAGAATGGACTGAACAGTGAGGGATTGGGATGCTGTGTGTGTATGTAGGAGTTAAATCACAGGGGACGAGGGCATGTTTCTACTGCAAAGAGTTTTTTTTTTTTTTTTTTTTAAACCTCTGCAGGCCCATGGCGAGAGGCTAAAAGTACGGCAGTGCTGTAAAAGTGTAATAACTCCTAAATTAGGTGCTGTAAGCCTGGACAAGTCACAACAACACTTACGACCCAGCCGGAGTTTGACAGAGCGGAGGAGGAGCCCATGGTCGTCATAACAGCTGTAGTCTCCCTGCGCTGAGTGGTCGGCGTGCAGCAGGACCAAGCTTCCATTTGATGTCACTTTGTGCCACGGCAATGCTGTGCTGTTGTTGAGATGCCACGACACAGATATCCTGATCGGGAAACATGATAGAGTTTAGTTATTGATACATCTGCCATTTTCTAAATTTTCTTAAAAAACAAACAAAAAAAGGATCCCTGTCTCTTTTTACTAATGAAGTTGAACTGTGTTTGGTATACAGCAGCTCTTTCTCAGATCAGAGAATTCTCCCTTCATCCCTTTGAATCATAACTTCTTTTCTGTTGCCTTAAAAACTAAACTGCCAACTGTCAGACCCCCATTTAAACTGAAAGGTTTTACTGTTTTTAATCTTACATTTCCCTTTGAGCTCTCTTTGAGCAATTCTTGAAGAAAGCACTTAAAGTGCTTAAATCTTTGAGATAAAACTAAAAAATATATACACATAATTGAGTATATGAAAAGGGCTAGAATGCTAAATAAAGTTTCAACTTTGAACACTACTGTACTACTTAAAATCTGTGGGCGCACAAATGGATGTCACTGCAACTTTCATGCTGAATTTGTTCCTGTACGACTCTTGAAAGTAAAACATTTAGCAGCTATGCTGTTGTTTCAGATGTCTGACAAAAATCTTTCAAACTCCTTTATGACTGTGCTGCAAGTATCATTTTGGCATTAGAAACCAGAAAGAAAACACATCTGTGACACAGGCAATAGTTTTCTCTCCTTACCCAGTTTGTAACTCTCCGCATGCCAGTGTCACATTTGACTCCAGGCGCCCATACTGCATGCATGACACTGCAAACACAGACATTGCGTAAAGTATTAAAGCACATTGTTGTCTGGCTTACGATATCCGCACAATCTGACATACCGCGTGTCTGCGTTGTCTGTATTAATGTGATTTAAGCGCCACCGTTTACAGTAGGGTCGACAGCATCACAATAACATGACCATACAAGGCTGGGGATTCTGCAGGCATGAGGCTGCGGAGACTTTGGCACACAGTATAAAGCTGCTCTAGTGTGTTTTATTTTTCTGAAAGTTTATTATTATTACAATTAAAATAATATCTGTATCAGCAAATCTACTTAAATAATAAACAGAGAAGCAATTAAACATTTTAAGAAGATGATACACTTTAAAAACTCCATTCAGAAACTATTTCACTCATTTTGTTCACTCAGCATTGAGAAATCCTCGGAGTGTGAAAATGTACTAGAGCTGATCCCGCTGAGAATCAACATCCAGAGCTGTTCATTTGTACGACTTTGAGCCGCTTTCTGCTCATAGTCCTAATTTGCCTGTGCATAAGATTGATCCACTGACTAGAGAGGATTCAACATAGTCCTCTGCTCCCGGCCTTAATTTCATTAAGACTCAAGAATAAACAAGTGACTGGCGTGCTGTGGATTTGGGAAAATGGAGGACTGAAAAAGACACACTGACACACAACAGTGCACTTTGTCCTCAGTTTTCCAAAATATCAATATTCAGGCGGAAGCGGCCCACGTTTCTGAACCACATATGGAATAACTATTGAAATGTTTTTGAAGGACGCTGCCTCAAACATAAGTGTTTTTTCTATATTTTTCTATAATTCTATGCAAAATGACTTCATATGGTATCTAGCCATATAAACAGTTCTAGATTTAGTCTTACATTTAATTGGAATTACTTTTTACCAAGAACAAGAAGAATAGCAAGAAAACTACTATGTACCTCATAGAAGTAGAGTAGTAGATGTGATGCAGAATAGTAGTTTTACAGGGCACAGAACAGGAGTTTCTGTGGGAAATGAGCTGAATTCTGGGATGATCTCAGTATTTTTGGCCAATAGCTGAGGTTTGGTACCATGTTTTTTTGTTGTTGTTAATTATTTGCCCCTTTTGTACTAGGCCAAGTGTTGTCAGTTTGGTGTATAGAGCAATCATTTGTATCAGCGACTTAAAGTCGAGATAGAAGGGGCTAAACGATTACTTTCTGTCACTCAAATTTGGATGTAATGCAGATTTGAACTGAAAATAAGTGCAGTGTATACCTGAGCAAATATTTGTGGTGGCTGTAGTAATTTGCTGAGTTGATACTCTATCTGCAGTGTGTGAGTGTATGTGTGTGCATGTTTTGCTTGGCTCCACAATATGAAAG
This sequence comes from Nibea coibor, assembly GCA_023373845.1. Lineage (NCBI taxonomy): Eukaryota > Metazoa > Chordata > Actinopteri > Sciaenidae > Nibea > Nibea coibor. Next base: position 7,237,586 of record CM041720.1, on the reverse strand, counting down.
CTGGCATTTACAGTAGATCTGGAGTGGAAAAACATCACTTTGACTGCCAGTCTGCCACGCACGCACCTTCATTAATTCTCAACCTCAATCACTCAGGCATGCACACTCCCTGCTGGCCTCTCCTCCCTTGGTAACAAACAATTTGTCCCTGGTCTGTGTTTTGTTTTTCCTCTTCATTTTTCACACAAACACTCTCTTTATCTCCTTTGTCACAAGTCTGACTGGGTTAAAAATGGTATCACGAGGGATAACAACCAAAAACATTTTGCTGGGTCTTGAAAATGTGACTTTGTCGTCAGCTATGGTCTGTGAGGTTCAAGACGATTAGGTAGGTAGAGGAGGGGAAGCATTTTGAGGATGTTATTATTTAATTTGCTGTACTGGTATATTTATATTAGTTTTACCTGTTTCTGTAACCTCATATGTCCTTTGGGGCCCAACTAAATTAATCCTAAATTAAACTTTACACATACTCAGGTAGAAGGCTTTACTGAGGGACTTTTCAGTGCTTGGTTATACCTGACACCTAGAGCGACCTTTTCTGGCCTTTCTGCTGCTGTTTTAGTGGCTGCGCGAAAATGAAACAGGTGGGAAATGAACAGCAAAGTGCTCCAGTGATTTTGTGGTTATTTTTATGTTTTGGAGTGGAGGAGATAAACGTACGCAGAAAAAAAGACAATAAAACCTACTGAGAAAAAAAATAAGCACATGGAAGTCTGTTCATTCTGTCATGGTGTGTATAGGAAACATTTTACCATACAACACAGGGCATGATTAATAAATCTGAGCTACCGAGAGCTGTTATTTATGGGCCACTGTAAAGCTGCGTGACAGCTGAAGGACACAAGATACCTGTAGATATCTCAGTTAGAAAGGACAAACATACCTTGTTCTTTTTTTAAAAAAAAAGGAGGGGAAAGAAGGAAATTCACTTTTTTCTTATTTTTAATAGTTCTATTCATTGTTATTATGATGCCATTTTAATCAGAAAGTTTAACAAGATTACACGGATTGTAAATGAAACTCCAGCTGAACCAAATTATCTTAACGACTTATTAGAAGTTGAAACCAAAAGTAAGCAACCAGGCATTTCAGTTATAACCCCTGTTGGGTCAATAAAAGTTGACCTCTAGTCTAAACTTATATATATCATATAAAGAATACAACCATGACATTCAAAAGTGTTGATCAATAACAGACGGTCAGTTTTGGTAATAATGACTAACAGCTGCTGAGTCACATCTGACAGTGTTTTGATATCAAAGTGACTCGTGTAAAGAGCGCTGACTGCTCTGTCCTATAGCTGCTTTAATGAACGTTAGCTTTACAGAGTGTCAGACGAGCTGCTTCACGGGTTTAAAGGCAACAAGCTTCAAACTGTTATCGTTTGCTTAAAAGCTTAATCGGGAGATTCCAACAACTCTTTTCCATTAGATGTCTGTCATTTACACTTGACAACAGCCATGCTACTTGCTAGCTACCTGAAAGCGACATAAGGTGATCACATAGAAAAATGCTAAATCATTCACACCTACAGAACTGTGTCCACACACCCAAAGTTTTAAGAATTTCCTCTTAGGCTTTATTAATTATTAATTAATATTATTCACATACTCCTGTTTGTATTCTTATTATTTCTCCCACTGTGTCAATCTTTATCTCAATCTTATTCAATGCCTCTGTCACCAGTCTTAACGAGATTTTCTTTTTCCTTTTAACCACCAAAAGTACACACACACACACACACACACACACACACACCCATCTACACACACACACATACACAAACTCCCCTCCCTCTGTTTCTGTGTGTTACCTGGGGCTGTGGTGCAGTGCAAAGAGTTGGCTGGTCTGAATGTGTGTATTCATGTTTTATTGGCAGTGAAGTACATTATTCCCCAAACCCGCAGCGTTCCAATCATATCTGATTCTGCCTCTGGCAAGAGGGCCCAGACACATGCACACATACACACACACAGACATACACACACAGATACATAAAACCACACACATATGAACGCACAAATATGAATTCAAGTACACACACACACACACACACACAGGAAAGCTGCAGGTTTCTACTGACATTGAAATCAGATGGCAGGGTGGACACAGAAATTGCAAGCTGGATGAAACTCAGTACTTTCCAAACAATAGAAAAAAAGGGACTGTGGAGCTGCTGTAGGGTAAAATTAATGGGAAAGGAAACTTTGACAGTTTCACCTGAAGGGCTCAGGGCAAGAGCTCCTATTGTTGGAGTGATTAAGTTGGCTGATTTTAGAAAGCGATACAGTACAAGAGCTAAGGGAAAGAGACGGGATGGAGGGAGGGATGATCAGCCTTCCAAAGAACAAGAGTCAGTTTCTTAATGTTAGACAGATCCCTGAAGCGCTGTGTGAGGCAAAAACAAGCTTAAACAATGGAATTCTTGTTTGATGAGCACTAATCCCAAAAAAACATGTATTCCAATTCAACTATGAAAAAGTTGCGTATCCAAAATTGGACAGTATTGGAGGAACAGAAAAATGACCAATGATGTGCTTGAAAAAGAAAAAAAGTTCGCTGATGAAGATTTGGCTTAAACGGCACAGTGTTCTAAACTCTGAACGCTTCTGCTCTCTCTTTTCTTCTGCAGTAGCTTTAGATCCCAGAAATACTTTGAGTCAAGATAAGTCAAGTGAGCTCAAAATAGTTCACAATGGACCCTTAACAGAATATGTGTGTGTGTGTGTGTGTGTGCGTGTGTGTGTGTATTTTAAACACCACAGACAAATAAAGAGGAAAAAACAGAGTAAGAGTGAAGACACACATTAAATGCAGATGCCCTTGTGCACCGGGGCTCACTGAATGGTTTGGTGAGGGTTAAAATCATGACAGTAAAATGCTACAAACATTATAATGACCAGATCACAAACAAATTGAACACACATGGAAGATTTTTGACCATTATGTAAGACAAAACTCACCACCGCCATCTCCAAAAACAAAATTATATAACATATAATTTTATTTTCAAATGTACTAAGTGATGTCTGTGACTGTCTTTGATGCTTCCTGGCCTTTTGTTATGTCTGGTTATGTTTGTCTTTCTTTTTAGACCACCGTTTGAGTTGGTTCAGTTGAAATGAGTCATTGATCGTTTGCCACTGTGGCAGTCAATCACAGTATGTCTGTGAGCACAATCAGATGCTCAGATGTAGGCTGTGCTCTAGTTTTATCCATTTGTTAACCGAGTTGAACTCTTGACTTTTTTGTAACGTCATCACCATTCATCAATACAACAAATGTATTTATGATTAAATTAGATAGACCTAGCCTTTTAAGGTTTCTTAAGTTCTTAGATTTAACTCTACAAAATCTTCAGGATTGACTTTAGTATTTGGCATTCAGAGGTCCATAAACACACTGCAAATAGCTGTGTCTTGACTTAACCTAAAAGGTTACGTGGTGTAGAAACTGTGGAAATTTGTTTTAAATTACAATGATTATGTAGGTATCTGTCCAAGTTTGCACCCCCATTTTAAAAAATTACCAGGCGCCCATGGTTAGATGCATACGTGTGTCTGTGTTACCTTCATCAGTCAAAATCTGAGCGCGACTGGGACACAGCGACCAAGATAAAAACCAGATGACTGTCAGACACACAGGACTGGACAAAAGGCCTGGCATCTGGGGGAGAGAGAGAGAGAGAGAGAGAGAGAGAGAGAGAGAGAGGGGTCGGGAAGGAGGAGAAAAAATGATTAGGAGTTATTTTAAAGACTAAAAGGTTGGCACTATCCATCAACACCATCAGCAACAGAATTATCATCACCATCATCATTTTGAGTCCATTTTGTACAAGCAAATTGGTATGAAAAGAAATAAAATGTTGTGGAAACAGCCTGAATTTCACTTTTTCTGGTCTATTTCCTCACTATAGCAACTACACACCAATGTAAAAATTGCTTGGTAACAACATGCTGCAGGCAATCACTTCACAAATCAAGCTGTGCCTGCTATTTCCCTCAGTGATGCAAATTCTTCAGTGCGTTCAGTCCAAAAATACAAAAACAATGGTCAAGACAAATGATAGCCTCTATCTCACACTAGTGGGACTGTTGAGTCTTTCGAAATTAAAAACACATTTCCCATAAAGAAAAAAAAAGGGAAAGTATGTTGGAAATGATTTTTTGTTTCCACTGACTTTACTTTTCCCAGAAATGTTAAAGTTTTAGTTCCACTTGTGCTGGAGAACCAATCAATCCTCCAGTTCTGTACCATAAATCAAGTGAACACATCTCCTATATAATCTAACCAAGATGTGCACATTCTAAAGAGCAGCGCCCGGTAGATCACAAGTCTGTGTATTTGTTAATAATTATACTAGGGTCTGGTGTGACTTTGTATTGCTTTGAAGCTTGACTGGCATAGTGTTTGATGAGTCTGAAGCAGCATTTCTCTGCCTTCACTGACAGAGCTGTTATGGAACTTTAAAACATTAGAAACACAATTATTCCCACCAAGTGGAGGAGGCGTAATTAACAGAGTGGATCTGTGTACTGCAGCAGAAAAAAGGAATATCCTCTACATTACAGCCTGTACGAATAAAGAAGAAATGATCTACACTTTCTCTGTCATGATGAGTGTGACGGAGTTATGGGGGTGTGATGTGATGCTGTTCATATTTTTATCTTCAGGGACATTTACAACAGACAGCTGTATTCAAAGGGATCGCTGACACTCTGGAACAGTGTGTAGTGTTACATGTGTGTTTCACCTTTCAATCTGTCACACACACACACAAACACTTCCGTTTCCTTATTCCATTACCTATTAGTGTATCCTCAAGCTGATCTGATTAAAGCTCAAAATTTATAAACATGACAATTGAACTCCTGACACTGGAAACTGTGACTGTGTGTGTGTGTGTGTGTGTGTGTGTGTGTGTGGGTGAGAGAGACTATCTATGAATGTGATAAAGAGAGAAAGACTATGCGGTGTATGTGTTTGCAAGCTGCTAAGCTCAGTCACACACTGGTTTCTAAACACACTCATCTTATCTCTGGTGACACTTCTCTTTATAGAGCTGCATGTGAGAAACATATCCACACTTCTAATTGCACCTCCAGAGTGACAAATAGAAAAGTATTATATGGACGATTGAAATCATGTGATCGCCAGCTCCACATGCATCATTTTGTAGTGAAACATAATTCTGAACACTTTGTACAAATAGCCATGTGTTTAAAATAAGTATACACATCTCTCCAGTGCCTGCAAACACAGATTGGATACATGTGCAGTACAGAAGAGATGTACCACTGTATAAAATGAAACAAACAAACAAAAAAAATACACATGGAATTCAAGATGGACCTCATAGAAAGACTAAGAGACAGATGATTTTAAGCTGTAGTTGAAAAAAGATGAGCTTTTAAATGGGACATTAAATCCCCAATCTGTAATGACACCAACTGTCAGACGATGGCGGGATACCAGAAGTGGATTGGGCTTTTAAAAAGTGAAAATTCAGAAGGACTGGAAAATGAGAAAGCTATAAATACAGGAAAAATGGAGAGAAAAAAACGAGAGAAAAAAAATGTAAGAAGTGACACAGAGCTCAACATGTATTAAATCATTAATGAATGTTTGTGTTATGTCACTCCAATACTCCCAACTGACTAAATTCAAGTGTGTGGCGGTTACGCTGACATCAAGCCTGAAAAGTTCAAATTGAAAAGCGGTCATCCAGTTTTCAGTCAACAGGCGATCATGCGGCATGTCAAAGAAAATAGTGCCTCGCAGTGTTTTGAAATGTGCTCATTTCTCTGAGACGATTCATCATCCTCCTTCACCTTTTCAGCTGTTCAATGCCAAGTGAGACATTCAGAGGCAAGGCAAAGCGGTGAGAGCTCTCTGTACAGAAACATGATTCATTTCAATGTCAAACTGAGCTCTGCTCCACAAAGACTGAACCATGGGATGAGTGATGTGTGATGAGTTAGGAGGTAAAGGATCACAGTGGCCATGATAGTTTACATAATCCTTTTACATCTTCAGTGACTGTGGTCTGGAGCTGTACAAGATGAGCACATAAGGCAAACAGAGGCAAGGAGCGGAGCAATAGTAGGTGAGTTGAGCATGGGCATTAAAAAACAACCTTTTTAATGTACATACAGGCAACAGTTTTGGGTTATTATATGGAGCAGCACAGGATAACAAAGTTTATTCCAAAGACTGACATGCAGCAGTTTACAGCTTATTGCCAAAGAAAGCTCACAAAGAAGAGCTGACCATAAGTATCATTAGTTGAGACTGTAACTGAGTTTCATATGTCAGAAATCGTGACAAACAGCTCTGCAAAGGAAGAAAACAAAGTGTGTTTTGTACCACAATTTGATAGAGGAAATGTCAAATAAACAGTGAGGCTGCTTCAGTTTTACTTGTTTTAAAGGAGACGCCTAAACACATGAAGAAAAACACTTCTGCTTTAACCTTTTTTTTTTTTTTACTTCCTGAATACTGAGGGAAAATACCTGCACTGAAACTTTATGCACCGCGTTACAGATCTCTTCCTTGACAGCTGTGTGTGACACAAATATGCAGCCTTTAAAAAAATTTAAATGTTAAGAGGCACTTTTAAAACCTCCGCTGTGGCTGTGAAATCAAAACTGGTTCTTGGCTTCTCTGGAGAGCATGAGGTCACACTGCCAAACAGATCATCAGTTTGTTTGGACTGTAAAATAAACACAATCAGGAGAACTTCTCATCAGGAGAACAAGGTGTTATGTTTGGGTCATACAAGCGCTGTGAGGCTGCCAGTCTAAACAATGGTGACAATGTGTTTGGCCAATTTTAGACACTGATTAACAGTGCTCCAGGTACATTCCAGTTTCTGATTAACAGTGTGAAGTAATAAGGACGAGGATGTGACAGTTGTGTAAGTCAAACAGGGGTTATGACTTTTGGTTTCGGTAAATAGGACACGATCAGACAAAAGAGGTAGAAAAACATGAGCACTCAGTAATCTATTGGGTGACACACACCTGTGTGGTGTACGATACTGTCAAAACACCTGCGTGTATTGTTTTCTATGTAAGCCCATACACGGGCGGTGTCAAGATATGCTATTGCTCTATTAACCAGTGTCTACACACGTCAGAGAAAAGCTGCGTTTTTTTTTTTTTTTAAATCACATTTCCTCTATGTAGACAAACAGGGTGCTAGGTGAGATTATCAAACATGTTTTGGAATGTAGAGAAAGACACTGAATCATATCTTTAAAGACAGGTAAATCCATGTAATCCATCTCGCGTTGTGCTACATATTTCCACAGAAGCACTCAAACCACTTTATTTTATTTTAGTCTCTCTTTTTGCCCCACCTTTATTTCATCAGCCCTGTTTTGTAATATTTTTGTAATATTTCTCACATTAGCTCAGCCGAAGGTTAAAAAGTTTGATCATGCTAAATAAAAACACACCATTCACAACTGAACCACTGTGCGAAGTAGTGTCATGGCCCATTAATATGACACCGTTTGTCTAAATTGCTCTGGCCTGGATTTCAAAACATATTTAAAGAGAAAAATGCACATGTGCAAAATTACTAGATAAAGAATGATCGATTGATTATGGATTTCATCACCTCCCTCTCGACTGAAGCAGTGCATCTGCCAAAAGAAGAATGAAAACTGCAGTTGAGGCTAAGAGACAAAAAAAAAAAAAAAAAAAAAAAAATCACTCCCGAAAAATGTGCAGAGTTGTTGAAAAGTGCAGAGTGCAGAGATAACCTCTGTTTCCACTGCTGTCTTATGATATAGCAGGGCAGTGTTACATTCACCACTACTGCACTGCAGCTTTACACAGCGCACTCAGCAAATTCAAAAATCACACTGATCCCGTCTCCCTCGCTTGCTTACATTCCTTTTCCGCTTTCCATCCCTCCTGCTTTCTTAAGCCCCGTTACGTTCAGCACATTCTGTACCTGTGATCCAGCTGATCACACCGGTCACACAGGACTTCACGCCCCACTGAGATCCGAGGAGGATTACACATGCAAAACAGACATACGTGCTGATATTTCACTTAAGGAATATCGGATAACCACCCCGTCAGCTTGAAAGGCGACTTGAAAAAAAGTTTGCAGCTTTGTTCTAGCAGTTACAGTGGACTCCAATGATATTCACAAGAGTCCAGGCAAAAAAAAATATATCAAAATGTCCACAGAAGCTTTCACTGAATCATTTTTTAACAGTACCACTTTGGTACGAGGAGAAACTAGAGAATTTAGTGCTGTTGTGGGGAAACTATGAGTTAGGACAGGATCACCAGCGGAGAGATGGATTGCCTGAAAGGTTTCTCAAATGTTTTGATACAGTTTAAAGCTACAGGTGGAAAGTGTTAATACTCAAAAGACAGACTTTGGCTGGAGAATTCCTTTGATAGAAAAATATACCTTAGTGTTTCCATCTACGCTAGCTAGCTACGTTATCTGCATCATTGCTGTGACTTTCATATTTACTGTAAATGAGAAATGGATCTTGTATGCACGAAAATAAATGCACAAATAAGAAGAGGTTATTCATTTGCCTGATCTAGAAATCCCTCTAGTGAATAAGCAGTAAATATTTGCTGATGTGCTTAAATGGGTTAAGGGAATATTGATTTAAAGCAAAGTCTAGCCTGATGGTAAATCCCTTTTCTTTTTTTTTTTCTTTTTTTTTGCTGTCCACAACTTTCAGTCAGTGTTGCTTGCTTTTTTTAGACCACCTCCTCCAGTCAGTCCTTGGCTACAGTTTCCATCCCTCTCATGCCAGAATGTTCAAGGTTCAGTAAACATATTCATGTCATACTTCATAATGTCGTACCCTCTTCCCTTTCCTGCTTTTCTCCAGAGTAACTAGAGATCAGAAAATGCAGGCTGCATCTCCGTGCACCTCCCTGTGTCTTTCCTTCACTCCCATGAAATTTTTCCGTTCTACCGATACCCATTTGCACTCTCTTATCTCTACCTCCCCCTCACCATCTTTAGAAGTCTATTTTCTCCCTTCATGCCTGTCTTTTCCTGTACAGCCCCCCCCACCTCTAATGCCAGACAGTACAAGGTCCAGTAAACATATTTACACAAAGGTTTTTAGTTCTCTTTCCCTTGAGAACAATACTGTTCCCTCAGAGCAAAGTGCTAATCTGTCTCGCTCCTGAGCAACATGTTCCTAATCATACTTGGAGCATCAGTTTGACCTGTTGCATGACTCTTTTATTTTTTCCTTTCTAACAGCTGTGTCTGTATGGTGTGTCTGTTCCATTTATGTGTGTGTGCATTTAATAAATGCAGAGGCATGTCTGGATTGACTATCTCAGGTTCCACCCAAACATTTGGAGCTATTACTGGCAGATGGCCACGTTAGACGACCATCAGACCAGCATATTTTATCCCATGCTCCTGTCCTGTGCCCCCGCAGTCAAAGAAATGAGCAAACCTCAGAGCTAGCTCTAACCTGGTTAGCTACAATAAATGCTGTCTCTCTGTTTTGCTTTTGTGACCTGCGAATATGGTGTTCAACTTCCCTTTGTCTTTTTTTACATGTTTTGGGAAAGATGAAGCATTTCTTTCTGACTCCAAGTACACAAATCAAGTTTGAATGCTGCAACAGGAGTGTTACTCCTTTGGTCTTATCTATTTGAGGGAGCCAGTTGGAGACACTACTAAGGAGAGAAAAAAAAGAAAATATTTGATTTATACAGGGCACGTTTTATCAAATTTCTGGGAATAAACTTGTTTTTCCTCTGATGCAAGAGAAACCGATCCACAAGTCTTGGGTAAAAGCAGTGAAGGCACAGCTGAGCGCACGCCTCAGCCAATCAATGATACATGTAAACTCCCTCTGGTTGCCACACAGCTACTGGAGAATCTACATGCCTGATATTTACCACAAACCACTTTTTTTCAGCTACTGGAGGAGGTCTTTCTAGCTAAATGTGAAAAACCACAATTTTATCCAGTGTAAACACGTCCGTAGTTGGCTACGATGCCTGCAAGGTATCAGAGTACCTGCAAAGTGGAATGCAATTCTTATCCTCACTTAGCCTGCAAGTTACTGAAAAATAGTGCTTGATGCAAAACAGCATTCATGTTAGGGATTACAAATGCAAATGGTAGACTAACAATGTCAAGGACCAGCTTATCAAATTACACCCAGCTTTTTTTTTTCCATAGGTTGTGAGTGAGTGTGTGTAATCACGAGCCTATTCTGTGACTCACCCACACCAGTCACCTTTCTACTGTAACTCTTCCAGCAAGAACCAGAATAGACAGGGGAATGTAGCCATGGATACTGTCACGAGGATGCACCCTTAGTGCAAGTATTCCCATATCCAAAGAGATGCAAAACAACAGCAAGGACCCGAATACACAATTTGCTCTTGAAAATAAAATTCCTCCGATTTTTTGTAGACTTAGCAAATCCAAAACCAGAACCACAACCAGAGAGATTAAAAATAATTGAGAACCATAAATTCAGAAATTCCTGGGTGAAACACATTCCTTCCGAGCCAACTATAATAACCAGGTCAAGGGTTAAAGCTGGTATATCCTGACAAAAGTCAAACAATAGCTGTGCCTGGATTAACCAGAAAAGGGAGGGAAAAGGAAAGACAGAAGGAGAAAGGATCCTTTTTTTTTTCAAGTGCAAATCCGGAGTTGATGATAAAAAAAGGACTTCATAGATAAATGAGGTGTGCGCACACTGATGGTGAGTAATCCAATCCCAAAAGGGCTCTCTTTTAGCCAGTCTTCTCTGTGGCAGCACAAGGGTGACTCACTCACGCTCTGGCATGCCACTGCACATTCAGCCAGCTTTACAAGAGAGGAAACAAGACAGCGCGAGAGGCGAAAGACAGAGAAAAAGAGGGGGAAAGAAGAGCGGGGGGTGGGGAAGGGAGCAGAAGACAACAGGCTTCAATAGAAAATGAACAGATGGGCAGGAATGTAGACTTCAAGAGTTAAAAAGAGTTTAAAAGAAATTCTGAAAAACATGCTAATAAAAAAACACAGACACAACTCTGAAGACAGATAACAGCTTATTCAGTCAGATTAGTCTGCTAAACGTTTTTTTTTTTTTCTGTACACGTACACTTTCACAATCCGGCTGTTTTGCTGTCCGGTGACATAACAAATGATTCCAGGATGTCCTGTTCATGAGCACAAGTCATTAGAGTTTATGTCATAAATTAAAGATTAACTAAGACTGATGTTTAATTTAGCCTACTGCCTTCACAATGTAGTCATCAGCGCGTGTGTTGTGTGCCGCAGTGTGGGTGCGTGTTCAAATTTCGAAGGAAATGATGACAAGTTGAGGGATAAGTTATCTTAAGTAATACAAGTGGATCTGCCTGTGTCTGTGTGAGAGAACATGTGACTGTGTGTGAGAGTATGGGCCCTGCGTGTGTGTGCGTACGTGTGTGCGTACATGCACATACGTGCACTAAACCAACCACAAAGGGAGGTCAAGCCAAGGAGGTGGGATGGACCACAATGGCTCTGGTGTTTACCCGGGTCACTATGACAACCACTACACAGCCTGTCTGTCTGACCTTTCCAGGCGATAACAACACTGATGACTGACATGTGTGTGTGCCTGTTTGTGTTGTATTTCCATATGTGAAGCTCCTCAGCCCAAGCTGGGCTCCCTGTGTGTGTTTGTGGACATGTGTCATCTACCTGCCTATGTGTGTTAGTGTGACATAGAGGCAGACGCAGGGTTCAGATGTGAGCACATCAGTGAAACAAATAGTGACAACTATGTAGGCTGTGTCTAGAAAACAGGTGTCGTCCTTGTGCAGTATAGAAAGTATAGTGTGTAGTATACATAGGCCTTTCAACCCTTTAAACGTATCCACATTTTGTGCCTAAGCCCAGTTTTTTTTCTTGAGCTTGAACCCTTTTTAGTCTTCTCTGAATGGTAGGATGACTCTTTGGAGATGAGCTGAATCAGAGCACAAACAAGGTCCAAGTGTACTTTTTTTCTATTCTTCTTCTATTCTTGTTTCCTTGTTCTTGTCTTGTTTTCCTGACTCAGAATAAGCAACTGTTGCACCAGGGATACTGGGACAGAATAGAATCGTGAGGCTTTGTGCTTTTGATCAAATAATTGTTTGTCAGCCTTGTGTGAGGGTTCAACCGGATAATGGCTCATCTTTGTTCAGAAATGTATTCATGCTGAACCATAAATTTATTTATTAACAACCAAAACTTTAATTAGGAAATTAGGAAAGATAAATCAATCATTCAAAAAGTAGGTGAAATTTTCAAATATCTTGGGTACTGGACTTTTTTTCCCCATTTTATTTGTCCCTATTTTTAGTTTTTAATATTTGGAGCATTTTATGTAACTAACATAGTATAACAATAGTCAAGTATAAGTAAATATAAAAATGAAAATCTTTAAAAGCCAAAGCTTATTTATATGGCACAGATGCTGTAAGTGACAGTAGCTCGCATCATTTTGTCTTCCTCCATCTCTCTGTCTCTTTCACAGCCTGTTTCCCTGATGATACTGAATGACAGTTTGCTTTTTTTAGCAGCTATTTTAATTCTGTTTGCCCTTTGTCTCCGTCTCTCTCTGTGTGCCTCATTGAGATATTTTACTTTGCAGCATTTAGCCTGAGCGCCTGCTTTTGACTACAGGCCTATCATCACATCAGAACCTTTATTTAACCAGATAAAAAACCCATTGGGATCAGGACCTCTTTCACAATGGTGAAAGGTGTCAACACATGAGAAATGGAGCAAAGCTGGGCTTCCACACATGAAAACAACGGGTCACACCACACGGCATCAGGTTTTGCTCTAACCCTGACACGCATTTGTCTGAGAAAGTTCACTCTTAAGCACAAAGCTAAATAGGGGTCCAAAGATGCTTACATAACACATACATATATGTATATACATATACATTTAAAAGTACTTATTTCTGGAGAAAACATGATCAGTTTCTAAAGATTTATTTAAGGAAAATCAAATATTTATTAGCTTTGGATGTAAAAGCTTCTTTCTTTTATTTAATTTTCTTTTCCTTTCCCCACTTAACTACATAAGCCCCAGTGGAAAAATTAAGCATGAAGAAAGGCCAACATGTCCATGTCGAGCCTGTTCACCCTGCACGATGATCTAATAAGCTGTCGAGCTGAGGGGAAACACTTCAGCCTAATGGTTGTTCAGACTACAATAGTCCTTAGAAAATTCTTACATTTGGTTGGTCCAGGCAGGCCTGGCACATGCAGGGTAAGGCAGCGTAAGATTTACCAAGACTGATGGGACAGAGATCTTGGCAACAGCTAATGAGGGTTTAAATCAAAGAGGAAGAAAACCACAGAAGATAACAGAGAGATTCAGAGAGAGAGATAAATGTTATTAGCATTCAGTAGGCAGAGGCAGAGATCAGTCCAGTCAGGCTCTGACATCAAAATCATCTAATGTGGACAAGTCCAGGGTGCACATGAGGTAAAGAAACAGCTGAAGTGGAAAGATGAGAGGTTGTGCTCCTGAGGAGGATAAGAAAACACGATAAGGATAGGAAATCTGTTGGGATGGTGAAATAGTGCTGGAAATATCTGGCCAGATACAGACACAGGTCAGAAAGACAGAAAGAAGAGAGGCAATACATGCTGAACACACTTGCAGGGCTTTTAGAAACATTTGACTCGTTTGGCCCACATTTAAGGCTTTAAATTCAAAAATATTCACCTGCTTCTTCCCTTCTTATGGATAGCCTAAACAATATATTGTTGTGTGTTTTGAAAATTAAGCAAAGCAACCATTGTGGATCACGTCATCCTTTACAAATCCCCTTTCTATAAACTTGTGTAAACACATAGAGTTGGACTTCCCAACAGCTCCGATCATGACAAATAAAAGATAGACATGCCTACATAAATACCTTAAGCCATGGTTAACTCTGAAAACAGAAAAACAGACCCTACAGAACCTAAACCTTGCCAGTACTATCTAGCGGTTGAGCTGCTGGGCTCGCTTCCAACTTTTGCCCAAGCCTAAACATACAAGGAGTAATGGCTGCCATGTGTGTACAGAGATAGCACCCAGCCAATCCACAGACCAAGGCCTGAGTGTGCGTGCGTGTGTGTGTCTGTGTGTGTGTGTGTGAGAGAGAGAGAGAGAGAGTGAGTGAGACAGAGCTAGCAAGAGTGAGAATATTATTCAAGTAATTATATGTTAGGCAATCAGACAAAACAAATCAGCCTTTGGCTCATTACTGAAAGAAGAATTTTCCTCATTACTCCCTTTCAAAAAGTAAAAATATTGCATTGTGTGTGTTTGACTCTGTGTGTGTGTTTGGCACAAGGCTCACAAACCTGTGCTGTGTGCAAGTGTGTCCGCACGTGTGTGCGGCGGCAGCATCTTGGCCTTAACTCTACAACGCTGGAATTTCCTCCAGCTCTGCCGCCAGGGCAAGATGGCTACCATATGCCAGCTATTCACACACAGGCAAACACACACACACACACACACAGCTGAATGAAGACCGCAATCCAGCTAGCATACAAGTTTGTAATACTGAAGCCAACCTCACATATAAACAAACACACGCTGAAATGCATAACGGGGTGAAGGCTGGACTAAAAACACACACATTTGCACAAGATTTCACGCACACGTCTCCTGGACTCTAGGTTATGCCCACGGGTGTATGGGTATATTTGTGTTTGTGATCATACATGTGCATAAAGAAAGAAGGATGTAAGCCCATGGACACACTACACAGAGCATGATGGGCCACACACACATTCACACCAGTGTACACTGTTAACCTCAATCAAGTGAATCTTTGATTTTGCCTCGCTCTGTTACGCAATGGATGCCCTGCTGGGTTTACCAAAGCTTTTCCAGTTTGATGATAAGTCAATAGCAAACCCAAAAGGCACGTACATCATGCATGTAGTCATCAAAATAAATCTTTTCTTAAATATTTTATGTATCAGTATTTTAGCTGTGCATGATACATTCCACACCTTTGAGGACAAGTTTATCTCTATGCGTGATTCCTTGATTTGTTTACAAGCAGCATCTGCCAAAAGTTGGCAGACAGATTTGGTTACAATTATAATTAAAACAAAATGACCATGACCATTTCGTAAGCCTTCTGAGTCCAGTGCATTCTGGCTGTAAAACGGAAGATCAGTATGAATCTTATTGCTCTTTCACACTTAATTATAGCTTGCCCAGCACTACGGCTTGTGTGAGATGCTCTGATTGTCCACGTTGTAAGCATTTTACTGCATCTTTTATTCCAACATATTGGTGTCTTTTATAGCATTTAAAACACTGGGAGAATTGGAAATTGCAGCACTAAAACTCATTGTTTTAGATGGAATCATGAAAAAAACAAGACCTTCAAAGCTGATAATGTGAATGTAACCTTTATCCAACCACCAACTTCATATTAAAACCTCAACTAGCACTTTCCACAGTGAGCTACTGTTCTGGCAAAGAAACCAGGAAGTATGGAAATCCGATCAGCTGTAGATAACTCACGTCCAACAAAAGTTTCGCTGATGTTGGATGATGTCAGCCAAGCATGTTGATCATACATCAGCTAAATTTCTCTGGTAGTTCCTCTTTCCTCTGGAGGAAATTTGCAGACAATAGGTGACTTATTAAATCTTATTGAGTTACAGAGTTATCCCAAGCTGAAACAGAAACGCATGAGCTGCATGCCAACCACAGATAGACAAACTTCAATCTCCTGTATGTAACAAGGTATTACTGGGGGTTTGCACCGGGGACGTAGAGTGGCGGCGATCAGCTCCGGTGACTGTGACACAGCCGTTACGCGGCACTTACATCCTCGGTGGAAATTAGGCTTTAGGTGTTTATATTACACTGCTTAGGAGGAATATTTTAATAACACTGCTGCCAAGATAGTGCCATAGTAAACACCGCCATGTGCTGATACAAACCACAACCAGGACTTGAATCTTCTGTCTCCTGTAGACGAAGACGCAGCAGCACTGAGAAGGGAAGTTCTAAAGAAGCTCTGGAGTCTCAAAGACAGTTTAAGACTGGCAAAGTCACACTGCTAACCACATGGGATTGGTAGCTAAATCGCCTGACAAAATAGCAAACTGTTTGTTGGCAGAAGAAACATGTTATTACTGTAAAATTGCACCAAAAAAGCAAACCTACTACTGAATGGAGTGCTTGATCTAAGCACAAAGGTAAGTTTATATGCAAAGAAACTTATACCAATTCTGGTACAGCGACTCCTCATCCAAACTATCAAGGAGGAATTATAACCTTTCATCTAACCTCTTAAATCATCTGGTGGTTTGCATGTACTCTGCCAACATTAACAAAACCACTTCATGAATTAGGTGAAGAGGCTCAGTTTGCATGACAAACCTGAACTGTGAATCATCTTTAGGGATTTCAACCATGGTAGTGGTGTTGGGATTACAGAACAAGGACATCTCCAGAAAAAACAAAAGCTTCCCTTTAGGTAACAGAAGTGACGTCAGCTCTGTTACCTAAAGAGTTTTTTTGTTACTGTTTTTTTTCCCAGTGAGATGTCCAACTTCTTAACGTCTGCATTTAAAATCACTCATACAAGCCAAGACATTTTGTTCCAGCTTAGTGGCTCTCAGGCACTCCTGCAAGAGAGCCAAAGTACCACAAACAGATGTTCTCCTGGATAACGTCTTAGCTGCCAACAAGAGCCATGGCAAACCTTCCTCTAGAGGTGTAACAAAACGTGCCAAGTCATGGTCCGGTAGGTATCACAGTTTTATGGTCCCTGCTTGAATGCTCTGAGATTAATTGCACTTGTACCTCAACCTTCCACACCAAACATGCAAATGCAGCATGTGTAGAGCCAGGATATTCCAAAGGGAGGTTTTTGCGTAGTTGTGTAAGGTAATAAAACAGAATAGAAAATCATTGTAACTGTTTATATTTCAGTGCATCAAATATGTTTAAAGATTCATCCTATGCTCTGTATTGTGCATGCTTGTCTATTAGGTGTGTAACTGTCTATGTCTGCATAACTTGTATGTAAGTTACAGCTATTCCTAGAGACTTAAAGGCGCCAGTACTTGTTGCATGGCAGAACCCATCCCCCTACACCTTTTCCATGGCAGACTGGGGGCAAGGGGGTGCCAAACTGGCAATCCAACATTGACACCCACTTCACACTGTGATTAGCCAGCTGTGTGGAGGTAAGAAAGTAAGAACTTTTCAAAACTATATGAATGCCTTCCAGGCAATCATTTCATGAGAAGAAGAAAAAAGATCTCTCTTCCAGAGACTGTTCATCTTCCAATGTTGCTTCAAGTTCCTGGGAAACCATAATGCCTGAGGCTCTTCCAGCTCTGGTTCCACATTGGGGTTCACCAAACAGAAGACACTAGCTGTACTAGTGGAATTAATTGGACTGGTGTGGGTTGGCTGACAGTTAATAACTGTGGCTCTGAGGGGGCAGTTAATTAGGTATAAGAATGTTAACCAAACCAGCTATAGGAAAGCAAATGTTCAGCTGACATTTGTTTACAAGCTCTGGTTTCCTTGTAAATGTAGAAAGTGATGTTAAATGAACAAAGTGCAAAAAGGTGACAAAGGAAACTTTTTCCACAAACAAAGTAAACCGTGGATGTGATCTCACCTCTCAACATGTTTGGCTGTGTTTAACTATGCTTAACTGTTTGGACTACGTTCAACTAGAGTCAGCTGGCAGTACCAGAATATTACCGTAGACCGCACCACTTTATAACTGCGGTTTGGAAAATTCCACAGCGATAGTGTCCTAGTTAAGACTCCCAGTCATCTGTATACTGACTTTAACATCTGTCAATGAATCTAACATTGTGTTGTGGCGAATCACACAGCCTAAAAGTGTGCGATTGTGTATTTATGCGCTCTTCTATGTTCTTGTTCCGTGAGTCAAATACATGAAATAATGGCCTGAAATGTAGCAGAACAGAACCAGTACTTGTGGTAGCCAGAGTAAGATGATGGCCCAACAAACATCTGCTCTGTATGAACCAATGACAGGCTCTTTAAACATACACCCACCTACCCACCCACATCTGCTCTCTGTTATCCAACAAGGCCTTACACACAGACAGACACAGCCACAGGCGCATACACAGACACACAGCTTTGCTGGGTGATCAATTACTAGTCCTGCACGGCTAACTCATCATCAGAAACAGAAAGAGAATCAAAAGGACCAAAAAAATAGTGCGAGGGAACAAATAACGGAGACGAAGGACATAGCACACCCACACTAAACTAAAATTCTTGATATACTGTATTGTTATCTTGTGATCCTTTTACTAAGACGGCTGCATTTTCTGCGCTGACCAAAAAAATAACTCAGCTCTGACCACGATAAATCGATCAGCCATGTGTCAGTTGATGGCTTATTGTCCGAGCCTAAAATCATACATATATATCAAATGCATGAACACACATACGCACTCAAATACTCGCACGCATATGCTGCTGATGATAGCTGTACCATGCGCAGTCCAAGTCAATAAGCCAGCAGGTTGGCTGGCCAACTTACTCTGCCCAGTTCTGCTTTGCCGCACTCCTCTGATGATCTGCTGTGTGAGTCGTGAGTTTGTGTATTTCTGCGCGTGTGTTTGTGCAAAAGCACGTACATTTGACTGGCGCCATGCTACTGCTGGGAGCAATTATAAAGACATGAAGCAGATAGTTGAAGATTGCTGTTTTATGCAACGCTGAGAAACAGACGTCCGTGAATATACACAAAAATATGATAAACCGGGTTGTTTTCAGGAGTACTGCCGTTTGTTTGCATTGACACTTTGTCATTATAGTACGACAAACTCATTTAAAAGCAAAGCATCCTGTCACAAGCCAACTAACTATCAAGTGAAGAAAAAACACGGCTGAAATAATTAAAACATTATTTTCTCATTGAACTGTGATTGAAGCAATTCAGGTCAAAAAAAACTTCACAATGTCATAACTCAATCAGATCAAACAAAGACACATAGGCATCATATAAACATTTTCTTCAGTATCCCACTTACACTTACTATATTACATTGCAGTCATATGCATTGTACAGACAATGTACAGAAAATGAAATACTCTCTCTTATCCACCTGCTGTACAGATACCTTGGACTTTCATACCAATCCCTAAACATATAAAACATATAAATAACTATATAAATAACTATCAAAGGAAGCAAACAGGAACACACAGAATCAGAAACACCCTGGCTTCTAGGTAATTTTCCCTGTGGTGGTGAGCAGAGGACGCACTAGGGATTCCATATTGGTGGATGATGTGGTGCACGGGCTCATCGACAAGCAATTAAGTTGAATGCTTATTGGCTCACTGACTTAGTACTGGGATTTTGGTCCTGAATGACTCGTTAGTATCGAGCAATTTGGTCAGTGCTACAGAAGTATGGTATAGGTCAGTACCCAGTCCAAGCCAGAAGCCATTAAAAAAAAAAATAATAAAGCAGTCAATATCTAATATCAGAGTTAAAAGGAATGGAAAGATTGAAAAATAAGTAAGATTACAGTGAAGCAGTAAAGAAAAACTTTCTTTCATGGTACCATGTTGAGTGTAAGCATGTTTGTGTGAGCACAAGTTCATGTGTGCTTGGTTCTCACCGACAGCTGACCTTTAGCCCAACAGGCAAAGAGCTTTAACCATGTGTTCAGCAGGAAGGGGAAAAAAACATGGGAAACACATACCCCGAAATTACACAAACATGTCTGGGCACACACACACACACACACACACACACACAAAACACAGAAAAACCTTCATCCCACCACCCACACACACACACTTGACTGTCTTACACCCACACACACACACACACCCACGACCCCTGTTCACTGGAGCTATGAGTCACTCTGCTGGGAACTCCATGCTTTCCCCATTACTACCAACTGGCTGACTGACTGTCTTAACATGCTGGGGGAGAGAGAGAGAGAGAGAGAGAGGGGGGGGGGTAAAATAAAAAAAGAGCCTACCAAGATTTAAAAAAACAACAAAAACAGTGAGAGTGAGACAAAAAAGCATGTCAAATATTGAGAGAAAGTGAAACAAGACATACAAGGTGAACTCAACTGTTTAATGTACTTCTTGAGCTTCAACTATACACATGGGCGAAACATGACCCAGGCCCACACACTCCAAACCAAAGAAGAAAAAAAAAAATCCTATGAGAGTATGAAAATGAGCCATGCTTTCTTAATTACTACTGTCTGACTGTCTGTTCAAAAATGCTGCTGGAAATGAAACAAACAAAGAAGAAAGACACCAAAGAACAGAATAATCTTAATGTGATCCACATTTTCATATCAGTTAGTGCCTGCTCTGCTAGTCACAAACGTCTATAAACACAACACAGACTGAATGTATATACAGTTCATGAAGGCATTTACATTAAGATGTTCTAAAGTAAACACTCTTTTATGGACAAAGATCTGCTGGCAAACAGGAAATAAGTGCAGAGTGGACATGATACCCGAGTTATATAAATACACGTTTACAACAAAACTCCTACATTCACTTAAGAAAAGAAGCAAGTTCTCTAATCAAACATTTTGTCTGAGCACAAGTAGTCTAAAACTGGCAACATTTGGAATAATCAAGCACCAATAACAAGCGCTGATCAAAGAATAACTGAAGATTGTAAATCAGACATCTTCTTGACAGTTTTCTGCAATCAGCCCAAAGACACATTTTTTCCACACACTTCAGTACGCTGCCCTGTAGCGAACAGATTCACACAGAAAACACTACCATCACGAAGTGGCAAAACAACGGAACAATGAGATTTCACACAAACAACGGAGACAAAAAAATAACACTAAAAACAAAACTAATGAGCTCTTAGCAAATCAAAAGAAGGCAAATCAAAACCAAATGGAAATATGGAAACAAAGAAAAACTATCGAATAAAAACAAACGACCAAAAAATGAAATCCTGTGGAATACCCCCTTTGGTACATCTTGTGTTGTTATGTTTACAATTAGGGTATGTCACATGTTTTCTCTTTCCTACGGTGTAAATGCAAAAGTAAGTTATAAGAATGATGAACTTGCACCATTTAACCACAGCGAGTAATTCCTTCCATGTGATTTGCTCTTTCTAAATCCTACAGACATCATTTGGGATTTGCTTATATTTGATTCACTGCAGATTGAGCAATAGAACTGTAATTGAGAGAGAATGACATGGGAGGGGGACAGAAAGCAACGGGAGAGACGGGAAAAGTGGGAGCAAAAAAGAAAGTTGGACAGGGAAGGCGAGTAGGAGGGCAAAGAAAGAAGTAGAGAAGAGAGAAAGAGAGCCACCGAACATTATCAAGTAGGATTTACTGATTGCAAACAGTTGTAAATCATCATAAAAGAAAAAGAGAAAGTCTTTTGGACCCGGTCATTGTCTTTATGATAAGGACACCTGCCTCACGTAACTCCACTTACAAGAGCTTAAAAATTGAAGAAACCTCTGGGAAGATGTCACCTTTTTCTGGTAATTGGAATAAAATATGAAAAACCCTGAACAGACCAGAAGAGTCACAACTGCTTTAACTCAACTAACATCTGGATTACTCATTTACTAATTGAACTGTGGCATGAAAATCACAAAATAACTCAAAAGCAGACCTGTGCACTTGAAAAAAAAAAAAAAAAAGTTACACAAGCTAGCGTTGGTGGGCTACCACATATCATTCCAAACATCAACTATAAACCACCGTTTAAAAAAAAAGCAGAAACAGTTTTGGTGGCTTGGATTTTATGCCAAGCTGAATCAAACTCTCACTGGATCAGGCACAACGATCAGGCAGTAAAGCAAACAGCCCCTATACGCCAGGCTGAGGCAAAACACACGCACACACACTCACGTAGACTTGAGCTGAAGGACGATCTACAGTGAGACTATTCAGGCAAGGCAGACGGGGGCAAACAGACCCTATATACTGTGTGTGTGTGTGTGTGTGTGTGTGTGTGTGTGTGTGTGTGTGTGTATATATATATATATATATATATATATATATATATATACACACACATATGAAGTGATCACTCAAAAAGCTCATCTGCACTGTTCACTGCAGAACATACAGTGTGACTATTCACACAAAACCAGCAGACAGCAGAGCAGACATGTTTCAGAGGCTAAGTAAGTTAGATTGAAAGAAAGAAAGAAAGAAAGAAAGAAAGAACCAGCAACCTCATTACCGTCTGAATTATTTACTGGAAGCAGGATGCAACACAAACTATAACAAAGTTTCTTTCAGAATAAAAGCCCTCATCAGACTGTTTGGCTCTGTGGCGTGGTGCGCTGACCCGCCTCACAAACGTCCCACCATCCGGCCGGTTTGCTTTAGATAGTGAAGCAGATAGGAGGCTGATTTACAGTACGCCGCCATGATTTGGTTTCAAAGTTTGTTGACTTTGAGACACTCTGTGTTTGTGTGTACGTGTCTCGTGTGTGTGTCTGTGCGTGCGTGTGTGTCTCTTGAGTGATCACGGAGGCCGATTAAAAAGAAAAAAGATCAAAGGCAGAATCAAAGGGAGGGAGGGTTTTAGATTTAAAATGTGTCAAACCAGAAAAAGCTCTACATGATCACACACGTTTCAGTTTAGTTTTAGTCTGTGACTGACAACTATTGGCAAATAGAATGTGTTAATAGAATCTAGACTGTATGTTTGTAACTTTACAAGTTTATTGAGGTGAGGTGAGGCTTTTCAGCTATGAAAATAAATGAATTAGAGGAACTGGGAAGTAAATCAAGTTGTGGTCAATAGGGCATTAGGTGCTGATGTTGACTGTTCTGAACACAAATCTAATAGCAACATGGTAGAAGTTAGCCTAACTCTGCATTTGGGCTTCTTTGCTGCCTTTTTTATTGAGATCAGTTCAACAAAAATCAATATTAGGAACTGAGCACACTGAACAGTTGGTAGCCCCATTTCTCCCGTCCACATGTGAAAAAGTAAATGAAATATGACATTTATGTTTGTTTCATGTTTTCATTGGAGAAAGGTTACAGTCTCCTTATCGCTCCGCACAGATCTGATGTTTTAGGCTGTCATGTTTTCTCTTCAGAACATTGGGAACTTCAGTGCACGTTAAGTCTCGCGCTTCATAAATATCATGATTTATTTGCATAGTCTGTTCCTCTGTTGCCCTCTTTCTGCACAACTTTTCCACCGCAGCAGGTCTAAAAAAGATGTTTGGACTGGTTTTCCACTCAGGATTTTTTTTTCATGCACAAATTGAAAATGTACATAAAGACAGGTGGGTGGAAACTTGCAGAAATTCATGGTAAGAAATGCTTTTCCTCATGCCGTTGCTGTCTCCCTCTGCTATATTGTCAAACACATGCAAGCCTTACGTTGACCATCTATTTAAAGATCACGTAAGTTGTAAACAGGCTCCATATGGTCGTCAAATACACTTATCTAATTGTCTCAGTCGCAGTATCTTTTTTCTGACAACTTTCTTGTGTATTGTTATAGTAGCTAACTTTATTCACAGTTTGGATACTTCAGTGGTAACACGTAGCAGCTGAATCCTGTGAGACTGTCCCATCACTATTAACAATACGTTTTCACTCATTTTACTTACATCTGTAGTAACCGTCATTATTATTTATTAAGTTTTCTGCTCTGTATTGTCTAATTGTAGGAACTTACAAAATACATTTCACTATGATTGTACCTGTATGATTGTATGTGACTTTAATCTCTGAAAGTGAACTAGTTAAGAGTCATTTGCTTCTATTCCATCTTGAATGATGGACAAATGAGAGCTATGTCTGTAAAAATGACGTGTGGGTGTAAGCAGCTTATTTACATGCTGCAATAAATTTGGACCAATGCCCACTACCAACCTAATGTGATGTTTAGCACCATGCATTTGGCGTAACAAAAAAAAACAAAGGCTGGGACTATTTGAGCTATATCAATCTATCTATCTATCAGTCCTATATTGAAAGATTTTCATGTCCGGGCAGTGTTTTTGAAACGCAATGATGTCAACATTGCTTGACTCATTGCAGCAAACCTTAACACTGGCAATAAACCTGTCTTCAAAAGAACATTTCAGTTTGGCAGAAAGATTACAGCAAAGAGCAGTCGTCAGACAATGCCATATTTAGCCAACTCTGATCTACAGTGTAGTCAAGGTGAAATTGATAAAGAGTGAGCACAGAACACAGACGTGATTCAGAACAATTGTTATTAGAAACATTTTTCTGGGAATTCATTGGCCCTTAATGAGGTAATTAATCATGATAGTAGTCTTTATTTATTCAATGATCAAAAGAAGAGACAGTAAGTAATCTAAAAACTAGTAATGAAATTGAAAGGTATATAAAATTATCTGCCGAATGCCCAAACAACCTTATCTTTCAAGAAAACATAGTTCATTTACCTTTAAAATGTATTTGCCATTCAGATTTGTCATTCGCTCACAGAATCATTGAACTCTGTGGAGGTCGAGTTATTATCTGCCCTCACATGCATCAAATTGTCACTGACTGACGCAATTGCTGTGTGATGACAGCAGGCATCAGAGAGTTCAGTCCTTCATTGTACGAAATGTCATCATGACAACGAGATGCTACAGTTCCTCAGATAAGCCATATAACATATGATTGTGTCCTGATGCCACCCTTATGATGAAGATTGATTAGCTTTAGTTGATTAAAACTACTTGACAACAGTTTCCACTACGAAGAGACCACAAAAAAAATCTTTGGTCACTTGCAAGCTGAACTGCAAATACAGTCTTTGCTAGTATAAGCATGGTTTTATTCTCATTTGTTTCTGTCACCTGCCTGCCAAATCAGATATGATCACCATGCTCGATAGCACCCATTTATCCTCCTTTAAGTCTGCCAACGCTCCATGAAGACAACAAACACATGCAGAAGCAGAGGGGGAGCAAAAGAGAAGGTGAAAGACAGAGAGCAAATAACACAATCAAAAGGCAGAGGTAGGAACAAGAAGACGCATGGAGAGAAAGATTTAACAAAACTGAAAAGAAAGAAGAGAGGGAAAATGGAGAATGGTGTGTTAAAGGTTGAAGCAGGTTTATACATATCTTTCATAGGCGTTCCAACATAATTATGTCATCTCAGTTGCCCATGAGACATCATTGCTACATCATAACTTACTGTCACATAATCCAAACAGACATGTCTATCAATTATACATGACCAGTGCGGTAAAAATAGTCACTTTGTTGCAGCAGAAGCACATGAACACAGCATGGTCCACTAAAACACTCCATCTGCTCCACTATGCTGCACACTTATCTTTCTTTGGTATATCTCACACTTTAAGATTTAGATGCTTTTTCTCCAAAGTGGTGAGTCCTGACATTTTCAAACACAAGACAGACCACCCACAGAAACTATTCAGCCATTCAGCTTAAACTCTTATGCAAGGCAACATTAATAGCAGTGTTACTCTGTGCCATCTACCATCCTTAGTCTTCTTCTTTAGATTTGTCCTTTTAGTGTCAGCACTCACTCAGCACAGTTGGATATATCGGGGCTTGTTTTCATCCTGTTTTTTCCCCGTACAGGATCAAAAACTCTCTAAGCTCGTGCCTCTTATAGGGAGTGTGTTTTCACAGCATTAATTTTCCCTTACTCTACAATCAAAGATAGAAAAGGATTCATAGAAAATTACAAACTTTGTCAGTTGTCTCACACTAGCTAATAGTGATGGTGCTGTACAAAGTCTTGTTGGTACATCCAGGTATGAAAGAAAGATTAAAGGTGAGCTGAAAAATAGTATTTAATAAGGCTTAATGAATGATGAATTAATTATCTGATACAGATGAATTTTATGTTGATCAACTGTATTCTAAAGACAACTGTAACTTGTATTACATGCTTGAGTGTTCTTTCCTATAGCCATATATATTATATCCTATAGCTATATTTATATCATATTCAATTGCAAGATTAAAAACAACAAAACCTTTAAGGACCAATTGATTGTCTCAAGATTTTCATTTGTGCGTATTGGTGAGCGTCTTTTAACTTCAGCTACACAATGTTGTGTCTACAGAGGATACATGCAACACTACAGCTTCCATCCCATGCAAATAAAAATACAAATAAATAAATGATCTGGTTCTTATAGGCCTTGATATTCAAAACAAAGTCTTACCTTCCTGTAGTGCCAATGGTGAGAAAGCCTTTCATAAGTTTTATTTTCCATGAAAAATGCTTAACGGGGTACCTTTTAGAGTGTAATTTTATTTTGACCATACACAAGGACAAATTATTCATTATTCACAAGAGAAAATGTCCTTGTGCTAGAGCTGATGAGCTGAACTTCACTGTTTTGGGGATTCAGAACCTGCGACATTAAAGCCAACAGCTCCATCCTTTAACATTAGCCCTCAAAGCCTCTGAATTATCCAGAGTGTCTAAGGTTTAACCATGCTGTAGCCTTTCTGGGTCACAGCCAACATTGCCAATGTCTTAAGGCCTGAACAGACGTGATTCATTGTGTCCAAACCTGGCAAGCTCCCCATAAGCCACAGTGTAGGGATTAGTGATTTCTGTTTCCAAAACATGGTGTCTGTAGTATTGTCAAAGTACTTGTTTTGGTACTAATTAGTACTGATACACAGTTCACAAAATCCATCTGAGAAACTCCAAAGTGTAGGCTATTTGTTTCACTTGAAAATGTGGACACAGTGCATTTCAAGTCACAGTTCAAAGTTCTTTGGCTACCTCACTTGTAATAGAGACAGATGTGAAACCACTAAACAAAGGCAAAATAAGAGCTCCATTCCTCTTGTTGCCTTTCAGTTCTCAGATCTCTTCACTGCTTCAGAAAATGTACCCCACTGAGGCGGCAAAGTGAGTCTGCATTAATGAACCTCTTCAAATAACAAGATGGTGGATCTATGTGCTCAGCTGAAGAACTGTTTTAATTTTATATCGGACACCAGGTTCACAAACAGAACGTTTGCAGGACGGCGGTGACGGTAAATATGAACACCTGCAGGGTGGGAGTCAACACCGAGCAGCCAAAATGCTGGTACATTTTTTTGCCACAGCAGCTTGTAAATCAATCCACAGTATTCTTCATGCTGGTTTGGCAAGTAAGCCCTCATGATTTGGAGGTAGGGTTTTATACCAAAGCAATCAATAGAATGTTTTTCCAGCACAGACTAATATTCTGCCAAGCTCTAATAATCTCCCCAGTTAGCTATATTTTCACAGTCAACATAGCACTGGACAGGGTAGCTGTAGAATATATGGCTAACCTAATAGATGTTGCTTTCCCTGGAAAGTCTGCAGCAATGTGTCAAACGTGCACAGCTAATGTCATACACATATGCTCATTACTTTCTGATACTGGTATGTTACAATCAACACACACGTCTTCTCCTTAAAATTGAAAGAAATCTATATGTGAATTTGGGGTATATCTTCCTCCATGACCGGCTGATAAAAATGTTAAACCTTCCTGCAGTGGAAGCCTGTGTAAATCCTCTGGACAGAGGATCATAAAGCACATTTGCATGGGAAGGAAGCTCATTCTTCAGCAACTATCTTTCCTGGAAGTTTCTGAGTATGTTGTTTTTCAGGGCGGCCAGTTACTCACCCCAACAAGTGATAAGCATACAGTTGTGCTGTCAGCACCAAGCAGGCAACTGCTGCTGGCCATCATCGAAGTTAAACCAGGAAGTGAGTGCCTTTCTCTTTCATTAACCTAGCAAATAATATGTTATTTCAATCTTACTACATGGTTTTCTTGATAAAAGGCATGTTTCATTTACTTTTAAAAAGTCTTTTTGAGGACATGTAATCAAACCAGCCTCTAGCCAGCCACAAATTTGCTTCTCAGGAAAAAAAAAAGCTAACTTCTCATAAAGGAAACTGACCTTTAATCCCATTAAAAACTCATTACCTGACAAACAATGAGATAGAATAACACCAATAGGGTGATACTCATCATGTCTATTGCCGGTGAGCATCTTGACTCGTGCCTGACTAATACTGGACTTTTGGGGCTGATACCGGCCGTAAAAACATCCGATAACAATATATTAGCCAATAGTCTAATAGTAAATAAACAAGATGTTTATAATGATCTCTAAGATGTGGGTATCAAACACAAATATTTTACAGTTTAACAATAAACTTTATTGTACAACATGACATCAGGGCACTGAAACTGAATCATTTTTCAACATTATTAAAGTAATGTCTTCTCTCTTGTGATCTAATACCAAGCTCGCCTACACATTTTACATTTTAGAAATATGTGCTTGAGGTAATGTAAATAGTAGGCAAAGTAGGATCTACAACTACTAAACAAACAGATCATGGCTGCTCGTAGGTACAATAAACCTAAGACAATTTAAGCTTGTCCTGTTTATAAGTGGATCCATTATACAAGTGCAGTTTGAAACTTCATACTCCTGCAGCTTCTTCCTTACAGCTGCTGTGATGGCACTTTAAATACACAAATATAAAACAAGATAAGAACACCATTAAACAGTTATTCAGTCTTTACATGCACCTGGGCTAATCATTACCAAATACAGTCTTCATTTGGCCTTAAAGTGTAGTGCCAATAACAATGTTTCTACAGCCAACACGTAAGAAAATGACTTTTATAAGTGTGATTTTAAAGGAGAAAAGAGTTGGTGACCACCCTACTAACAGAAATTATAACCACACATCCACACTGAACAACACGCTTGCAAAAGATCTTATATACATTTTTTTAATATATATTATAAATCTTATATATGTAATAGACCAGATGAAGATGATGTGACACGATGCTGAGATATTTCCAGAGTTAAAAATGGAGTCTGTTGGCAAAAATAAGATTGTCAATCTAAAACAGATGCAGCAAACTTCAGATGTTTGAAAGAGCGAGTATAGGGTTTCTTTGCAGAGCTGCCATTATGTGTTCAATCATCGTTTACCCATCATAAAGACAGTTTTTTTTTTTTTTAGAACTGACAGCAGCTTTAGCTGTGCAAAGAGCATACCTCAATATTTCTATAGAGAAGTTCTTTTTGTCTAACAATGATTTCATTTTCACTATCACCACACTACCACTCCTTATTGGTCAGTTGACCTCAAGAGAAGCCACAGCTCCAAGCCACAAGATCGAGTGGCTTGACCTTGTGGCTTGGATCAGTGGGAATTGTAACACATGTAGACAATCGTAGTAGAAGAAAAAGAAATGAACAAACCAGGTTGGGATTGAAAAACTAACTCTTTCTCGCGGAAAAACTCCTCAAATGCACCGAACAATTGAGTGGAGCTCCTGGTAAGTACGAGTCGGGGAAAAGTGCACGAACAGCAGCACAAAGGAGGAGAAATACCCCACTCTAGGCCCCTCAAAGTTGGTTTAATATCAAGAACTGGCTCTTTCTGTTTCACCGTCTCTCACACACACACACACACACACACGCACGCACCAAGAACAGTATGGCCTCAGACCTGGCAAGCAGCACTCAAGTTCTTGGAGCAGCTTTCTCTCTAATTTAAAGTTGATTGCCGTGGGCCCTCTGTGTGTGACTAGTGAAATATGAGTGTGGAGAAGAGAGTATGGAGGCTTGGACCGAGTTTAGCTCTGCATGCTTGTGATTATGTGAGCGAGTACGCACTAAAGCAATGGATCGTCTGAGTTTGTGCTTATGCATGTATATGCGCATGCATGAGTCTGTGTGAAGGTCTGAGTGGAGCCTGTGCAGGCTCGTGTGTATGTGTGTGCGTATGTGGTTTTTGGCTAGAGCTAGTGCAGAGATTGGCTTGCCAGTGGGAGCTGTCTGCAGGGAATCAGGCGAAGCAGAAGGAGAGCTGAATAACAGTACCTTTCTTAAAACTAGAACGAGGTGTTTGGAGGTGAGTTTAAAGCAAAAAATAAATAAAAAATTAAATAATTAAGATCAAGTTTGATTTCTGTAGGTCTGTTTATCAAACTCCAAAAAAGAGAAACTTTTAGACAGAGAACATCTGGATTTGGTGGAACAAAAGGACAAAGGGGTTAAACTCTCTGATTTGTGGTTCCTCACTGAGCATACATGTCATAGATTGAGAGCTACTCCCATACTTGTAACTAGCCAAAATTTGGTTTACTTGAGTCATCTTGAGGGTTGATTCAGACCAAATAAGGCCCTGTGGCAAAAATGCAGGTGCTCCCATTCATTTGAATGGGTGGAAGCCTGTTTAGGTTGCGGCAGTGACGTGTGGCAGTGAAACTGCTCATTGAGCTACACTGGCTACCTGTAACAGCCCGCATTAAATTCAAAATACTAATTCTTGCCTACAAAGTTGTCTCCCGTAATGCACCCACCTACTTGAAGCCCTTATACAGGCCTATGTTACCTCACGACTGCACACTCCAGCAATCCAGACTCTTCTTGTCCGTTGTTCACCGCTGCTGGAATGCGACGCTCCCAGCTCTTCAGAGAGTACCTCCTCTCCTAGCTGGCCATATTAAATCTATCCTCCTCTAGAACTGTCACAGTACTTATTGCTGCACTAACATGTCCTTGTTACACTGGACCTTTTTCAGGTACAGTTTCTTAGGTCGCTTTGGATAAAGTGTTAAACTGCTCCGTAGTCAGCGTGTAATATCACTCAAACCAAGCACTATCAAATGTACTTCATGGACTCACTACGGCAGTCTTGCAGTTGTGTCCTCGTCTGGTTTATTTCATGTACGCTTTGACGTCTGTGTCTGGCTGCAGAATAGCAATACCAAGAAACTTCTCTTGGTTTGTGTCTGTTTGTTTGAGAGAGAGAGAAAGGTGGCCGACACAGGTAGTGAATGAGAAAGAAAGAACACCAGTAACAAGCAAGCCGGTGAACAAGCGGTTACGCTCAGTACAAACCGACGACCCCCACGTTGCCACACAACCCTACAGCTAATCACCAGAATGCGTGATTTGGTATGAATAGTGTTATTGATAACACTAAGAAGTGTTGTTTCTCAGAACAAGCCTCCACCTTGACTACACTGAAGGTAACATGACCACATAAAGCTAAACTAATCTAAATGTGTCACGTGCTGCCTTAAATCCTGGGTGTATACACTTTGTGACTTTTACCTTACACCCTGACTGGCTCCAAAGTTGGCAAAATGTCTACATGTCGGCCATGTGTATAATATTTCACTATTCACAGAAATCACCTTGGATTTCCCTTTCTTTTTTGGAAATCCTTGTAGACCCTGAATCCAAAGAACACATTTGTACTCGGAGTGTATTTCTAAATCTTTTTTTTACAGATTTCTTGGTCACTGTGTTTGTAAAGCAAAAATACACTCCAGCGTCCCTTTTATAGCGACAGAAATCTTGGGAATCCATGGGTGGACTAATTTCCCAGAGGTAAACAGTGAGGTGCCTGGTGTCTCGTTTTTTTTTGTTTTTTTTTCTCACGCTGTGTACATTTAGTTTAGTGGTCGAGAGACTGCAGGAGCTAATGTTCTGCTGGACAGTTTCAAAGACAGCTTGCTTGAATATAATGTAAATTTGAAGTGAATCTTCCTGATCAGGAAGACCAGGACCACCCAGTCTGTGAAGTGAAATCCACTAACTTTAAACACTACTGTAACTGACAGAGCTAAAACAGGGAGTGGCCAGGTGTTCAGCTCCTCTCTCAACAGAGCCCATAGAGACTCCAGCTAGAAGGAAACAGCAATTAGTGAATCTCTCTGCAAGAACACGGCAAATTAGCTGAACAGATTTCAAAGTAAAGAAATAAACATTGATGAAAATGGGAACCACTGAAAACCTGAAACATATTAACATTAAGCAAGACAGGCTGACTACCACTGGGGAGTTCAATGTTAAAACTGTCTCCAATTGGTCAACAGCCAGCCAACTACAGTCTATGAGTGTGAACTTTTTCTCTCTATTTGTCAAGTACTCAACGGTGACAAACCACTACGGGAGAGGAAAAGTGATCAACTGGTCAATACGGTCAACAGTGCGGCCAATCCAAGACAAAGAATCAAATGTGATGGGGACAAGTTTATTCCAAAAGAAGGCAAGACAATTCTGACCAACCGTGACCCCTGTGTACAGAGCATTATGATGACACCATGAGAATCTCCTGAGCTTATTACAACAGACCAAAGTCCTTAATTAATCCTTATTAAGAATGTATGAATGAGAGGAATGTAGATTACCGCTTTTACACATAATTTAAATGATGTTACACAGAAATGGATGCAGCCACACACAATACAGCATACTCAGCATTCAGCTTGCTTTCATACAAACATACAACCAAAAACAACAACCAAGTTTCAAGACATGAATGAAAATCTCAACATGTGCTCTGTACAACATTGCATATTTCCACTGTATATCATCTCTTTGAAGCCTTGCAGACTGGCCTGGTTGATAAACACCAGCATAGACTGACGTCACGTTACTGGATTTGTGGGTTAGGTTCAAATTCTGCCACTGATACGCAATGTGCAATGCTACGCAGCGATGCAAGAAAACAGACCCCACATTTAAAATCGTTCCCCTCGACAACTTGGCCTCGACTTTGTCAGTGGTTGCAGGCTATAGATACCACAGCATGCACTTTGACCCACATTTTGCTGAAAAACGGGGAAACAATTTGGAAAGGAGCAATACATGGAGTTTGTTTTAAGCAAAAGAGCTCACAGCCTCTCTTCTACCACCTACCTTCCATCTCCTACTCCTGAGACACCCCCAGGCTTCGTCTCTCTACTTGGTGTGTTTGCATTCCTGTTGAGCTCTATTAAAAGGCTCAATCACTCCACTGGCTGGAGGAATGCACATCTGTAGTGAGACCCGTCCCACTGTCTCTGTCATTTCTGTCTGTCTGCCCGTCTGTCTGTCTGTATTTGTTTCTAATTGCAGACTCGGTGCATTAACCTTTACCGTTATCCCGGAACCATAATTGTGCATAATATAAATAAACAAAAAAGGGAGAGCAGGATGAAGACTAATGTTGTTTATCAGATCAACAAGTGCTTTTGGATGACTCATGATTTGAGTGCTTCATGTACATGCTGCCATGCATGCCCCTGTGGTTGCTTTTGGGTGCTAAACAGTATGCAAAGCAAGTAGATGAAAGCCAATGCGACAACAGCTCTCTACATTTACCTTTACCTTTACCTTACCTATGGAAACAAACATCCACACACACACACAAAGACACAACTCACAACTCACACTTAAAAAATAACACAAGCCTATCACACTTAATGAATTATAACAACAACTAAGCCACTTTTCTTCAATAATATCTGCTTGTGTGCTTCTATTTTCTTCCTCCAACTTTCCACAAAAGTTTGGAAATTACATTTAAACCCAAAACACACATGCAGCAACACGTTCAGTCAGTTTACAAGTGAATAAAGCACCCCCTGTTCAGTGTATCTCAGTATTTATCAGACATTAAATGATACGTGATAATGATAATGTCATTCATTTATGTGGCACTTCGGAGGGCACGTTTAAAATGCATTTCATTAAAATGTATAGCCAGTGTTCAGCGTGCCACACAAGCTAAAGAGGGACAAACATGTAAGCTAGTGGCATGACACAACCCCACCGTGAACAACATTGGAGTAAATCCCCCCCCTCCGCTCCCTCCTGTCCCGTATCGAGAGGCGGATAAACTTTTCGCCCCCCACACACACAGCTTCCTAGCCGCTAATTCCCTCCCTCCCGGTTTAAACAGTTTAAATCACCAAACTTACCTTGGAAATTGTCCCCGAGTCAAACAGGCATTATTATATTGTCGCCTTCCATGGTTGGGAGATCGTCGAGTTGTTCTTCGGCTCCCCGGAGAGACTGCAGACGGGCTAGCGGAGTAGGAGAGCAACAAAGTCGGACAGGGAGAAAAAGGAGGAGAGGAAGGAGGCCAGACAAGTCGGCCGGTGTTTCGTTGGAGGAGCCGGCTGTCAATCACTCAAAAGAGAGGGCGGGTCCTAACTGTAAAGGATTACGGAGCCTGAGCTATCAGCACTGATCCCAGGTCTGAGGTCTGAGGAATGTGACATGGAAAAACAAATGACGGATTACGATGGTTTTGATTTTCACATCCCTTTTCATGAGAAACTTCACATCAAACGGGCCCTGAAAGGTGGTGCTTAAAACTGATAAACTTGTTTAACCCAGTTATAGTAAATGCAGGTTTAGTTTATATAAATGCAATGCCAAAATATTTAAAATATTACTTTCACTTTTTAAATTTTTAAATAAAATTAATAATTTAAAATGTATGTATATATATATACATTTTAAATTATCAATATATATATATATATATATATATATATATATATATATATATATATATACACACTATATATATATATATATATATATATATATATATATATATATATATATATATATATATATATATATATACACACTATATATATATATATTCACCTTCACCTTTTTATTTGATATTAACAAGCTAGCACATAGCATATCTAAGAATAGAGGAGCTAGTCAAATTAGTCTGCAGACCACACTTGACTATCAAAGAGCTTACTATTTTCATAATAACAAGTAAGTTGCAAAACTGGCTTTTCCAGGTTTTTCCAATTTTCCAGCTAAACACACTGCACGAGACAGGTCCCTATAAATTAATTTACTGTGTTGCTTGCATGTTATGGGATGAGCACAAAAACACATTAAATCCATCAATGACCCCTGCACTCAGTGCTTTAGCAAACAATAAATTGGATGACTGTGACATGCCATTATCCAAAGCGGTAACCTTTTGTACCCCCTCGTGAATGTAAATGGAGGCGGAAAAACACATCCGTCAGTGTAACACAGTCTGATACACAGCCTCACAATGGCCGTAGGCTAAGATCAACACCTCTCTGATAGTTTGCCAACAGAAACTGAAGTGTTTAGGCTTTGCAAAGGTAAAATCTATTGCAGTGGTGTCATATTTGTTTTGGCCATATAAGAAAAATTCAATCAAACCCAGTATACGACTCAAAAAGTTGTTTCTGCTCATTAGTAACCTTAAAAAATAACTACAACAGTACACAATAGAGGCCTTGAGGCCTATTTTAGGCTGTTTATTTATGAAGTAACTTTGACCTTTGATCTGGACAGACTGGACAAGAACAATCTGGATTAAAACTGTGGCAGTTGGTATCCAGTCAGCTCATTAGGCAAACGAAACTGACATCAATTATTCCACTCAAAACCAGGGGAATTCCAATTTGAACTAATCCAGACACCACCACCACCACCCCCTCTCCCCCACTGACCCTGAGCTGTCAGTTGGCTGTTGGGAGAGTTATAGCATGTCTCATTAGGAACAAGAGTAGAATGAACCCCAATCAGGCCTGAAAGAGAACTTTGTTCTCCCACATTTGTCTTTTAGGCTAGAATACATGTGAAATACAGTGTAATTAACTATAGTAGTTATTATAAGAGAACAAGGTAAAGGCTGCAGTTTGTGGTGTTGTTGAACTGGACTGCATCTGCTCCTTGTTTTCTGACTGCTTGTCCATCTGTGTGTTTTTTTTCTTTCTCTTTGTCTGGCACTGAATTTATCTGCTCTCCATCTGCCTTACTGTATGAGCTAACGTACCTGTCAGTCTGTTCCTATCAGCCCATCCTTTGTCTCACCCGTCATTATCTTTGCTTCCTCTGTCAGAGCTGTCACAATTTCTTTGTATATCATTAAGCTATCTGTGTTTTTTACTGTTTTACCTCTGACTTCTGCATCACTTATCTTTTACCTCTCTTATCACAGAGCACATCTGTCTTCTTGAATCATGATTCTGGGCTCATATTTGCAGTTAATGCTCTGTTCATATTAGCATATTGTAAAACTTTTAACAGGAAGTAACTCCGGCATTTATTACTGTCATTACAGTATGGGTATGTCTGACCCTCTGAACAGGATATTAGTTCTGAACACCAGGTCACCAAGCTTTTTTTTTTAGCATTTAAATCTAAATTAACTACACATAATGTGTGCCTCTTATTTATTGAAGCTGTGTTATCAAACACAACAACTCTCAGTGCACTGCTTGACTCTGAACGTGCAGTAATTTTACCATGACAACCACCTGTTGCATAATGTGATAAGGTGTTGCTTCCCTCTGCTGGGTATTCAGACTCATTACATATTCGAGTCAAAGGTCCTGGCAGAACAGTGCAAACATTGGGATTTGCATGCAGTTTAAGCCCTTATCTATGTGATTACTCTCGACCTGTGTACACATATTTAAGCGTAACTAAATGTTTACTGTTAAGACACACCTTTGTTTAGATTTGTGCTTTATCAATGAGCTTACAGCACCCAAAATTTTCAGGGATGACTTACTTAAGTGGGACAAAAAAGTTGCTTACAGTTTTTTTCGATCGCTAACAAGCGTTTACCCATACTTTTTCTAAACTCTTAACACATGTCTCACACCTACAGAACACCAAATGGATAATTTTCTTCTCAAAAACACATTTTGTTAAATATATACTAACTCTCAACACATCTTTCTTTACCAAAACACTGGAAATCTGACTCAAAATGAAATTATTCTGTCAAAGAATAACACTTGTTTTCACTTCACAAGGTTCATGCAGTCAAAGTATACCAGGTTTCAAAATACTGGCTATTGTTGACATTATATTATGTTTCAGTTTTACAGGTAACAAAATATCCACGAAACACACAAGAGCGTTCTGAACAAAAAAAACAAAAAAAAAAAACAGCAAAAAGCCCAGATAAATAGGGTGTGTGTGTGTGTCTGTGTGTGTGTGTGTGTGTGTTGTCCCTGCAGCCAGCATCCATGGCTTCAAGGAGGTACATCTGGTCATGTGGCTAATGGTCATAAATCTTCCACCTCCATGCAGAAAAGAATTCCTCTATGGGGTTGAGGAAAGGTGAATAGGGTGGAAAGAAGAGACATATCTGAAGTATATGCTTGTTAGCGATTGAAAAAAAACTGTATTATCAGCTGGGATATATTGTTTTTGAACTGATGTCATTGCAGAAGCAGAGGTTTTTATACTGTATCTAAGGTTTGGAATATTGTTTTTTCTATTGTGGGATGTTGTATATTAATATTCATAATACAGAAACAATCCATAATTTGCCAAACTGAATTTGTATTTTTAAGAAAAGTATTTTTTCTGTGTTTCTCTAATGTCTGAATAACAGAGACACAAATTTAATGGTAAATCAGGAACTGGCTCTTGTTTTATGCTTGCCCAGACTGGGGATGGTGCAGTGTAGAAATAATATAACGCTGAGGTCAGTTGGGCAGCTATATAAAACCATCTAAAATTGGGAAGCTGAAGCACCCCTGAAGAGTCTAGCTTTGCAGATAAATTGATCAAATGATGTGCTGTTTATCGTGATACCTATTATGATAGTGTTTGGCCATAGCAATATGATCAGCCATCAGTTCAGTACTTCAGTTACTCCATCCACCAGAGGGCTGAAATGGCAGGTTCTTAATATGTTCATCTGTTGGTGTTTTCAATTGAATTAATTTAGAAAAACAGTAAGAACAGTAAAAGAAAAACAGTAAAGAACAGTAAGAACTAAAAACCAAAAATCTAGCTGAATTTATTTGTGTTTTATGTTCTTTGCCCAAAATTTTAGCCCGTGCCAACTACCAACAAGTACCAACAGGACAGTTTAAACATACCTTGGTCCACCAGTATTATACAAACCAAATTCATGAAAAGCTGGTGAAGAAACACAAACACCGGGAGAGAGGACACCTTTGACATATATAGTTCAGTGGTTGGTGGAGACCAAAAACAAAAGCTAAGGGTATTGAATATTGAACCTTGTGGACAGACACCCATGTCCAAATGAATGCTAATGTTGCTCTGTGCATGCTAGACATGAAGACAGGCAACTGTTTGCCAACATAGGTAATAATATGCCAAATAATCCCTTTTTAGGCATTCAGGCAGTTAAGTTTTTTTTTGGGTGAAAACTCATTTACCTCTCTTATTTATTGGCATACAATAAGCATTAATTAGAATATCGCATAAGGCTGGCACATCCTGCTTTAGAAGCACCAAGCTGAACAAATACATTACTGATGCATTACTGCTAGTCATCATTCTCTTTAAAGCTGAGTGAGAGGCATAGGCACTATCACCCTTCCTGTCTGTCTGTCAGCCACATCACAAGTACATCCAGTCCCAGATCTGCTGCTATCAGAGCAGTATAAACACAATATCACATGATTACAAATGTTCTGAACAGGATGCTGATATACCTAGAACTTGTGTGCACTGTGGTTCCTCTGTGGTTTCCACAGTGATTCACAACAGGTGTAACCAGCTGACACTGAGTCAGAGTTTCTACAAGAAGTGCCTCGTCCACTCCTGTCAAGAAACGCATTCATCACCTATGGACACGTTAAATTAGCAGACCACACACCCACACGACACAACGCATAACACACATGAATGCAAACACACAGAGAGCACAGAAACACCAGCGCGCGCACACAATGACACCCATCCACGCTAACCCTCCCTCCCACCCAGTCTCACACACACACACCAAAGCCGCTGATGGTTGTTAAACCCTTACATGGCGTCATTGCCAAGCACTGAGTAGGTGTGGTCCTTACTAGCTCACTGAACATACCAGTGTTTAAATGCTGAACAGCCACTGCCATTCTCTAATGACACCCTCCCCCTTTCTCTCTTCCTCACTCACATTATTTCTCCCAGTGCTGCTCACTGTTGCTCCAGCATTCACTTGGTGAAGTCCTGTTCTATCATCAGAAAGGTAAGGTACATTCTGTGTAGCCTTTTTCTATATCTGTCATTTCTATTTGGTTCTGGCTCAATGGCAGCATTTTAGGTTGAGGTTTTATTTTGTTTTTTGACATCTTCACTGTCTCTCAACTTTTTTTTTTTTTTTCCTATTTCCCCTCTGGACCACAGCAGTTTGCTGGTTAATAAATAAAGATGTCGCTCCTGACGTCTGTGCTGATATGCCTCGTTGTCCAGCTGTGCATGGGTGAACAGCCTGTGGAGGAAATTGTCACAACAAGTAAGTACTGATATGGATGGGAAATATGAGTAAAGACATGAGGAGTTACAGGAAGGCAAGCGAGATAAAGACAGAGAACAAAATGACCTAGTCTGTGTTACTGTTATCTTTCTGGAAGAACAGACTTTATTGCTTTATATTACTAACAACACGAAACAGACCCTTGACAAAAGCTACATATGGTAAATGTATTATGTGACTATTTTTTTGCTACCTTTAAATCTACTGACTGGATACCTTTCAACAAAATATTATAAAAATAGTCTTTCCCTAATTTTACTTCTGAGTTCTGATGACTGGATGTGATAATAGTCAGTATATCAATATATTGGTGTTGACATTAGAATATTGAACATATAACATAATCCATGTTTGAATTATATGTCAGGGCACTTATTGTGGTTAGAAAAGAATAACCAATAATACAACAGAGAGTAAGTTTGTACTGTGGATACACTTTTTTGTACACGGGGCAGGTTAAACAGGTTGACTGGAAGTAAGTGGAATGCAAGTATGCAACATTACCGGCAACACCAGCATCTATGTCAGAATCATGACTAACGATCTTGAAAAAAGACAAACAAAACATTTGTTTCCTCCAGTTTACCTTTGTGCTACTGTATCACACGGCACTTTTTAATACAGTTAAACAAACAAGCAATCTGTGGCACTTTACAGACAAACCATGAAATAAAAAAATAGAAATAATAAAGATATATTTTAAATACAGAGGAACAAATATGAACATAATAACAACAAAAATAAACAATTACTGACAAGGAAGTTGGACAAGGAAGGATGTTTCCATCATCTCATGCACTCCTGTCTGATCACTGAGAAAGCAGACAAACAGGAAAAGCAGACGCACATGTCATACTGGAAAAACTT
Organism: Nibea coibor; assembly: GCA_023373845.1. Taxonomy (NCBI): domain Eukaryota; kingdom Metazoa; phylum Chordata; class Actinopteri; family Sciaenidae; genus Nibea; species Nibea coibor. Next base: position 7,197,642 of record CM041720.1, on the reverse strand, counting down.
AGTAGTATGGAGGCTACCCTTTTACCTATTACTGTAATAGTTCAGTGTTTACATACACTATTAAAGTGACTTAAATTTTCAAATATGTCAAACAATTAAAAAACTTTAAACGACTCCAACCTTTTAGCAGGCTTTTAAATTGTTCATATGACGCAATGCCAAAATGAGTTGTGCTTTTATGTGGCTTGTAGACAGTGGCTCTCCACTGCAGTCTGGTTGGGTAAAGTGAGTCACAAGGCTGGCTTATCCAGCAGTCAAAGAAAGTCGTCATTGGTCAGATGCTATTTAATTTGGCATAGTGGGGTTTGGGAATGTTTGGGAATGAAAAATGATCAATCAGTGCCACTCAGCTCCCATTCACTCTATCAGTCCGAGATCAGTGGCTTCTGTTACTGAGCAGAGAAACTGATTCAGGTTTGAAATGCCCAACAGTATAAACCATAAAACCTGTAAAGTAGTATATCATATGTTCAAATAAAAGTATGTAATCCATTATATGATATTTTAGTGCCACAGGGAAAAATATTGGAGCAGACTGCAACACAAGAAGGAAATAATACTGTATGTTTCTTCATTAAAAACAGCTGCAGCTGCAATCCAAAACTACAATCACTAGTACTGGTCTTAATGGGGTGTTTTTGTCATATGTTTCATAGTTTGTCTGATGGCCAAAACTTGGTTGACAGGAGATATTTTGGATGAAATCAAATTATGTAAACTGCAGATTATTGTATGTACATTAGACACTATAGATATTCACAGAATTGTGTTCATGGATTGGATTCTACACAATTTGCATTCTGAGTTTATGTAATGTACCTTTAAAGACAACACTTTACACCTAACTAGGAGGAAAGGCATTCTTGCACTGGCCACAGTGGGTTGATGAGTTCAAATTTGTTGTTCTCCTAATGTCTGATCCCCAGCTGCAATGCTGGGTGTGATATGTTGCACCTCTGAATACTCTGAATACACCCAACGTCAGTGTATTGTTGGACTACAATGCATAATGAACTTCTGTACTGGACAGGGTGGGGTTGAAATATGCAGCAACTGCTACATGACACAGTGACATCAGCATGCTAACATTTTCACAATGCCAGTGCTATAATGTTTATATTCAGCAGGTACAATACTTATGTTAGCCATCTTAATTTAGCATGTCAGTATGTCAGCCAATTAGCACTAAATTACGAAGTGAAATCTGTAACGCTTCACATGATTCATCTTCTCTGTGCCGTAAAAAAATCCGACAGCAATCTGTCAGATTGTTGTCAAGACATTTCTATAAAAACCTAAAATCTCAATCTAACGCTGGAGGAAAAGTCAAGGGATCTCTGAAGAAGTCATCCTCTGTGGTCAATGAATGGCTCTGTAATCAGTGAAAATCCAACCAATACCTGTTGAGATATTTCAGCCTGGAGCAAAGAGGTGGAGTAACCAACTGACAATGCCATTGGTTGGGCTACACCACCACTGGTGTGTCTCAAACAAAAAGAAGCACCATTTTGACTGGCTGGACCACCCAGTGTACAAGCTCTGCGACTATTATCTCTAAAATCTGCTTCACTTTCCTTGAGGAAACCTGCTTTTTATCCTTGGCCTGAGGATTGTGGCTTGGTTTGGCAGAGCAGTGAAGATGGTTTGGCTTGTAAAACAAGCATTAGCATAAAACTGGCTCAATCTAGGAATTGATGGCCTTATAATTTCCAGGTCCCCGACTAATGTTCTGGACGGAAATAGAAAATTTTCAGGATGAATGAGTATAAAAAGCCACAAAAAGGAATACACACAATAATAACATAAAACAGCTGACTGATTGTGTGATTGTCGTTTGAATGTGCTTTTAATTTTAGAAGTTCATTAATGTATATCTTTATGTGCATGATGATGTGCACATTTCAGTGTATTAAGCTGCGGTCTGTTATATTACCAAGAACATAGAGTACATGTCAACAAATCAATCAATAGTCATCACACAGTTTTGTGAATTCTTGTCTCTTGTATTTCTTCAAAGGAAATGTGCCTCTCTTGGGTGGCTGGTCTGAGAGGAATCCTGAGTCATCTGAGATCAAGGAGGCAACCGAGTATGCAGTGAAGATGTTCAACACTCACTCCAGGGGCAAAAAGATGTTCAAACTGGTTTCCATCGCTTCTGCCAAGGCTCAGGTTAGATTCATTTTTCAGAAAGAGAGCAACTCACATGCAACAAACCGTCAACGTCACCACCACGCCATCAAAATATATCGTCACAAAATCTAATAGTTCTGCCCTTTGTCTGCTGATTTTATTAGGTGACCAATGTCATCAACTTTAAGATTAATGCTGTCCTGGGAAAAACCAAGTGTCTCAAGAGTGAAAACCATGACTTGACTAGCTGCAGCCTTGAGAAAAAGGTAAGTTTGTGTGAGCATCTGTATGTGTTTATGAATTAATGTTCAAACTTTCAAACTGTACATTCATGTGTCATGTACATTCTGTCTTACATTCTTTATATATTTGAAAATCTATTAACTGTTATTGTTTTCAATAATTTCTGATCATTTTGGAGATTTCCCAATTTTTATGTAACTGTTATTGTTGTTTTCCTCTCTGCAGCATGTGAAGTGTCACTTTGTGGTGGCTTTCAACCCCCGAGACAACACACACGAGCTGCGGAAACATAAGTGCACAAAACCTGAGAAGAAGAAGAAGGCGGTTTAGTTTTTTACAGGTTTAACTTTTTTTTTTATAGTTTAGGTCTATAGCTTTGACTACTTTATTAACTTTTGATACAATGTTGATTTTCTTTTCTTTTTTTTCTTTTTTTTCCGAAGAAATGTTTTGCAGCTGATTTTAATTTCTGGATATGATCAAACAACCTAGAACAATGACAATCACGATGTCAATAAAAATTAGTTTGGAAAAATGTGTGGTTTGTTGCTTGTCATCAGTCATGATTAAGATGTTGTAGGAGTTGTAAAAGGTCAAGAACACATCATTTTTATATCAATAGTTATGTAATTGGTAGGATATTTATATAAATGAATCACTCATGTTTACACACATTTCCACTCATGAAGATTTGGAGACACGGTATCTTGTGAAGCAGTTGTACTTCTTTTCTCTCACATGTCTGAAAAGAAGAAAGAGATCAGTCACCACAAAGTACCCAGCCTTCATTCATCCTGCAGTGTGACATCAAACTGTTCTCAAAAATCAAATTCTTAAGCTTACATGGTATACATCAATCTAAATGTTCCAGAAATGTCTTCTGTCTCAGAAGAGCCTTAAAAATAATTTTAATACATTTCAGGCAACACAGTAGATATACTGTAACTCTAAGAATTTCTATACTCACTGCATTCATATAACCTATTGATCCTGAGGATATCAATATCAGACATGTCAACACGTTGTCCAATTGGCACAGAGGAATCTGGAATTGGAGTAATGGTATCTGCTCCGAACACTGATGAGAAGTAAGTCCTAGAGAAACAACAAGAAATAAAATTAAAATTATACACGACACAGTGATGCTCAGCCCTGTCGCCTCACAGCATGGGAGCACAACAAGATTCCTGACTTGAACCTGTGTGGCGTCTGCATGTTCTCTCACTGACAATGGAATTATTAATAACATAAGAATGTGTTACCTTCCATAATGCATAATGGAGGAATAGTCATATGGTGTGTTCAGGTTGTTGGTGTCCATTTTGTGGAAGTCGAAGACATTTCCTGTAGAATAAAACAATTCATATATACAGTATAAATTCCAAAATTTGAAGGTGTAAAAAGGAAATAGTCTAAAAAAAAACCCTCCAGCAGCACTATAAAGAACCACTTTAAAGTAATATAATAAGCTTTCCAGACTTTTTTTTCCCCAGAAATGTTAGTTTAACTTTAACAAGTGTATTATAAATAGCTGTACAAAGGCATCATTCAATTTAACACATCTCTTTACTGATATTTTAGGAACTTATCTATCAGGGCATAGAGCTCACCTTGTGGGACATTTTCCCAGTTGATCCTGACATACTGGTCCCTGTCACTCCTGGTATGCTCATGGTGGAAGCCGAGTGCATGGAGGAGCTCGTGCTGAATGATCCCATGATCGAGACAGCCATATACGGACAGAGAAACAATCTGCTGCCCTCCATCTTTACCAATAGTAGACCAGCACCTATAATAAAAGACAGAGAGATAGGCTTGAGTCCTGAAAGACTGCTGTATACTGTACATTACACTAACCATAATTATGGTTACCATATTAACTTTCGCCATGCTTACCCAAGATCACTCTCAATGCTGAGGTAGTCAGACTGGCCATGATAAGGAACAAAGCGAATGCAGGTTTTCTTTTGGAAAGTTTCCATAGCTTTCACAATTAAGGCCTTTTCATTGTCATCTGCATTGAAAACAAAATGAATGTCAGTTTATTGACATCGGACTATGTGAAACACACATGATCAGCCCTCCCTGACCTATTTAGAACTTGAAAAAAAGTCAGGCATTTTCTTTTTTATGTAAGAAATCAAAAGCGAAAGCATAAATTTACGCTTTTACTTTTGATTTCTTACAAAAATCTTCGACTTAATGAGACTTTATGTCTAAAAGAAATTGCTGCCACTCTTACAAAAGTAATCGCTGAGGGTGTAGGGCACTTCAACCAGTCCATTGTAGGATTTTTCCCATTTGCAGTAGCTGCTCCAGCATTTCATGGCATTCCTCTTCTTTGAAAGAACGACGTCACCTTCCACCAGAATATGGTTGATGCCTGGAGGGAGACATTATATGTATGGTGTATGGTAAGTAGACTGGCACAGATATAAGCATGATGTGAGCAGGTGAGGACACAGTATGGACATTCTTCCCTGAATAAATCCAGTCTACCTTTATTTGCCTCCAGAATTTTTGAAGTCATATCTAAACGGAGGGGCTCCTTGGTCTTCACAACTGAAAGTGTAAGATTACGTTAGCAAACATGAAGATCTATTGTGCAATGAGATATACTGAACAGTTGTGTTGAGAAAAATCTGTTACCTTCATCATGTGGTCGCACCTGCAGAGACACAAAGTGATCATGAGAAGTAATAATTACCAGACATTAAAACAGTTAAATTTTGATTTTATAGATTTATTTATGCCCTAGGTCCAGCTACTTTAGTTAGATGCTTATCATGTGGTTAAAATGTGTGTGTGTTAGTCTTAAAAACAGATATTGCTATCAGCAGATTGTTGGAAGATGTCGTACTGTCTGTCCCTGGTAGTTGTTAGAATCAGGCCTATGGGCTCATAAAGCCATAAAAGGATGTTCCTAAAATAGGTGAGCATGAGGTGAGATCATTGTTTTTACTGAGTTCATAACTCTGGATGCAATTTGTCAATCGTTATTCACTTTCTTAAGTCAGTTAAGGAGAACTTACCAGGGGATTGTTTTGAGCTGAGAGGCCCAGCAGCAGGGCTAGGACAGCAGAAAAAAGACTCAGTTTCATCTTCCTCACGTTGGAAGATTTTGGATGCAGAAGCTTGGGAAGATTTTTGCTGGCCAGCAGTGACCACAACAGTTTCGGTCTTTCTTTTATAGAGCCGAAAAGGGAGGAACTCAGCAAATAGATTTACCATAAAGGCAACACATTGCCCCCTAAACAAATGAAAGGATAAGCTCCAACAGAAAACTCTATGAACTCCCTAACTCTGCTTTATCGATTGTAGATAAAAAGCTTCATATGTGAGATCCATATGCATTTGCACATGTACATATATAGTACATGCATGTATACATTAGATCTATATGGACGAGATGCTCTACTTTACTGCAGTTATTTGAATGACACGATGTTGACACAGTTACAGAAGGCCTTATCCAGTGTGGACACACAAAGTGAAAAATAAACATTACCTAATGCACTCATCAACACCCACCCGTCTACACCCAAAGGTGTATCCTTTCACAGCTTTGCTTCTCCTGTATGATGGAAACTAAGCATATATTTGAAGTTATGTTGTATATTGTATGTATATTTCATAAAAGAAAGGAGAAGGTACGTCACTTTATTACATTCACTGAGCAAAATCCATATTTCTACAAGTTAGTCTCACTGAGCAGAGAAGAAGAGAAGAGAATAACTTCATATGAATCTCCTTCCTCAGCTTTACAGTCAGGTTGACAAAGAGACATATAATGTAGTTTGGTACTTCAGTAAAAGTAAAAATCAGTGTACCAGCCAAGGGACTGAATGTTCTTTTGAAATGGGGATCACCCAACCAACGTCTGTGGATCTCCTCCATAGTTACAAAGCCATGCCATGCCACACACACTTTCCATTTCTCAAAAGCATACTGCTTTGGGTTCCTTGGCGGGCATCACACGGAAACTCTATCCTTCAATAAAACAACCAGCTACCATTTATTCTCATTTGGTCATTCATCATGTCAGAGGAAAATTACACTCAGTGCTGCTGAGTAATATGAGGCTGTCTGGTGGGCTGGCAAACGTTTTATAAAGCCTTTGCCACTAAACAGCTCAGGCAGCACTGCTCAGTCTACACTACACCATTATTTAACTATTAGCACAACAATGTTTTCCACTTTCCACTAAGCAGTCGTCTGTTACACACACACACACACACACACACACACACACACACACACACACAATATACAGTATATATATGTAAATATATATGCATAGGCCTACGTACACACATTTATACCTCTAAACATCCAGTTCCCCCCTTTTATGCCCCCTGAAGTCACTTTAGGTTAGAAGAATCATCTTTTTCCACTCTGTCTGACAGATTCATATGTACTCCACGTTTTCTATGGCAGCTCCATGTGTATAAATGAATATAATTTACATGTTTTGAATCATTTGTCATATTTGGTATCTTTGGAACAAAAGTTTGGCTGCACAGAGCAAGTCAGCAATGGGTACCACCTCCTCAGTGAGGCTATGCAGCAGATGTTTGGATTCAACAGGGACAAAGTGGATAAGATAAGCTCTAGTGAGGTCAGCAACAGGAGGCACTCAGTCAGTGAAGGCAAACAAGTCCTTAAGAGAGCAGGCAAATACAGAGAGTTGAGTGGTGGGGGCACAAACATGACACAAAAAACAGCAGATGGGTGAGCCCAGTCTGTAGACTTACTGTAATTAACTTCTATTAGTTACAGCATACTCCCAAAAAGAAAGCGCACAACACAAGGGGTCATGTTGGTCCCATAACTAACATTTATTAATGAACACACAAAACTAATTTACAGATATTTACAGCAGCATCATATCCTGTCATAGTGAAGAAGTACTATGTGTTTTGTTATATCTCTGTTGTTTATTAGTATGTCATATGGCATTTCCCACCATTGTGTTTTTCACCCAAACCTTTGCAACTTAGAAAGTTAAAAAGGTAAAAAAAAAAAAAAAAAAAAAAAAAAAATGTAACGTTTATCCACATCTCATCTTTTGTCCTTAAAGTGGTGTTGTGATGAATGCCCGGTCCCGTGTCAGTGAGCAGTTATCACACACTGGTCTCAATGTGAGGTGTCTTACAGTTCAGCATATGGGATATGAGTCTGTGCTGGTGGTGGTACCTAGCACACACACACACACACACACACAGGCACAGACACACACACACACACACACACACACATACAGACAAGCACAAAAAACAGGAACACACACGCCATGAATAAGTAGAAAATCAGTAATTGAAAATACTGGCGCCATCATCTGCTGTAAAAGTGTTACTACAATAATTTTGATTTTGAACGCTTGAAAATGAATAAATATAGTCTGTGCACATTTGTAACAGGTGCAGCAGTTAGTGTGGCTCGATTATAAAGATGTTATTGTGTCATATTGTTAGTTTAATACCTAACAAAGTTCTATAACAAAAGGATAATCATTTACTGACTTGCCAATGACCCTCTGTATCTCTCTGTGCTCCTCTTCTCCAAGTTTCAGTAGAACCTGCTCCAGGATGGGAAGCTCCAGGTTCAGATACTGGGCTACCTGAGAAGAGAGGAGAGGTTAATAGAAATGAGCAATTTTAATTTGTAATAATGAATTCAAATAATATTTTTTCTGAGCTAGAAGGACATTTGTTTTTGCATGATAAAAATATAGATATTATTTTATTCATATCTCCATCTTATTATTTGAAGCACAACAATCCTTTATTGTGATGAAGGAAAAATATGCTATGCTATTACTGACTCTAATCCAACATATATTTTTCTGATGCACTCAAAGGTATGTTTACATCATTAGTTGAGGTTAAATACAAGTAAAACAGGCCTTAATTTGAAATGATATATCTGACAAGATGAAATTTGTAACATGTGTAGGTCTAGTCTGTAACGCTTTAGATTACAGGCCACAGGCTAGTGTGTAAATGTTTTGTAGGAAAGGAAATACTGTCTGGGTATTTACTGTAGGTACACATGAGGAAAAACAGGAAACAAAGGGGAAATAAAAAATAGTGTTCAGGGAGGACCTAGAGCTAAAAAAAAGTACCTTTTAAACAAACCTGTACATATTGAATTATTATTACTGTGTACAAACAGGACACCAGTGCACTCACTCTGGCCTTTGCCCACAGCTATCATAAAAAGGAGTCAAACTACATGTAAAAAAAACCCTCAAAACCTAAAAGTTTTAATAAACTTTAATATAGCCTATAACTAGAGAGGAAAACAATGGAACAATATTTAACAGCCCAGCATTTAGGAACATTATAAAACACTATGAAACTATAAACTATTTTATAGTTACGGCAATAAAGGCACACCCTGCTTCCCAGGCTAACCTAAGTACTTCATTAAAAAAGTTTTCATGGTGCAATTTTTGTATAATTTTAGTATTTTTGTAAATAAATCATAATTCTAAAGGATAATATATGTCATTTTAGTACAGACTACAAACATTTGTCTTCTTCCCTTCCGTATAGGTACCTAATAAATATTTTATTTTTACCTTGTATGTACTAAATATCACAGTAACATACAACAGTAACATGCAGACTTTTCCTCAATATGTGAATATACGTCTCATTTATGTAGTCAAAGAAACACTCACTTCATTGCTGACTTCCTCTTCGTCCATGTCCATCAAAAATATCCTCATGATGTCTTCAGAGGGTCCCTGTAGTATGCGCTCCCATAGGGGCTGGTCTCTGTTACTAAGCTTCCTCTTTTCTGGGCAAAACACACACAAAATAAGTGAAGCATTTTTCTGTCTTACATTGTTAAATCATTTCATTGATTTTGTAACATTAGTAAGTAATGTATAGCAGACACCAGCATACCTCCGCTCTGGTGAACACAGTACAGAGCAAACTCCTGAGGATCGTTCTCTATCTGTAGGATGAACATACACAAAAAATACTTAAATATTCTCTAAAACATCAACTGATGAGCTCAGAAAAATAGTGCTTTTATCAGCTTTGAGGTGATGAATTCTTCAGCTAATCCAAGAAGTAGGATAAATTTCCTTCAGTGATCCTTCAGGTTAAGAGATCAATTCAAATTCAGAATCACCAAATTTTGAGATACATTGTTTTGATAGGAAGGATATGAAGAACTAATCTGAGAAGTAGCACTGTCAGACAAATGTAGTGCAGTAGAGGTATAATGTTTCATAAAATGGTCCTAAAGTAAAATAACTCTTTGTAATATACACTAATTCATAATTTCAAAGACAGTCGATAAATATCACGTATTTCACAGGGTTTAATGCTGTCAAAGTACATAATCCGGCCTGCTTTCATATGTCAACATGTGTCAAGTGCACAAAAGCTCACCTTGAACTTGTTGAGTAGCTGTTCAATGACCTGGTTTGTGGTCCATGTGCTAGAGATACGAACTTTAGTTGGAGTACCAAAGGATGGAGTAAAGATAGACGTCTGTGGGGAAACAATGAAAGATCAGTGAGCTACAGTACAGAGGGGAGTGAGGGTGAAAGAGAGACGCATGTCTGACAGACTGTAGGGGGCAAAATCTACCTTATAGTTATAGAAGTGTCCATTGATAGAAAAGCGATGTTGTCTTTCTTTCTCTCTTTGTGCTGCTGACTTCCCCTTCTTCCTCCTCTTGACCAACGAGGCGTCGCTCATACAGCGAAACAGGTTGGACTCGGCCTCCAGCTCCGAGCTCTTCTGTCTCACAGGACGCAGCGTGGTGGTCTCGTACACAACTGGGCCTTGTTGTAAGAGACATGTTCATATTCAAACTTTGGTGTGAATACCCTCAATATATCACACTTAAATTGCTTTCGATTAGGACTTGATTAAGCTTTTAACTCCTTCAAACAGCCTAGCATGCTGCCGCGCAATGCAAAAGTGAGACCTTTTAACATGACACTGGTGTTAAAACATCATGGAGACGTGGGAGGAAAATAAACCTGGTAAAGGGCTGGTGACTACTGTGTCCTGCGGTGTCTCAGCCATCTCATCTATCTGGTGAAGGTCAACATACTCCCCCCACCGTGTCATACCCCTGCAGGGAAGAGAGGAAATGATCTCAGAGACTTCAAACAGACCTGTGTGTAAACATGAGCATCAATTAAGTTTTGAATCTTGGCATGAAATATTTGATTCACAACAACCGTTGATCTAATTCAAAAGGTCATTTAAAAGCTAACAACACTGCAAATTATGACTTGTAGCAACAACAACTCAGTCTTGCTCAGGTAAAAAGCTGTATTAACTAGAATAGGGGTTGCTCAAATGTCAGCATAATCCCTATACTGTGTTCACTACACTTTACAGGTGGTTAACCAACAATTATGTCTTTCTCGTGAATCCCAGAGCTCATATTTGGGTTGGCAAAATCCATTGCTCCTTCATGTAACCCTGTACTATAGTACCTCTGTTAGCATTATCATTCTAAAAGTCAAATGTTGAAAGAATTTTGTGAAGGTTAGACTGTGAAAATTCTAACCAGATATAAAGTTTGGTATTGCTAATCAACACCCATTTCTCATATCTGGTAATGGGTACGAGGCTATTGGCCAGCTAAGCTTGGGCTGATGAATACAAATGTTCCAAAGCTCATATATAGACATATTAAACCTATTAGTAATAGCTGAAAACAACCTCTTGTTTCCGATGGGGCTGACTGGACTGGTGGAGTCAGGTGATACCACAGGAACAAAGGGAAGCATCTGTTTGTCATCCTGTATTTTCAGCCTGATGGGTCTCCGCACTCCCCAGGAGACATTCAGGAAGCCTTCCACCACCACCTCTCCATCCTCACCCTGTTACAGACAGACAGACCCATAGACACCTGTACGGTGTGTAATCACAGTCATACATTGAACTAACATACAACCTTTTGACTAAAGACTTGAAAGATGCTAATCTTTCTGAAGTGATTCAGAGTGGTGGCTTGCTGCAACTGATGTCAAACAAAATTGAAAATCTGGAAAATCTAATCATAACATACCTGAGAGTAACTGAGGTGCAGTTGCGTCTGGTCCCTGAGGAAACAGTTGTAGTTTTTCAGCAGTGAGAGGAACCCTGCTCTGAAATGAACACAACAAGACCGAATGACTAAACACATGGTGTATGACCACAACGCGGCACAGAGCAGCACCACACAAGCTGTGTATCTGTAATGTTTTTGTAATTTGCGCTCTAAATGTGAGAGCTTTATAGGTAAATGTTATAGTTTGCCACTTAAGGATACCCACCTGGACAGCGTCCTCCTGTCCCCTGCCTGGACCACTTGAAGACGAGCTGCTTCGTTCATCTCTGGTTTCACCAACTACTGCAGGGAGAAAAACAAAACAACAAATCATTCACAGCAGCAGCAGCAGCTTGTGCAATCGCACCACAGACATGGCTAAACCTTGAGACAGGCGCGCGGCTGCGGACTTGTTGAGTGACACTCCGGCGAGTGTGTTTCAGTTGTGTATGTTCCTAAACAAAGACATCTGACAATTCACAAGTGGGACACAGCACTATGTCAACATGGAGTGAGGAACTGCACGGCAAATGAACCACACTTCACTACACTTCCACAGCCGACGCACAGAGTGACTCCTTTACAAAAGTAAACAATATAATTAGAGTCTTACCTTCTCTAACATGACAAATCAGAGCTCTCTTCTTGATCTGTTTCTTTGTCTCTCTGTTTTTCTTCGTTCTGCGCTTTAAATATCTCTTTCCTCTCTCTCTCTAGCTCTCTGAAGTTTTTGTGTTATATTTATCCTTCTCTCTCTCTCTCTCTCTCTCTCTCTCTCTCTCTCTCTCTCTCGCTCGCTCGCTCCAGCCATGCCTTTACTCTTTTACTTTCTTTTTTTGTGCCCGTCTCCAAGAGATTTAATAACAGTACTCCACCCAGTAACCAGTGATGACAGTGTAGGACCAACCATTTGTTTATTCTTTGGTCGAAGTAGCCTGCGCCTGTGAACAGAGATTGTTGGAATATCCACGTGGCTTCTCTCTCTCTGTGTCTCTCTCTCTCTCTCTCTCTCTCTCTCTCTCTGTCTGTCGACTTTTTCATTTCCCCCTCCTGTTCTGCTGAATTACTTTGAATGACCAGCAGTCTAAAAGCAGCAGTTTTGTCCCTTTTCTTTCACTCTTTCCTCCTCTCTCTGTCTCAGCCTGTTTGCTGGTATCTCAGGTATTTAGCAGCTGTCATCCCAGCAGCCTCACCGCTCCCCATTGTGACTGACAGTTCACTTTTCTTTGAAGGGACAAAGCAAAAAAAAATTTAAAGGTGCAGTGCACAATTTTCCGTGCAATGTTGCAAGAAATTCCACATTGTAAATCTGGAACTAAAGTATTATATGTGAATTTATCACATATGGTTTGCCACATGTGATACTGCATGTGGAATGTGTGTTGTCCTACATGTTGAGATTTAACAGGACAAAAACATATCTGGAAGGGTATTTCGCATGTTAAAGTGAGAGCACTTTCTTCCCAACATGACTGCAAGTTACAGGTGAGATGTGAGACTTAAAACATCTCATGAAAATGCTAAATAAATATCCTGAAATCTATGATGATGATCAGTAAAAACAGGTATCCACATGGTTGGTGCATATCATATTAACGTGGTCAGCAGTGAACAGGTTGTGGCAAGATGACACACAGTGAAGATTCGCTTCACTAACTCGAAGCACTCACTTTGTGAGTGTTACTGGGCATGGAAGTATTATTTTTTTAAATGTTTATTTCCTGCTTAGCTGAGACAGAGGAAGGCTAGAACTGAAATTTTACTGTTGGTAAACAGAGTTCAGCCATGCTGCACATGCTACAGGTTCAGGCTCCTTTTATTTTTCTTGATCTCAACAGGAGCTCTAGACCACAGCACTCACTTTGGAGCTGTTTAGTTGCTCATTTGTAAATCCAAGTTGTACACAGTGACTCCCAGGCAAGCGTGTGTGTGTGTCTGAATAGTCATGACATGGGGCACTGGTTAAAAAAGAGCAGATGTACTTGCATAAAAAACATTGATTAATGGTTAAAAAGCCTCCTCATTGCAGTCATGCCTGCTCGATTCGGTACGCTGTGTGCATGCACCGTGTTCTCTTTCATCCGTAACTCGAATTCATGTGAGAACTTCGCTGTGTGTCTTTCAAGCCTCAACATGCAGGTTTTAAGGTCCCCTCCAGCAAACACATCCAAACTGTGTGTGTTTGTGCGAGTCTGTGTATAATCTGTGAATCAGATGCGTCTCGAAAGTCAGTGCAAAGTCGACAATAAAAAAGAGCCACTGATAACTGGTCGACATACAAATTCAATAACGTGTAACTTCATAAATCCACTTGGCTCAGGCGAAGACAACGTCTTGCCCGAAGGCCGAGAGACCTCACAAAACACGTCTATCAGTTTTTAAACAGTTTTTTCTGCGCAAAACGAGACTTCTTGTTCAGATGATTACGAACGTGTCATGGCCACTTCCCCCTGGTGTGTGATCTACAGTGAAGAGTTCCACTCCACTTCCTGTGAAGCCACATGAGTTTATGGTGTTCTTGTAATAGTGCGAGCTACTGACGACTTTTAAAAATGGAGGGCACACCAGTGTGCCCAAATGAAGAGCATGCATTTCCAAAGCAGGCTTGTATATAAAAAGTCATTATTACACATAAAGTAAGAGAGAGGCACTACATAATAATTTGGATTATGTAAAACATTGTTATCATAATGGGTTTCTAGAGTACAAACCAAAGCAACACAGTGCTCTGGAGGTCAGTGAGCATGAAAAGACATAGCCAGCGGGAAAAAAGCCAAGATACACCACGACACACCCAGTTTCTCCCTTTATTGCCTTCCTGTATGTCACTCCCCCTCTCTCTGACTCTCTCTTACTCCACTCCTTTCCTTTGTGCTGTATTCTAACACTTGCTCTTTCTCACCCACATGGACAGATTTCACCTAAAAATGAAATGTTCATGTAGTGCCCCCTGTTGAAACTCTGTTCTTCTGTTTGGTTTTGTTTAGTTTGAATAAAAAGCATTTACTATCCATGACCCTGTCATGACTTTTAACAAAGTTAAACCTTACATAAAGTAGAGTCGAACCCTAAATTGAGTTGAAATTCGCGCAAACATTGAATGCTAACCTAAAATTCTCAGTCTGAGTAACTTGTTTGCTATCCACATTCACACAACACACACTAAACTATCACACTGTCTCCAGGTTTGAAACAGGCATAAGTACAATCAGGTCAATTTTGTATAAATGAATATTATTATGAATTAAATAGCACTGTTCACTGTGTTGTTAAATCACACTTTGACAAATTGAAGCATAAAACAAACAGGATCAAACATACGTTCACTCCTACCTGGCCAGTCTTTCAATCTCCGGGCAAACAAAGCTGATTCACTTCATATTTGAGGTCTTGTACCTTTGTGTGCGTGTGTATGTGCGTGCGTGTGTGTTTGTGCGTGTGTGTTCATAGGTCCAGAGTACAGTGCATGTGGTAGGAGGTGAGCTTATACCACACTGCAGCAGCTGGTTAATTATTGCAGAACACGTTGAGACAGCATTGAGAGGGAGGGGCTGACTGACACCAGATAGTACTCTTGCTCTGTGTGTGTGTGTACGTGTGTGTGAGTGTGTTTGCCCAGAGAGAGAGAGAGAGAGAGAGAGAGAGAGAGAGAGAGAGAGAGAGAGAGAGAGAGAGAGAGAGAGAGAGAGTGTGTTAATCAGTGGACTGACAGAGTTTTGCTGTTAGCCAGGATTCAAGGAAGGTTTGTCCTCAACAAACGGTCCTCTAACTAAAAACAATGGTTATATGAAATGAAGATATCGCATATAGAACATTGTTTTCAGCCAAAATTTGGCTGGTAGGATTCAGTTGGTAAAGATCACATCTCGATGGCAGGGCTATGTTGTTGTGGGGTCATGTGGGGCCACTATTTTTCAACCTGTATCTCCCCGATATAGGTCAAGTCATACATTACAGTAACGTCGTCATATTACACACAGATTCACACATACATCAAGTGATTATGGTCCTTAAGATTCATTGTAAACAAATTCCCCAAGAAGGAATAAATGATAGTTAATCTTCAGCTTCAGCGATGTAGACCTAAAGTTAGAGATCTTGGTGTTTTTATGGGAATCAGAACTAAGCTTCAGCAGCCACATCAAGGTAATAATTAAATCAGAATATGATCACCTCAAACAAATAGCACGGATTAGATGTCTCATGTTCAGACAAGACATAGAGAAACACATTCACGCCTTCATTTCCAGTAGGGTGGACTATTGCAATAGTCTCTCGTCTGGTCAGACAACTACAGCTCGTTTTAAAAGCTGCAACCGACTAATCACTTTATAATGTTGTGGCAAAATACAACAGAATCAGAGTCAGGTAATGTTGCTTTAAACTACTATTTTAACTAACAACTGCACATAATTGGAACCAACTTGCCAGTGATCTTAAATACACTCCAAACTACTTTGCCTTTGATCAACTGGTTTCATTGTTCTCGTGATTTTATAATTTATTTTATTCAGTTTTCAAATGCTTGTTGAACGCTTTTCATTCATTGTCATGAAGTGAGTGCATTTGAGTGGCCAATGTGTCTGACATATGCATATAAATAAAGCTTCCTTGCCAAGCATTAATCTTGACTGCAAACGGCTTTCTGAAACTGGGAGGCCACCAGTAAGAGCACCAGATGACAGCTGCAAGTACATTCAACAGGATAAAAAGAACACTAATCCAGTAAGGCTTCCTGAAGACTGACATTCAATATAGACTGTAATTGGGTCGGTAATTGGATGTTTAACCTAATGCACCCCAGTCATAAAGAGTACTGTTTTAGTTTGTTTAATCTGTGTGTGTGTGTGTGTGCAGGGTCTGTAAGTCCTAAATAGCCATTACAGGCATGAAGTACCACAGGGATCAGTCCTCGATTCTTTACTATTCTCCTGCATGATACATTTGGGTCATATATGTCAATCATATTAGTTTCCAGTTTCATTCACATAATTCCTAGAAGATCCTTTAATTAAACTTGAATAAAGTTATTATTAGTTCAGACTACTTAGTTAATCAGATTTCATTCCTTGTCTTAGACATTAAGCCTCATTGCAGAATTGTCTTTGTCACTTGATGACAGACCTTAATTTTGATCACCAGGTGAACTTGGTTGTCCAATCCTGCTTCTGAGAGCTCCACATACAGCCGACCTTCATTCCTGTCCATATTTCTGACTCGCAAATCCGGTAGGGCTCAATGAATAATTGCTGTCACGCCTAAAGCTCTTTAGTCTCATTGAAACATCTAAAAGCACATTATTTTAAACATTGCATAAATTGTTTTATTTCTGTGGCTTTACTGCTGCTGTTCTCAAAATGCTCTTCAGTCTTAATCATTTGTCTTTTATCTCACTATATATCTATTTCTTTTATGTTTAGTTTGTAACTTACATGAAATGCTGTAGAACAGAAATGTGCTGATGTCTATGTCATTGTGAAAAAAAAAAACAGGACAAACCCGTGGGTTACAGAGCAGCTCCATTAGAACAAATGGAACTACTGTTTCTAGATGGAAAGGAGGGACTTCGTGTTAGGAGTGGACTTTGGGAAAATAGTGTCATAGACAATCTGAAATTGTTCTTGTTTCATAATATTAAAATGTCCCAATGTGTAATCTGACCACAGAGTACATTTTGTTTCTGCACAGCTCCACCCTGAAGCAGGAGCTTTGAAAGAGCTAAAAAGATGAAGAACAGATTTTTTGCACACACACACACACACACACACGCACACATTTGTCATTACCAAGTGTCTGTCCTAGTGTTATTAAAATTACCAAGGTCACATGTGACTGTTTAGGGTAACCATGCATGAACGTTTTTATGCTCTCTCAAGAGAAAAAAAGCTTTTTAGTTCAACTTTTGTCACAATTAAAGGACATACAGGGTGACTGGATGCATGTAATGAAAACACTTTACATGTGTAAGATCCGTGCCAACAGTGGGCCCCATGGAAATTCAGGACAGCAGCACTAGCCAATATCCAACATGTGTTCCACTCTCTCAAATAAATAAAACATGTTTACACAGGATTCGGTTTGGGTTGCGATTCAAGTTCATGTGCAGTTCCTTTCTGTGTCAGCAGAGGGAGACAGAGTATCAGCACAAAAGTCCAGTCCAGGGTGATATTGCTGAGTCAAGGTAGCTGTTTGACACTGTGATGTTTTCCCTTTTTTTCTTTTGGTCTGCTGTTGGTTTCTTGGAAAAAAAACCCTGCTGTATTACAGTAATACAATATTCTGCCCGGCAGTACAAATGACCCTGCATGACAGCATCACCTAGTAGTGTCACTGGCGAAAGAGCTGCTAAAATCATGTATGTTACAGCGCATATGTGTGTTGTTTTGATCTAAGACACAAAAATGGAGGTAGTAGAGTAGAGTAAAAAAAAAAATACAGTATAAATGTGATGAAGCCAAAGAAACATGTCTGTGATTTAGTGGAGCGTTGCTGGTTGCAACCCCCTTATCTCACCTTCTTCCTCCAAGTGTGTGAGAGAAACTGTGACCACAAAATGTGTGTAAAACTCATACAGCCCTATCTAGAGCCAGTGTTTAGTTTGTCCAATCTGGGTTATTGTAGAAACATTTATGCATATTTAAAATCATTACATTTAGTTTTATATTAAATCCGTATATTCAATTTCTGCCATATGCCATTTCTGTAAACAGAGCCCCCTTGATCTTACACACTGAACCTTCAATACATGAAAACTGATCTCCTACCTTGTCACATGCCAAAAGTAAATGGCATGACGTCATGTATGAGAACCTCACCATCATCAGTGACGTCAGTTCAAGATGAAAGCTGCAGCTGCAGCACAAAATCGCAGTCATAATTACATAAGAGTAAGTCAAAGTCAACAGTAAAACTGCTCCAGCTAGCTCCACCTTAACAATGTGTACGTCTAACAGTGACCGGAGAAGGAGTACAATAGTTGACTCCATCCAAAGCAGAATGGATGAGGAGCAAATGAAATGAAATGCCATTCCTTTCCCAAAATAAAACAGGACACACAGGCTGGCAGGCAACAGGTGGACACAAAGGCTGCCTCCTGTACACTGTATGTGTGTGTGCATGTGTGTGTGCGTGTCAAAATGTAACAGCAAATGCATGTTAATTGGTGGGTTTCCTGTGTGTAACCGTGTACAGTCAACGTAGCATTGATAAAGTATATTGTGGCCTACAGTCCTGACAGTGATGTTTCTGAAAATAGAAAGTTCTCTTATCTACTAACTTCTCTTGTCTCCTTCTAATGGGTAATGTGACTCTTCTCTGCTGCTTTAATGTTTGTTAGTCCCATTTGTGTCCTAGGTAGGGTAACGTTGTGTATTGCAGTATGTTACAATGTAGATGGGATTGCGGCTATGTGACAACAACAAAAAATGTACAGTGTGATAATGAACATAAGATTTATATCATATTACATAATGCAACAATGTTTCCTGTTTCTGTGTTTTGATTACTATTTTTGTAGCAGCTTTGTTGACACAAATGTGACTTATTATAGCTGACATGATACTAAAGTGAAGAACCTTGAATAGAGCTTGTTCTCTGGTTCCATGAATAAACAGTGGACGGACACTGTTGTTGATCACTGCGAATGAGGACCCTCCAGCACTGGAGCCTTTAGAGCTTTGAGTGTGGCTCCAAAACCTGAGTGACTGTACATGAGGACAGCTAGCAGCTGCCACTGTCCATCACAAACACACACATACGCACACACAAACACACACAGTGACTGAGCAGGTCATCGTTGAGCACAGAGCTCATGGCTGTCCCTGGCTACAGCACACGCAGACTCACACAGTGAAGGAACACACCGAGCGAACCGACAAGAACCAAGTCTCCTCACCTGCCATGGGAATCTAACCGCCGGCTTATACTGTATACTCTCAAAAAAGGTTTTGTCAATAGGATCCTTGTAGTGCCAGGATGAAAACTGTGGAAACCATTTCAGTCTTTCTGCTGCTTCTGGTCACCTCAAGTTATGGGAAAGGTACGTGAGGTTTCCATATTCTTACAGCTTGTGTCTTCTTTCAGTTCAGTTTGTGTCTCAAACATATTCAGGTATTTTACATATAAAATAAGTTTGAATTCTGTATCTTCAATTCGTAGCAGTTGTGTTGTGTTTAGATATAATACATTACATAACACCAATCATCATATGATGAAAACAGAATGTAAAAATCAGAAGGACAAGGATGAACAATATAGCCCTACAATATACAATATAGATACTGTACAAAATGTGTACATGTGTGAGAAAATATAATGAGCACAGTATACGCAAAAGCACAACTTTTCAGTCAACAATGGGCAAGTAAGGAAAAAGAAAATGTCACAGAGAGCATCCTTTAATATTTTACCTTCTGTAAAGATCTAAAGAGGATGTGATGTGGGTGAAGTTTCCCCACATACGTACTACTGAGATCACCTGTTTTCCACCGCATCCTGCAGGGAAAAGGAGGAGGTGTTTATAGGCCTACATAGTGTAAATGCGACTAAATGTATATCCTTCCAACACTCTGACATATCCTCTCTGCAGGGTGCGGTAAAGGTGGTTACAAACCAGTGATTTCCTCTCCTGCCTTTCGTTCCTACTGAGTCAAATTTCCATATGATTTACCTCCGCCACAGCCAAACCGTGCCTACCTGATGACACAACATTTATTCCCTGACTTGAGTAATTAAACATGACTCATTAAGTCCATGTGTTTTGCACTTGTCATTTGGAATTATCAGTACTGAAAAGAACACAGGTCCAAAAATAAAAACAAAATTTAAAAAATGGAGATCTCATTAAGTTAAAGACTTTTGAATGCAGTTAGTTCAGCCTTGGCCTCAGGATTTCATGACATGTGAGATGGGTACCATATCAAATGCTGGCACAATTTTACAGTCACATGAACAGGCCTGCAGAGCTGGCCATTGACATACAATACATGTTTTATAAGCTCAGATATACAGTGCATGCTGCATATCGGCTTAGAGAGACAGGTGGTGTGGATGCTGTCACATTCTGCCAGGGTATATCGTAGCTAGGTTGGGTTGACATGGTGCACCATGGGCTGGGCTTGGCAGATGACCTCTGCTTCGTGTAATATGTCAGTGATTAGAAGGCTGAAACGAATGCAGATGGCATCTTTCTTGCTGGTCCAAATCACTATAGGCATCCTATTAGCAATAACTTTTAGATATAAGTGAGGAAAAATGATTTACCTTTTAATAATGTTATAGAAATAAAGAATTTAAGCAGGATGTTTCCTTATTTCAAGATATTCTCAGAGCTATTGGAATTCTTTCTAGAGCTACAACTTTTATCGTACAAGGTCAAATCCATCATCATCATCCATCACCAAGGAGGTGACCTTACATGCTTTGATCAGCAATGCAACGAAGATCCAAGGAAAAACTTCCCCTCAAAACCGCTAGCTGAGACGTTTCACTTTCTATTATTGTGCTCGTTATACAGAAAGTGTTAAGTAGTTTTAAACTGCAGACATTACCCCCTGCCTCCTGGTTTCATAGTAAACTAGGTTCCACCTTGCACTTTACACATAGACATAAAATCAATACTTCTTCCATCTATCTATCTTTTTATCTCACTCTAGTAAAGCTTGTTTCCCTAATGACATCAAATGCAAAGCTACTCTTTAAGATCCGTGAAACTGAACTGAGAGGAAGTGACTGCACACGAGCAAGGTTCGATCGAGTTTAATCGCTGTGACTTAATTAAGCAGAGTTTTACCAGCTGCGGCTACAAATGAATATTCAGCAACTATGAACTGACAAGTGTTATAAAAATGCAATTTTATATTATTATTATTTGCTCTTTGCTGTGGTTTTGAGGCGTGGGTCGGTTAAGCAAAGCTGAAATGGATGACAGTAAACACTTTCATGTGTTCCTCTGTTCTGAGTTGGATCTTATTAGCTATGTGTTGGATTTAATTTTAAATGAGTGCAAGCAAACAAATAAATATGGATGTTAATCGATATTAAAACTTATTCTTGAAGGCATCCTCAAGGCTCAGTGATCTCAGCTTTCAAGTTTCGTGCATTCAATTCAGCAAAAGCCAAAACAATTTCATATCTCAGTTACTGCAGAAAACATGTAGAATTTAGCTCAGTTGGTAGCACTTGCTGCAGAAGCCCAGGTGTCCGGTGTGACCTGTGGCCCCGCATGTTGTTCCCCGTCTCTCTATCCCCACGTTCCTGTCACTCTTCAGCTGTCTCTGTACAATACAGCTTAAAAAGGTGAAAAAAATTATATATATTTTTTTAAAAGTTTGCTGTCTTTTATAATTGTTGCGAGCCGGTATGATTGCAAAACACACTCTAGCTAGCAAGATGACTCAAGACCACTTATGCATTTAAAGGCCTCATGATAGGTTAAAGACGTTTTTTTTTTTTTTTTTAATGTTGCTCAGTGTGCCTGTGTGAACTGAACCACTACAAACAATGCATGACTCCCCTGCAGACAGCTGATTCTCTGAAATGCCATGAGAACAATGGTATTTTTGTGCTTGTTCTCGTTTGACCACAATGAAAGTATCAAGTCAAAAAAACAACTTGTATCTGGTCTGCGTGATTGAGTCAGAGAGAATACTGTTAACAATTTGAGTCAGCGTATGGAAAAAACCTAGAGGATAAACTCCAAATCAAAGCAAACACCAACGGAACTAACGGATGTTTAAAGTTAAAAGTTCTACAGAAGACACTGTTACGGGAAACACATGGAATTTAGAGAGACCTATTGGATACAGGGCATATATTTCTAGGTCTGCACACGAGTAGCAAACTACCAACAAAGATAATTTGTTATCTTTATCCTGCACTCCAGCACATTCATATTCTCTGGAGTGGACATCCACAAAGAGTGATAATGAGCAGCACTTTGTTTGGATCAAGTAGGTTTTTCTTTAATACACACAGTAGAGGCCAGATGTGACCTCCACCACCAAAGGCCTTAATAACACGGTATCACTTCTGGTGTCAAAACAGCATTTCATAACAAGAACCACTCGAAGGTCAAATCCAATGAGGCTCTCGCTTGGTCTAAATAATGAGTCATGCATTCAAGTATGAACCGCAGTCAGACCTTCACTCTTCAGATGTTACCCATCTGTTCAGACATAATATTGGCAAAAGTAAGAGTAACATCATGAGGAAATAAAACACACATTCAACAACAAACCCGCTCAAAAATTAAGCCTCCAATATACTGTTACTATCTAATAATTGTTGAGACATCTCACAAAATGTAATATGAAATCCTCTGGGGACCATGTATCTGTACAAAAACTTACAGTGACCCATCCAGTAGGGTCCAAGACATTTCACTAAAAGCCAAAATTTATAACAGACTGGTGGCATTAAAGTGACGGGATCATCAAAATCAGTGGTTCATCCTCAGGAGACCATGAATGACAGTACACAATGTCATGCTGTATGTATTAAATGGTTTGTGAGATATTTTAGTAAAGTGGTGGACCAAGCAGCAGACAGACCAAAGTTGCCATCCATACATCCATGTCGCCAGCAGGGCTAAAAATAAGATTCTAGACTGCATATGTGAAATGTCATAATACAGCAGGTACTAGTGAGATATATAACCATACTTTGACCGTGGCTAAAGTTGCATGCCAGTGTTTAAAAAAACAATCTCATGTCAGGGTTCCAGTTTGATTTACAGTAGTCTTCTTTCCATCACCCTTTCATGAGACAAACAGCAGCATTGACCTGGGGTTTGGGTTGTGGATGTGGGCTGGTTTTTCCAGCAATGTTATTGTGAAATCCTTATTTCTCAAGAGGCAAAACAAGCATACTGTCCTTTAAAGCCTAATCATTTCCTTTATTCTCTTTTCTTCTTCTTGCTCCTCTATTCTTTCCTTTTCTTCTCTCCTGTTTTCTATTTTGCCTCTTCCTCCCCTCAGTTCATACAAAGTTTAAAGCAACCCTGATGTCTCTGATCTGAATCCACATAAACAGTCGCTGCCTCACCTCTGTGCTATATCTTCTTCTATCCCTTCCAACATATCTTCTTTGTTTATACTCCCCTTCTTATTTCTCCTGCTAGATAAATTCATCAAGAGTAAAAAAATAAATAAATAATACATTACACTACCTTACTAATAATGAATTGCTTTTCCTTTTCCCTTTTTTACTTGTGTGAAAATAATCCCTCTTCTTTTTCTCGCTTTAACGACTGAAGCGGACTAAGTGCTTGAAATAAATACTGATCACATCTTTACTCTGGATTTACCTGCTTTATATCATGAAAAAGAACGGGTGGTTCTAATAATTTATATAGTCAGTGTTCACAGAACTGGTAATTTACCCACTTTCCTTTTTAACAAGGACCATCTGTTGAAATGAGATAATGGAGAACAGTGTGTGCACTGGGGATGGAGTCGATCCTTGAACCTTGAATTAAAATAGCTTTGTTTCAACTTCTGTCTAAAAAAAAAAAAGAAAAGCTACAACTAACCTCAAAACTTCAGACTGAGTTAAACTTTCCTTCTTTGTCATCCTATCGTCCCGCTAATCCTTTTCTTCTTTCCTCTTTCTCAACGCTTTATTTACAGTTGCAAAATCCTAAATAGCTTCAGATGTAATGTGACCAATAAACAGACTTATCTTCTCCTCAAGGACACCATTCTTCTGCTCTACTCAGGTCAAAGCTGTAACAAACCTCAAAACCAGCTGGACGCTGAGAGACTGAAACGTGACTCCATCTAAAATAGGAATGCCAAGAATTTCAAATAATTTGGCTGAAAATATGCAGCTGTTTACACCACCTCCCCGTATCACTGAGAAACAACATACTTAATACTCAAGTCTATCTCCCATATAGTTTGCAAATAGAGTTTATCAGTGATGACAATAATTCAGCTAAATAAATCATATATTCTTGTTACATTTTATTCCATGTGTACCTTTTTCCCAAATAACAGTTCTTGTTCTATGGCTAATGTCATATGTGTTTTCATATGTGTAGCACCTCGAATCATCACCTTATTAGAGACAGTGGATGTACTACTGGATCACAATGCCACCTTCATTTGTGAGGTGGATTCTCGCCCGTCTGCTGAAATTACTTGGACGAAGAATAACAACCCAATAATGTGAGTTAACACCTAAAGCTCTTTCAAATTACAGTAAGTATCCAACTACTAATCATTCTAGATTTCTACACCTGCAGGTTCATTAAAGAATATACAGAGGTTCGTATAATAATGTGCGAAATATTTGTTTTTATCTTTATTGTGGCAACATATTTGAAGGAAAATGTCATCCCCAAGTAGGTATCTCACACAATATTTCCAGAAAACATACAAAAAAAAAGGTTTCTGGAATTTACTTTGATGCATTTTTTGTTGAAGTTTCTTTGCATGGGGCTTCTTTGTCTCCTCTGCCATGGTGTCAGTCAGGAGTATCAGCTGTAAAACATGCCAGTCTTAGTGATAACGGCAAAAGTTAGCACAAGAGCAGCTTCTAATGGCCTTACAGGGCCGCCATCAACAGGATAATGTTCAGGAAGACTTTGAAAAATCAAAAGTTACGAACACCAATGTGGAACAGCTACTATTGGGCGTCACATCAGATAATACATATAAGTATGTGGATTGTTTTGTGTAAGATTCATGTTGTTTCTAAAGCAGTTAGAAAGTTAATAATAGTAAAAAATACCATTGATCCCCTCTGTTCCAGGTACTATGACTCCAGGTACATTACCAAGGAGCAGGGACAAATGCTAATCATCCCTCATGTACGAGAGTCAGACAATGGAGAGTACTGCTGTATTGCCAGTAATGGCATTGGAGAGCCAGCCAAGAGCTGTGGAGCGCTGCAGCTAAAGATGAGTATGTCTGCTTTTCTTTCCAAAGTTGAAAAGGTTGGAGTCTAGTCTAGATTTTTAAAGAATTTGCAGATGGTAGAATTCCATCAAGAACAACACTCAGAGAAGCTTAGAGACATAGCATTACATATTGCCTCTCTTGTCTTGTCTATCTCTCCATCAGGGCCACAGATCAAACGCCATCCTACCAATGTAACCCTTCTGCTAGAATCCAAAGCATTATTACCCTGTGTTACTCTTGGAAACCCCAAACCGGATGTCACTTGGCTCAAAGATGATGAGCTTATCAAGGTATGCATTGTCTTTTCACTTCACAACACACTACAGGAAATTCTTGGATGTTTTCCAAGTACATTAAATGTTTGACAGATTTAGCTTGGACTACTTAGTTAATCACTATTGTTGTGCAGTTAGAAAGAAGAAAGAAATCAGTTCTAACAAATCTTCTTTTCTTTTCCAGGTTAGTGACCGTGTTACTATTCTTGACTATGGTACATTGAAGATCCATAACCTACAGAAGGAGGATGCAGGCCAGTATCGCTGTGTGGCCAGGAATAGCTTTGGTTTGGCCTTTTCAAAGCCTGTCACCATAGAGGTACAGGGTATGTATTTAAATGTGGTTTCACTTTTCTATGCTTAGTATGACAGTTGAAGTATACTCAAGTCATTCAATACAGTGGAATATACTGTAATTGTACGTGTCCACACTGTGCATGTGTGTGTGTGTGTTCAGCTCCAGCAAGAATCCTTCGGGTTCCTAAGGAGAAGAGGGTGGCGTATGGCAGCCAGATTTCCCTGGAGTGTAACGCCACAGGAAATCCAATCCCCACCATCACCTGGCTGGAAAATGGGAATACTGTGAGTACTCAGGTTCAGCCTGTAGCAAGTGTTTGAACAAGATGGGTTTCTAAATGCTCCTTTACTGATGCGAGTAATCTTCCGTTGTATCCGGTGTACAGTTTGTGTCTATGTGTCTGTCTGTATGCATCAGGATCAAAAGCATCTAAACCCCATATTATGCAACACTAAAGCACTCAATTCATTTTTTAAATCAAATTTGCTGTAATAACATTATTTATGGTGGTAGCGCCACGCATCCACCCATCCATATCCATGCCTGATCCCCCTTGGTCTCTCTTAAATGCTTGCAGTCTCTCCAGGAATATTATTGTCTCCTTCGCAGTGGTTGAGTTTGGCTCAAACGTCGCTAAACACAGCCAGCATCAGAGAAAATGTATCACGTAGCTGACATTTTGACACATTGTCAGCTGCGGAGCCTTACATAATGGGAAAGCTGTGACAATAAGAGAACAGATAACTAGGGAAGCCAACACGCATTACAGAAATACTCATACGACGTCAAGTGCTCCAAAGAATACAACTAGCTAAGAGCTAATTAGGTTAAAGTATTTAGAATAATACCTGCACATTAACATTATCTACTTAAATTAGCAGAAAGAACACACGCAGGACACGATACAACACCTTACAGAATAAATATATCTCTTGTTTCTAGTTTGAGTCAGACATGCAGTTTCTGTATTGTTGATGCAGCTGCATATCCCAAATGGGTCTATACTGTCCATATGCTTTGGTTTATGTAAGGAGCACGCTGTGTTCTTAAAGTCTGTGTAAAGGCAGTTCTGAGACTTCTGTTAATATATATCAAATATGCTGGAAAACAGTTGCTGCTGCTGTTGCTTTGCAGTCCAGGATTTTGTGGGCGGTCCTAAAGGGTGCCACCCTAAGCATACCCCTGCACCCTTAGCAGAGAGATAGAGATTAATTCATCTTGCATCTTGTGTTTCATAGTTAGTCATGTCATTTTCTGGAACTCATCTGACATGTTTTATTCGCTTCAAAATTGCTGCTTCACTGCTCCCATGATCGGGTGTGACTTTAGAGCCTCCAGTGGAAACGCCCCCACAGTTCTGGAGCTGAGAATCCTTTTCATTTTTACCAGATTTTGACACCTAATTTCATAAACTTTCATAACATTTTTAATCATTCACGTTTGGCTGGGTGGTCACACTCTGAACACATATTAATTCTTAGTTTAACTGGACTTCAAGTGTAAGGTTCAGGGGTCTCTCGTCACACAGTATGGCATAACTAGGTTTTCATTAGTGTATAATCATCTGAAAATAGGACTCATGTTTCTGTTACCTTAGAATCTTACAGTATATCAGTATGCTGCAGAGTCAGCCATTGAACCACCATAGTCGTGTGAGGGGATTGCAACTGTAGCAACTACACCACTAGATGGCACTAAATCCCACACACTGGTCAAATAAGCTAAAATATGCTGTATGGCTCTACATGATAACAGTGATGTTACTGTACTATGTATCTGATGTCAATGTGGCTTCATTAACAATTAAAACAATTAAGATCTGACCACAGAAACCAAGTACTTCAGAGTAACATAGTCACAGGACACAAGGAACACAAATCCAACAAACATACTGTAATGCAAGCATAAAAGAAACACACACACAAACACACACGTAGGCACACAGTCAAAGACTGGCTGTGTGATCTGTGATATAAACAGCAAAGGAATTCTTATTATGGTGACAGGGGATTGAAGAGATTTCCTTCCATTTAGCCAATGATACACAGAGTTATCAGCTTTAATTGGGTCGCATTTTTTTAAGGGAGTGAGCACAAAAGTTCTTAAGGTCTTAGGGTGTTGAATGGTTTGTGTTAACTGCTGACTTGTGATCTGAAGGATCTGGCTAGATGGCCTAGTCTGTCACACTATGTTATATAGCCACTAGTGAGGGTATACTGCTATCATAAAGAAAGCATATAACTACAAAAACTATGAGATATAGAGGTACCAGCTATTTAAAACACGCAGTGTACTTGAAAGAGATTTCAATTCTTCAGTTGTTATAATAAGTCTAATAATACATTCAGATTACATTCCAACATGTGATGTACTGGTTTGAATAGTACTTGCAGTTGCAAAGACATTCTTATTACATTCTAATTCTTTGTGACAGCAGGAGAGGACATTATCCATGACTCATGCAATTTGTTTGGAAGTGCAAGTATTAAACCAGGGAAAGCAAATTGTCCACTTCCTGCAGGCTGTATTCAAGAGTTTGAGCAGATCTTAGTTGGTGCAGTAAGTTGTGTCATTTGATTGATCCTGGTAAAAAAAAAAAACCCTGCAAGAACA
Source organism: Nibea coibor (assembly GCA_023373845.1). Taxonomy (NCBI): domain Eukaryota; kingdom Metazoa; phylum Chordata; class Actinopteri; family Sciaenidae; genus Nibea; species Nibea coibor. Next base: position 7,169,110 of record CM041720.1, on the reverse strand, counting down.
GCTCAGTAGCCAGTTAGGTTAAAGGCTTTTTTTAAAAATCATGGACATAAGATTACCTAATTCTAACCTTAAGAATAGTAAGCCTGACCTTTTCCAGCAGGCAGCAGACATTTTTATGTGTGCCATTGTGGGTAGACATACACCACATAATGTCTGGCTATTTAATAGTCTTGGGTGCTAGGAACAATGTGATTACAGGCCCATGATGCTTGTAAATGCTGTGTGCATGCATGTGTGCACTGATTAAAATGACTGTGTGAGCTGCTTTTCTGGCAGCTTGTTGAGGTCATTAGTTTCAGCGGGGTTGGATGGAGCCCGTCCTAAAAACAGGCGGTGTCAGACACAACTTCAAATATAGACACGTCGCACATCAGCACCTTGACTCAGTCCCACACGCTGCACTCTCACATATATCATTTATGCGTGCATGCATGCGAGTGTGAAAACAGGAACTAAAAACAACAAATACATTTTATGTGGCTATATCTGCATCGTGTGAATAGCAGGGGATGTTAAATGTAAATCATCATGGTGGTTATGTTTATGACAGGCACAGTATATGCACTTTCCTGAACTCAAAACCACAATATGAATATTTTAGACTTTAAATCTTACGAGGGCATTTTGTTATTTCATGATGGAAGTTTGGAAGGACACATTCTCTGTTCTGCTTCTACTAACAACTTAACAGCATTTTCAGATTGCTGTCTGTCACTGAAGTACCAAAGAGAAAAAGAGAAACCTCATTAAAGTTCTCTCAATCTGTTCCAAGTCAATTTTGCATTACTGCCATCGTCTTGTATAGAGTGGGATTAAATGGATAGACTGTTACTTGGCTTGACCTCAAAAGCTAAAACTGAGTTGTGTTGCTCTGAGTTGCTGTGATATGAACGTACCCAAACACATAATCATCTTGGGACATAAATGTTATTAACAGATGACAGCGGCCATTTAAAGCTGTAAATTTTGAGATCTTTCACTCTCACTTGGTTATTTGGCACTGAAGATGGCTTCAGCTACCAACAATAAATGCTGAGCTTGGAAGTTTGCTTCCAGATATGGCACCCTAGCGCCATGGAATCAGATTTTGAAACTTGTAATTTAAAAGACTAGGAGTGTGATTTTACATGTTTTATAATGGTATTAACTGAAAGGCATAACTCTGTTGTAATGTGTCCTTGTGTGACATATTTCTTCTGCATTTTTTTTTCTTTTTTTCAGATCTCGGGTGCATCAGTTGAAGAGACTTTGGCAGGAGAGGTGATATTGTCCGTTCTTAAAGTGACTGTGAATAAGCCGGCTCTGTACACATGTCTGGCCTCCAACAGACACATTGCTGGGGCCAACACTGTCAAGGCAACTGCTAGAGTCACTGTTGCAGGTAGTGACATGGTTTCATTCCCATCCAACACTGAATAAATAGCTGCAGCTCTTAGGTCTGTGTATGTTAGGGGGTTGTTACCACTTTGTCTTGAGTTATGTTAGCTGCCACTTATAGTACTTGTGTTTTGTGTGGCTTCAGCTGTTTTTGCCCCCCCCGCACCCCATCCATTTGGTTAATACCTCTGCCACATTCCCCCAACACCCCATCACTACAGCCCGCTAAAAAAAAACACACACGCACACAGACATCCTCCCTGACCACACACACTGTTCCTCCACCTGGTTGTCCCCTTGTCTCCTCACAGCTCCTCACATCTAGCTATGAGTTGATGGGAGAAGCACCATGGTTGCTCTTCTCTTCTTGCTGAGACTGATTTTTGTCCTTTTTCCTTCTCTCATCTATTTGCCTCCTCTCCTCACCCCTTTCCTCCTACTTGTGTTTCTTCAACCAACGTCTTCCGGGCATTGCCACTTTCCCATAGAGTGGAGGTAAGAGGAATTCTCGGTGCCTTTTTTCTATCTTCTGTATTCTTCATGAGTGTGTAAGAGAAAAAAAAGTGTTTTGGCTCTTTTGAACCACAGAGAATTACACAACACACTGTCTGTCACAAAATGTTAAATGTGCACCATAACCATCTGTGTTTGAAGACACTAAGTGCTGTTGATTCCTTGGGCTCTGCTTAGAGACAATATGCATTTGTCTTTCGATGAATCTACAATGCCAAGAAGGAGCTGGTTTCACAGTCACCCATATGGTGCGAGTTGAGTTTGAACTTTCTGCTGAACCACAACTCAACCCCAGTCACCACATCTGGACTATGTAACTTCAGAGAGAGAAGAAGAGGAGCAGAAAAAGAGAGGAAGGAGAGAGAAAATGTTTGCCATGGGATGCCTGATGAGAATTTGTGAGGTATAAATGAAGAAAGAGGCAGCAGATTGCAGGTCATGGACAAAATTACCACGCTTACTGATGGTTACACCTTACATGATTTGCCAACTCATGACCACATCTGGACTATATATTTTAAGAGACTCACAAAGAGAAAGAAAGGAGAATGTGGACATGGTGGGATGATGGGATTGATAGATTTACAGGTCAGTTTTGAGTTTGATGGTTTGACTTGAGCTGCGCTGAAACACAAACCTTCCCCAAGAGGCGACATCTGGAATTTGTAAGTGTTACAGTATGCAGACAGGCAGAGAGAAATGTGGAGTGAAGGATGTCAGATAGACAGGCAGGCAGAGAGACAGACCATACAGGTGAGGCAAACAGAAAGAAATGTGGATCCAATCCATGCTGGAAGACTTCATGGCGTAAGAGCTAAAAAAAAAAAAAACAACAAAGGGTAGCAAACAGATTAGAGGATTATATACTCATGTATGACTGATCTGTTCAATCTAGAAACAGCAAGGAAGTCCAAGAACAAAACCGACAACTCAGCTCTTATATACCTGTTCCATGATCAACATCTGGATGATTTTAAAGAGGTTATTTCAGTTGATACAAAGAAAACACACTTTCACACAAGTTCGCTAACTGTCGAAGTTGCCAAAGCAGTAAAAGGCTGAGAGCTCTGGGGACTCATAGTTATCATTTATTTCTCACTTATTAATTTTAAAATACACATCCACTGAAACTGCAACTGGGCCCAGGCAATATTATTACAGCTGAAGGGCAGTGCAGTGTTTCTTCTGTATGCGTTGTGGGGTGCTTGCTGCAAATGTTTAATGCTAAAAACAAGTCAACGTGCTGGGTAATTAGAAAAGATACATAAGTAGCAAGTTGTCTGTAGGTTGAAATGTCATTTTTCTCCTTGAAAAGTCCTCCGTCATGTAATTTCAGCTGTCAAATCCTCTTCATCTAGTTGTATGTGTGAGTGGATAATCATGTATCTGTCTTCTTCTCCGCAGACTTTACAAGGGCATTGCAGGCTACTGCAGTGCGTATCGTGGCGACGTGTGCCGCACCATCCTGCGAGATGATTTGCTGGTTTTCTTTAACTCTTCACTCTCGGATCCCGAGGACATGCAGGAGTACCTGGTTCAGAACTTTTGGACCGAGCTGGAAGGCCTCAGTATGCTGTGTAGCCCAGCAGTCCGCTCACTGCTTTGCCACTCCTCCTTCCCTGACTGCAATCCATCAGGTTTAGGACCAGCACCTAAACCTGTCTGCAGGTAGCATATGTGTCTCTTTGTTTCACTTTTTCACTTAAGTATATGAATGAACGTAAGAGGTGAGAGAGTAAATTAACAAAAACAATAAATCATCTAATGATAAATCTTCCTTTGCAAAACAGAGAACACTGCCTGGCAGTGAAGGAGCTGTACTGCCATAAGGAGTGGTTGGTACTAGAGGGCAGCAGTTCAGTCCAGCCTGGCATCTTCAGCTCTGGGTCCCACACTCCCAGTTCACTGCTACCTAACTGTCAGGCCTTACCAAGTCTTCACACAGACCCCGATGCTTGTACACATGTTCCTTTTGTAGGTAAGATATTCATAACTGTGAGTGTGGTGCGGTGTTTAAGAAAAGCAAGCATTACCCAAAATGTGAATACTTTCTTCTATTTCCCACACACAGAGAATGTTGTATTTATGCTGGTTTTGGCACTAGTTCACGGACACTTCTGAGAAGTGAGTTGGAGTTTGTGTACGGCTTACCGTATGCAGTGATGCAACAGACAAACGTATCTTGTTTCCAGAATCTGATGAATCTATGATTAGTTAATTCTGTCCCGCAGAAACAGCTTGAGCACAGCTATCTAACATAAAAGCAGAGAGAGGAAATGGAGGGCTATATAAAAGAAAAGCAGGAGTTGGCTGGGTGCAGTTACTCATATGCTGAGGGCCAAATAAAGCCTGGCCTGCTAGACTGATACTGATGAGGTCATTAAGAGGGTCTTACTAGTTGAGCCAAAATATACAGCTGCAGGTGTGTGACTTGTGTGTGTGGTGTATCGTTTAAAGTTCCCATGAAACGGCTAGCGGAGTGCTTTTTGCTTCCACATACTTCCATGTTTCCTGTAAAGAAGGCAGCTAAAGAGGGACTTGTTGCAAATATTGATTGCCTTTTATAGAAGCCAATCGCACTGAGGCCCTCTCAGCCCTCTTATGTAATTGCAAGCTTCCAGTGAACCTGGACTGCTGTACTCCATTCCCTGTTAGTCTTGGTCCAGGTGTGTTCGAAGAGGCTGCTGAGCCCAGTTCCATTGTCCGCTAATGCAACAGATACAACAGTAGCAATTAGGTACTTGAGCAAGTAATGATAAAGCTATATGCCCACTGCGAAACAATGTTAACCGCAGAGGGTTAAAGAGGAGCAGACCTCAGGGGGAAACTCTGAAAATATTTTCTTCATTAAATATGATCCAATGCAACATCTTCTCTGGTAGTGTTGTAAGCAAGAAAGAATTTCATTGGATGGAAGATGAGTCATCAACAATTTAAAAATATATTTTTTCTAGAAAATGACAATCTCTAAATAGTATTAAAAAAACCTACCTATAAAGTGACACCTTTGTCTTTGACTTGACATTGAACTGATCCTCAGTGCTGCATTGTTGTCTTCATGATATACATTATATTTCAGATTAATCAATAGCTTTGCTTACTCTTAATATTTCATTTATGAATCTGTTCTTTTTCTATATTTCAGACATCAAGAGAGATAAGATCACAAGTAAGTCTGAAAAGCAACACAGATGCATTTATGTCCAAACATCAGAACTAAATCTGACACAGAAATGAATCATTGGTTTAATATTAACAGTTAAAAAGTACATATTAATCATATATTTACGTTGGTATCAACAGCAACATGTTTCGATGACAGAGGTCGTTTCTACCAAGGCAGCATGAATGTGACGAGGTCTGGGATACCGTGTCAGTCATGGAGCCAACAGGTATTGTGGTTTGTGTCTAAGTGTGTGTGTGCTGTATGTTTCTAAAGCCACAATGTGACATGTGGTGGAATAATAAAGCTAAAAACTTTAGCTTCATTCTGACCTGCCAATCACAATCATTACAAAATAAAGGTGTATAAAAGTTCTGAGAATGAGAGAACTGTAGAGCAGTGTTGCGTTGACTGCGAGGTCGCCTTCACAACATGCCTGTATTTATAAATCCAAGTTTCCTGCAGATTTTAACCAGTAAATAATTGAAGTCTGTGACTGATATTTTCTGTGTGGATGTTCAGTTTTATATCAAACATTCCTGACCTCTAACCAGAAACAGAAAAACTCACAAAAGTGCTTACAAGTGCAAACACACTCACAAACACACATGTGCTCACACTAACACACACATTCCCTGTGGCCCCAAAGCCTCTTTATGTTTTTATGGCTTTGCTCAGTGAGAGGGTCTGTTAGGGTGAACTGTAACTGCTCTCCTGTGCAGTGAGTGAGTGTGTGTGTGTGTGAGTGCATGTGTGCATGCGTGTGTGTGCCAGGTCAGCAGAGTGGGAGGGGCTCATTATGTCACATCCTGCCTCTGGAAGCAATTAGCATTCACACGCATATGCTGCACAGACTCCATCACTAACACACACAGACACATATGTGAAATTGAGAGGTTTGCTCTCTATTGTGATTCACATTTATTTCTCTCTCTCTACTTTCTCTCTGTCTCTTCACACAATATCGCCTCACTCTTTCATAAATTAAATGCATTTGCATTGCTTAAAGCACACAATGCTAAAAATATATATAAAATACTGCATCCGAGTCTCTGTCAAAACTAGTTTGGTTTCCCAAACATCATCTTCAATCTAAAAACACATGACATAATTTACTCTCTCCTCCTAGTGGTTGACAATGGCCAGAACTGTGTGTGTGTGTGTGCTTGTGTGTTTATGATAATGCATGTTGTGTCTGTATGAATATTTTGGCTCAGGACTACAGTAGAACAATGTAGAATTTAAAGCTCCATTGCACCATGTTGAACCTTTCTATAGTAGCCCAGAACTGACAAACTAAACACTCGCTCTGAGTAGGGCCTTTTGTGTTTTTCATGTGTTTTGAGGCCTCCATAGTTTCTTGTTTCTGCTAGGAGTGAGGGTGAAACAAGAGGGTTGCAATCTGCAATCTCCACACGCTTGTCCTTTCTAGTAGGCATCCGTTTGAATTCAAAAGCAGAAGAATGCCGTATTTGGCAGTAATGGGAGCAGTACTTGGTAGACTATGCAATTAGAGATCACAGGTTAAATGTAATGTAGTTTGTTAACAACTAGCACATCTACTTGGCAGTACTGTAGCTGGTCCTGGATGCTAAGATGTAAGGTTCTTTTAGTGCAATATTATGCATGTAACCATCAAATACATATTTTTTTCCACGATCCTCAAATTAAACTGAGTCAGGGTTTTAAATTCAGGGTCAGGGTTTCAAAAATTCACCAAAGACAGCATTTCAACTAGTTCATGCGGCTAACATTACTTTAATTTTCTAACTAGCCACAGCTGATAAAATCAACCAGTGACGGTAGTCATTTCAGTAGACAAAGAGTGGCCTGTCTGTATCTTACTCTGTCTAAAATTTCACTACATTAAAAAAATGGCAACATTCACAATCATTATTCTTTCATTTGTTCATTTTCCATAACCACTTACCCTCATCAGGGTCATGGTGAGCTGAAGCTGGTCCCAGCTGACAATGACGTCAGAGAAAGTGACAATAAGTAGAGTTCAAAGCAATTCTGTTACAACTCAGCCCTCAGCACAGTCTGACAGGACTGAATCTGAGTCTACCAACAAAAACCTAAAGTCACACTCTCTACAACTCCTGCAACCTGTTTTGTTTTGGTTGCTTGTCCATGTAAGTAATATGTTTAACATTAGCATAATTAATAATGGGCTATTCATTATTATTATTTCATATTAAATATCTAATCTGCAGAGCACCTGCTGGCTTTATTATGAGTGATTGAGAATGGGCCTACAGCATGTTAATTATTTTAATATTACTGTTATCTAGCATAATCAAACATACAAAATGTTAAAAATTATAAGCATCTGTGAAGATATGTTACATTACATATGTTACATGAAGTCAGGATTTCAGCATTATAGTTACACACAATGCTTGCAGAAAGTGAAATTTTGTGATATTATGTGCTGGCCTGATATAAGTTAAAGGTATGCTGTTAAACACAATGGGATTATGTTGATGATTATACTTAAGTTCCTGTCCAGTATTTAAGCTTTCATTTCCTTTTGTAAGTATAACAGCATGATTGGGATAATGTCTGCTGGAACAGTTCTCCCAGAGGGCAATGTGAAGCTGATTGCACCATTTTCAACATTCTTCTGTTTTGGGAATGTGTTTCACAACTAAAGTACACAGCATAAAGCATCTTTAATCTTTTCCTCTAATTCCCAGATCTGAAAACGTTCACTTGCACCACTCGGCTCATCATATAAAAGTCAATAAATGAACATCCTGCTCACTACATCTTCATTTATTTCCAGTTAATGTTCTGACTTAACATCCACTAATCTTTGCACGTTTCATTTGTGTTTTACTGTTTGCGTCTACTCGTGTGGATCTATTTTGTGTGTCTGTAAATTTACAGAGAAACTGAAGGAATGGCTTTGAAATGAATTACACCGACTTAATTTAAAATCCCTTAATCTCTGATGGTGGATTTACAGTTGAAAGTAGAGTGTAGCCTTCACCTGCCTGCCCTGTCCATTAGAGTCGCAGGAAAAGCAGCTGTTCCTAATATCTTACTCAGTCTGTGTCGTTTTTCCAAAATCTACAACTTAAGATCATTCAGCGATGACTCAGTTCAAAGTCATCATTTACCTTTCATAGAGCAGATGTTTTCAAGCAAATGTTTTTTAGAGTGGGTATAAATTATTCTGCACATCAGTCCTGCAGGACATTTCCCACGTCATATTTTACCCCCCGTAGTAAAATCACATTTATGTTCAGCACATACTCAACACATGTATGTTGTAGGGTTACATGTACACGATACATACTGTCCGCGTAGCGTGAGTAGTGTCCTGTTTTGCTGAGTCATTGAGAAATACTGCAGCCAAAACTTCTGGCTCAGTCAGAACACTACTAATGAATTATGAGTGAGGAGGACTGCTAAAGCATGTCATAATAAGTTCATAAAATGTAATAAATTAATAACATCAGTTATTGGTCAGTGTGAAATGATTACACAATATTTACACTTATATTTGCAAGATTTGCCACTTGAGTCACAGTTAGGATATTATCCACCATCAGTTTAATGATACACTATGTTGTAATACATCCTGTTTAATGTAATAAAGTGAATAAGGTCATTGCATTTAAATGTCAGATCATTTAAATCAACATCAACATTTATTTAGACATTCATTTCTTTTTTGGCCTTTTCGATGGCTGTAGCTCTGAAAAGTCTTTTTACTGTGACTGTCCTTGGCAGAAAAAACATCTATTCATTTATTTAACCTGAAACCTGAAACAACATTTGTGTTCCCCATGGACCTCTTGTGGTCATTGGAATGACGGTTCTCCCTCGAGAGCAAAGGCTCAAGTAGCGTGACATTGTTATAGAGGCACAAAAAGTCTGGAGGGAGCAGAGTGTCCCATCTACTATAAACACTTAATGTTGGCTTCTATTAACCATGACCACAGTTGTTTTTCCCCCGAACATACTACAAGGAGTTTTTAAACCAGTCTGTGTTTAATATGCTTCTGTATGACCTGCATAGACAAACAAACCCACAGACTGAATATTTCTGGATATTTATATAATATTTAATGTATGCAAGCAGGTTGGATTCAGTTGGTTTTTCCTTGAAATCAATGGAAAGAGGCAGTGGAAACACTACCACTTTTGTCCACAGGGGCCACCAGAATCAACAACAACAACAACAATAAAATGCAAGTTCCATATAAGGCCCTAAGATAAACCAAGTGGTTTCAGTTAACGTAGTAGTTTTTGGATTGTGGACTGGTAGCAACGTTGTGCCAACAGGTGTCACAGATCAGGAAATGCTCATTTATTTTGGGTAGCAATGACAAATGGCCTCTCTTGTCATTTAGGTATGAGAACTTGTTGTTTTTAACATTCCTGGCACCAGTGGGAAATCAACCCTGAGCAGTTTGCTTCACGCGTTCAGCTACAGCAGCACACGTGTTGATCCCAGCCTTTTCAGCTCATAATTTCACATCTCTTGGGATAGGTTGGACGGTTGCTCTTTTGATGACTAAAGCTCATGACACACGAAGATACCAGATGTTCAGTGTTTGAGTTGGCACTCCAGATTCCAGAAACAACCATGCAACAACTACTGTCCCTCAATATAGAACATTTTACACCCAATGCAGCTTTTAAACTGTAACCTTACCTTAGACCCAAAACAGACCCTTGAAAAGTGTGTTAAATGTTTTGAAAGCCTAACTTGGTTTTGTTTTTTGATGAGGAGCCAGAGATTTTTTGGAAAAGTTAACGCACTGTCCATCCAAATCTTCCTGCAACAGCTCTTGAACTTTTAAGAAAAAAAAATACAGCAAGAAATTGATCGGATTTCAGGGATCCCTGAAGACAATTCTGTTTCCTCTTCATCCCTTTAGAGAGCGTGGGGTCAGCAGGAGAACAGGACAGATGTTTTTCTCAAAACACCTCTGGATACACAGACTGGACAGATCGACATAAATGACTGCAGTCATGAAGCTACAGTTGTTCAGAGCACTTAACCTCCCTTGTTCCCTTTATAGCTGGTCTAAACAACCTATTACGCAAGGAATGATATACAGCAGAACAAGACAATCTATGTTGCAAAATAAACCACAAAGTGATGCAGGACCCTGATTCGCCCTGAATACTGCTTATTGCGCACCTACTATTTTGATACAAAAATTTGCTGATTTGAAAATGATATTTACTGCATCAGTTGTGGTCCTCCAGTGTCTATTATCAGAACTGCGTCCATAGCAACTGTCTACTATATAGAAATAACAGCCAAGGATACAATAATTGACTACTCAGAACGGAGTATGCAACAAAGCCATCTAATAATCTTTGACAATACTTGAAAAAAGGTCAGCAAAGCTCTTCTCTGTATTGAATTTCTCCATGTTTATCTTCATTGTATCATTCTGTCTCATCCTCTAGGTTCCCCACCAGCACCGCCTGTCTGTGGAAGTGATCCCAGAGTTGAAGAACTCAGAAAACTACTGTAGGAACCCTGGAGGAATCAGCGACAGGCCCTGGTGTTACACCTTAAATCCCAACATACGCTGGGAGTACTGCGCTGTGCCACAGTGTGGGGAGGCAACCATGGTATCAGGTAGGCCTCCAGCCACCATCAAGACATTTACTGCTAAAGTCATAGAGAATCTAATATGCCACTGTTAAATAGTGTTGTGTTATCTCTGACACAGTTTTAGTTAGAGCATTCATACTACTAATGTTTGGTGATAGCACATGGAACCTTGAGTTGTCTGTTACTGACAGTGATAAAGCCAGAGTCGCCAGGCCCTCGTCAGACCCCTCGTCTCCCTCCCACGGTCACGCTATCGTCTCCAGCTTACTCCATGTCCGTCATCGTCATCATCCTGACTGCACTCGCAGCTACAGTCCTCTTCACCATCGTCATCCTTGCCTGCCGCAGACGGAGAAAGCAGTGGAGAAACCGGAAGAGGTGAGATGCAGACAAGATTCCCAGTTCTTTATTCGTCTGGGGCCACCTTTTTAATCACACCTCACTATCTCTTTCTCTACGCAGAGCGATGGAGACCCCAACGCTGAGCGCTCTTCCCTCAGAGCTCCTGCTGGATCGACTCCACCCCAACCCCATGTATCAGCGGGTTCCCCTGCTTCTGAACTCAAAGCTGCTGGCCCTCGAGTATCCCCGCAATAATATCCAATATGTTAGAGATATTGGAGAGGGAGCCTTTGGACGAGTTTTCCAAGCCAGGTGAGAGGGGATGATGAAGCAGGGGGAAAGGAGAGGAAAGAGGAAATGATATAAATAACTATTTATCTATCCAATTAGGCAATAAAAGCAGAGAAGAGGGAATACAAAGAGGCGGATCTGTTTGCCATAATATTACATTACTCAGACTTATATTTAATATTGCCATGTCATTATCATAATCGCTGCCAGGGGCTAACAAGATCATGTGGATATTATACAGGCAGAGGAAGAGAAACGGGTCAGACAGGATTTAGATAGAGAGACGGGGGTGGGGTGTAGAGTGACTAAACAAGGCCACTTGTCATTCTGAGAACTGCTGCGTCATTCACAAAGTCACAAGGAGAACTTCTACAGGTGTCACTTCCCCCCCGCACTGACCCTGTTCACAGCAAGACGTTCACGTCTCAGACTAATCCCTGTGATCAGACTGAATACCAGTCCCGGGACATACGGTAGTTGCTTTTCTAAAGTGTCATGAAGTTAGTAGTTTGCTTCGTCATGCATACACTTTTTTTCCTCTGTTGTGCACTATTGGACGCTAGTAGTTTCCAAATCTAATTTTTATGGTGACATAATCTACTTGTCACAGTGTTTCACAGTCACTGAAAGCCAACATGTCTATGACTGGTTACCATTGTAGCCAATTAAATTATATTTTGCACAATAATTCATGGCAGCTAAAGTGGTGAGCTGTAGAGAATTTTTTAGATTTTGCAGAGCGTCTACTGCATGATTAGAGATCACCTCTTTTCCTACACTAGTCCCACAGCCTTTGAATCCATGAGACGCTCTGGACCAGTAGTTAGCCTGTAACTGAGCAGAGTATAGTTTGGGTTGAACAATTCTACATTCATCGATTAAAATAACATAAAATACAGCTTTTGTTCTATAGAGTCGGCTATAGACTGCAGTTGAGAACTCTGACCTTCTGTCTATGAATGTCAGACACCACCAGAGCTTTAATGCCAATAGGTGAAGTGTGACAGATAAATCTGTACAGACCATAATAACAGTGCAGCCAGCAGTGTATTATAGTAGTCGGTGGTATTTTTACAGTAGCACCTGCATGCTGATCTGAGAGATGTCCTTCAGGTTAGCTGATAATCCCTTAATGAAGACTGGAATGCTGCAGTATATGGACACCCCTGAGAACATGATACACACACTCTCATATACACACACATTTCTATAACATGTTTCTTTAACATGAACTATAAGTCTTGTTCCCTTCAACACTTCCTGTAAGACATGAGGACTGACCAACATGCCACCACACTGACTGTCAAAGTCAAAAACTAAATTTTGCCCTTGCAAAGCACAAGATCACAAACACACACACTCATCCATGCATGCATGACCAAAAACATGCAAAGATTTTTCCCCGTGCACATGCATACTAAAGTACAGATGAATCATATTATTGCACATGCAATGCATGCATTTTGTAGCACGTGTGCATGCATACATGAACACAGATACTCATGCATACAGACAGACACACACACAGCATACTGCACACAGAGACCTAAATAGACCAGAGGAGTAAATATCTTCTTTCCTGACAGATGCGATTCAATCTGTAGTTTCCCAGTGTGTTTGTGTGTGTGTGTGTGTGTGTGTGTGTGTGTTGGTCAGAGTGTTTCCATGTGTGTGCAAGCTATATATAAATCTACACTGCAAAACAACATGTTGACTTTAGTTTGTCCCTCTTGTGTGCCAACGCAGGAAGTGTGTGTATGTCTATGTGTGTTGAATGCATGTTTCTCTCAAATGACTGACATTTAAAGTGCGCTACATTAATACAGTTGCGCTGTTTTGTCCAGCGTCTTGTTAGTAGACGCATTCAAAACACATGGTTACAGAAATCTGGTAAATAGATTAATAATATTTTGCATTTATCTACAATAATTTCTGAATGTTTTCATGCATATTCGGGTAGCTATTAAAGAACCAGTCTTTTGACACAATTCTCCTGTTCTTGTCTGTGCTTAAACATTTTTGTGCATGTCTGTTGGTTGCAGAGCACCAGGCCTGTTGCCAATGGAGTCTTTCACAATGGTGGCTGTGAAGATGCTGAAAGAGGAAGCTTCAGCTGACATGCAGAATGACTTCCAGAGAGAGGCAGCACTGATGGCTCAGTTTGACCATCCCAACATCGTACGACTCCTAGGTTAGTGTGTGACAGCCAAAATCAGATTTCCAAAGAGGCGACACTTACAATTGGATTTTGGATTGTATCATTTCTGGATCAGTGTGTTTCCTTGAGATGGAAGCAAAGTGTAAATCAGATATGCAGAAAGAAACAAGAGAAGCCGGATAAGACACAAAGAAAAGGTGGAACGAGACAGAAAAAGAAAGCAGTCGTGCTTGTCATTAAATCAACCATAAATGCACGGTAACTTAATGAGCTGTTTTACCATAAATTTTAAATTGATTCTGGGGAAAAGCATCCGCCATGTTAACAAATCCAAGTCCCTGATCAGTGTAGGTGCATATATTTAAAGGGGAACTCCAGGGAAGCACTACAGCATATGTGAAAAGAGGTGTATAAAACCTTTTATGGCTCCAGAGGGAGCTGCGTAAAATGTAATAAATTACATCAAGTCACATGAGTCAGCGTCGGCTGGGGCTGAAAACTACAACTACAAATGGAAAAAAAATTGCAGATGTGGAGTTAAAGAGGAGTGAGGTCACCAGACATTTGTAGCACACAGCTCACTTCTGCTTAAGGCTAGCAGGTCGGCATTAGACGCTAGGAGTATAGCACACCCAAATCTCCGACCCAGCTATCAGTATTCAAGTTGCATTGTGGGTGCAGATCTGTTGCATCAGTTTGGATTTTGAGGCAATGTAACAGTGCAATACTAAATCAGTGGAATATTCTTTGAACTATGCACTCTATTGGAGGGGGTTCCTCCTTCTTGGCCTATTTTTTGGCTTGTTTTTGTGATTTAAGCAGTTTGACAGATTTTTGCAGTCATTTCTTCATTAGAAAAACTAGAGATTCTATTGTTTTGGTGACGGTTAGGCAACTAAAACATTCAGTTGTTTGGGAGGAGGAAATGTGTGGTTTTGAAAGAGGAGGACCACACACAGAGACTTGCTCCTTTTGTAATCTTCTCTCCTCAAACAGAGTTTTGCTGACTGAAAGTTCAGTGTTCCGATCCACTTCTTCATCTGAAACCAAACAAAAGTACTAGTTTAGAACCAGATTCCTTTCTATTGGATAATTGCACCATCAGTACTTAAGCCATAATCAGTCACCTGTATTCCTGCTTTACTTACTTCACACACCTGAGCTGCTTTAGTGCACTTCATCAAGTCAACAGCGGGTGTCAGCCTCCAGTATGTTGTTATCTCATGAGAAAACACCTAAAATCTATCTACCTCTTTATGCTTTGTAACACACATTCAACAATGTGCAATAAATATCAGTGAAATCGACAAATGTTTGGCCCAAATGAGAATAAAAGTTTGAATTCTTTGCTAATTTTCTCTATTATGTTGTTGTTTCATACAAAAGCAAGTCACATGAACATAAATGGGAATTGCACTCAGCAGCCCTCAGCTCCTAATTTCCACTCAGACACAGCAATTGCTCTAAATGAAAGTTTTCCTCTTTCCACCGTAGCACTATAAAACAGCTACAAATGCAGATAGGACTGTTTGTCTGTAAACAAATGCTTGACAGCTAATGTGCTGTTGTTGCCCTGAGTAAGATAAATGCCCTTTATTAATGTTTGTCTGTACTAATTCATTCACCAGCTCATCTAATCTAATACAAACAGCTTGCATCCAAATAGACTTCCAGGAAGACATTCAGCAATACAACACACTCTAGCTGGCGCTGTCAACAGAGCCATTGGTCACTGGTTGTGTGGAAAGAGGTTTGTTTACTTTGGTCCATTTTACAGCACCAGTGGTTGTGAAATGTTTTTGAATAAACATTCATCATGGCAGAAAAAAAAAAAGATCTCTCAGACGTGTGTCAAACCACAGCGTCGCATGTTTTCTGCTTCAGTTTTGAGTGGCATTTCGGATGAGTCATCTGAGGGTGACACAGTGAGGCTGAAACCTCTGGTGCGCGTGAAACCAGAGTTGATTAAATTATTTAGTTAAGCTCTAATTACCCCGGGGACTAATAATATACTGCAAATTATGTGAAAAAATTATATGCATCATCCATAGCGTGCATGTGCCTAAATTAGAGATGCCATATGTCTGCATGTCATTATGTTGTCGCATGTGTGTCTGTGTGCAGGATGGGGCCTCTGTGTTCTGTATATTTAGAGATGGAGTGAACACACTTTGATCCAGCTACTGACCTTCAGCGGAAGCTGCTAATGTTGAACTACAGTCGTGTTTTGTGGACCCCCCCTCCCTCCCCTACACACGCTCCAGGGAGCAATAATCAGAGCTTTTTCTCTGGGGAGGTGTCCTACTCCGTGACCCGCAGGACATGAACTAACTGAGCATGGCCTCTATGAAAGCACCACATGAGCATGTTGTAGTTGCAGTTCTTTGACATCACAGTTAGATGGCAAAACAGTTAAACGAACCCACCCGGATCCCAAGTGTGTAGACGTACATATTAATGTCTGTTGATGCTTGTTTGAGTTCTACAGTACTACAGTATAACACCCTGGATTTTCCATAAACCCACATTTTCCACAGTCAAAAACTGTCTGTATCATCTTGTTACTTTATGATGTTTATGCAGTGAAATATTTAAACCCTTCAAATCCCATTTCAGCATCCTATTATACACGTTTTCCCAAAATTCAGCCAGACATATGTGGCATTTTATGGAACCTTTGTTCTGTGGGGTTGAACAGAGTTTGAAATGACTTTGCTACTGGCAGGTCAATGAGGTTCCAGTTCATGTTTCACACAGAACCAGAAGCAGTGAAGTACTTTAAATCAAAATTATGATTGTGGCCAGTGTGACTCAGTCCACTAACCACATAAAGTGCACTAATCATGGGCTGAATTTGGAAAGAACACAGTCAATCTGCAGATCTGCAAGGCCTCAAGCTAAAATTGGCTGTAGAAAGAGAAACTGAAACTACTGCCTGGTTCCAGTGGGGTCATTTCGTTTCTTTTTGGCATACCTGGTGATTTGTTGTGATTTTCTTTCCCCCCACAGAGAACCATTAAGCACCCAAAATCTGGCTGTGAATGCCAGGTTACATGAATGGCACATCTACAACTTCTGCAGCTCTTTTGGGCCTCTGCACAGTCTTAACAGTGTGTGCTCTAATTCCTCTTAGCAGTGCACATCGCAAAAAGGCATTCACAGGAATGCATAGACAAACAAGCAAACAGCCGCTCTTTTATAGACGTAAAGTAAATAAGTAGTAAATTAATGTAGAATGAATTTGGTGAGAGAAAAACTCTGCTCATGCTAGAATACTCTGCAAAGTGCCGTTAGCGTCCAGAGGACTTCATTCCTGTCCTTACAATTCTAATTTATTTCTTGACGATGCAAAGATCCCTTTACGATTTAATTGACTGTCTAGTGCTTCGCTTAGTAGCTTCTGTCTACATCAAAACACTTTCTTTCAGTTGTGGAGGCTGTGGAAGCCCTCTCTGCGTAATGCACGCAGTATAAGTTTCCAGGGAACTAAATTAAGGTCTCTTAATCACATCGGAGATTCACAAGAAATGCAGCCACAATCGTACCACTCCCAGATTTAGAAATTCTCTTTAATTGCCCGCTTTTACCCATGGCACGGACGAGCTCAGAAGAACACAAGGTTAATTTAGAAACACGCCATGTTTACATGACAGGGCTGCTAATGTAAGACTGTACGTTCACTATGCGTTGGAGTTTATTTGTGAGCATGTACACATCGTACGTGGTTTCATCTGTGTTTACGTCTAGGCTGAATGTGTATTTACCTTTTACAGTGAATGAACGTACTGAATGATATATTGTAGGAGAGAAAACTACTCAATTCAGCATGGTTTCGTGATGTCACCGATGTGTTTATGTGGTGGAGTATTTGTGTTTGTACTCTTAAACCTCTGTGGTGGGGAAATGCATCATTCACAAGCCTGCTGTGTACACGTTATGTCACTGATCATGAAATAAAATCATCTGTATGCTTTCTCCCCCCAGGTGTGTGTGCAGTGGGTAAGCCCATGTGTCTGATGTTCGAGTACATGGCCCATGGTGACCTCAATGAGTTCCTGCGTCGCCGATCTCCAACCCAATCGGTGCGCACCCTCAGCCGTGCCAGCCTGTCAGGTCGCAGTTTTTCCTCTGAGCTGGAGGCGGGACTTCTCTCGTGTACTGAGCAGCTGTCCATTTCCAAGCAGATAGCAGCAGGAATGGCGTACCTATCGGAACGCAAGTTCGTCCATCGTGACCTTGCGACCCGGAACTGCCTAGTTGGAGAGGAAATGGTGGTGAAGATTGCAGACTTCGGCCTCTCAAGAAACATCTATTCAGCTGATTATTACAAAGCCAACGAGAACGATGCCATCCCCATTCGCTGGATGCCCCCAGAGTCTATTTTCTACAACCGCTACACAACTGAGTCGGACGTGTGGGCTTATGGCGTGGTGTTGTGGGAGATCTTCTCCCACGGGATGCAGCCGTACTATGGTATGGGTCACGAGGAGGTTATTTACTATGTGAGGGATGGTCACATCCTCTCCTGTCCTGAGAACTGTCCTCTGGAGCTGTATAATCTGATGAGGCTTTGTTGGAGCACACACCCATCAGATAGGCCCAGCTTCAGTAGTATACATCGAATACTGGAGCGTATGCATCAAAACACACTGAGCATGAATACCGACACTGAGGCTGACTGCTAACCTGGGGACTTTTTTACAATACAATGTCTGTCCCTTATGACTTATGTAGTGATTGCGTGTCTGAAAACACACTTTAAATCACCCCTCAAAAAAGCCAACTTTGCCAATTCTCTTTTCAGGGAGTTTTTGTATCATACACTTTTCATATCATATTATATCATATTTAATAATTTGCATATTGCTTCAGTTTAGGAGTTGTTTATAAGGAACCTGTCACTCCTGATCATTTATCAGCACGTATCCATCAGACAGCTCTGCTTTGTTTTTGAAAAACATGAAATGCATGTATGAACAGACTCTTGATTTGATCCCTGACCCCAGAGTCTTAATCTCTGGAGACATTAAGCCACTAACCATGCAGATAGCCCTTTAACTATTTTAGATCACTCAAACATTATACTTACTTGCAATCAGGATTTTTTCTTTATTCTGAGCTGACTCTTAAATATTAGAAAGACAATGGGACATGACAGTTATTGCTTCATTTGAAAAACTTTTTATAGACAAGTTGCTATTCCATTTTTGGGCATTCTCGTTGAACTTTTTTGTTTCTTTTTCATGATGTTGTCTATTATTGTTGTTCATTTTACTTTTTGACAGTGTTTGATACACAGTTTGACATAAGTAAAATACTGCAGCACTGGCATAAAAAACAAAGTCTAAGCTTGTTAATGAATTCTTCCAACTTGCGTCATCACCACCCACAAGTCTCTCACTTTTATCATTTATTTTGCGGAAACTCATTAGCTAAATTCATTCCCGCGCCTTAAAATAGACTTAAGCCAGTGAAGAATGGGCAAAATGTCCCGATGTTCAAAAATATCCTCACACAGAGAGAAGAACTATTTAATTGGGTCTTACAGAGATTGAAACTCTCTCTTACGGATCAAAATTGGCTCTCATTTCAACTGTATTAACTTGACTAAGGGTCACATTATCACACAGTTGAAGCACATCTCTTGTGTCAAAGCAGTCTTTGTTTCCTTTAGTCTGTTTTATTTATTTAAGATATTATTATCAAATGAGACTTGCCTTTCAGATACGTTTTATTTCTTTTTAAATATGGCGTGACATTATGTTTATGTTGTTACGTAACATCATGATGCAGATTCTGCCTCACTTACTGCTGATATTTCTTTGTATCACTTGCAAATAAACGTAATAAATAAACACCTTTGTATTTGAGATCTGGAAAATAAAACAAAATCATAATTTTATTCATAAAGCTGTGCATGCATCATCTATGCTGGCAATAGATGTATTAAAGCTAAGAAATCTAGACAGTATCAAGGAAGTATCTTAGCTTACCCCTCTTTAAAACTAGTGAAAACAAACAGCTGGATGCAGATGATTTATAGTGACAGGAAAAGCATATTTGGGAACAGTAACTGCTAGCCAACTACAACAGGCTTTTTGGCTTGTGCTATACCAGTGATCTAGAGGGAGGGAGGTAATGCTCCTGATTGTTCTTTCTGCCATGAATCATCATCTACTGGAGCCACAGAAAGCTCACAGAGTGTCCACGAGGGAAAGTGTTCATGCCTGAATATGCTCAGTAGATTTGATGACAACTGGTCCATTTGTCTTGTTTACAGGCAAGTTCAGAACGGTTAAAAAAGTCATCATCTCTGGATACAACGACCTTACTGAGTTTCACATGAATCATTCGAGAGATCTTAATTTCTCCGGAGCAAAGTGTTGAAATGATGGATGGACAGATGGATAGACGCCATCCTGTGTGTAGCTGCACCTCATAGAGAATAAATGGGAGGCAGCGGCTCCGTTTAGGCTGCAGTTTTCTGGTGTGGCTTTATCGTAAGAGTGTGGAACAGCAGTAAAAAGGAACCACATCCACAGACATACCCACAGCAAATGACACGTGTCCGAAAGCTTCCTCAGTTTTATTTGGAGGACAGCTTCTCAACAAACGATGGAGCGACGGAGGTATGAACAGACAGACAGGCAGATGGTTGAGACGTCACTATTTCAATTTGTAGAAATCAATATGGAAAAAATGTGTTTTTTTACAACTGGAAGGACGCAGGCTTCTTCTCTGACCCCAAACTGCTCTAAATGCCTCTTTCTCTCTGTTTATTTAATCACGAACCTCCCTTAATACATGTTCCTTACCAGCCCCCCACCCCACATGACAGAAAAAAAAAGTGCACCAAGTGCTTTACCATGTGGACACTGCAGTGTTATGACTCACCACAAGAGGGGTCAGCCGGGTAAGCTGAAGCAGAGGAGCAGGTTTGTCTCTGTGCGTCATTTGTACGACGAATTTCAGTTTTCTTTCGCCGAGAGTATTGGTACTGTGACGTGTCACTGTGTGCATGAGTTCCACTTAATCGGGTGGGTTTGTCTAAGTTTGTGAATGTGTTTGTGTGCGAGTGCGTGTGTGAGTTTTATGGAGGACGTCTACTTGAGAGTGTGTGTGTGTGTGTGTGAGTGAGTGTGTCTGTTGTGTGGGGATGCCCAGTGTAAACTGTTTAAAGAAAGCAGCATGGAGCTTGGCCTAGACTGGTCACCCCTCTTCTCCTTGATCTAAACTGTGGATCAGACTGTCTCACTCCCACGTCCTTGTGTGTTTTTTCCTCTCCTCACACCTCCTCCACATCAGATTTACTCCTGTTTCATTTCTTTTTGTCTTCTGTATTTTTTTGTGCTCAACTGTGGGCTGAGACCAAACATTTTGTGTATTGTGAGTTCCTAATGGGAGAGAATCGTTATCTTCATATCATCATAAAGTTTGTGAATATCTAGTTTTTCTCCCCCTCCCCTCGGTTGAATAGATAGACTGCTCCTGGGTATCTGACAGAATCAGATGTAGGACCTGTTCGGTACAGAAACGTGCTCTCACTGCTTGAGCAAAGAGAGGACTGGGGGTACTCAGACTGCATTCCTCTTTAGTAAACCATGCTTTCAACATATGCTTATTTTGTCTGAAATTTTGTTTGGTTCGTCCGTGAACTTGAGTCATGAGTGGGTTCATGGAGGAGAGATGGTGCACATGCACAAGAAAGTTTTAGTTTGACCCTGAATTTAGCGTTTTTAAAAGTCAAAAATAACACTAAGACAATCTTTGTGTATCATACAGTTTACTACTTCTGAATACATGTTCATTACCACTGCATGGTTTGCCAAACAAGCATCTTTTTACTATTCTTTGTTACAAATGCATATTAAAACAAGACAGTTTTTCATAATGACAACAAGACAAGACACTTCATAAGTAAATCTATAATGTGTTTCCATTTAAATAAAATGATCCTGAAATTATAAACGATTGCGTGGCACACTCTCATATAAACTCTCTAGTCCATATGTGTAAAACTTTAGGCATAAAGCATGAGTGAAATGCAAGCTGTCGCACAGTCTGTGCAGACAGCTGCCGGTTAAAATAGAGGTGTATCCGTTCTGTCAGATATCACCGTGAGACAGAAGATGTTTCTACAGCAAGCCATCAGTTTTCCTTCAAGTCACCTCACTCTCGTCGTACAGTCTTCACTCATTCCACCCTTTTCCTTTCTCGTCACCTCCTTTCTCTTCTCGTCCCATCTTAGCTCCTTCCTCTCCTCCCTCTCCATCAGCACTGTTTCCTTTCTTATCTGTAGTCACAGTCAGTTCCTTCACCATGTCTCCATTTGCTCTTTCTTGCTTTAGTCAAAATGTATCTAAGAGCCAGCTGCAGATACTGAATACACACATTCACAAAGAATTAGTCGAGTGTTCCTTCCCCAAACAAAAGCTTTATATGAATGGACTCTCCGACGTTCCTGCTTGCAACAGCATTTCTCAGTGTTTGGAGATTTATTCGCCTGTGAAAAATCATTTCCTGTTTTGTCATGATAATCTCCTTCAGTGCATCTTTGCAGCACATTATTATTATTAGAGATTATACGGTAATGTTTCAGAGGAAGCTGGACTCTGAGTGTTTCACGTTCTGAAATTTTCTGAACATCTCAACAGAAGTCCTGCGATTCCTGGAAGTCTTGGCATGTTAGCAGCTCAGCCTTTAATGTCTTGTTGAGTTTTCCACGCATCATAACTTTAACTGGCAACAGGATTGCTGCTTCTCTCCCTTCAAATCATTGACTTTAACTTAGCTACCACACATGCAGTGGGACATTTGACCAAGGGGATATATTTGTCAGTCAGCAAATCATGCTGGGAACCACGGAAAGTGTCTATATTGACATTGTGACGAAAATGTGACATCCCCTTCACTCAGCGACAGCACAGAGGAACTTCCTGTGTGGCCGCACTGGCTCTGATTGGCCCATTCAGGGAGCAACAGGAAGTAGGGAGACATATATCAGTCAGCTGGAGGCTAGCACTCTAAAGCTGTGGAACAATAAACATAGCACGGAGTGTGTTTCACACACACATACAGACACACACGCACAAACAGAACATTCTTTCCTATAAAAACATTTGGTGTTGTTGCTAGGACTGCTGCTTAATTCATGTCACACAATACAGTGACCCTGACCCTACAGTAGCATTAAACATGCACACATACCGCATATGCATAATAGTATATGCTAGCACCAGCAATACCTCATGCAGTACCTGCTTCATGTCACAGTCTACATTTTGCATTGTGGTGTCATTATTTTAAGCTTTCACTTTCAGAAATTATTCTAATGCTTATTAGTTTGTCTTTGTAGTTTTGATTTTTTGGCAGTGAAGGCCAATTCAATTAATTTGAAGTAGCCTGGGAACCAGACATGTCTGCAAGCTCATGTTTTATTTGCTCTGGCAGATGTGTCTGGGGTCTGTCCCATTCAGACAGATTTCCACTCGTCCTGGAGCTGATTGGGCCATTCACAACCGTTTATATAACATGGGGCGTGATTGCTACAGTGTCTGTACAGAGGAGCGTGATCGTATTAGCTGCTGAGGCATTTTACTTCTACTACTACACTTTTACTACTAAAAACCAAGATTTCTGCCACTGTTGTGGGACCATTTCTGTTAAATCTACCATTAAATAAACTGGATAGTACAATTTCTCTAAAAGAACGAAAAACTGCACCGAAAGCTTTTTTTGATCAGAAAGCTGTCTGCCGTAACTTCAACAATGTTGGGTGAGCTATGTCACACATTGCATTGGTCTGATTGTTTGTCAGTCTATCCAATTGCATCCATAGGTCTGCACTTATTGATAACACCCTGAGCTAGCTGGTCTAGCAATGCCAGGCTACAATTCAAAATCTCTATAGAATAACTGTGGTATTTCAAAACATCATATCACCTTATGTAGATATCTTTATCTTAAAGACTGATTGTCAACAGCGATAGTTTGGAGTTAGACCTTATATCTGTACCAGACACAGCATTACGTGCTTATATTTCTTGGTTGCCAGTCAATAATAAATGGATGCCGGCCTTACTTGAAACCCAGGTGGACTTGTCTAGCTTTTCATCATTGCTCCACTCCACTGCATGGTTGGACCAGCTCCTCTTCAGGCCTCTTCTTGGGTAAACAATTGGGGACTTGGCATTGGTGATGGTTTAAATTCATTTAAGTTAACCAATAGACACAGACTTAAATACATCAAAATACTCCAGGGATGGTTGATATCAGTCATGGTTCATCACAGTCTCAACAAAAAAAAACTGACTCCCTCATAGCACGCCGTTCTTCTCTTTATTTCTAGTAATTCTTTGTGGAAAATAGTGTATGTTTTCATCATGGGTATATTACACATCAAGTGAACACCAGCACTGACATACTATTTCCTTATAAAGACATTTTCAGTAGCACAGCTTTAAATAGTTTGGGTTACATGTAGAATCTAAAAAAATGAGAAAAACGGTTATCCTGTTTGACCTCAGCAATATTGCCAAGTCCTTTCCATGTCACAACGTGTAAATTGTGATAAGTCAATTTCTTGAGGATTTTCTCCCCTCTAATCCTGCACATCCACAAACCACCCAATGAAAAAACGTGTTTCCCCAACAACATGTAAACACATGGTCACGCACGCTTCTGCTAACAGTCAAGGCTATTTGAACTCAAGGTCTACAGATTATTAGGTCTAGCCAAAATAATAATGAAAAAAAGAAAACATGCATGTCATGAAGCATATATAATCAGTCTGTATCTGTCTGTGACTCTGTGTTTGCCTGTTACTGACCTTTAGGATGTCATAGTAACAAAACACTGCTGGATAAAAGAAAGGACAAACATTAGCAAGGCTAAACCTGTGATAAAGTGAGACCCTTAAAAAACACCAGTACTGTAAAATAAATGCCATTATCATCCTACTCTATCTTTGCTTTTCTTTGATTTTTATTTCTAAAAATGGAATTTTAAAAACAACAACACAACAATTCAGACTTTTCTCGTGTTTTTATTGTTGCTGGATATCAACACTATGACTGTGGGTGGACATTCATTGATATTGGCCCGTACAGTATAGATAGTATGGAAATCACATTTATGTCTTTGTCACAATTACTTTCTACAAACTACTGGTACATGGTTTGTTAAATCTGAAATGTTTCACTTTGGAAGAACACAATGTTTCAGACCTGCATTTAGGAAGACTGGTCTTAGTAATGTACTTATTATCATGCTATGTATTCACTTTGTGATGGACAGTTTTTGGTTTTAAAACGATGACATTTCTAAAGTGCAACACACACCGCCTGTATCATGTAACATCAATATAACCCGATAGCAAACACTGGATGGACAATTCACACAAATAAGTAGTCAAGGTACAATAGCCAAGATGGGCTAATGTGTGGAACTAATCTGATAAAACTGTTTATCTGGAAAGCTTGTGGACATGGGAAAATAGTTGAGTGATGTATATCGGGACGTGTGGACTGTTGCCAGTGTTTTGACATTTTTACATGCGTCACATGCTTGCGGTGTGTGATGCTCTTAAGAATGATTTCTTTTTGTTGAACACAAAAAACATTTGAATTGCAATCCCCCATCAGATGATCTGAAGTTATTTTCACCCCCCCAAAACATGAAATTTTGTCATTTGGAGAGAGAGTTTATATCTGTGTATATGAGTTTGTACTTATTTAATATTTTTGAGGCTGTGTTGTGTATCTTTATGATTAAAAAAAAGTGAAAACATTCTAAAAAAGTGAAATATCTCTCAAACAGTGACAATCTTTGTTCTACTTTAAGGCAACTGCAAAACGACGATGTTAGCGACACACGAACTTAAAGAGTAGCTTAACACCGCCGGAAAATCCTTGCGTTTTTGCTGACCTTCAGTGGTTTGACTTCTCACCTCGCTGCAGCGACATACAGGTGTACACCAGGACACTGTGACATCACTGCTGGGTGTGGTCAGAGGTGAAACACTACTTTTCAGCTTGGCGTTGAGTTACTCTTTAATGAGGAGGACTGGAAGGCACTGCACACATAGATATCTAGTTCTGGGTCACAAACAAGTTAATAACTGTAATAGTGTCTACAGGAAATTCATTAATGAGGATCACAATACAAAAAAGAGCTCATGACATAAAAACCATCAACAAAATCCTACAGTACATTTTCGACAGAGTATAACACAATTAAATTTACAAACACAAAAACGCTTTCCCTTTGGTGATTAACTTTGAATAATATATTTTATATACATACATACTGTACACATATACTTACAATGGTGTACATAGAGTGACACACTGGTAAACAAGGACATACAAAGACAGAAGTTTAGTTGGTTTGCTATATAACCTGAATCGATACTTTGTTAGAAAAATGGTTACAGTGAATGTTTGTCAATGGAACAGTTTGGTTTGGTCAATGGAAGTGGTAGTGCTGCTGTTAACAACAGAAGTGAAAGTTGTAAAAACTCATAGGCAAAACTTAATGAATTAAGTTAAAAGAAAAAAAAATCTAACAATGTTGCCTTAGAGCTTTCTCAAAATGTTTGTGCTTTTTACAGTGTAAAGGCACAACCAGAAGATTAAAGAAATCAACACCCCACTCTCAACAGATGAAGACTCTGTAAAAGAACTTGCCTCACAAACAGGGCAACATATCTGGCAACTTTGACAAACAAAGATACCAGCTGACTTCATTTTAGCACTGCAGCTTAAATCTCTGACAAACATCTTGCTTCCTGGAAAACATTTGACTTTGGATTGTTATTTTCACTTTTCTGTCAGCTGTTAGGAGCTTTGTCTATGTATTTTGGCCAAAAACTGTTTTGATTCAAGTCAGGACAAAACGTTCAGCTGGCAATTTTTAACAACGCACGTCATAGCATCACCAGACTGACTTTCAGCTGGCTCTGAAATCTCAAGTTAATAGCAGAGGTCAGGGAGTGGACTTGTGGAAATAATATAACATCATTCAACACTACATTGGCTCAACTCTGCCTCACCGCTCATGAAGTCAGTTCATTAAGAAGAACACCCTAAAGGCTACTAAACCTTTGAGTAAACTGTAATACAGTATGTCATGGTTGTCAGTACGTCTTTAAGAACCAACTACCAAAAATGCTTAATGTTTTGGTATCCCATAAACATGTTTTGGTAAACATCACCATGATCATAATCCCACAATATGCCTGTCACCAGGTTCCACATGAGACAAGTACAGAGTATGTGCCAAAGTAATTCTCTTGGAAGCTACGAACACTGATCTTTGGCTGAATGACACTCCCCTCAGTCAAGACTTTTAGGGTTGGGTATCAATACCACACAATCCTTAGCTGCATCTCAGTGATGATTCTCAGAATGAAATGTTGGACAGCACAATTTGTTGCTGGGAAGTCTTACAGCCACTAAAAATTCCACCTCCTGATATCAGCACCAGGAAATGGCTGACATATTTTAATGACACTGTGTTATTTGAGCTGTTAAATTCCTGAATTAATGAAATCCTTCACTTTGGAGATGTGGTCGCATGCAGCAGTGCAAATAAGAAAGAAAATGAAAGCGCTCAATGGGTCATGAATAGAGGAACACTGTACATTACACGTTTCTCAATGTGGCTATTAAGATGGATGCAGCCATGGCGAGGCTAGAACATATGTGTATGCAGATGTGTTTATATATGTACAGAACATTTGAATTATTATTGTGACATAAACAAAACCTGACATATTTTTGATGGACCGGTATCACCTCACATGTCACCATTAACACTGTCATGGCATAAAATGCGTGCACGTCATTCAGATTCTGGTTAACAGGAAAAATATCTTTGTACTTTGCTTGGAGTTTTTTTTTTTTTTTTTTGAAAAGCCAAGCACACCTATCAGAATGTAGTACTGTATGAGTAAACTTCATTAAGTATGTCAGAAAAGTAATAGACCATATTCTGAAATTTTGGGGGATTTTTAGCACACATTTAGCCTAAGCTAAACTTTTTAGCACCACTATCAGGTCAAAATCTTGTTTAGCTGTACAAATTAGCACTTTTCACCATGCTAATAGGGTAAACCAAGATAGTACATGGTCCTTACATCAGCATGTTAGCATGCAGACATTAGCATTTAAGCTCAAAGCACTGCAAAGCACTGCTGTGCCTAAATACACCCTCACAGAGCTGCTAATGTGGCTGTAGACTCTTAAGACTTGTTAGCAGTTAGCTTTATTACAAAATGGCCCAATTTCAAAGTAGCTTTTTTATGTTTTTCTTTGGCTTAGCCCACGGTGTGACACACTCTAGTTGGATGCCTCCACATCATGTCTTCAGTTCTGGATGGCTGATGGTATATAGAGCAGGTTCAATGTTTGTAATCTGCTAACATACCATCCGTGGGAAAATGTGTTTTTTAAACTAGATTCATTGATATTTGATCCCTGTGTTCATTTTGAAAAAAAAAAACAGAACGACCTATCTGTTGTGTTGTCGTGATGTATCATCTACTTTTTACAACTTTAATTTCATATAATTTACAGTCATCTTCAGTTTCAGATATCCTACTTGTGCCACCAGAGGGCAATTTCACATAAACACTGATTAAACTTTCACACATCCACCTCGCTTCTATCAGTCAGTCGCCCAGACACGGACAAAGTCTGTTAACGCTCACCAGATATGACCTTCACCTTGTATCCACATAACACTGTGCTCTAAAACATGCGAACATCTTCCCCCCCTTTTTGGTAAGATCCCTAGAACAACTTGACTCGACTCTGAATTCCTTAGACGGAAACAACTCTTCTGCAGGTCCTGAACCCTTTAAGTATTTAAGTTGGATGAAAGGAATAACTTTTGGATGCGTTCACAAAAGCTTTTTAGTAGTAGAAGAGGCTCAGTAGAGTGATGAGTCCCCGCAGTATTTAGGTTGTAAGGTTGTTACAATGATGGATCTACTGCAGAATGAATAGCGGCTCCAGGTACTCAAACAATACTGTGTTAAAAGGTATTGCAGTATATTTTGGTGAGTGACTAAACATATCAAACGTGTCAGCATCGATATGGTCATTCGCTAACATTAGCAGGAGGTCCCATACATGTTTCACTTTGAAGCCTACATTTTGAGTTAAAACCCTGGACGCAGATCTGAACCCTATTAAGAAGGGTGATTTTAAAGTTAAAGCTGCTGGAGATAACTTGTATAAACATTCGGTTGCACGAAACGGCATGTGTTGGTTTGAAAGTCTTTCCTCCAAACTTAAAGAAAATAAGAAATACTAATTTTAAATCTTGGTTCAGATCTTCAATGTTCTAACTATTAAGAATGAGCTTGTGAAATATACATGTATGATGTTATGAGACCTTTCTTAAGAACCGGGTATCAAGGGAAAAAGTCTGAAATTTACGACGACAGGGTACAAAGTTTAGAGAAGACTGGAGAAAGAGGATGGGTTATACTGGCATTACCTTCAATTCACAGATTATTTTTAAATAGTTCATATCAGTGTTGTCCATGACAACACATTTAAAACAAGGAAATAATAAACAACTAAACAAAAATACTAACATCCTCTCGGAGATCAGATCAGACTCCTCCCCTGTTCTTCTTCCACACAGCGATAAAGTCTTGTCATCTTCCTTCATAGTTGCCATCCTCTTCGTCACTGTGATGTCATCATCAACTGCACTCCACCTACATAATCTTCATACTCAAATTCATCACATTGCTGTTACTTTAGTTTGCATCATGTCCACAGTCCCTCTTGACCTTCCCACGCTGCCATTTACCTTCTTTCAGTCAGTCTCTCCAAAAGAGATCAACCAAATCAAGCAGTTGACCAATCTCTGCGACCTTCTGCCTCCCTTTATACCACTGAGTGTTCGTTGTTGTGATGGTGATGGTGCATACCGCCGCTCAGCACCGTGTGGTTGATTGACGACGCCGATCGGTCTGATCCCTCCGCCATCGTCCCATTGACGTTCTCCTGCCGCTGACAGCACAGGATCTGCCTGAAGGTGGCACTCATCTCCTTGTCACGGTAGGAGTAGATGATGGGGTTCATGGCCGAGTTGAACTCGGCAAGAAGCAGGAAGAACTTTTCATAGGTGAGGACGTTGCAGCTGGCACAGAAGACGTCGAGAAGGAGGATGACCAGGCCGGGCGTCCAGCAGATGATAAACGCACCTGTGGAGACACAAATCAGGAAGGGAATATGAAACATTGGTATTTGTTATATGTACAATATGTACAACGACAGATTCATTTATATAAAGCAACTTAAAAATGTATAAAACGAATAAAAACGTTTTGAGGTGTCACACTCTTAATAGGAGAAGTGGCTGTGAAGAGTTCACCAAATCTTTTGTTGTTTTTAGTGGTAATTATTTTGTTGTGGGAAATTACACTTTCAGTGATTAGTTGAGTTATGTCAGAATTCTTATAAAATCCACTTTGTAATTCTATTTTATTTATATTCCTCCTAGGGAAAACATAAATTCTGCATGTGTGTAATCCATCATCAGTCTGAAAGCCAATTATTCACATGCTAATTTTTAATAACAATGGAAAAGAAAATATATAATAAATCTCTATTTGAAGCCAATGAAAGACTTAGATAGAAATAAATGCACGTGGCAGCAAAACAGTTTTGAATGAGATTATTTAATACATTTTTCATTTACATATAAAGACAGAATATTGGTGTATTCAGCCTTTTTTTCTGCCTTTGTCATGTTTTTGACTTTGAGTTACATGAGTCACTATTACAAATCACTGAACTTCACATACTTTTCATGAGCCAGATGAAACACTTGGGCTGAATGAGCAGTTATGAGCTTGATTTTCGAGAAGCTGACTGACTGTATTTCACACAGTATACTTTTTTTTATATATTTTGTATTTTCAGCTGCTGACTCACATGACTCACTGAGAAAAAGTGATTTGTTTAGAGTTAAGCTGGAGTAATGATGACTAAAAAGTGGTTACATGTGTTTACAGTGTAAAATGTAATGATTCTAATGTCACACATGGGAGGCTTCCTGCCATGGAAGCAGGCAGACATCTCCTTGTGTCTCCTTTTCTCTTACTGAACCATGAAACAGAAGAGAAGAGAGAGAAGAATGACACAAAAGCAATATAAAGTGTTAAATGTACACAACCACTGATGTTGTAACACAAAGGTGATATCAAACTGGGCGCCAGAGTTCTTTTTGCCTTGAAGCACTCACTTTAAAACCACATCACACGCAACACTTAACAACCACACCATCATCAATCTGCACAACAAACATCACTTTATAACCACATCTAAAACTTCTTAATGAAGCATTCTGACCGCAAAGTGCTTTTGTTGCACAATGTTTCATATAGTTTGTGATTTCTAAGGCCCGTGTTCTGAGTCAAAAACACATAAGAATAAACATCATAGGGGCGGTCGGTGGCATAGTGGGCTAAGTGGCCGCCCCATGTGCGGAGGCTACAGCCCTCGCTGCAGCTGGCCCCGGTTCGACTCCCGCATCGGACGGCTATTTACTGCGTGTCACTCCCCCACTCTCTGCACCCTTCTTCCTGTCTATCTTTGGCTGTTCTATCATTAAAGGCATGAAAGGCCAAAAAAATAATCTAAAAAAGAATAAACATCGTAATATAAATGATTTAAATAGATTGTTAATCAATCCATTATCTGCAATCTGTATAAAACAATATCTCCAAAACAAATATATTTATTATTTTATACTTTTTTCACAAATAATTTCAATTATGTAACTGGCTCTGTTAAACATTTAAACATTCAGTGGCCTTTTTGAAGAGCTATAGTAACAATAAAGTACTGTGTACTTGACTGATCATATGTGGCATGTATATTTATATTATATGTTACAATCCAGAAGTGACCTTTCAAAAAGGCCAGTCCAGGAAACTTGGAAACATTTAACATTTAGAGAATTCGTTCAGCTCTTTTTATGGCTGCCACTTCTGGATCATTTCACTTAGTTGGGAATCTTCCTAAGTAATAAATGCTGTTTGACTGCAGCCGCTGTAGATTCTCCTACATGCTACTGTGAAGCAAAGCCTTTGCCTAAGTGCCAAAACCTGCAGTTCCTCAAACATCCACTTGAAGCTCACTCACTCTCCATAAGCCCTCATGTGAAAATGTCAAACTTCACAGCAGAAATACACGCGATTACAGTGTGGTACAAAAAACATGACAACTGTACTGAGTCTAAAGTTCTATATAACTCACCCATTAAAATTATATCAAGACTTAAAGTTATGCGTAATTAACAGCGTGGCTGCTTTGATTGACAGGTGGGTGCCGTTACAGGTGGCTTGTTTGAGATTAGCCAAGAGGCTGCAGAACATGGCTGCGCCACACATTTTGATTTTCTTCTGAAATCTATGGGTGACGTCATGTATACTACATTGGACTGTCAGTGCATGCCACTAAATCCACCTAACTGGTCCATTTCAAAAGAAACAAGAGATGCAATGCAAACTGTCACAACTACACAGTTCTTCAAACCTCCCAAATCTAATTAAGTAGGCGGTTTGTCCAAAACACACCATGTGAACATTTCCTGATGAGGCCTAAACTTCATTTGTCATTTGCTTTTCAGAACTGCTACATATGATACTTACAAAAAAAAGAAAAGATTTATGTGATGGTTGCAGTCAAATCAAGCAGCAAATCACCATCAACGTCCCCTTTATCTCTCCCTTAATGTGAAACATCTACAGAAACATAAATGTCTGACCTACACCTCATTCTGGAAACCAGATCTCCAGTATTCAATCATCTTATCTATAACCTTTGGACCTCATTTGGGCGAGTACAATACATCATTACGTCGAGTGGTTAGTAAAGTGGAAAGAGGTGTCAGTGCCTCATTACTCATGAATGTCAAGTTCGGGCACTATGACTTCAGTCGAGAGATGCTATTTGTCGCAACTATAAGACAACTGTTGGACATTACACTCTCGAGACTGTAAGACAGAGCGAGCAAGAGGGAGAGGGAGCAAGCGAGAGAGAGAGAGAGCGTATTGACAGGCAGGCCTGTTATCTGTTAGTGTTTTGCAGGCAGCAGCTGCAGTGAAGGCTTGACCTCACTTCCCAGCTATGCAGGCAGACTCCAGAGTTTGATAAATTTCTGAAACGGTTCGTAGCCCGGCTGAGAAACTATCTGAGCTATTTGTCTCTCAGTGAAACATCTCACTCTGAGCAGGACAAATAAAAACAGCAGAGAAGCATTCAGCAATTCAGTCAAAAAAAAAAGAAGATGAAAAATGCCTCAGACCAACATTATGACTGTATTTCATCACCACGTTTCCTGCCTTTTGCAACACTGTTTCATTTTGGGCTGTGCTGCTACATAATATAGTCATGAAACTGACCTTAACCACAGCCTGTATTCTTGTCCGAGCGAGGCTTAAACCATAACAAAACAACCAAAAACACAAAATACTCTTCAACATTCCTCTAGTTTCTTCTTCTCATTCATACAACCTGATGTGACTTTAACAACGTTCCCATTCTGCTTTAAATGGAGTGTAAAATATGTTTTTAGGATATCAGGATGTCATAATTTTCCCTCAGAATGAAGAAGAAGACAGTCTTTGTGTGAAGCTATGACCTGAGCCGTTTCATCCTTAGATTCTTTCATTTCCTCTCTGAATCCAGAGTCACGTCGTTGCTTGTGTTACACCCTACATGCCTCTTTATTTTGCCCCCCCCCCTTTTTGTTTGCTTTTGTTTACGGAAGAGACAAACTGTTTTTTTTTGTTTTGTTTAGTTTTAGTGAGTCTAAATGAATCCTTTTGCTTTGTCGCATCTTGAAAATGCCACATGGAGGGAAAAGAGAGCATGGAAATGGAAAGTCAGTGGAGAAAAGTAAATAAACACAACAGTGACGCAGGCCTGGAAAATCTAGAAATGCGTGGAAAACTACTTTGACACGTTCCAGGTTTTGATGGAATTAGGAAGTGCACAGAAGAGACGTGTGTTGTTCTGTCCTGCTTTTAGTGACATCTTCAGCTACACAGACTAATTCAGCCTTATTAAAACTTTGCTCGACCACCCTGGACTGAATTTCAGCAAATCAAAACACGTACTGGAGAAGGACTGTTGAAAGAACGACTCGATATGAAAAGTTTGAATGAGATCTTTTGGCAGTTCATATATGGTCAACACAAGCCATCAGTCCTGTAAAGTTAGGATTCAGTGTGCATGATTTTTGTATCAATTTTGTATTCATATGACTTTTTATGTTGAAATTTTTACTATTTTTACTACTATTTGGACATTCTATCTCATGTCTTTCATATATAAACCAGTCCTTACAGTCAAAATTTTGACTTAGTATCTCATTTTTTGACTTCCTGCGAGTATTTTTTATTATCATTCCTAACTTTAATCCTTTTTCTTCTTCTTCCCGGCGGAAACAGGCTTCCATAAGACAGAGAACAGAGCGCCACGGGGAGAAAAATAAGGAAATAATGGGGACCAGACTACGGCAATGAACTCCACACTCCTACAAGCACACACGAGCACACACACACACATGCGAAAATGAGGGTAGACACGGATAAACCGTCACATGTGCAGACACAAACACACGCAAACACTCACTTACATAATTACACATGGCACAAAGACAGATGGAGGAGCTCTCCAACACGATGTTAAAACATTTGGACGGTGTCGAGAAATTACTCAGAAAACAAAGTCCATTCCATCACGACATGCATAGCCTTAAAATCAACATTACAATCGTTATTAACCAGAAACAGAGGTGCACTTTGAGCTTTAAAGCTCTTCGCTTTATACAACATTGTTAGGAGATTACGATGAATGAGTTTGAGGTTTTTTACTGTCTCCGCACACCACCTCTTCCTTCAAATGAGGAAATGTGGATCTCTTTCCTAATTGAACTTGGTGTTTGTTCGGAAAGGCTTTGCCCTAATGGGTGACGTGTCATGTTTCTTCCAGGGAAAAGATGTTTATGGCATTGTTTTTCTGTGTAACTGACACATTGTCTCCAGCAGCTCGTTCTACTGCACCCAGTCACATGTAGTGCACTGCAGAATCGCATAAATACGAGGTTAACTAGCTTAAAGGATCAGGCTGGTGGTTTTGCATGTTTGGTCCTTTAACTAGAAATTAGATGTTTTATTTTTTTTTTAGATTGCTGAGTTTTATGCTGGCATCACGTTCCAGTCATGTGGATGAGTCATCCACCTAACTCAAAGTTGTTATCTGTTTTTGATCATTTAAAACATGTCCTGGCTTCTGATATGTGAGGGTGAGTTCAAGACAGAAATGATCAGGGATTTGTGAAGAGGGCTGGTTTCCACAGACCACATAGTCTGCATAGGTACTATTTCTTCAGTGGAAAGTAGCTCAGATGAAAACTGGACTAATTTGGAGGACTTGATGTCTTTGACTATGCTAGTCATGTGACTTATCCCAAATGCTACGCCAGTTGCTGCAACGTGTGAACAAATTTTCACTCACAATGCCCCGAGGCATTCTTTAGTCTAAACCTGGCATAAAAATGCTCTGTTAAGGTTAGGGAAACATGGTGGTCAAAGGTGGTTAAAGATACCATTGTTGACTGTTGGTAGGACACAGGATGCAAACTGTGGCCTTCCACTACGAATATCTACGTCAGTCGCTTGTCTGCCCCAAACCATCTACAGTACCGACCAACCTCCTCCCTTCTCCTGCCTTCACTTCAGAGAGAAATCAGTCATCACGTAGGGGACCACACGAGGGTTGCTTGTCAGTAAATGTTAACACAGGTTGTTTTAAGCTTTTGAACAAACGACTACCGCGTCATTTCTTCTGGTGAGGACAGTCGTCTGTTTGCAGCTGCGATAGAACAGGATGCTGACGCGTTTCGCACACACACACAAAAAAAGCCAAATTTGTGTTAGAAATATAGGAAATTGTCAGCAGTAATGTCAATATGTCTCTCCAGCTCATAACGCGGTGTCTGACACCTCTGTGTTTTCTCTGCATTGTGCTGATGTATTCCACATGTAGAAACATACTTAACTCATTAGAGAGATTCAGATTCTGCTGTCTGGGATATTCGGGCCTTACTATTATTTCTCACATGTCTTCATGCTGGCTTAGGTTTCCACTAATGTGCAATTCTCTGAGGCCCCTAAACATGAATAAACACCCAATATTAAATTACTGCTCTCATTCTTCTGTATGGCTCTCTTTCTTCACATTAATCTCTCTATCTGCCTCTCTCTCTGTCCTCCCCCAGTTCTTTTGCTTTCTGTCTTCTCACTTATCTCTTACCGCTTTTACAGCCCGTCTTCCTTTCTAACCCCCGTATGTCACTCAGTTTCCCCTTTCTCCTGTGTCTTTAACTTATTTAACCTCTTTATATCACCGTCTCAACCCAGCCATCATCTGTGGTTAACATATATGTCTTTCTGAAATGGCCTGATGGCTTCCTGTTTGTTCGCAGAGGGATTTCTTTTTCCTCTCTTCTCTTTCCCACATCAGTGCTTTACACACACAGTGGAGATTAGATAAAAGTTCACATTCAGTCGTTTGCTTACAGTTTTTGATAAAGAGGCTTGTGGTGTACACAGTGATGGAGTCTGGTGATGGTGTCATGGTGATCTAATGGTAAGAGAAACACGCTTTTGACTGGTAGTACAGTGAGGTCTTTGAAATGGCAATAATGAAGGTTTTCTCCTATTCACAAAAACAGGCTGGAATAATCTGCAGGGTTGTTGGTCATCAGGAGTGACTCACTCGCATCCAGGTGTTGAGATTTCTGTTTTTTAAAACTTTCTTTCCCCTGACTGTTTTGGAATAAAAAGACAAATGTCGGCGCACTGGCGCTGTTACGTTCTGTTACAGTTTAGATTAAATCCAGACTGTCAGCCACAGCCATACCACTTACCACCAAATTCTAAATCCAATTTTCTAAAATTGTATCTGATGAAAGCGGCACTTTGGTTCTTGATCTTTTAAAATAATACCGGCCTGATCCTATCCAGTCTACGGTTACAATCTCCTAGCAGTTTCGTGCCACCAGATTCTGGTAAGCCTATGAACGGAGATATTACATCATATATAATATATAATAAAATATAATACAGACAGATTATCTTGGCTAAAATCAATAAAAAAAAAAAATGATCAGTTGATGTATCACTGAGGCTCTACTCTTACATAACTACTTTACTATAACCATTATTTATTTAATGAGTGCAAATTTTGACAAAATATCACAGACAAAACAGATAAAATATATGTTAGGGGTAAAAAAAAAAATGGGTAAAGATTTTGGCCCAGCAGTCACAAATTTCTTTAAGATTTTTAAAAATCTGTACAGGAAGGTTGAGGATTACAAACCCAGCCTTTTTTGCAAAGGCAAAAGAAGAAGTAAAACATGTAGACGTGGTGTCTGGCAGTGTTTAATGTGACTGTGAATGTTTGAGCAGAGTTAAGAGTTTGCCAGAAATTAGCAACTGACTGACTCTGTTGAAACAGGATTCGTAAGCACAGATGCTGCCGTTGTGAGTGATTAGAAAAGCTGCACTGTGAACGGTGATTTCTTGCATTAAGTACTTCACACACACATACACACACTTAAACACACAGGAAACAGGTGAAATTGTGAGTTGCAGCTGACAGCGGATTGGAGGATCTCAGTCAGCTCTGATTGGTTCTGCTCTCAGTCACATGCATTGCGGTAGCAGAGAGAAAAGACAGTCAGTTCCTGGGATGAACATTGATTGGTTATACATTGTGATTCTGAAACAAATGTAAGTCAGTGATACGGCATCTGGGTGCATGTGTTTGGGGGCGATGGTATGTCTTGGCGCTCCACACTGTCTGACGATGCAACGCGCATACGGCACCATGAGCTTTAAGATAATCAGATCATTCACATGAGCCAACACCTGACACACAGACACACACACAGTGAGCAAGGGTCATGCTTAATTTGACAGTGCCGTTGACTCATTGTAGAGTGATGAAGAGAATCTCTGTTGGTGTCATTCAAACCGTTTTTTTTTTCAGCAGAGAAGCACCAGTGGTTGAACGGATAAGCAAGACTGTGAACTTTAGTTAGTAACCAGAAACAAAACATACAGTACATTCAGTCATTTGCACCAGCTGTTCATAAATCTGGCCTCGCTCTAATGCAAGTAGAGATTTTCCGCCTTGGCTGCGCAAACTTATTTACCTGGTTTGGAAGATCTCAGCCAGTGAAACTGTTCTTCCCAGTACGAAGAGTCTGATTCTGGATTTCCAAGGTCAATATAGACATTTGGAAGTATAAAACCTGCCAATAGTTCAGCAATTCTGGCATCCTTTTTTGTGTTGTGACACAATGACTGAGACATACTCAATTTAATTTCTCATAAAACATTTGAAAGCCTTGTTAACGGGCCATCTTCTTCCTTGCCTTTGCTGGCATATTGTTGACACTTTGTCAGTCACTGGACCTTCCACTGTACCCCTCTGCCACCATTGTGATTTCATCCATTTTCTATAACCGCTTATCCTTACCAGGGTCACATGGGGATGGACAAGTCACCAGTTCATCACAGAGCTGCCACACAGAGACAAACGACCATTCACACTCACATTCACATCCAGTAATGAGTACTGTCGGCATAATATGCGTCTATATGTGCTAATACTGTACATTAGCTACTATTCAATATTGCATATACTTTTCACAGCTGTATGGGTCTGAGTCCTACGTATACAGTACATGCACAAGAACACGCATGATTTGTAAAACCATTTGCTCTAAAGCACTCCTAGTGGTCAAAAAGTAGAAAGGATTTTATATTTTTGTTTTCATGTGCGTGCTTAAATGCTATTTCCACATGTGCATGCGTGTGTGTGTCTATCTCTATTGTCTTTGGCAAAACAAGTCAAGTACAAGCCAGATTCTGGTTTTACTTTCCCATCATTTGACTAAGTGATTACATCAGGGTTTATGTGAATGGAGCCAATTGCGTGTTCCACTGTACTTTATAAAGCCTGGGGTTATGTGAGTGTGAGAGTGTATAAATATACATGTACTATATGTGTCCTCATTTATGCAGTTATCCCCCCACCACCACCACCTCATCCTGTCCTTCCTAGAAGAATTCACCCATAGCTGGTTTTACAGCATCCTGAGAGGGACAAGTGGAGAGGACAGCAGGCAGCAGGGGAGCAGTTATTATCATCTGTTGAGCAGATGAGGAGCTGGATGGGGAATAGCTGTGGGCTTTACTTTCCTGTCAACTCATCCGAAGAAGTCGAACATAATCAAAACCCAGAACACAATTGCAACTTTGGCCTCGCTGGAGACAGAATGACTTGTGACCTTTTTTGTTGTGCTCTGAATGAAACGGGAGATAGGTGTCCAACAAATGTGAATAAGGGTACTGTGCTGTATATCCTGTCGAAATAAGCAACTACCTCCCGGTATTTTATATCCTCCTCGGTGCTTAGAAATGACCTCACTGAAACACCAGTGGATTCCAGACTTAACCAAAACACATCACACCCTTGCTCAAAAGGCTTACTTTCTCAGTAAGGGTTTGGCGTCAGTAGAAAGAAACAAATGCGATTTGCTCAGGAATTCAAAACGATAATGATTCAAATATTTAATATTAAGATTTGATGAACTGAACTGCAAAATGGCTCTATCAATCAATGGCAGGTCATAGATAAATACACCAAACTTGCCATTGTAGCTCAGCCTAAGCATAAACACATTCTGCCACATTATATTCCAGAAAAATAAGAATGTTTTTGTTGAAGGTTGTTGAACTTTCCTTTAATTACAGTAGTCAGATAAACCCCTTTGGGAGCCATGTTTCAGCCAAAGAGCAACAGTAGTTTGGCCTTTCAGCATAGGTGATTTCACTTCCCTCTTTCAGCATGTAGTACAGTCGTTTGTGTTTACATAAAACCTTCAACTTCTAGATCCATTTCTAGATAAAGTAAAACTTTTGTAAACTTTAAACTAAGACTGCCATGCCATTGCCTTTACTGGCACAACTTGATATTGAGAAACTCTTGAGATATAGGGCATGACGTAGCTTGTTTAATTTCAAAGGAATCCTCTGCTGTTTGTTTCAGCATGAAGTCACTTCTCAGCATTTGGAACGTTTGCCTTTATGTACAGGATTTATGAAAGGGATGGCAGCAGTTATTGGATGACGTACATTTTTCTTTGTAGTGGCAAAAGAAACTCTGATTAAGAGAGGACAGAAGCAGCTGCAACGACACGAGGACTTTCGGCGTTCATTCAACCATTATACAATGGAAAAAGTGGAAGATGTCAAACTCACTGCTACAGAGATATATTGCTGGATAACTTCAGTACTTGTCAGCCTTATTTTCCAATGTTTTTGTTTGATTTAAGACACTAATTGGGGTAACAAGTTTTGAATTTGGACTAGTATTGTGTGAGATTGTTGCAGCATGCAGCCGCAAAACAGGCTGCAGAATACATTAAGTCAAAATATATTAGAAGTCCTTGTTTTTGACACTGACCAAATGTTCTTGTAAGCGTCTGGCAACATGACCCTACAAAGAAATTTCATGATTTCTGCACCTTTTATTTCATCCGCTGTGCTACTAACCAAGTCTTGCTTAAGAAGAATTCTTGTTCTGAAATATTGGGGGCCAGTGAGGACTTGATGCAAAAAGTGTGCATTTGCCCGCTAAGATTATATTGTAGCTTGTTGTGCGACTTCCTGTTCAGCGCTCTAACTTAGTACTGGAGGAAATTCAAGACTTGTTGCCTCAGTCACACAAAAATATGTGAACATAAGGTTGGAAAACACCAAAGTTACCTTTTAATGCATGCTTTCCTGAGAAAGAGCCACATCATTGGATATCTTTAATTTGGTGATTAATAAGTAGATGGAAGAAAATGATCATGACAAAGAAAAAGATAAATTTTCAATAGCGCTTTCCTTTCCGGGATGTAGTCTTATCTTCCAGATTCTAATCACTACTCTGTGTAACCAAAGGTAATTAGCTCACATGCTCATTTCATTCATGGTTAGCCAATGTATCTGCAAGGTATAGCCATTAAGAGGCACAGAACTGTTTGCAGATGAGACACAGAACCGGCTCTTTTCTAGAAACCAAATTACGAGGCAGGTTAATAAGTAGAAACAAACAAAGCATCTCTAGGCAGTAGAAAAATGATGTTCTCCAGTTCTATAGATAGTATAGGCTGCAGAGCACATTCTGCTGTCTACTGCTTTGAATTAAGGTTGAAGTAAAGACAACAGAGGCAACAGGATGAGATAACACAGCACATAGGAGACGAATCACATGGAATCCTTTGGTATGTTTTGTCTAGGACCAACATATCCTGCTTCCAGCCAGTAAGAAGTCTTTTTTTCCCACAACTCACACTCCAACTGCTGCTGCTACTGTTCTATAGTGAGTCCACATTGAAAGGGAGAAATGCCTGTTTTATTGCACAACACAAGAGGCCTAGACACTTGCAAAGTGGGAAACATATCTTTGCTGAATGTTTAGATATAAAACTGTCAAACATACACAACTTGACTTGAAAATAAAACAGACACTGTTTCATCAGAAGAGAGCAGTGCTGCATCAATGCGTTAACAACCAAAAAAATTGGACCATATAATAGTACAATACTACATAGGAGGATAATTCTAGCCCAATTTATTTTGAGATGTTTGGGCATCATTTTTATCTAAGGGAGTTGTGCTGAGGGCTGAGGTGCCTAGAGCTTGTCTTACCAATAAAGT
This sequence comes from Nibea coibor, assembly GCA_023373845.1. NCBI lineage: Eukaryota > Metazoa > Chordata > Actinopteri > Sciaenidae > Nibea > Nibea coibor. Next base: position 7,127,865 of record CM041720.1, on the reverse strand, counting down.
AGTAAGGTATACACACAATCCAATTTCAGGCCACTCTAGGGCAGTTTAGTGTAAGAGCTTGCATGGGAATGTCATGAAGATGCCCTGCAGGCTCCTTTCTAACCTTCCTCTAAACCTTTCCTGGATGTTGTTGGGAGCATTTCCCACCAAAGTAGGTTTCTAACAAAATGGAAAATTTGCTGAAGTGGACATCTATTCCATCTCCACTTTCGTTTTCTCCAGGAAATGAGGAAAGTGATTTTGCTTACAGTGAAAAAGTACAGAGTACACTCTCTACAAAGTCAACAACCCACATCTATCAAAGTGCTATGGCAGCAACATTTCTATCTATCCCACTTCTCCATGTGAAATGGCTGTATCTTCTAGACATTATAACTACTCATATGAATTTCTTTGGCATCAGCCATCAATGTGATTGGCACCACTGAAACTGCTTATGCAGAATCACAGGACATTAACATGACTTGTAGAGGACAGGGTTGGCTGATGTGATGATTTTGAGGCTTACAGTTGTGCTAGGCGGACAGTGTGCTTGGACTCAGTCCTGAATGATACAGCCTCACAGATAGATGCATCAACAGATTCATTGTTTTGCTGCTGCTGTTGCTGACTTCAAACTCACTGCTACAGAGATAGGCAGCCAAGCAAGCAAACAGACAGACAAACAGACAGACAGACAAACAGACAGACATATCTCAATATATCTCTTCCTTACCCAACACAATCACCACGGTTTTCAGCAAGGACATCATGGTATCTCGGTTGCGTCGTGGTCCAGAGCTGTGCCGTGACATCCTCATGGTCCTCTGGCGCACATAGACAAAGATGTGGGCATATAGTGTCACCATGACAACAAAAGTCACAAGGTTAAACACTGCCCAGAAGACCAGATAGGAGTTGCTGTAAAGTGGTGCCATGTTGGAGCAAGATTTAATACTACAGATACAGTTCCAGCCCACACTGGGTATGGCTCCCATCACTATAGACATGGTCCAGATTATGACGATCACCACCACCACACGTCGGTTACTCATACGCGTGTGTAGCTGCATGCGAAACACGGTGATGTGGCGCTCGATGGCGATGGCGAGCAAGTTGGCCACAGATGCTGTCAGGCTGGTATCAATCAAACCTTGGCGCAGCAGCCACGTTGAAACAGTCAGACGCCTCGTGTTTGGTCCCGTGTTGAACATCAAGTAGAAGTACGCCAGTCCAGCAAAGAAGTCAGCAGCTGCCAGGTTAGCCATCAGATAATAGATGGGGAAGTGGAATCTCCTGTTGACGTAGATGGCGATCATCACCAGAAGGTTGGCGAGCATGATGAAGATGCAAACGGTGATGCCCAGGCCCATCACCAGCCTGCTGACGGTGTTCCAGTCAGTAGCAAGGTACTTGCCACTGCGGTTGTAGAAGAAGGCGATGGTCTCATTGTAGTAGCACTGTTCCTCATCCATGATGGCAGTTGTGTTTTCTAAGAGGGGGAAAGAGATTAAATGTTAAAACAGGTCATTGATATTTTGACTGAACAAGGTGATGCTGTCATTAGAGCAGCGTTCTTCCTGTAATCTGTTGGTACATGTAGGGGTACCAGAGAATTTCTTTAAAAAGCAGAGTTTATTTTTTTTACACCTACTGGTTTGTGTCAAGGTATATCACCGAAAAACACAGACAAAAATAATACAATAAAACAATATTCTACAGGAGATCACATCTGGTTGTTTTCCTCCACTTGGCAATTGAACCATAGTGTATAAGCCAAGCGTGTGATGCTGGAAGATCACAAAAGCTAGATTAAAATGAGAAATAGGAAAAACATTGCAATGAATGACCAGGTAGTTCAGCCAATGATTTGGTTTTGCAAATTTCAATCTGATTGCATTACTGTGCAAATTCTTTGTAAAAAAAAAAAAAAAAAAAAAAAGTGATTCGCTGGGTTGGTTTTCTTAGGAATTGTATTGAAGACTAGAAAGGTGCTATACAAGTACAGTCCATTTACCATTTTGATATCAGTGTATGTTTTTGTGTGGGAGTCTGGGCCTATGCATTTTTACGTTCCAAAATTACAATTAACAAAGCAACAACATTTGTACATCTGGATTACAAGGTTGTCACTTAAAGTTAAATAATTTGCATTAATTTGCATTTTACAACAGTTGATGTACACATCATATGACAGAAAGTTTACTTGAACAACCACTTAAATTATGATTAAAGAAAATTGGCGGATGTATTTAAATACAGTTAGGGCTCCAAAACAAAATCTGTCTATACTAAGCACAACTGCCTCTGTGTTCATTTTTCTGAGCACATTTTTATGCCTCAGTCAAAATGAGTTAATCTGTACTTTCCGGGAAAATACATATATTTCATCTTTCATAACGTTGAACACAAAGCAGTGCTTTAGGAAAGGTGGACTTAAGCTCATTCCTGAAACATGGAAAAACAAAAATCCCCTTTGGATTTAGACTCAACGTGATTAGTAGGCAGCTTTGTGTGTGTGCATGTGGGTCTGGTGCACTGAGTATTTACACACAGAAAGTAGCATTCGTTAAGATAGGAACAGTAGCTTTATGGGAGCAAAAGGTCTAAAAACGTTTGTTGGAACAAAACTTATATTCTCTACAAGTCAACACTACACAAGGGGCGTGTGTATGTGTCCGTGTGCCTGCCTGCATGTTTGCTTCCTTATGTGCGTGCAACTGCTGTGCGTGTGTGAATAAACCCCTGTGTCATATGAAGCTGAAACATGTTTTTTCCATCTGGTGGAGTTTTATGAGTGTTCCAGGTTAAGAAAAAGAAAAAGAAAAAAAAAAACGCATCACAGGAAACTGAGAAAACTAAGCAGCAACATGACGCTCACACTCAACTCGCATACACATAAACAATGCTCACAGGAACATGTGTGTGTGTAATAAGCTCCAGTCCCACACAGATGCTGGCTAGTCTCTCTCATACACCCTAGACCGGAAACAGGACCTCAGGGCAAGAGTAGAGTGTAGTGTGTGTGTGTATGTTAGAGGGTGTAGGGGTGTAGCAACTGCAGAAACAAGAGGGGACGAGGAATGAAAGACCAAGTATTAGAAGTTTTGCGTCAGAGGCCAGTGTTTTTGTGAAATCCCACTCTCTTGACTCTAATAAGACTGTTCCCTCTGCAGTGACACAGCAAACATCTCCACTCCGCCAAAACTGCAAACATGAAGGATTTTTTCCCTCCTTCTCTTGAACTAATTTACAACGCTGGAAAAACTATCACAACCTTCACCTCTCAGAAATTCACATGAAAAATAAGGGATACTCCTGGGAAATGAGTCAGTGTTGAAAGCTATGAAAGCTGAAGTTTGCCAAAAATATTTTTCAACTCCTGCACCTCAACTGCAAAGCAGTACTAAATCTCATTGGTAATACTGTTTTGACGGTCATGATATACAAGACATGTTACATAATGCAGAGGGTTAGTTTTGCCGGTAGCAATAACCCATAATTTAGTTCCTGACTGTGCTTTTATTCCATAGCAACCCATGCTATAAATTCTACACTTAGCCCATTTTAAATCCTAATCCAAGCCAAAAGCAATACTGCCCATCAACTATACAGTAGACTGTAGACTGTCTAAGAATGGCAGTGTACGACTTCTTTACACAATCTTTATTTTCCCTTGCCAAAATGGGTGTGTATTAGGCATGGTAGTGCACCAATAACATTATAAAGGAAGTCCTAATCAATTAAATAAACGGTTTTCTAACCTCTGTTTATATCTCCAATTTCCTGAGGCAGCCCGATAAGGGGCACTGTTTGCTTGGAGTGGCTGTAAAATGTTATTTTGTTCACTGGAATAGCAATGGTACATTCTATTAGCTGTATTGAATTATTGCTAATACTGTCTGAGCAGACATGCTGGATGTATCTGCTTAATTTCTACATGTTGATTTCCGAGGAGACATGTCAACACTGGCTAGCAATTGTTATATAGGGCCACATCTTTTCATTACATCGTGAAGGTTTATATTTTATCAATGGCTAAAGTTTCCAAGCAATTTTTAATCAAGACCACACAGAATAATACACCTTATTTAAAGGATGGCTTCACAGTTTTTCAAGTGTGTCTTAAAACAACAGTCAAGTGCTTGTGTTTATACTTAACCAGTTTTTGTTTGCTGTAATCATTCATCATAGTCATACTGGCCATTATTCCATTATCCTTTCCTAATGCACTTGCAATGTAAGGACAAAATACGCAGTCCTCGTCCCAAGGTTTATCTGAACTCTGACTTAGCTAAATCAAATGAGAATTCTCCACATTTTCAGTCTTTTATGAAAGACTTTCCTCTTGGTGTCCCTAAAACTGCAGGTCAGCCTGGAAACACAGTCTGGGTGACACCAATTACTAATAAAAAGACTTGGTTTGTCTAACTTAGACTATGGAAGACTCAAATTAACTTGGGAGTTTATTTATGCCCCAGAACGTTGACGGTGGACTCATTACAGTTTAAATGTACATATGAGCAAGATTTTAAGGTAACTACAGGTACTTTCATTTATCAGATAATAACATAAAAAAATAAGCAGATCTAATCTCTGGGCATGTTTATATGCTTAAAGTGTGCCATGGCGGGGTCTGAATGTAGCACAGGTCAATGTTCTGGAAACAAACTTGCTAGATGATGCACAGAATGCAGCCGTTTCCTGTTTGTGATGGGTTTGTTCCTTTTCACTCTTCCCTTTAGTATCTGCAGTCATCATTTAATCAGTTCCCAAATAAGATTATCAAACCCACATGTAATTTTGAGGTTTTTAACTGGTACTCATACCCAGAGAAACCAGTAACTAAAGCCATTACGAAGCGGTGAAAAGAGCAGCTGAGTGAAGGCAGCAACCCTAATGCAGGATAGATCCACAGCAAGGAAGCCTTGTTGATAACTACCACCACAGATGAAAGCCCATTTATTGTATTTGTCATCTGAGGCTTACGGCCATTAAATGTCTGGAGGGAGCAGTCACCAGGGCATTAGATGCCTGAGGCGAGTCGTCAGTACTAGAAAGTAGAGGAAGTGTCAGTGGCCTCTCAGTACACATTCCCAACACTTTCATCAGACCCTTGGAGCCTGCAGAGAGAGATCCTGTCATTGTGCATGTGTGTGTGTTTGGTGGGTGGGTCTTGTAAAAGGGAAAGATTGAGCAAGAAAGAGGACTCAGAAAGAGGGGATTTTAGATTTCTGTGTTCTTGCACCTGGGTGTGTATGTGCACCATAAAAGAGAAAGTTTGGATGACTAAGTTGTTGAAAGATTTTAGTTGTGTGTGTTTTTGGGTGTGTGTGAGTGAGAGAGGAAGGTTTGGGTGTGCGTGTGTGTGTACAATGTGTTGAGACCCGGGTGTTAAAGACAGGGAACAAAATGCTCGCTGTGCTTGAGTGTGTGTCGACACACTCTCTTTATGCTTGTTAGTAATGTGTGATAAAGTCTGGCTGTGTGGAGGGAGAGAGAGTGTGTGTGTGTATGTGTGTGTCTAACTGGCTATGAAAGGACCACCCTGGAATCCATACAAGTGAGGTCATAACTCAAGCATCAGCACCAGGGCTGAATATTCATAACATACGCCTAATTAACAGAGACACACATACCCACTTGTAGTCTCTCTTCTACTGTTACAGTCACACACAATTCATCTCTTGTTTGATATGAGCAGACTTAAAGGTGGGGTAGGAGATGTTGGGAAAACGGTTCCAGCAAGCTATATTTTGAAAATACACACCCATGCCTTTTCTTCAGACCTCCCCTCGAAACCATGCTTTCAAAGTAATGGAAGGGTCTCTATTCGTTCACAAATGGGTGAACGCGCAGAGGGGAAGGGAGAAGCGCACTGAGGTTTGATGGACGTGTCAGGATCCAATCGTAATGCACAGCCCCATCAACGTGATTGGACAGTGTTTTCTCATGATTTCACCCTCTAGACTGGACTAAAACATTTTATTTTTTGGACAAACCTTCTATTTTACATTACTGGCTGCAGTGGGGTTGTGAATATGGTAAAAAATGCTCCGGAAAACATCTCCTACCCCACCTTTAAACCTACCTAAATATGCAACGAAATAAATATTCAGTTCCTTTTTCTTTTTGGTTTTCATGTTTTAACTTGAGAGACAAGTAGGGATATCCCTACAGCTACACAATATTTTAATATCACATTTTATATTATGATTAGCTACCAGGATAGCTTGGTAAAGTCCTTGACTTGAAGATGACGCTCTTGAAGAAGGAGTTGCCAGACAGATGTACGAAAGGGTAAACAAGAAGATCTGTCATCTGATCATGAAAGAAATGTGACGTTTCAAAAAACGGCATCATTTCACGTCCTCTAGTAACCATAGTAATTACGACAGTAGCAAAGGAGGCAGTAACATGACATTATTATAGATGGTATGGGTGGATAAACGGGTCAACAAAAGGTCTGACTTTAACATAGGAGACCACGTTTGACATTGGTTTTCTTTTAACCATGACCACAGTCGTTCCCTGACCGTAACCACATGATTTCTACTGCAACCTTAACGAAGAAGTAAATCTATCCCAAACCATGGCCTTTCCGTAACCCTAGCCAAGTTTGTGTTTGTGCCTAGACCTAACCGAACCATCGACACAACGATGTCAGATCATAAAACTGATTTGTTGCTGGTTTTAGAAGAAACGGACATCCTGCGATGGCGGCGTCATATCAGAAAGCAATGTGTCAATCTAGAGGACAAATGACTTATTTTATGGTTTAATTTGGAGGTCACATGTCCTTAGGATCTGAGGTAAAAATATCCAGTGTTGATCTAGCATTCAGTATTTTGCATCAAGCCTCAATCTAAGATCAACAGTGGGCCATGCCCTATCACTCCAACCATCCTAACGTGAGTCTATTGCTCTATTATTGCAAACATTATTATCTGCATTTTTATCCATTTACTGCCACTATAATATATATATATAAAATGAAATTCATACTTGTTCTTAGTATTTTGTATGAAAACTTATATTGTCTAGAAGTCAACACTACACAAGGGTTGTACATATTACACAAGTCCTTTTCTTCTGTATAACGTTTTTGCTCTGTGTAAATATGTCTGTTTTTTTTTTATTTTTTATTGTTGCTTCAGCACGTACTAAGATAAACTGGCTGGGTACAGTCAGAACAATGCTAGCACAGAAGTTGACAGTCACTAAACTAAAAGTCTGCTCTCAGTTTCTCCACAATCTATCATCCGACCTTTTGGTTGCTATTGTTAATACAGTGTTGAAAGGGATAAAGCTTTAAGAGAAACACCACTGAATTTCAGGTTTGACATGTTATTCCTATGCAGAGATGGAGTTTAGTCTGTATTAGAGAACATTTATTAACTTGTCTAGACATTCTCAGGTCATCAGACTTTAAAGTTCTTCTCGTGATTTTTATGAGCATGGCCCTTCATAACCATCTGATCTCCTTAAAACTTGAACTTCATCCCTGGAATAATATCTCAGACAGTGTTACTCTGTTAAAGTCTTTTAATCCAAACTCATCTTTTCATCTAAACTTAACTTTTGAGTCTCTCCAACTCTATTTGTATGCAACGGCTATCTGCTTATCTTTCTTTCTCTTCTCCAATCTCTCCCTACTTTCTACAACTTCTCACTTTTCACTTCTTCTCTCCTCTGTATTGGGCCATCGGCTGTCCTGGGAACTCTCTCTCTTCCCTGGCCGTCTGCACCTCATTCCAGATGTTTCGGATCTTCGTCCTCCAGGAGACTCTCTCCTCTTGTCTCTCTCTCCCTTGTGTGCACATTGTCCCCGTCTGTCTCTCCCTCTGTGTGTTTGTTTCCTTTCTCCTGTCTGTGTGAATTGTGTGGTTTCAGTTTTCCTTCGTGTGTGTTTGTGTAGTCTGTCCTCTTTCCAAGGCTTCATGGTGGAGAGTAGGTCATGTGGCTCAGGTCTGTTTGATGGTACCTGAAAGTTTCCCAGCATTCTCTCAGATCCATATTGTTCATATGTTTACAATCTATCTATAATAGTCATCCTGATTGTCCATGCTGTAACTTTACTACCACATCTAATGCATGTCTGCCTATCCTGGAAGAGTGATCCTTCCTCTGTTGCTCTTCCTGAGATTTCATCCATTTTTTCCCTGTTGAAGATGTTTTTTTCCTGAGTATTCCTTATTTATATTGAAGGTTTAAGGATGGAGGGTGTCAGATTGTAAAGCCCCTTGAGGCAAACTCATGATATATACATGAAACTGACTTATGAAATGTTGACTTTGAAACATAAGCGCTTAAGGCTATTATGTTAACCTATAGTTTCACAAGTTTTATGATGATTTTCTATTTTTATGGAGAGAAGAATAGATCTTCTGGCTTTGGTGCTCAGAAAAATATGATCATATGAAGCTCATCTGGATGTTAAAGTTCAGACAGTGTTTTATTGTCCAAGAAATGGCCTCTGCGATTCATCGACAAAGCATTTTACATTAAATTGTTGGCTCTGTGGTTTTCTTTCTAATTTGTAAGAATTATTCATTTTCATAAGAAGTCACGGAGCATCTAAGAGTGATTACACTTCTGCATAAATTATCATACTGAACAGTAATACCATTGTACACATCTGGGGTAATGATGATGATTTTGAATGATGTAAAACTATTTTTAGTCTATGAAATGGATCACCCAAATTGGTGTTTGAAGTTCAGCTGTGGAACATTTTTCAAACCAGACTTTGATGTGAATGAGTTACGAGTGATGGACGTAACATCTGAAAGTGATAGAACGTCTCTTCACTGAATGCTTGCAAACTGTCTGGAGGCTCTACTTTGGAAAGAAACTAGCCCTGCCTGTTTAGTTTAGGCCTGTAGCTCACATTAGCCAGTCAATTAGCATATTTGCCCAAATATATGTGTCAAATTTCTTGTTATACATCCATGTGTTTGCACTGAAGAAATATGTCTTTCTAGATCAGATACCAAAATAAAATAGGTCTTTCAAGACCCTTCAAATGTCAAACTCGATTTGGCCCACAAGATAATTTCTATGTCTTATTATTTATGGTAAATCACACTCTCACTATGAATAGTCCCATACTACAAATCCCACACTACAACAGCCAACACACAGGTCAAGATACTGTCATTGGTCAAGACCCTTCACCACTGCTCTATACCAACCTGACATCATTTATGAGTCAAGTTGGTACCTTAGACATTCTTCATATGAAGAATTTCACGAAATAACTGAGGTGTCCAGGACATGATACAGTACGCCAGTCCTGGATCACGCCTACACTCCTGTTTGGAGGCCTGCTATCTCACATTGGTTTAAAAAATCCTGATTTACTTTGCATCTTGGTGCAGACTGAGATGATATATGTGCTACGCTCTTTTGCAGCCAGAGTATAAAGATTACAATTTTGAATGTGGGCCTGATCCACTAAGTCCCACTTGGCACTGTTGTGACGACATGGATATTATATGAATGACAAGTGAAACTGAGAAGACTTCTAACTTCTAACTTTCCATACTTCTTCCATCTCTAATCTTTTTGTAGAATCTGCTTTCACTTGTCCTCCTTCCCACATATTCTACTCCTTTTGCCCCCATTTTACCTCCTTCCCTGCTTCCCAAGCTCTCATTGAACCTTCTCACACTGATCTCCTTCTTTTTCTTCCCTCTCTTCCTTTTCTCCTCTCCTTTTCATCTATCGTACCCCCCACCCCCTCTCAACTAATCTCTACTCTCTTTTTCTTTCCTCTCCTGACCTTTCCCTTTCCACAGTTGCTTGTCTCTTCATCACCTCAGTATCTGTTTCTTTTTGTCTTGCTTTTTATCCCTCTCCCCTTAACTTCACATTTCCCTGTCCTTAACTTCTCATCTCTCCTCTTAACTCTGTTCTTCCTTTCCTCTCTTCTCTCTGCTCCGTTCCCTGTAACCCCTATCTTCTCATCTTCTATCTCCCTTTTTTTTTTCAGATTTTCCCTCCTGTCTCCTCTTCTCCTCCCCACCCCACTCCTCCTCCTCCTCCTCCTCCTCCTCAGTCTCCCCCACTCTGCTCTTTGCCAACTCTCCACACAATGTGCCCATTGTTTCCCCCGAAAGCAGAGAAACAGGACTTCTACAACCCGGAATACACACAAACACACACACATAGGCTTTCATTCTCTAACTTTCTCTTTAACATCATGGGCGAGAGCACACAAACCACACGCACACTCGCACATACTCTCAAACAGTTGCAGTGGAGCGGCAGAGCTCAGTACAAGGGCTGGATTGAGAGTTGGTGTTGAGTCATGTGTGACTACAGCCGTGACGGGCTGATTCATGGCTCGTCAGTGGATGATACCCCTCCAACCACTTAAGCACTAACATCTCAGCACACGAAGCCCCCAAACTGACACATGTTCAGTCATTACATTTGTTTGCTAAGAATAGAATAGAATTGAACAGATGGGATACATACACATACAACAAACAAGGTCATATTTGGACAGAAATGAATAAAATAGAACGTGGATAGTTTAATAAAAAAGACCATAATTGACTTCAGTCGACATAGAAGGTGCTTTTATGCTTGCTTTGACTTGAATTATACTTGGCGCGACTACACCACATTTCACCATATTTGACTTGATCTGATAGAACTGAATCAAGCTGAATCAAAATGAATGCAAATGCAATCAAACAGAAAGTGTTTTAGCTTACTGCTAAATTTCACTGGGCACAGCTGCGGCCTAACCCTAACCCACCCAGAGCGTGCCGGAGCTGATTGCTGCCATTCTAGTCAATGTTTGAAACGCCACCAGAAGCGCTGCAGCGCATTTTAGGAGTGTCCCAGAAGAATCTCTCCCCTCTGCTCTGCCGAGAATCCTTGCGATTTTCTAAATAAAACCCTCTGTGCTAACTTCCAATCATAAAAAAAAGCCAAAAGGAAAGCAACTAGGCAGTGTACTTACTCTAGGTACAAGGACATAAACCAAGGAAAAATTACCAAATCTGAGCAAGTTAAAATTCTGGCATGCAGAGAACGGACCACAACATGAGACATGGCCCGTTTATTAGACTTGATTTGACATTAAATCCACTTGGACAAAATCAAACCAAACAGAATAGAATAGAAGTAAACAGGATGTGTTTTCTCTTATTGACTAGATGTTTCACCTGACTAGACATGAAGAAAATGTGTCCAGAAAGAAATCTGACTTGACAACGGCTATCAAAAAAACGGAAACCACGCTACAGAAGATTCAAGGAGGAACATTTCATCACACCACCAACAGAAGCCCTTCTGGAGGATTTACTCTTGGACTTAATCTGACAAAATAATGTTTTATTCCGTCGGGAGAAGGAGTTAACTTGCCAAATTACACAGAGCTCTGTAAAGACAAGCTGAGTGGGTGTTGTAGTGGCTTCTGGTTTGTCCAAAGCCATCGAAAGCAATGTTTTATTTCTAAGAGCCAGAATCATAAATAACATGAAAGCAATTTTAATTTGGCTATAAATTCTTCCAGGGATCATAGCTTGGGAAAGCCTAGTGACAACTGAAATCCAACTCATGGGTTGTTATCTGTGGAGTATAGCGTATAACACACCCTTTCATTTAGCAAATGTCCATCTAATGAGCTTGTTTCCTTTAAGCTCTTTCTGCTGTGATCTGTTGCACATGTGTTGGTAAAGCAGGTTTTCGGGCTAAATAGCAGGAAACAAATATAACCAGGAAATTAATCCCGGAAAAGCCCACAGAAATGCAGTTTCTGTGCACATAAGCATAAGCTGTATGACACAAATACATGGAGTGCAAGCCACTGCAAGCAACTAGTGGAGGCAATGTTTTAATGAACACCTCCCAGTTATATTTGTATCTTGTGTTGTGTTGTGAATATAAAATATTGTCTATATATATAAATATAGTCAAAGGCACTACTTTGTACATGAATATGCACATGTAAACATTATGCTCCCCAACAAATATCTAACAATGACTAGGCCCAGATAAACAGCCTCTACCACATGTGACAGGTTTCTTTGCAGTTTATTGTTGGGTGTGTTCAGTCACCCCCTAATGAAATCACACTATTGGAGACAGATTCCACTGATTACATCACCGTAGCAGATGCAATATTGGATTGCGTCAGTGCGGTCTGTAGAGATTTCGGGGTTTGACTCGAGAGCGTTCTTCAAATTCATCACTGAATGTTCTGGACTGTCAATCACTAATGTTGTGCATTGAATGTAAATGAAATGCTCACATACATACTAAAAGTTTGATAGGGCTATGTGTGTGTTAGACTGAAATCTGAAAATCTGAAAAAAATTTTACTTCCCTAAATTCACAATTTTGGACCAATACAGCTGGACGATCTATAATCTACGATCTACACACACACACACACACACAAGGCAACCAAGGAGTTTTTATGGCCAAGCAGTGGAATGTTCTTGACCTCTGGCCAACTGCACATGTTTCACTTGCTGAAGACCAGGCTGAAGGGCAAAAGCGAGCGAGCTTTATTTTTTTTGCACCAAGTGCTTCACGAAAGGAAGAGAATAAGAAGAGGGAATAAAAACAGATACGGTGGCTTCGGAAAGTCTTTACAAATGTTCTGTGGTGTTCAAGTCCCGGCTTTAGTCGAGCCATTCAGTGACATTCAGACTTTTCCTGAAGCCACGCCAGTGTTGTCTTGGCTGTGCACTCCATGTTGTTGTCATGTTTAAGGGTAAATATTCGCCCCAGTCTGAGGCTGTGCAGCAGGTTTTCTTCAAGGACCTTCAAGAAGTATTTGGCTGCATTTTGTCTCACCAATGGGAGGAATCTTATTGAATACTGGAACAGAAAGATTTGATGAATTGAAGTTTGCAGATATTTCTGAGCACATGTTTTCGCTTTGTCATTACGGGGTTTTTCATCACTGATTGAGCCAAAAAAAAAAAACAACAACAGGGGAATGCTTTTTCCAAAGCAACTGTACCATCTGTAAAACAAGGACACGGAATGGGAGGTCTTTCACTAATGAAACTGAAAAAATAAAAAATAAAAAGCTGCACTGACAAAATGATGATTTAATTTAGATGAACTGCAGTGGGATAAATACTACACTGTTCACCCACCTGATGTGAATATAGACAGCCTCATATTGTGTAAGTGTCAGTAGCATTATCTTGACTTGACGCAGAGACCAACCTGGGCCCATTGGACAAACCCAGTGTGAAAAACAGTCTGACCTACTGTATGTATTTAAAGGACATTATTGTTATATAACAGTATTGAAAGATTTCCTCATTCTTGCAGATTTTGGTTCCTCTTTGTGAGTGTGTGTGTGTGTGTGTGTGTGCGTGTGTATGACTGATGCGAGACATCCTTGACATGATTTGAACCCACACCCCTCCGGCAAACACACACACACACACACACACACAGACCAAACCAGAATTAAGACATGTGGAATGAGGAGTTGCAAGTTAATAGCAGGGCAGAAGGGAAACAAGGAGTGATCGTGGGAGGGCAACAGTATGTTTTTTTCTAAACATGATGTGCATCAGCACGAGCCTTTGGAATTGCGTCATTTTGAGCGTTGCGGTCACTCTGACTGCACGTGGCTCAGTGATGCTTAGCTTGTGATGTGACCTACAGCTGATTAGTTGGTCACTGACCAAAGTCTTTTTGTCCAACTTGCACGGAAATACAATCTTGATATGTCTTCATCTGCCTCTCAGTCAGTGAAGTGCTATTGTGTTATATGTGTTATTGTTCCAGCTGTGGGAATACATTCATGTTCTGTTAAGGTATTGTATGTCTCGCCTATATTTCACAGTAAAGACACTCTCTGGTGAACTCGTTTTCATTTCAACTAAACAAAACTGCAAAGACATATGTGGTTTCACCTAAATTACGTGAACTTTCTGGGTGGATATCTGGTGTTCTCTCCACAATTCTAAATACAGTGTTGGGATGCAATGACGCATCCCACAAAGATGACAGCACAGCAGTATGCACACGTTGCTGACATGAGTATGTGAAGTAAATGGTGCTCAACAGGTACAGTATGCTGAGACCTTAAAAACAGCGTTTGGCTACACAACTGCTTTTCTCTCTTTCTGTCTCTGTTTTATGTCTTTCTCCATGTTAGTCTTCATTTCCCCGAGTCATCTGATATGTCTAACACATTGCAGGGCTGTGACATGAGGTTCCTTTAGGGCATTCAAAGATAATATGAATGAAAGCTCATTTTTCAGTGACGATAAACAATTTCCATCATGACTCAGAACATGAAGTAACCTCATTCTAAGATAATCATGTCAAATATCCACTTTTCTAAACTGTATTCTTTGTGCATCACACATACAATGGCAGTACTGTCCTCGAACTGATAAGAACAGTTTCCTGTCAAAGCCACAGTTTATTTTTACATTAGCTAAGATTAAAAAAATGAAGGGCATAGAGGCTTTTCTACAACACTAAAATGCCCAAAAGCAGAACGTACAGCTTACAACTTTTTGTTTTTAATTTTTTGAAAGCAGCATCAGTCCTAATCATACATATCAAATACTATTGTTGTTTTTGTTTAATTTAAACCTTAAAAATTGCCAATTTTTTTGTCATTTTTGTCATGATGCACCTCCATGTTACCCCAAGTCCCATATTACTGCAAACTAAAAGTGTGATCAAAACTGTCGTATGTCATGCACGGTCAATGTGATTTGCAAAAGCCCACAATCAGCAGTTCAGGAAGAAGTAGCGGTCAGACCACAGATTCACACATTCAAACAGAAACTGGAGACACATTTGCATCTTTCCAAAGAAATGACTCATGCTTCATAGAGTAGAAAGCAATGGTTGTACTGAGAAGCTCCACAAGCAAGCATGTAAAAGTGAGTAAAGGTAAAAAGATGAAACAAATCTTTGTCTCTTTAATATTCTCATATCTGTTCCACTAAGAACCTAACCCTGTTCACATGCCTTTGAAGGAAATTCATCACTGCCACCGCAGCTCACAAAATGTGACTCTTTTACCTGCGTGAATGTGGAAACAATCTGGACATTGGGATGAAGAATGGGTGGAATGCAGGTCCCCAGATGAGGGGGAGGCGAGATCGCGCTTTCAGTAATCACAACACAGATGGTTCAAGGACCCTTTCTTTTGACGGATGTCAGAGCTCATGTAGGGAAACATAAAACAGTCATCTTCGGGGGGGAGATAATAAGTCTTTGCAGTGGGAGTTTTGTTTAGCTTGAACAAGAAGGTCAGAGGCATCAACTCATCCCTTCAAATTTTGTTTGTTCTTTTCAGCATCTCACAAGGTGTGGAATAACTTTGGATGGCTCTGTTTTTGTAACTCTGTCAAATCTATCCATCAGGAGGGAACTTAAGGACTAATGGGCTGCACAGCTTCCACGGTTACTGAGGAAACCGCTAAGCTCCTGAGAACTATCCTGTCTGGTGTGTCATACCCAGGGTGACACGGCATGATTATCCACTGAAAAATCTTAATTTACATAAAATAAAATATGTAAAAATAATATACATAAAAATACATAAAAGTTTGGGATGTGAGACATGAGATGAAATATAGTTTATTAAAACTTGTAATATTAGGGCATCATTTCTTGCAGGTTGCTTCCTATGACGATGTTATCATCTCTCTTTACTATCTCTTCACACTCTCCAAATGATAAAAAAGACAATAGGAAGACACTGGAAATGTGCAGTTAAACTTCCCACTAACTCTGCACGAGCCTTGCTTGTGGCTAAATGCTGTTCAGAGTGAATTTAGGTACGTTGAACTGTTAATAGTTTCTTCACGTCCTAAGTGAGACACTTAAATGTCTTATCCCTATCTGACCTCCAGCTGTAGCTGCTGGATGTGCCTCCGTCTTGTTTAAAGTCAGTATGTGTGAGATTCTATAGAGGTCCATACAGCAAGATGCAAATGAGGAAATAAGAACTGTTAAAAACCTCCCGTATCTCAAGCTGGAAGAAAAAAAAAACTGTATTGCACGTGACACATCGTGAGACATTATTTTAAGAATGTGGATTTAATAATTAGGACAGCTTGAAAGCTTCAGACCTGATCTATCTACAGACGTGTAAAAAAGCTCTTCACACTCACACACTATAGCATCAAAGAACCCCTGAGGTTTGTGCCAGTGGGTGGGAGGTAATCAGTCTTCTCGCCATCTAAGCGAATACACAAATAAACACAACATACTCACGCATAGACCCATTTGAGCCCCGGCTCAGTGTTAATCAGGTGACATCAAAAAGACAGCATGCAGCGAGCATTTTTGCTGTTTTCGTTTTTACAGCAGTCCTTTAGAATGTTGCGTGTATGTGGAGATGTATGTGAAACGGAAAATGGGAGATAATGACTATCCAGAGCACATCTCACAGTAATCCAGTCACTAGTTTTAGGTGTGTTTGTTTTGTCTTAGTAAACAAAGAGCATTTGTCTTAAAGGTGTCAGAAAAGGAAAGGGAAAACTCTTATCTTTCCTTTAGATATGTGAGTTGAAATACAAATGGAAAGTTTGGTCTGAGGGCTGGCGGGGAAGAAAACTGAAGAGGGGACAACAGTTGTCTAATTGCCAACAGAATGTTTTGCACTGGTGATGGCGCTCAAAGGTCAAAGGTCATCAAAAGCATCTACATTCAACATATGAATCTGTCAAATACACACATAAATATAAACAAAAACATTTTCATCAGATTCGCTCTAAAGGAAATGACAAAAGTCTCCAGACATATTAGAAATTCCCCTCTGGGAACACAGATGCCAAATTTCGTAACAGCCTTATTGAGATATCCTGCTTTAGATCATTTGTTGGCCAGAAAAGAGGACATGTGCTTAAGATGTTGCAAAACAAGACTGATTCCTATCCAGGATGGACAGCTTTCGTTTCACTTGCTCCTCAAACTTTGCAGGTGAAACGGTAAACGTCACCGGTAATCCTATGAATCTTCCCGGAGAATGAAAAATTTTCACATGATTTATCAGCATTGGGAAACAACAACAACAAGAAAAGCTGCTGAGCAGAACTTGAACTAGATTCAGGAATTAAGTATCACAGATGCAGGAATGATAATTGATGTTAGATGTTGAAAGACTGCTGCCGTGTTCAACTTTATGTCATTATATTTCTGTAAGGAAAGAAAAATAAGGAACAATCACAGAGCCATCTGCTCAAATCTGAGTCTTGAATTGCCTCCATCCTTGCTGCAGGTGAGGTCATCTCATCATCTATCATCTCTGATCCTGTTTTGATGGAAGGACCAGACCACATCATCAGTTCTGCCAGTGTGTCACAGCTTTAAGAGAGTTCAGCATGAAGAGAACCAAACTTAGTTCATGAAATTGCTGTTGTATGTCAAGGCCTTATTCCAGCGCACAGTACGGTGTAACGACTAAGGCGCATGCTTTGTGAAGATGCCAATACCACAAGAATTGTTTGAAGACTATCAATATGCCGCTGGCACAGTCATCATGTTTTAGCAGTTACACCTACAAGCACTGACACTGCACAACACCAGTATTTCCAGTTGGATGACAGCTGATTTCTGGAGATCGAAGAGGGTTCACTGAGGAAACCGAACAGAAAGCTTCTCTTGACTGCAGATCAGCGTGGAAAATCAACACAGATGTCAAACTTTTACGCCCAGACCCAACGCCCGCTTGATCCCTTTTTTTTCCCGCTCACTCCCTTCCACAAATATTGTTCCAATCCAAGACTTTGATAAAGAGCCCAACTCTGGCGCAACAAGTCCTTCATTCCAGCTGCGTCCCTCGTTCTCAACGCCTATAGGCGCACAACCGAGCGTCTCCTATCGAAATAACGGTGCGCACAGGCATCTGCTAATGCCATCAAAGCCTTTATCTGAACAGAACGCTTCCTAGCCACGTCTACGTGGCAGGTATACTTTGATTATGTAAAGATTTCAAAATCATGCATGCATAAAAAGATTAAGGAAGCCAAAGAAAAAAACTTTTGTGTTCTGTTTGTAAGGATTCATTCAAAGGCGCGGCACAAGTACTTACAATGTTTTCTTTTCCAGTGAGAGCAGTGGGTAGGTGGATTAGCTTACTCCCTGACTGGTTCCTTGATGTCCAGCTCAAGTTTGATTCGGGGTGCCTGAAATTCCTCCAACAGACAACTCCTAGAGACTCAGCCTGCGCAACTCTGGTGTCAAAGTCGCAGCGGTGTAACACAAGACTCCAAATCCAATATACAGCCAGGTAACCCTTTCATTTTATGTCCGTGTAGAAAAGCAATACCTCCTTTGTTTTTGCTTTTTTTTCCAACCCCACAAGTGCGTCCCTGTTTCTGAAAGTTGTGTTATTTATTTTTCCCCCAGACGAAGTCGCCGTGATGCTCTCTGCTGCGTCTCCGTGCCTCTCTGCGCTGGCGCGGCGTCTCCGCCAAGCTCTCTCTCTCTCTCTCTCTCTCTCTCTCGCTCTCTCTCTTTCTCTCTCTCTCCCTCTCTCTCTCTCTCTCTCTCTCTCTGACCGACCGACTGCCACACACACTCTGCAGGAGAGGACCTTTGTCTGCACATGACGTCACGCGCGCGCGCACACACACGCACGCACACGCACGCACTGCAAAAAATGACCAGTTTAAGTAAAGTGGAATTGAAAGTTTTGGAAATCTTATTTAGTTTATTTCACCCCCCCTTAAAAGGTGATAAAAGGAGTTTTTCACTGGAAATCCATAAAAAATTGAATTTTCTTGAGTAACATTATCTCTAAAGTTCTGGATTTTCAATCTCTGAACAAAGACAAGTGAAAGTAGATCAGCAACAAGTGCATTTAATTCAGCCAACGGACATTTTCCCCACTTATGAAGAAATGATATTTCATGATGTAAACGTCCACGTTACCAAAGACATTTCTTGTAGTGTTCGCAGTTCAGAGTTGTTCTTTTCCCCTCAATGTCTAATTGGAAACACATTTTTTTTTCCTCAGTAACTTGTTAAGAGAGAGACAGGAAGGGAAAGAGGGGTGGAGTGAACCAAAGAGAAAAAGAGAGCGTGAGACTGACACTGAGAGACTCAAAGACATATTGTATTCCTTACCAATTAACCTTCCACATAATATATTGGAAATATTTCCTCCCGTCTGCCGGTGCTGGTGTCCAAGTGAAGTTTGAACCTTCTGGTATGAGGTTCTCAGCTTGTGAGAAAGTATTTGGAAGGGACAGTGGCGTCTGCCAACTTTGCACCATCTGTGAACACTTAGTGAGGTGTTTTGTAGTAAACCAACCAGTGTGGCTGTGGAATGAAATGAAGTGTTAAAACCGTGATACGCTGAAAAATATAACACTTCTCATTTGTCTTATTAAGTTGAGAATATGTCACTAACACTGAATGTTATCTGGGACTACGGTAGTGTTGCCTCCAGCTCCTTGGGAGACTACCCATACATCAACCCTCATACATAATTCAGGACAGTGGGCACCAACTTTTCCTAAGTGGAACTGAGACAATTAGTCAATGGAAAGAAGAATAATCAGCTATTTTGATGGCTGGAGTGTAAGTGCTGCACTTTTTAGAAGAGGCTGGTGGTACTTCAAACAACCAGGCTGACAGGCTGCCTGAGGGAGACTTGGGTTCAAGAGCCTCGCATTAAGCCTCCTCTAGCCTATTCTCGCAATATCAAACGACTGGAGATCTCAGCGTCCATCAATCATCTGGGATTGTTCAATGCAAAGTCGTTGCTTGAATCACAGCAAGAATGGCTGCTAACTAACGTAAGACCGTTCAAGGACATGTCTGGCAACAATTTCAAGACAAACCAACTCAATTTAGTGTTTCAATAATTCAAATCAAAATGTTCAGTTCAGCATCAGGTTGTAATGAGGCACATAGGAGGCACAAAGGAAATATTGGTTTAAGACATATCTGCATCAGATATGAAATGTGTGATAAGATACATAGCTGTTACTAAAAAAAAAACAAAAAAAAAACCAACAATTTTTAAACATAGCATATCTTATATAAGGTCTTTGCTTTAGGAGTAAACGATGAACTGATTGATCGGAAAAAGTAATCTGCAGATGATTTGACAATGAAAATAATCTTGGGAGGTCTTTTTTGTGTCATTTTTTTGCCCATAATACAACATCTGTCCTGTCAGAATTGTTGACATTGCTTCTTGGAAGCCATAAATTTGCCCCATCCTGCCTGGTCACCTTGCCATACAGGTCATAAGAAAACAACAACATTTCATCCAAATTATATACTGAAAAAGGTCATTCATCATTGCTCTCAGGATGACAATTCAAAACTTCCTGGTTCGGGTTAGGGGTAGATCATGGTTGTAATTAAAAGAAACCATTGCTAACTGTTGGTAGAACATAGCATGTAAAACAGTGATCTTCCACGTCAAAGTCACATGAATATTGAGCTTGTCCTCCTCCCTAAGATGTTTTATCAACCTTTTGCTCCTAACAGAGTCATAATTCACATGGCCACTAATGGTCCTTGTCAGGTAAATGTGGTCATGAGTTGTTTTAGGCATTTAAAACTGACCAGTGCTGTCCTCAAACAACTGCAAACTATTATCGGTCGGCGTTCAGTGTGTAGTCTTGGTCAAGTGACAGCTGGAATGTAACGCACAATGATTATAAAGTGACCATGACAAAAGATGTAAATGTTGTGTCTGATCCCATAAAATCTAAAATGTTTCACTTGTAACCGCCACAAACTTCAGGATGTCCTCAGTATTTTGGTTCTCTGTCAAGCACATTGATTTTCACAGCAATTGGTTAGGGTATATATCCTTGTGGTTCCTCTTTTCTCTTTGAAGTGGAGAGCATGGCACAGTAATGTGGACAAAAACAAGCAAAAAAAAAAGTAAATAGAAAAATTACTTAGAAAGACATGTTGTATATAGTCACTAGTAGTGTCTGGCATACTTGAGGATGGAAAAGGAATGAGTGGAACCACACCGAACCCAGCAATGGGGGAAATCTGTTTGCTTTGAGTGATTTGTCAAAATACTTGCATGACCGCCATGCTACATTTGTGCTCTTGTTGTGATAGAAGCTCCTCTATTTCACACAAACCTAACAGACCAAATTTAAACCGTGGTGTCCCACAATGGAAAGCAAACATCTCGCCAAAGGAGAATCCCACCTAGTGTACAAGAAGGGGACTCAGGCTCAAGACTCAAGCTGCAGACAGATGTTTGCTTGTTTTTATATATGCCGTTTTTATGCGACAGTCATAAGCTGTTCCCTACTTTTTGGAGATTTGTTTATTCTGCAGCTATGACCAAAACCTAATTTCAAACAAGATAAAACTAATTTTCAGGAAGGTCTGCCATTAAAACTTACCGTATGAACTTTATCTTTTGCATTTCACTGCCAGCTTCTTTTATTTCATTGTATGATGAGAAACAAACTTTGAAGAAACCTTTTGACAGAGGCCGATTCTGAGTCAAAGCAACTCAGCAGGCTTTTATATCTACAAGTGCCTTGTATCAGTCAGTCCAAGGACAATGGCATCTGTGTGTCCACTGTGGATCATCAGGGTTGAGGCAAGGTCGTCACTGTCAAACTCACTGCAAGTTGATCTTGGCAGGAAACAGAAATGTTATGGATGTCAAAACAGAAGAAAAATAGGTGATTTGCCAATAGGTGAGAGTTAATAAAAGCCTGTTCTTCAACTTGGCAATGAGATGTTGCTTTTATGTCTTGTCACTCTGCCCATCAAAATATCTGTGTGCAGGAAAGCTTGGAAGGTTGTCAGCTAGGTCCTTGCATGTGGTTCCTGTCACTATTTTGACATGGGTGAGGTTTGGACTGGGCTGTGTCCTTTAAAGTATCGCTTATGATTGGTTAAGGGTGGGTCAAATACTGTAGTATGTATGCTTTTTCTTCTCATCCTTCATCTGAATTGCGTACTGTGCTTTTGAATCGTCTTTCTAGGAATCACGTCCTTGATTTTGTTTGTATGCATCACTGTTTCTTTATCAATGCACCTTTGTTCTCTTCCTCCCGTCAGTTAAAACCATACCATGGGTGGATTACAGTAATTCAGTGCATCACACATGCTAAGGCTCAAAAGCAGTGCTTAGAGAACATTACATTAATGATTATCATGAACTATGTGACCCAGCTACTATGTCATGAAAAGAAATGGCATGTTTTGCTAAGAGCGTTACCCCATGAGCAACACCTTGCAATGTGAGCATGCTATTAGGCTTTATATTCTTGTATTCTTGAGTATATATATTCTATTCTTGTTGGAGGACCAACATTGCTTAATGTGTGCTCTGGACCTGCGTCTTATATTATTGATTATTATTAAGAAAATGTATATGCATAAGACAAATATCCTAGTCACCAGGTAGTTCACTAAGCATTTAATCCACAAGAGTTGGTTTTAATGTGTCACACCCACATGCTTGAGCACCATCTGGTAGCATTTATTGAGGCGTTTGTAGTAAACAAACCAACATAATTGTAGGAATGGAAGGAAAGAGGAAAGATTACAAAACTGCATATGTCTTAAAAAAAATGCTTCCAAGTTGTTGGAAGGGCCGGAACATCATGTAATCACCTCAGCCATTTAGTGTTATTATCAGATAGAATAATGGCTGATCACTAGTACTGTTTTTTCTTCTGCCAGAACAGCGCTATGGGAAGAGCTACAGTAGATGATGAAAAGTTACCATTTTGCTTATGTGTGTCCAGTAGTTGCTTGTATATGATGTTGCCTGAGGCTCAGAGAGAGAAACTGGCTCGTGGTCTGACATTTAAAATCATTAAAATTTAAATATTACACTTTGGAAGACTGGCAGACTGTGAAAACTAATAAATATCCCACCTACGAGCTTTCTCCATACCACAGCTGTCTTTTACAGGATAATGTAGAAATACAGTGTACAGAAAGGGTTACCTATTTCCATCCATGATAGCGACTTGGCTCTTGGGATGGCAATATCAGTCTGTTGCCAGTTTGTTCCTTTTGGCTCAACAACAACAATCATTTCCATTCAGTTGTGTGCGGGCATACAGATGATGAATGGTATTCACTTTGATGACCTTCTGATTTTTCCTCTAGTGCCACCAACAGCTCAAAGTTTTCACTCTTGGAGTCTAGACTCTAAAAGTCTAAACATCTACTTAAGGGATTGGCGCAAAATTTTGTACAGATGTTCATGGTTTCCAGACAATGAATGCTGTTTCCTGATCCCCGACTTTCCCTCTAGCACTACCATGAGATTCATTTAAGTGAAAAATCTCAAAACGCATTGATTGTTTGATACATTCGCATTCCACTGCTGATGAATTATAATATATTTGCTAATCTTTGGTACAATAGCACACTGCATTGTGCTATTGTCAGGTCATAGTCCAGCACTTTTGTATTTTGCCTAAACACGAATTAGCTAATGTTAGCATGCTAACATAGTCTCAGAAAGCTGCTAGTATGGTAAATATGTTTTTTAAATGTGACAAATGGAAAAAAAGAAGACTAAAGTACACAATAACTGACCAATTGTCGCCATTTGTCTTGTTGTATGCCTTGTGCAAACACAGTTTGGTGTGTGGACTCCCTTGTCTTTAAAATGCATGTAGCCTGGTCTATGTGACATTTACTTATGTCAATAAAGGGAGGCTTGACACTTTGAATATGTGTATTCAAGCAAAGGTCCTCTCCTTAAGTATGAGCTGCACCTCTGATCCACAGCTCTGTCCTTCAATACAAAAGTCATTTTAAATCCTCAATGCTTAACACTGAGAGGCAGATTGCAATCAGTAATGAGAGGGAATTAGACAATCAGAGAATTGAATCAGACAGAAAGAAAAAGCTGAGGGGTTCGAACGCATGGCAGCAGAGGGAAACAGAATCACAGGGCTTTCAGAGGAGAGTTAAATTTCAGTAGTGGAGAATGAAAGAGAGCGAGGGGTTAGGTAGGGTGAGAGAGAGGAAATGGAAGAGGGGGGCAAGAGAGAAAAGGCTAGATAAACAGCCCAAGGGACAGGGAGATGAATTACATCACAAAGTAAACAAAAGTAAAAAGGCAGGAGTGTGGAAAGAGGTGATTATGAGCTATCATTGATGTACTACAATAAGCATAGATATGGAGAGTACAATAGAAGCATAATGAGACAGTCTTTCAAAGAACGTGTCAGACAGAGAATAAATACCGGTCAGTGCAGAGGGATAAAAAGACAGCATATTGCCACTGTCATCATCTCTATTTATGATATCACTGGCAATTTCAAATTAAGGTTTATTGAGCAATACACAGTCTAAGCAATACTTTATTGTTCTTCATTATTTGGGTACTAAGCAACAAAATGTTTCATTTGGATTTCCTGTGGACATGATTGGACTTTAACCCTCGAGTGATGAATAAATTATATCAAAAATACAGAAATATACTGTATATAAATTCCTTTCTGCCAGATTTAGCAAACTAAACTTCCATTTCCTCCTTCGTCTCCCTTCCCCTTCCCCTTATTTCCCTCTGGCTAACAGGTTTTTTTGTCACGATTACTATCAGACAGTCTAAATTACACAGACCAGATGTACAGATGATGACAGTCAGATTGACTGTATAACTGTGTATGTGTGTGTTCCGGTAAGCATCCCTCTCTCTGTCTCTCATCTCCCTTTGTTATTGTCAGAAAAGAGAGTTATGAGATGTCGATGACAGATTAGTCATGGTGACTTCCTTTGTCTCAGGTGATGATACATGGTAATGGCTTTTCTCTGTCAATGACTGTACCAGTGATGAAGTGTTCCTTTTGTTATGGACTCTTGTATACTGGTTTACAGCCTTCCAGGCAACAACTGGGTCTTAAACCACAGAGCGTAGTCAGCAAGCTCAGCCAATGGAAAAAAGGAACAAAGCAGGAGTTAGATGAGAGTGATTGATACCTTTCTGTTAGTATTACACCCAGCAGGTGACTAGTTTAGCTTATCTTAGGAAAAATATTGGAAACAGCTAGTCTGCACTCTCCAAGGCACAAAAATCACCAGCACCTCTAAAGTTCAGCAATCAACTCCACCAAGAAGATTATGTTTACGATTTTTGTTTGTTAGTCTGTCAGCAGGATTACGGAAAAACTACTGGTCTGAATTTCAGGAATCTTACTGGAAGGGTAAAACATATAAAATTTGGCTTACAAAAACTTAAGGGTAAACACAACAACTCACCATTTTATGTGTCAGACTGTTTCTTATTTTTACACTTCTGTTGTCATAAACAACAAGATGTAACCTTTGTGCTAACCTAGCTAGAAAGCATAAACACATACAGTACTGTGTATCCACAACTTCACGTCACTGTAATTGCAGCATGTTCACAAGGGCCCTAATTAATTTTTTTTATCAGCAGAAAAGACAACATGACCAGATGAGCAAACCTCTTTTTCTCTCACCAGTGGACAGCGTCTTCAATCCTCATCTGTCATGCGTACAACCCTACATACGTAAATGTTGTCATGCAACCAGGTAAGCAAACATATGGTCGCACAGTCACTCACCCAGAGAAAGAAGCAGTTAGGCAAGTAAGTGTGTGTAAATGTGTACACACACACACACACACACACACACAAACACTATTATTTGACAGCTGTTTGTTATTGAGTCTGTGAGGTCAGTGAGATCTGGTGTTTGTAGTGGCTCAGACGTTCACTGTGGCATAAGGGTCAGTGCACTGGGGTGTGTGTATGTGTGTGTCAGTGTTTAACTAAGAACATGCCCCAAGTAATGAAGATGAATTTGAAATTTGTATCTTTTTCATCTTCCTTGGACCTGCATCAGCACAAACCCAAGAGTTTTCACTTTGGATTTTATTTTTAGTTTTTTATCATCAGTAATATTAATCTACAGTCAAGAGACAATAGTTTAGCTTAAAGGCTGGAAAGAGTGGGAAACAGTTAGCCTGGCTCTGTCCTGAAGTAAAGTTACTTTTAGATTAGGCTTTAGGTCAATTAGCCATGCACAACACAATCATTGAGCTATATAGCTAATTTCCATCTGTGGTCCCTGGGCAGGAAGAAGGATGTTCAAACTGATGAACATATTCTATCCTGTTAAAAAACAGAAGTAAAAAAGTTGAAGTTGTGGTTTTAAAGGGCTATATTTAGCTATTTTTAAATGCTAAGCTAATCTAAATATCACCCATGAAGTTTTGCTTTAGATTGCCAGATATAAGACCCAAAAGGCCAAACTGTTGCTTTCAGTTAGTCTCCTTGCATCAACATTTCCAAAATGATGATGAATTTTGACATACAGTAATGTGACAACATGCTATCAGACATACTACTGTATAAATGGAACAAGTGTACAGGGAAAGGCCATACGTTGTACAGTTTTCTGCTAGGATCCCTACTTAGTCTCCAACAGGTTAGATTGTGTTGTTGCAGAAATTCTTGTTGAAAATTGCCCATGACCTCTGATGCTAATCAGGCCATCACAGTTGGTACATTTGTATTACTGCGTTCCTTCTAATTCAAAGCAGCTCAGGAGCTATGCTAGGATGCTAATGTAGCCCCCACCAGAGTGGTGCAGCATGGAAAAGCCATTACAGCTGACAGAAAGGCCTTTTATTTGGAGAACTAAGCTCAGGTTCACATCAGGAACCAATTATCTTCAACTGCTTTCCTCAAAAAGCAGCTGAAGAACCCCCCACCTCTACCTTCTTCTATGTCCACCCCCCACTTCTCTCCTCCTTCTTTGTCTATCCATCCCCTCCCTGGCTTGTACCTAACCCTCTTTATGGCTGTATTCCCCCTTTCCTTCCTTTATTCTTCCCTCTCTCTCGCTCCTTCTCCCTTGCTGGCACCTCACTCTCTTGCTAACCCTCCTTTTCCTTCCTGTCTCCATCTCTATCTGCTTTCACTCTTCTCTCCTCCACCCTTTCCTGCCAGCTAACCTTACTTTTATATTTTTCCCCTAAGTTTCAAAATTTCTCAGTACTTCATTCCTCTCATAACCTTTCCTTGCCCCTGTGCCCGGCTCTTTCTGCACCCCACTAATGTTTCTCTCTAATCCCTCCCACTGATTATCATCCCTTCATTCCCTGCAACTCTTGCTCCCTGTGCCTCTCACCATATCCCCTTGTCCCCCTTTTCTTCTTTGTCCTACACTAAGCAGGTTTATTGTTTAAACATGGAAGATTGTTTTGTAAAGTGTTGGCAATCAAATTTAGGTGAATCTCACTTAAATAATGTTGCAAGCTCTTTTATTGACACAAGTTAAAACATAGTGCCACCATATAAAAAACACTTTCAACAAAACTGGCTTCTTGTAAAAAGATGTGAGTGGTGCAGATTCATTGAATATGAAATAGTAGTAGTCCAGACCTGTCGTACAGGTCATAGACAGATCGTATGTCCATCTCTACAGCAGAAGAAACATTCATTTGAATTTGAACACTTGAAATCAGGTTTCAGTTGTGTCCTTGTCTGTTGCCCCATACAATTGTTTCACCCACAAGAAGTATGTAATGCTTTATGGCACTACGTCACGCACTACTAACTACTTCACTGATTTTGGTGAAACTGAATCACATATTTTTTTAAAGATATATATATTTTTTGGCTTTTTTCAAGCCTTATTTATGACAGAGACAGGAGAGAGAGATGGGGAATGACATGCAGCAAAGGGCCTCAGGTCAGATTTGAGTGCTGGGCTGCTGCTGAGTATGGGACATGCTCTACAACTGAGCTAATCGACACCCCAACTGAATCGTATTTACATACACATTTACAGGGCTTCCTGGTGGACAGCAAAGTGAACTGCTGTGGTGTACTATAGCTGCTGTTAGCTAACGTTAGCTCAGTTTGTTCCCCGGGGTGCCAGAACTGTCAGTTTAGAGCACTGGGACAGTGTTGGTGTTTGTACCACAGGCATTTTGGTCGACTGTGAAGATGAGGTTTTTGGGGGAAGGGTGGAGCGCAGTTGCTGTTGTGCCAGAACCAGAGCTGGGTAAGCAGGCAATATAGCTGGACTTAGCAGCTTCCCTGGATATAATGACATAGACAAAGAGGACATTGATGAAAGAAGACTGTAAGACAGACACCTAGCTGGGCTTCTTGCTATTGGACTAGTTAAGTGGTTAATGCTTTTCTACAGTGGTATTGCTTTCTAAATCACAAAAATACCAATTCTACACAGCGTTTCTTATGATATATGATAACAAAATACACAAAATGTCATTAATTGATAGGAATGCTGAAAACTGCCTCAGGTTGCCCTCCCTCTCTTACTGACTGCTAAATTCACCTACTAATCAAACAGCAGGAAGTCTTTCTACCTTTTGGTAACGTTAATGAATGCAACTCACAAATGCACACCTGATGTATTCTCTTCAATTGCACTATGACTGTCATTTGTTCCACCCTTCATAACACGTTATTCTCACATGTACAGTTTTGAAACATAATCACATCTGTCCTGCTGTGCGGAGTATAAAAATGTTAGCTTAGTGTTTGCTGAGGCAGTGGAAATTACAAACTATATTTAAACGCTGTAAAAGAAAAAAAAAGAAGAAGAATTTCAGTTGAAACAGTAGGGGAATTCATAATCGTGTAATCTAGCGGGGACTGACACAGACATGCAAGGCATTCTGCTTCAGATTTCACCTGTTTGCGAAACGCAATTAGTCGCCGATTTCATTTAAACTGCGCTTGCGTCTTAAAAATCACAGGTTTCATTTTAAAACATATTGAATCTCTTCCCACAGGCATGCCTGTGGTTAGTGTTTTACAGAATCAGAATACACATGCACACAGCTGCACGCACACGTACACTGAGCCGTGCCATGTCTGTGGTTAAAAGCCTAGTGGTGTGGTACCATGTAAATACACCACTCAGTGGCATGGTTGTGGTAACCCTCACACACTGTACACTCTTTTCCTCCGGTTCTCTTTCTCCTCTCTCTCTCTCTGTCATTCTGTTTGGTCATTTTTCCACTGTCTTTTTCCTGCTGCTGTTTCCCTCTCTATCTTGCGCTGTCATCTTCTGTTTCCTGTATCTCTTTGTTCAGCTTTTCCTTACAATTAATTTTATCTGCACATTTCAATCCGATTTTGCAGATGTCTGTCATCATCCATGGAAAATACTGTATTCATTTTGTTGTCCAGAATGTCCAGGGCATCTATAATGTAATTATGCCTTTGTTTCATGCATAGTATTAGCTGTATTGGCCTCTTTACGGTGTATGATCCAAGTAACTTCATACAAGTAAGAATGTAGCCTCATTGACTGTAAAATATGTTTACTGTGGCTTCATTTAATATTTCTATTTCTTTCCACTTAACTTTGTCAGTTTAAATGGAAAACACCCCTTAGAAACAACAATAAAAATGAAGCATTATAGATCTAAAATTGTTTGGTCAAGGTCATCCATCAACAAAGTTTCATGGCAATACGTCCCTGTTGAGACGTCTTAGTCTGGACCACACTGGTGGAGCCCCTGGAGCCACAGCACTAGAATGGCCTGCCATCCCTTCTCTATAACCACTTATCCTAATCAGAGTTGCAGGAGGCTGGAGCCAATCCCAGGCTGGCCCGAGCGAGAGGCAGGGTATACACTGGATAAGTTGCCCAGTTAGCATACCTTTTAAATTGATAAGTTGGAGGTGATAGCAAGAAGCTGCCTATTTTCTGTGTTTACCCAATGAATGTAGGTCCAATATTAACTCCTCTTGGCTCTCCAACAACTGTCTTTCAGTCAGTTTTAGTGCTTAACAGATGCCCGATGTGAGAAATATTGCTGATGAGAACCAAAATGGTAAAGCTACAGGCCATAAAACCAAAACAATGAGCTGAAAGACACCATAACGCCCCAAAAAGTTGAAACTTTTTGACATCTTGGTGAGTTACCGGTCGATGCATATACAAATGTGTGCATTCACATTATCATGTGAGCAACATCCACGTCTGCTCTTACTCAGGCACACTTGCTGGTACCTCACTCATCTCTCCTGTAGGCTCTCTCTCTCTCACACACACACACACACGCACACACACAGACATTCTTGGATAAAGAGCTATTTGTTTTAATGGCTGAAGGGAGGATGTGGATCTACCACCCATTGTGACACTGTGCTGACTGCTGCGGTTCTCAGGCATTGTGTGAAGAAAATCAGCCCCTAAAACTCCACGTTCGAGACAATCAACCCTAAAAACTCGTGTTCGAGCCACAGCAACAGCTGGAGATCTGTCAGTCTGCACAAGTCCAAGACAATTTTGTCCAAACAAAATCCCTGGTCAGGACATTTAGAGCAATTTAAAAAACAGACAGACTATTGAGTGAAAGGTCAACAGTCAAGTTGTTGTCAGCCATATAGCTAGCTCCCTAAAGGGTAGACATAGAAATATACACTTGCATATATTATTCAAAATGCACCGAATGCCAGTCCAACTTAAACAACACCAGCCAGCAGTCAGAAATGAATACAGGTTCTTAAGTTTAATTTGTGTATTCACCCATTTTTGTAAATACCCTCTGTGGTTAGAGGGCAAACTGAGCCAAGTGAAATGCTAGAATACTACAAGCTCCTTTCAAGGCACGTGCTGGGGTGTTGGCTCTTCCCAAATGTGTTATTATAGAGTAAGAATAATACTCAAGACCCCAATGAACAATTCAATAAAAATACACACATTATTTTATTATTTTTATTACTCTATGTCAGTGATTCCTAACCTGGAGTTCCTGACACCCACCAGGGTTCACCAAGGATTCACAGGGGTCGTGAGGCCGTCTTGATTTTAAGGGGTCTAAGAAAACTTTTACAGTGCATATTAAACTTAAAATAACCTCACAGAATGAGGGCGTGGAGAAGACCTGAACACAAGCTATACTGGCAGACACAAATATTCCACATACACTCTAAACTGCCTCATTGTGCACTCATCCATCCATCTATTCATCTGTCCGTCCATCCATTCATCCATGTGTCCATCCGGCCGTCCATCCATCCATTCATCCATCCATTGAAGAAAAAATGTCAGGAACATCTGCTTTATGTAATAGTAAATAAAGAACCCGGTCACCTCTGTACCTCTGTACAGATAGACCATCAAGATATTAAAATGACTGTCCATCTTTGTCCATGACCATATATATAATATTAATAATAACAATTCATTTTTAATAGAAATTCTTAATAGAAACTACTTTTCATGATACTCAAAGACACCCATGTGTTAAAAGCATCAAACACCCCAATAAAAATAAGAAAAGCCTGTGAGCATAAAGTTCATCCTCATCTACAAAGTACAAAAACAAAAAAAACAGGTATGAACTTGTATCTTTCAAAATACATTTGGAAAGAACTCAAAAACCAGATGCTACAGTGTCACCTCCTGCCCTCAGGCAGGGTAGCAGGTCACAATGACGCATTTAACGGCCCATATATTACTTGGAAAACATAACTACTACAGTGTGTGTCAGAGCTGCTAAAGTCAACAATTTCTATTCCACTTCCACAAGACTGGAATACTGCATGTCAGTCAAGGCTCTCGGGGCAAAGGTCACTGAGGTTATCTTGTAAGTGTCAAAGGCTTTACAACTAAGGACTTCTGACCTCCTGACAGTTAGAGACGCTCCACTTTCTGACAGGATTTGGTCCGACAAGTTTTGGCAGGATGTATGGCAAAAGTCAGTGAAAACTGGGACGCAAGGGGAAGAAAGAACATGAACCTGAAGGTAAATGAGTGTTAAAAAGGCTGGACCTAGATTCTTCATAATATGAGGATGGCAGTAGTTTTCATGCCCGTTGTTTTGATGAGCGTCATGTGACAGCATGTGACGGCAGCTGCAGGTCTTTCAGCCATACGTAGAGGATGAACCGTGCGTGTAGCAAGGCGTTGCTGGAATCACCTTTCACAGAAAAAAAAAAGTCAAACAAAACAAAAATGAAGCGAGAACAAGACAAATCCCCAAGCTCCACTTTCGGCTTCTCCCACTGCAGATGTGATCCAGTGTTTGGTTACTGTACACAAGGGAAATAATTTGATTCAAGTGCATAGTTGAATATAACAGGAGAAAGAATCTAGTTACAAAAATAAATTCACTTAGGGCTTGGCTGGCAACACCCTGTTTATTCTATGGCAAATTCAATGAAAGACTGGCTCTTTTCTGCTGTTACTCAACTCTTTCAACTCCATCTGCCAAAATCTCTTCTTCATTTCATCCCAGTCCACTTTGACCCTCTCTTGCATTGTCGTATTCAGTTCATCTGCCTGTCTTTCCATTTCTTCCCTCTGTACCTGTCAAATTTCTGGGTTTTATTTTCTGAGATCGTATTATTTTATTGTCATTTCATTAAGCTTTCATTCTAATTTTCATCTCTTTCTGTCCCTGTTGTGGCTGTGTATATGTGTATGTGTGTTTCCCCTGCAGTATGGTTAGTGTGATTTATAGGGAAGCTGCAGACTGTGGAGAGACTCTGGTTTCAGCTTTGAAGTCACAGCGACCACAGGACCTCTGGCTAACACACACACACACACACACTCACAGACGACCTGTGGATTAAACACACACTGTCAGTTCCTTTGCCAGAATCCTAAAAGAGGGAGTCAGCAAGGGAGAGATGTAAGAGACAGACAGAAAGAGAGCGAGCGAGAGGAGGATGGCACAGAGAAATGAGGGAGGGAGGTGAGAAAAGATATAAAGACCATGCAGGGAGGGAGGGAGGGAGAGAGGGAGGAAGAGAGAGAGGGGGGAGAGGAAATGGTCCCTGCCCATAGAGGTAAAAGAACCCCTTGTCTGTTTCAACAAAGTCACATTTCAGCTCTTTTTAGTTCAGCCTCTTTAGTTCAGTCCAGCTTGTCACTTATTCCAGACACTCCATATCTTTAAAGACTTCAGTCGCTAAAAGCTAACACAAGGTAAGCTGTTAGTACCTGAACATTCTGATTTGGGAAATTAAATTATATAGAATAATATACATATATATATAAATGAAATATGAGATGGATGATGATAGATGTTATTTAAAAATGAGGTGAAATGTAACTTAAACATGAGATACATATGAGATGAGAAAGGAAATATAGGAAACATAAGATAAGACATACAGTAAGTGAGGATTTATAGATTATATGACCATAAGATATATTGGATGTGATGAGAAATTAGATGATATTTAAGAAACATTAGACATACAGTGGGTTTCAAGAAATAACATCTAGGATATGAAAGGAGACGTGAGATTCTGTATTGGAAATATGAGGTGTTGATTAGATTAAGTGATACACAGTATCAGAAATGACTGATATAACTAGATTATATAAAATATGTGATGTGAGATCAGATGATGCACAATGAGATTATGGATGAGATATTATATGTAAAATGACATTAAAATCTAATTTATGATGCATAGACTAAGTTCATTTAATACAAATTAAAACTCAGACACGAGCTGCAGAACTGTCTAAAAAAGAAAACAGCTGAAACCTACTATAACTCCTGTCTTTATGATCAGTTGAAAAACTTGTGCTTATTATTAATATATACGTAAAACTCTTCAGTTTTACATGTGAACATACTGATTGCATACCCTGATTGCATATATCCTGCTTGGACCTTCACGAGACGAAGCACCGACTCACTTGTTTTCTGTGAATGTGTGAATTTCTTGAGTAGAACAGGATATGGCAAAGCAAAAT
Source organism: Nibea coibor (assembly GCA_023373845.1). Lineage (NCBI taxonomy): Eukaryota > Metazoa > Chordata > Actinopteri > Sciaenidae > Nibea > Nibea coibor. The sequence goes on along the minus strand of CM041720.1, from coordinate 7,094,229 downwards.
AATCTAAATAAGAACACAGCCGAGAGGATTTAAGTTTCACTTCATTGCTAAACCGTCAAAGACCGGTCCTGGAGTAAACATTTACACCAGCTGAAGTCTCTTGTGAAAATTAATGCGATCATCCAAGTAGCCTGCTTAGCAGAATCACCTGCTCGTAAGTGACGCAGGTTACAGCAATAATGCTTCTGTTGAACATCAAACTTACATAGACAGATAGGTGTGTGTGTCTGTGTGTGTGTCTGTGTGTGTGTTGTGGTAGTGGAGACATGGGGGGTTGCTTTAACATATGGTCGACAAGGGCATGTATGTAGCTCTGTGTGACATTCCTTGTGGCATGTTAAGAATGTGTGATAGCACACACACACATACACAGGAGCTGTTTTGTTTTTACATCAAAGTGGTGACATTTAGCACCCGACTTCAATAAGAGGTCAACCACAGAAGATCACCCACCGTCAATGAGAATGTCACTCATTCTCGTGTGTGTGCACGTGCACGTGTGTGTGCGTGTGTGAGAGACCGAGAGGGGAAGGGAGAGTTTGAGTGACGGAGAGAGAATGAAAGACATTAATAGAGAGAGCATATGTCTCAGTGTTTGTGTGTCACAAGGTCAAATGAGCCTGTTGGCTATGTCTGTCAATGAGCCCTTCGACGCTCTTTGAGGCGAGTCAACGACCTTACCTGCTGACTTAACCCCATCCACACACACACACTAAAGAGAAAGTGAGTGTTATTGTTGTATTATAGTGTCTCAACAATGAACTATAAATATACTGGAAAACATAATAACAGACTTGCTGGTTAGTAACTAGATAATAGGACTAGATAAGCCTCATGACTGCTGGTGAAGTTATAGAGGGTCAAGTATCCTTAATATAGCAGCCACAGGTCCTACAGTAGGTTAATAACTAGGCTTGATATATATTTATACAGTACTTGGATAGGTAGTCCAGATACAGAATTGGCACAAGGTTTTCAAGTCCAAGTGAGTACCCTATATATGTTAAAAGAGTTGGCCTAGAAACAAGCATCGGCTAGACCAATGCACATCTCAAAGGGTCCACCACACCCATCCAATACCCAAAGTCCAAAGTCAAAGCATTACTGCAAAGCATTTGAAATATATTGCAATATCGTGGTTTGAGTTGGTTAACATTAGCTTGCTTGCTAACACACGCAAATCCCTTGCTAGCTAACGTAGCAAACTGGTGTTTTGGGTGGATAACGTCATTCAGACTAACTCATCCGGACTCATGAGGCTGATCTGGCCCATAAATTGGCTGGATTGCCTTTGGCACTTCACATTGTTGGTTGTTGCTGGGCTGCAACTGGTTAACCTTAGCTTGCTTGCTGGCTAAAATTATTACTATTTTATTACTAAATTATAACAATAACAATAAACGATGTAACAGTATGGAGCCAAGACATATAACTAACAATTTAAGAGTTCAATTAAACAATTCATGTACAGTTTGAGTTTGAGTAACCTAAGCAACATGGTGCTGACAGCATTTTACTTCACAGCCAATGAAACAAGGGTTTCCTAAATGTTACAAAGAACCTTTAAAATGAACTAAAATGAGCTAAAAGCACATTTTTAAAAAAAAAAACCCTTTAAAGGGGCCACTCAAATTTTGATTGTACTTCCAGTACAAACTAAGAGATTTTCAAGAGACAGATGAGACAGAAACAAAACGGTCACAGTCAAACCAGCAGAGACAGAGATATCCTCACTTGGTCGAGCTCCAAATCCACTTGATTCTCAACCTAATCCCCAACTCCATGTGTTCCAACTCAACATTTCTTCAACGCACTTACAGAAACTTTGTCTAATGTAGGTATGAAGTTACTGCAATAAAAAATGTCATATTGTTAATGACACACTGGATTCTTTTTTAGATGCTAAACGTGACTGAACTAAAAAATGTTAGGCTGTCCTAGGAATTGGATCTTGCCGTCGACCTACACTTACTTACAAGTTCCTGCTAAGTTGCAGCATATAAAAGCTGAGTATTTGTCTCAGAGCTACTCATTCGTATTGTCACAAAAGTTCATTTAATCAGAAATGTAGTGTTTTTGTATTAGCAAAGCTCTGTGTTTAGACCGGATGTCTGCTTAAGCCAAACCATTCTTTACGGTAATAGATTTATGCATCACTAATGTAATTATTTACAGAGGAAATAATTGTTTAACCCTCCTGTTTTAGTTTCTGCATGCGCTTTTTTGTTTGGATTGTGAATGTTTGTGTCTAGCTGTCTGTCAGTCCGTATGTGTGTATATGTATTTATAGCGTTGTCTCTGAATTCATTCAAGTGTTTTTCTTCTGAACTATATTTTGTCTTTGTTGAATGAATAAAAAAACAATCCTCACTGACCCATGGATGAACTATGTACAATAGCTTGATTTTACATTTAAATTGGTGCACATAATGCAAGGAAATAGCGGTGGTCTAAAGTATGGAATGTGCAGTATACCCTGTGAAAACATACAGCGAGTTGTTGCATATGATTAATATGTGTAGCCCACATTAACATTGAAATGTGTATACTAAATATACATTACACTACTTAAAATCAATGATACTTGTGTGGAAGGCCAAAGAGAAGAGGGGAAACAATGAATGGGTTGCAGGGGTTGTACAAATGATGAGAAAATGAATAAAAACAAAAGCAATGCAACAAAGATTAACAGAGAAAAAAGGGATAGAGATGCACGTTCTGTAATTCATTGTATCCGCAGACTTATAAACACATGGAAGAAAGCTGAGTCAAGCTCAGAGAGCCTAGAAAAAACATGTGTTTTGGCCAAAGTAAACAGAGGAACTGATGAGCGGGAGAAGATGTGGCGACCCCCCCCCCCCCCTTTAAAAACATCGATCTACGACAAGCACACCACTGCACTGACAGTGATCCCCATTGCACATCCTGGAGATAGATCCTTTCCATCCTATTCCACTAGTGTGCGTGTGAGCTAGCAGCACCCAGCTAGTTATCAACACGGACAACAAATGATAAAGCATGAATGAAAAAGACAAATAAGCGCTGGCCAGAGGGTAACACATGGAATAGCACAATGATTTCCAGTGACTGCCAACAAGATAGCTGACCCTACTACCTACCTATCCTACCTATTGTACTTGCCGCAGATAATGTGGCAATGGGAACTGTAATGACTTACCATTTACATGAATGTGTTTCTGCAAGATGGGTGGGAGTGGAAAGCAAACTACAAAAAGCTACAAGAGCGTGAAAAGTCAATGTGAAAACCTCAGAGTGCAGAGTTAGTATTAACTTTAGCTCTAGCCGACATTTATTCTGTGCAAATTGCTGGCGGCAGCCAGAGCCACCACATTCTGAGCTTTACAACCACTCTTCAGAACTATGGGTGACGTCGCAGGTATGACTTCTGTATTTATACTGTCTATGGGTTGTTCGCACATAAACAAGAAGAGAGATAAGAAGATTTGGGCGGAGTAGTAATAACATTACTCAATGCTACCACCCTCGCTACATTAATGGTATGTATGGTATTTGATGCTTTGGGATACTCAGTTCTTTTCTCTCTACCTGTAGCACTACCTTTTTGTACAGTCTCGGTTACCATTATAATTGCTACTATCTGAGATTCTCACTGGAATTCCATGTGTCATAATAGCTAGCTAGAGCTGACGGGGAAAGACAGCATTTTAAAATGCAGCATAAGTATTTTGACTGGTTTCGTGTAAGTTGCTTCATTTCTAAATACTGAAAATATCCGTAATTAAGCTTTCATGATTTCCACCCCACTCCGGCTGCACATATTCATCCTGGAATGTTTGTAAACTGGAAAGCCATACGCAGATCTTTAGGTAACCTATGCTTTGTAAAGTTTTCATCACATCTTCTAAGCAATATTCTGCTGCTGGACAATATATGAGTGAAATCTAAAACCCAGGAGTGACAGATGTCTTGTAATTGTTTGTGCTACAACAGATTCTCAGTTTATGTTTATAAAACTAATGTCCCTGACCCTGAAAGATGGAAAAGGCGGATTTAATCGCTAGCTCGAGATCACAGTTTACAGTGTATAAAATGTTTATTGAACTTATCAGACTCTAGGGTTACCATTCCAGATAAAGTTTCAAAGAACGGAAACTTCCAGGCAAAAAAAAAAAAAAAACTATTTACTTGGTCTGTATCCATCTAGCACTCTTCACATTTTTCTTCAATTTGAATTGAAAGTACAACAAAAGAATAGAAAGCATGTGTCTCACAGCCTTAAGGTCATCAGGTTTGAGTGGAGGAGACTATTTTTTTATGGTAACTTCATAAAAACAAAAACAACATTTTACAAGGATAATATTTTTTAAAATCATCGTTCTGATACAGAGGTACAGAGTCAGAGTCATATGTTTTGGCTCAGGCCTTCATCACTTTCATCGCTGGTTCAATCTGAGGTCAGGGGGAAAACACACTGAGTTCTCTTCTGTCAAAGTCATCTACGACCGTTTTTCCCTCCCATCTCTGAGCTTCTTTCCCCCTCCGTGTCTGACTATTATCTGTCAGAAAGATCTCTATTATAAAAATGTTCACAATCATTCGGACTAAAGATTTGTGCCCTGTAAAAAAAAAAAAAAACGATGCCTTTTTTCCATTCATGTGAGACATACGCAAACACACATGGTCACGATTATCTGTTAGCGAACTAATATGCTTAGTAAAGTTATGTGAGTTGTAATGGAAGCTGAAAGAAGTCACCTCCCTCCCTGTCTCATTAAAATAATGATTCCAATGATAACATCAGTGAGCGAGGGCCTTTTGTCTGGCTCATAGTCCACCATGCAGGTCGTCCATGTGTTAGTTTGTGGTTAACTAAACTGCTAAAGATCGTTAAACTTCTGGCATTTTTAAAAATGACCTAACCACTACAGGTGTATTATCACCACTCTCTGTACCAGAGAAAAAAAAGACGCCGCTTCAGAAACCTGTGGGTGACATCACTCAGGCTCTGTCCGTTCATTGTACTGTCATTGTGGTTCCACGTTATCTCCTCTCTATCTCTCCCTGCGTTTCCCGTCCATCTCTCCAGCTGTCGCTGTCTAATAAACCAGAAAATAAAAAAATAAAGACTGCAACAACCTGGGTTTGATTTCAGCCCTTGTGCCGTCCTCCATATCTCTCTCTCTCTTTCTGCTTTCCTGTCTGTCTTCGGCTGATCTGTCAAATAAGGGCACAGACACCTCATCTGAATATGGGATGCTTGAAACATAGCGTAAACAGACAGTGGTCACAATCACGGTTAAAAGTAACAAATATTGGCTGTCTGTGTTCTCCTTTCTTTTCCCATTTCCTGGGCTGTTTCCATTTGGCTAAAGCGGCTCCTCGCTTACATCACCCCTGTTCTTCCTCACGTCTCGGGTCCTCCAAACAGAGAGATGCGAGGAAAATAAATGAAGAAGGGGAAATTGTATTCACCTAAAAGGACATCATTCTTGACTACGGCATACTTTTGAGAAGAAGGCAAACGCTCTCATCTGTCTCTTGAAATAATAAAGTAACCATATTTAGGACCCGAGGGAGGAGACGGAAAAAATGAAAGTTGTTGTAGTTTTATGATTTATTCATGAATTGGATTACACACATGTCTAATATAATGTATTTTAATATATCATTATCATCTCGCGATAAGCTGGCGACTTGTTCAGGGTGTACCCCGCCTCTTGCCCAAAGTCAGCTGGGATCAGTTCCAGCCCCACTGTGACCCTGATGAGGATAAGCAGTTACAGATCAAGGATGGATAGATATCATCATTATTGTTATTAGAATTTCCACAGGAGTCTAGCATCCATCAGATCAGCTCACCAATCACTGAACACTTTGGGGCGTTCCATGAGATACTCCTCACTCCGAGTTCTTCCATGATGGCAAACCTCGATCAAATTCATGGCCAGAAGCTTAACTTTCTGCTTCCACCTGCCCTCTCTCACAGAACCCTTCACGCACAGAGAAAGAACTCCTTCTGTTTGAATACACCAGTACAGCTCGGTAACCAGATATTACCCAAGTACCCCTGTGATACACTAACCACCCATTACACGCTGCAGTGATTGCAGGGCTGGCTAAGCTCTGCTGTGATTTCACATATCAACTTTACACACACATCACAGAGATCTGGGATTTTTTTCATCTGTGAATGATTGGATCTGAATGTTTGCATAGTATCTCTTATGGCCGCAGAGTGATTGCATGTCTGTCTGGGCCTGCAGTGTGTGCATGTGTGCCATGAAGTAAGTACACCCACTGTGGTAGACAGAGTTTGGAGTGTTTTCATGAGTGTATGTGCAAGTGTGCAATCAAGGAGACTTGGAGAATGGATAGGGGGTGTGTGCAGGTGTGTGTGTGTACTGTGTAGGCAGATTTGTGTGCTGTATATGTCCCAGGCTGCAATCTGCAATCTGTATTTATCATTATCTTCACAATCGTAACTTACCTCCATCTCTCTCCCCCTCTCTGTCCCTCTCCTCCTCATCGACTTCCCCTGACCCCTCGACTTCCTCTCTTTATCTTTCACTCTTTGTTCTCTCTCTCTGTTTCTCTGTAATAAATTACATTTAAAGGAATTAATTAAAAGTATCCCGCATCGAGGTGCTTTTCATTCTGTTTGAATCTCGGGGGGGGGGGGGGGGGGGGGATGAGTGGATTGATGAATCAAGGGGAATTACAGTTTCATGCAACATGGTTCCTGTCATACTTTTGGTCTGACGGTGGTGATATCATCACGCTACACTCACCATTCTTGTGTTTACAGAGTGCAATCTGTTACGGTAACCAATTTCAATGGTGGCCAAAACAATGAAAATGAGATCCAGCTTGTAATAAACCGCAATTTTCTTTTTAAATCCTCAGCCATACCTGTAAAAACGATATGACTTCACCCTTTCTGCTGGTGGGAACAACTGCTCGGGAAGACATAAAGTGATTTAGTTAACTGCTGCCACTGCGCAGTATCGTGTGTGGGACAGAAAGACAGAGAGAAGTGAGTTGTGTATGAGGTAGTCTACAGAGTGGAAAACCAGGGTTTTGGAAACATGATTTCCTGTGGAAACAGTGATGTCACGATGGTCTGTCTTTCACAGTCTCATGCGCACGCACGCACGCACACACAGACATTGTCTGTGTAAATCAGCTTTTCTCTTGCACTCTGTTAATGTCATTAACATAGCTGTCTGTGTCAACTGTGCTGCGCACTGCGTTGTTTTATGGTGTTTCTTTGGACTTTACTGCAGCGCTTTGCGGGCTGAAGTTTGTCAGCGCAATTCATCTGAGGCTTTTGGATTGCAGCACAACAACTGTCACTCCAGTTTCATCAGATAAAGAAGAAGTTAATTGCGCTTGTGATATGACATCACTGCTTGCCAGCCTCTGTGTCTGGCAGGCTAACCGCTGACACGCTAACCTGCCGATAGCACGCTAGCACAAGCCAGTTACGGTGGCCTGCCGAGCTTACTGGCTGTTAAACTGCCCGTTGCTGCTAGCAAGCTCATTTGCCGGCCAGGCAATCAATCAACACAGTCCTTTCAAGAGGCGTACTGTACTTTGACTGTTTGACTTTCACAACTGACCGCTAATCATGCTGTATCTTAAAATCTGATAAAACTAGATGCTAAAACATCATAATATGATGTCTGAAATTTCATATTATAAATACTGGTGTCGCTAGGATTGCATTAATTCTGTGTTATCTACAGTACAGAAGAAAAATAGAAAATCTTTCCCCACTCCTGCAAGATGTGAATCGACACGTCAGACATGATAAAATGTATAATTCTAACATCTCTAGGCACTTTGTGAGTGATTTAACATGACGGTAAATAAAAAAGCATATGTCTGGTTAGTGAAAGCGGAGAGCTCATGGGGAAACATTAAGTTTTCCCTCTCATACTGACATCAGTAATTCCTGAGATTTATGATTTATTTAACAATCACTTGACAGACCTGAAAATAAATTTAACAACAGGGTCACAACAAAGAGTTAGACCTCCTGGACCTCAAATGAAAGTACCTTTGTGACTGCCCACACACACACACACACACACACACACACACACACACCTAAACACACACACATTTTGGCATTGAACAAGTTCAATATTACAACCCCTGCCAATGCAATGACGCATGCAACGCCAGATAATGCCACAGAATCTGCAGACAATGCACGCACAGAATGTTGTTAACTGCTGCTAAAGGAGTGTCTGAGCTGGAGCCACAGTCCAGATTCTTTGGGCATGTCCTCAGCCAGGAAGGCAGTCTCACTCAACCAGGTATCCTGCCTCCTGGGGAGGGTTGGAAAAGTGGTGACATTTTTCCATAAAAGTCCAACAGCTGCTCATTTAGTGAATACCAACTAGTGGAGAGAATATTCATACGTTATGGTGTCACTCTATGGTGTCACATATTGGTGTCTACTTTAGCTGGCTAGCGCCACTAAAATTTTTCTTTGTATCAAGAATTCCTATGAAGCGACCAAAAGTTGCATTGTATTAGTGGATTCTTTCTGACGTCCCTTGAAGCCTGCAGTGTATTTGGAGCAGGATGGTGTATGTCACACAGTGCAACAGGGTCATTTGTGTGTTTTTAATATTTTGTTGGACAACTTTAATTGTTAGTTTGTTTGTTTTTAATGGAATTTTTCAATAAATATAGAATTGCATCAGCCTTACGCTTTAAGTTGTATTTATACTCATCATCCACTTAACTACATTGTACATAATCATTATGGTTTTAAGATAGCTTTAAGGTTAGCATTTAGCCCAAAATGAATGCTATGCTGCTGAGAGAATGAAGATGTACTTAAACTAAATCCCGAACTAAAGGGATAGTTCAGGTTTTTTGAAGTGGGGTTGTATGAGGTACTTACCCATAGTCAGCGTGTTACCTACGGCGGTCGGAGCACTCCCAGTTTACAGAAGTCTTGGCATGGAAGTAGAGCAAATCACTGCTGTAGACAGAGTCAGCAAAAAAGAGATTAAATGCTAACATCAGCATGCTAACATGCTCACAATGCTAACCATCTTAGTGTTAGGAATTAACATGCTCATATTAGCGCATTAGCATTTTGAACAAAGTAGCCTAAATCTGAGGCTGATAACAAGTGACTGAGACGAGTTTTGATCTGATGTCCTGTATGAAATTTTATGGCAGCTCAGATGAGATATTTCAGGTTGGACCAAAGCGGTTGACTGACCAAGTGACTGACACTGACATCCCTAGAGCCAAAGTGCTTGTGTGGCTAAAAACCGCTTGTGCTTTTAGTTATGAAGGATTTTGTTGCCCAGTTCTTCTTTACTTTTACTCCAAAGAAACCGCAGTTGCTACTACTGGACATATTTTTGACTTTCTGTGTGTGAAAAGATTTTTCTTGGAAAGACATTTGCTCATGAGAACAGCTAATGTTAATCTTTTTATGACCTTGTCATAGATGTCAGACACAAAGCTGATCCCCCTGCTACAGGGTTAAAGAAATGTTTGGCTAGAAATGGTTCCTGGATAGCTCTTTGTGACCACAATTTATTGATATCCCGTTTTAAGCCTCGGTCTGATTGATTTCAAATTGATACTGATTTATGTGTTTGAATTTCACTTGAACTTCAGTGTAATAACTCCGTGTTTTATTGCTTGTGTTGTGTAGTTGTCCTTTGCTAAAATGCCAAAATTTTACCAGCGAAACCGCATGGGAAATTACTATTTCTTACTATTTTTAAATTCCTAGGCTTTTATGTGTGCCTGGTGGGTGGTTATTCAGATGAAACTTTCAAAACAGATGGATGAAAAAAAAGAATAGTTTCATTTTGATGATAGTGTCTCTGTACGTGTTGTTAATTTGCCCCTCCTCCTGTACTATTTGCCCGAACTGGCTCTAGTTTTCCATTCTGTTTTACTGGCACAAACTCAGCTTAGAGTCCATGACCTCTTTGTCTGCTTTCTTTCACTTGCACTGTTTTTGTCTATTTCTTTCATCATCTCGAAGTTTTACTGTTTCTCTGCTGTGTACCCAGTTCATTTAATTCCATTTATTTTGCATCAGTTTGTCTCGCTTTGCCCACATTCAGTATATTCTTAATTTCATCTTAATTTAAGACACACATTTCTCTTTACACCCTCTTCCTCTGTTTTTCTGTGCAGTTCTCGCCATCCTTTTCTACTGTTTTCATATTTTCTCTCTGGTCTGTGTCTCTCCTCACACTTTGACCTCAGTTATCCATCTTCCAGCTTTTATTTTTTCCTTACAGCTCACATTCATACAGAGAAAGTACTCACAGAAAACTGGATCTTGCCACATATCAGTTGATGCAACTCACACAGACACACACACAGATTTGACCTTTCAAAACTTAAATAGCAAAATTGTATTTGAGGATTCCTGGGTGACACGTTACACATCACAGAGGCCCTAAAAATCCATGAAATGAAAGGAGTTAATTAAATTTGTGTGTACGTTGAAACTTATGAGGTGGAGAAAAATGTCTTGAACAGTGTTTCACTCTCACTTCCACCCCATCTGAAAACAACACACACTAAGTGCTTTGTAGGAGTGTGTGTGTGTGTGTGTGTGTGTGCGTACATCTACAAAGACCATTCCTAAAAGTATCCGCGAGCATGTGTTTTTATATGTGTTTATGGCTCGCACGCTGACCCTTGTGTGTGTGTGCATGTGTTCAGAGGGTACAGACTGCGATTGTTCTCTCTGGGTGTTAGCTTTCGGAGCAGGAAGTGCACGTTCAGGTCAGGGGGGGATCTAGGCACGCTCAGTCTGCCCACATCTGTTCAAATACCAGAGACCCTCAAAGTCACACAGGAAATATGTGTGCGTATGTGCGTGTGTGTGTGCGCGCTACAGAAGCCGCTCTTTGTGAGCACAATTTATAAAAATATTTGACCTTTTCGCTGCATATAACACGTTCCCACAATAAGTAACAGAGGAAAATTTGTCATGTACCTGCTGTAATGTTACTCCAAAAGGGCACAGACACTGAATAAACATGTCAGTCGTATGACTTTTAAGTTTTTCTTTTCACATATTGTTACTTAGGGTCAGAAATAATACAATGAAGCTTTATATTGCTGATGCATGATAGTGTTACTAGTTATTATAAGTAGAGGCCTCATGCAGTAGCGTTGTTATTTACACTTTATCTGTCTTCAATTTAAATAATATTTATTAGCATTTCCTTAACTGTTACGCCTCTAAGCAGAACAAAAGAATCTTTCAGTGCCTCAAAAATGCATAGGACCATTATAAACATGATGCACCTGACTGTTGTCTGATGTGCTTTTGCTATATTTGAGGTTTTGTAGGGGTGAAAAACATCCTGGCTGGTGATGAGGTGTGAAAAGCAGTACCACCACAAGATGATGTCAATATTAGACCACTAACAACAACAGAACATTCAACACCAAATACTTTGGTAGCATTTAGAAAATGATCTCTTTCTACAACATCTGCACATGGCAACTGTGGCGGTGGTTAACGTTAGGAAACACTTGTTCTAACATATGTAGAAAGATCAAATGTCTTTTGCACTAAAGAGGGAACGCTGCTTCCTGCATTGGCACTTAATGTTGACATCGGACATAAATCTTGAAGTGCAGAATCGTCCATTATGGACGTAATTCCCAGGCATACTCGGTTGAAATGAGAGAGCTATCATTTGAAAAATAGTCACAACACTAGATCAGCCAAAGACCGATAATTAGGAGTAAGAATTTCGTCAACCATCATCCTAGAAGTATGCAATACGGTACCAGCCTTTATGTGTAATGGGCTCCTATAAGAGTCTTGTCATGGCTCTTCTTGCATATTGTGTCAGAATTATTGTACAAGTAAAACTGTTGGTGTGGTACTCAGACAGAATTACCCGACCAAATTTTAAACCTACATTTCCCAGAATGCTACTTGCCTGGTAAACACGGACGTCTTTCAAACTCCACCTCCAGTCTGTAACACAGACTCTTTTAGATCTAAGCCAAGCAAGCCCCACCGACACCATCATGACATCATCTGGGTTATTTTGTCTTTACTTCAGGAAGCGGTCTCACAGGTCATAGAAAACATTATGCAGCTACTTTCATGAGCTGAGTTGTTCTCCCCATAACGAATAAACACTTTGTGTGTAACACTGGTGGAGTTCTCTTCTAATACATAGCGCGTGAACTATTCAGAAAAGGAAATAAAACACAGTAAAGTGTGGCAGTCTCAGAAAAGTTGCATTTCAACATTTTTATTGTTTGCATAGCGCTGTCTGTAATACACCCGTTCTGACTGTTTTATTAGGTGTGATTCTGGTCGTCTAATGGGAAAGGACTGGCGTCAGAGCCTGTGCGCTTGTGTTTTCCTGCATGCTTCCGGGAGGTTTAGATACAATCCAACCTTTGTGCGCGCACCAGGAAGGTACAACTTTACTAAGATTTAGGAAAATTATAATTCATCAGCAAAGCATGTTTGATGAGTTGGAACCTTTAAGTGTCTGATGCTGATTTCATATGTTGGAACAATGCACAGTTTTTCATATCAGATTTGGGAAAGCACCAGATTGCCTACTACATCCCTTTTAACATAAACAGATGCAGACAGCCACACACATACATGTATACACACACACACACGCGCACACGACTGACTCATTCGGGCTTTTGTAATGGCAATAAAAGCCGTCTGCTTCAGGCACACCCTGTTGATTAAGAGTCGGTTAAAGTGTCTGAGACGGCAGGCAAATGAGTGGAAGGGTTAGGAGGGGAGAAATTAGGAGGGAGAAAATGTGTAGAAGAGAGGGAGGTGAAGAGAAAGAAAGATTTAGTAAAGAATGATGATAAGAAGATGGAGAGGGTGGCATGGGAGGAAAAGGGGCCTGGAGGAAAGGAGAATTAAAAGAGTCAGTAAATGTTCCCATGTGTGTTACCGCTGCTCAGCATCGCGCAGGAGGAGAAGTGAGGAGATGAAAGCGGAGGTGGGTGAGTGAAGGGGACGTCACGGCAACGCCCAACCTGGCTGTGACGGCGTTGGGAGGATGGAGAGAAGAAAGGAGGAGATGGAGGTGGTGTGAGGGAGGTGAAGACAGAAGAGCAGAAATGATAGAACAGGACAGGAGACGAGGGCAAGAATTTAAAGGCAGACTGGGAGACATGGAGGAATGAGAAGGAGAAGAGGCGGGCGCCCTCGTATATTTAAAGATCCAGCAATCTGTCAGATTTCCTGAAAAACAAAGAGCGGGTCCACAAATAGAAAATAAAACAAAAGCTGAGTGAGTCTTGACAAGTTTTTTTTTCTCTCTCTCTCTCCTCTTCTGCTCCCAGTGCTGCCACGTTTACGGGACAATCTGTCTATTCTTGGGAAAGAAAAGCCCTGACAGCCAGACGGGAGCCAGGGAGAGACCAAACACCCCATGTAAACAACAGAAGAAAGAAAAAGAAAAAAAATGGATGGGAGAGGTCATTAATACTGGTTAATTGTACAATTTTAGCACTTTGGCTGATGTTGTTTTTAATCTTTTGTTTTTAAGTAGAGATGAAGAGTGATTGGAGCCCCAGGAGGGATGAATTGTTTTTTCAATATTCTATTCAGCCAAACGGTCACTACTCATATTAACTCATAGATTCTGCCTAAATGAAATCTGACTGTCTGTAACAAGTGAAACACACCTGCTGGGATAAAGCCTCTGGGATGTCACAAGAGTATCATCATTATGTTTCACCATGAATGAAAGCATGTTTTGAACTCAACAATGAAAACTATGAAAAGTCATATACTTCACCACAAATTTACATAATGTCATTTATAATATTACAGGACAAGGAAGTGTGCGTGCCTTTTTTGAGTGCCCACTCGTCATTATAATCTACAGGGAATTTGGGATGTTTCAAACCAGAGATAGACAAACTTTTTCATGGAGTGCAAGCTAAAGGAGAGGATCCTCAACACCCATCATCCTATTAAACACTTCATTCTATCACCATTTCTACAAGGAACTTACTACAAGGTGACACAGTTTATATCTCCCAGGGCGCTTTGCTGGCCTAAACATGACATCTAGTGGATGATAATTGGCTACTACACCCCTCACTCTGTTAGTGTTAGGGTCATTTATTCTTTCCCAGACGCTGATCACACTATTTTCGCAAATACATCAAGATTTAAGATATATAGTTTTAATAACCTTATGGTGTTCTTTGAAGGCATAGTTATGGAATCAGTTTTTATCCTCTACTGAACTAAATGTGCTTCTGTGATCTTTGGCCCCAGATTTAAAAGAATAAGACTAACTTTCAATACATTTATTTATTATAGTGAACTGTTAACATACAAAAGCTACAAAAATTCAAATATTCCACCACATATTGTATGACTATTTCAGTTTTCTTTTTATGATTGTTGATGGTAACAGATGGAACAAATAATATAATTACTGAGCCCAAATTTAGCCGGTGAATTAAAAATAAGTGATCACATTCAAATTAATGTTCAACTATCGTAACTTCAATGAGAAAGTTGAAGACGATGGAAACCTGAAAGAAAGAAGACCGTGATGAATGTTGACTGCACCACTGAAAGTATGCAGTGGACATGACTTTACAGTGTCCTCCCATCACTGCAGTCTATAAACAGTTTGTGATGATTCTTGTCAGAGAAACAAACTTTTCCATGAAGTACGAGCTAAAGGAGAGGATCCTCAGTACTCATTGTACTACTAAACACTTTATCAATTTTATAAAGAACTTTTCATATTTGTTTAAGTTAAATGTTCTTCTGTGGTTTTTAGACACAGGATTAAAAGAAAAATAGCAAAGGGAAAGATAACTTTCAATACATTTATTTATTATAGTGAACTGTTAACATACAAAAGCCCATATGATCATTATTTAACACTTGTATAAAACACATATTTAAAAACATGGTTATAACGTGTAGGTTAGTCCTTGTCTTCAGGTTTGTCCTGTGTGTTTCTGTCTGTGTCTGTGCTGCTGTCTTCTGTGTGTGAACACACACTCTGCTGTGTTTTCTCCTCCAGGCTCCTCTTGATAGTCAGCTCTCTCTCAGCCTCCTCAGCTTGCAGAGCTTTGGCCTCCTGGATGTGGAGCTTCCCGTCTGGAGCCAGGTAGCAGGTGATGTCTTCAGGGTTCAGCCCTTCAGGCAGATCAAACTCCTGTCTGAACTCCTGGCGTCTGTAAGAGTAGCAGCCTTTCTCATCCTCCTGCTTCTTCTCTGTCTTCCCGCTGACTCTCAGCTTCCTGCCCACCTGCCTCACAGACAGCTCTTCTGGGGAAAAGCCCTGAGTGTCCAGGGTCAGACCAAAGTGCTCTCCCTCTTTCTCCAGCTGGTAGGAGACCGGTTGCACAGCCAAACTGGTTTGGAAAGGCTCCGTCTCTTCCAGGATCTTGTGTTGAAGTTTGTCCATCAGCTCCAGGCTGCTGCGGAGCTCCTGAAGGTTTCTCTGCAGTACATCCTGCTGGTGGAGCAGAGGTTTGACCTCTGGCCACAGACTGCGTACAGGCCAGTAGAAGCCCATGAATGGACTGAGGGCAGACTGGAATCCATGAGAGCACAGCATCTTCACTGTGTGTTTAGTGTTGAGTCCTCTTGTTGTCAGATGAAACACTGTTAAAGTGTCTGTTCTCTTCTGTGTTGCTTTCTGTCTCAGCAGTGGGACTGTCCCAGCTTTTATATTCTAACTGGAGGAGCTCCAGAGGCTTCAGGAACTTTCTGTCATTACCACAGCTGTCCGCTGGGTGGAGGTGTTACTCTGAGGTGCTGATGTCACTGGATCCTTCCTGTTTGATCTAGAAGTTTTCTCACTGAAATAAAAGAAACATCTGACCTCATCTGACTATTTAATACTTGGATATTTTACTAATTTATATTATTTTTTTTAACCTTTGCTTCCTTGTTTTGAAGTGGCCATCAATTAAAGAGTCATCCATTATTAACTTTCTGATTTGTTTTGTTTAAACTTACAATAATATACTTAAATATTTGAGATCAGAAATATACAAATATAATTTAATAGGGACAAGAAGAGGTAGTTTCTCTTTTCTCACTGGAGGAGCTTGAGTCTTCAGGAACTGTCCTGTCATTACCACACCTCTCCACTGAGTGGAGCTGTTACTTTGGGTTGCTGACATTACATAATTATTCTCGTTTTATCAGAAATGTTTGTAACCTAAATGAATGAATGTCGGTGTAAACAGGCATTATGATAGAGCCCACCTTGGAGATCAGAGCTGTTGTTTTTTGGGTTTTTTTTGAATGTGTGCAATTTTAATCATTCATAATGTATTAACCAATCCAAGAGATGTGATGTTAAAAAGAAGTTGCATAATATGAGTTTTGTTGATTTCTTTGCAGTCTCAAACCTTACACCATTTAACCGTTCTTTGAAATGAATTCATGAATTCAGACAAAAACAGCATTCACAGTTAAAATTCATGCAGTTTAAAGAATTCCCAGCATGCAAAATGTATTTTGAACGAACATTATGGACATTTACTGAAGAAAAAACAAAAAAAACTAATGTTTGAGGTTTCCAGCAATGAAATAGTGTACTAGTGATAGTGAACTATCGCCTAATTTATGTAAACTAGAGATAGAAAATCTTATCAGTTACAAATATGATATTAATTAAGTCTGAAGTGTGCAAAATGTTGTGATGGTTATTTGAATAGGAGGTAGGCAGAGAGCCATAAACATGAGAATATTATTTTCCTATATGCACTACATTGGGACAACACATTTGACACATTCAACATATGATCTTTAGTCGAACTCTCTGAGAAGCCTAGGGTTTTTTTGCTCATGTAAGGAAACATCCTTTGATGGGACAAATCCTATCAAACAGGGGAGGTGGGAGGGCTGTCTACGGAGACAGTGCATTGGAGCTAAATCCCATCAGTGGGATGAAACAGGCTGCAAAAACAACCTCCTCTCCTCCCTTTTTATGAATGAACGCTGAGTCCCCGTGATCCCACCAGCCAATGAGCAGCTCGCACCTGCACCTCTTCACAGCTCTGCAGCAACAAGAGGTCACTACACTTGAAAACGTGGAGGGAAGAGCGGGCTCCACAGCAGCAGGCGTTCTGCAGCAGCTTCAGTCGGATCAGTCAGGCCTTCACACGCATACACTGAGATAAAAAAAAAATTGGGCCGGGTTGTTCACAACAAAATGAAAAACAGCAACACAGTAGCCGTGGAGAGACGCATGGATCTGGCTTCGCTCTTCTGCATGATCGGTCGACACGGTCCCGCCGTGGCTCTGGCTGTCATAGCGATGATGTCCGTGCTGGCGGGTTTCGTCATCTATCGGACCGTGAGGGGGAAGCGGAGGAAGGCCACAGTCGCAGGCGATGACGGTGACGACCAGAGCCCCGGAGCGGAGAGAGACGCGTCGGTGATCCAACCGAGCCCGGAGGAACCCCGCAGGTCCGCGGAGTCAACAGGTAAAAAAGATCCGCAAATAACGTGATCAGGCGGGATGTTGCTGCAGTCTACAGGTGTGAAGAGCAATGAGGAATATCATATATGACAGATGCAGGAAATACATGTCATAAGGGCACCATACATTATGCAGATATAGTATAGATATAGTATAGTATTAATACGTGGCTTGAGTTAGGTTACAGTGATAGGAGATACTGTGGACTATCATACTAAGGTCACTATTAACTCTGGGCCATTAGCTGACCTCATATAGTGATCTAAATAGATAGGCTATCATATTTTAAAGGTCAGAGGATTGTGAGTAAATTTTGGCAATGTTGGGATGCAACTAATACATTGACTGTCTTGTATTTAAGTCGTAGTTTTGAGTACTTCCATGCTGCTTTATACTTCTCTTCTATTATAATTCAGAAAAATATAAGAATAGACTCTTACTACATTTATCTGCAAACAAAACATTTAATGCTGTCATAAACTACGGTAAATAAAGTCAAAAGCAAAGTGGTTAAAACTGGCTCGACCACATCCAACTATAATATTACTGCTGCATGAAGGCATTATTGTTAATAACCCAGTGATATAGCATGTAATAAAATAACACTCATGGGGGCCATTCTTTTACCTTTAATATTTTATGTGCATGTGGCTAATAATACCATACTGTGTGCTGGATTCTGTTACAGACACAGAAATAAAAATGGCTATTAAGGGTAGACAAGAGAGACTCTGACCAGGTCAAATAAAGGCTTACATGGAGGAGACAATCAACAAAGTTACTGGTCCTGATTGCATTAATTAATTAATTATTTCTGTGCTGTTCTGTCATTTATACAAAGGCACAGAGGAGGATAAGACAAAGTGCAAAGTAAAAAATAAAAGATAAAGATACCCATTTAGTCACATATTAACATGTAAATAATATGTCATTAAATGTCAATATACTATAAATTATAATACTGTATAGTAACTGTGTAAGTTACTTTAAATTATCTTGCTGTGTAACTCTAATTGCATGTTTTTTACCCTTGTATCTTGTTCTAGACATGAGCAATGAAGGCTCCGATCTGAAGGACGATCTTAACCTGATTCAGAGTGATCTGGTAATCAGGCACCGCCGGGCTGCTGTTGCTGTTGCTACTGCTGCTGAGAAGAAACCTCCACCTTACTCTCCTCCTAATAGTAACATCCAAGTACCAGAAAACAAGGACACCACTTCGGATGTCACAGAGAAAATGGCATTTGTACAAGACTCTCACAAAGTAGCAGGGACGTACGCAGAAGAAGCTCATCAGGGTGTGTTAAGTGATACTCACACTGTGGCTGAAATGGTGATGGAGGATAATGTTGATTGCCACCAGGGTGTAGCAGATGACGTTGTTAAGGATGTGATAGAAGCAGCCCATGGTAACGATAGCTGCTTGAAGGAGCCTGAGCCAATCAATGATGAGAGCCACAAGGAGAAAGAGAAGGTAAGCAACAATTTGTCTCCCTATGAGCTTATAAGCAAGCTTCAACTGGTCTGTGAAGCTTAAATGCCATTTCAGAGGCATCGACAAACACTAAATCCAGGAGTTTTTTTTTTTTAATTGTGCAACTCTTTGTGGCTGTTTAGCCTCTTTCAGCTTATTGTTTTGATTTTATAGCACCTTCACTCTATAGCTCAGTCTCACCACTCTCAATAACCCATTTCTATCACAAGCAGGCAGCTGTTTTCGGCCAAAAAGCTCTGATTAACCAATCATACACTAACAGCCCTACACCAAACAGCAGAAAGACAGTCAGTATATTGTCTGGAATTTAGAGCATTTAATATTTTTTTCTCAGGAGTGTGAACAATGCTAGGGTAGGTTACATTGGATTCATGTTTCTCTGTGACTGTTGAATGTGTAAAAAGGATGATTGTTTGCTAACCTGTCAGCCATAGCTAACAAAAGGAAATAACATCTTAGGGTGTGTATGTCAGTCTATTGTGAAGGTCTTTTGCCCCCAACTGGCCAAACGTCACTGAATGCAGCTTAAAAGGAATTGTTTAACAGTTTGGAAGTATGCTTATTCTCTTTCTTGTGGAAAGGTTGATCAGAAGAGAGTAGCAAGTCTGTCTGCTAAATGTTCTACAGCCAAGAAACAGTTAGCTTAGCTTAGCCCAAAGACTGGAAATAGAGGGAAATGTCTCTGTCCAAAGAACATGTGCACCTTTCTTATCAATATCTTATAAACAATAACTTATAAAATAAATAAATAAATAAACAAATAAGTCACAGCAGGGTGAGGTGACATAAGTTGATTTTGTTACCTTTGGCAAGCCAGGTGAGCTGTCCCTCCCTTTTCCTGTCTTTATCCTATGCTAAGCTAAGAGATGTGGCTGCAGCTCCTTATATGGCAGCTACACTATAAGAGTGGTGCACATCTTTCTTTTTATCTAACTCTTAACAAGTAACAAATAAGTTTATTTCTGAGTTTGTCTGAACTATTTCTTTAAGAATTTGGAGCACCAACCTAGTGGGAATATTTATGTCTCACCTACATATCTGTTTCCCATAGACCTCATTCTCTCTTTGGGTTCAGACTAAGAGACTGCTTTTTCTGTTGTACTTTTTAAATTATGTCTTGTATGTATTTTTATCTACCTCCTGACAAAGTTAGACCTGCAGATATTAACTTTCTATTTATATCTTCAGGTGCTAAAAGCAGAATGCCAGGAAACTGAGGATGTGACCACAGTAAAGGATGTTTTTGACAAGAAAATCAGCCAAGAAGAGGAAAACTTTGTGCTTTGTGATTTGACCAACTCAGTGTGCTTTGGACAAACCCCTCATATGAGTGAAAGGGGTGATGACAGACCACAAGTTAATGAAACCACATTGGAGACAAACAGCATTGAGTCCAACTCAGAGGAGCCTGTCGTTTTTATCGAAGATATACCTGCCACTTACATCTGTTACAGCAAAGATGAGGAGCTTGAAAAGGAGGGAGAGAACGATGAAGATGAGAGGGCAGAAGAGGAGTGTGTGGACAACCAGGTAATTGACCAGCAAGCCGAGATGTGGTTCTCGACATTTGAACAAGAAACAAATCTGCCTTCTACACAGCAGGACCAGTGTGATCATATGAAAGACAACATGGTGGGCTCTATTACGCTTAGTGACTGGGATGAGGATAGTGGTGTAACTGGTGAAATGATTGAAGAAGTTGTAGATAAGGACCACTTGAACAAACTTACAGCTGTCAGATGTGACACCCACTTGCCACAGTTTGACGAGCGAGAAGTGGAAATTAAACAAAAGGCAGAAAACGGTATCGCATGTAATGAAGAGGATGGTGTTATTTATGATTGTATTGGCCAAGAGAGAGACAGAATGCTGAATAGTGACAACACTGTTGCCTGTAGTGAAGAATGTGGCAGTTCAAGTGTGGCACTGCCCTGTTTGAGCATGCCCGTAAGGGTTGATAATCATGACAACAGTCTGTCAGATATCACCAGTGATATAAAAGTTAAAATCTCAGGCATTGCAGATTCCCCTGACTTGTTGTTGGATTGTCAACAGCCACAGAAAGAAGATAAAAAAGTTCTTTCTCTTGGTGAAGACACTGATTCTACTATTCTTAGCAGTCAAATGCCATCGCATGAGACAAAAAATCAGCCTGAAAACAACGAAAATGGCAGCAACATGATGCTAGCTGATGAATTCAGTGACCATGTTCACCCTCATATTGAGTCTTGCAAAGACCAACAAAGTGTACAGGTGATAAGAAATGAAGCTTTTGAGAAGGGATGCGTTGCTGCTAATCCCAATGCAGTCAAAATAACTGCTTCTGAAAAAGTTGAAGAAATATCTTTTCCTCACCCTCCAACCATTTGTCAAGACGAACATAGCCACAGCATGGAAAATGATGAAAGCTCTGACAAGACAAGAGATCATTCTATCCCTGATACAAATGTTTGCCATAAAGCTAGCCTCACTGCACTTTTAAAGTCTGAAGAAATATCTCATCCTGACATGTTGTGCTCCACCCAAGACCAACAAAGTCACCACATGAAAAATAATGGTGATTTTCCTGAAGTTACCACCAGTGCTGCTCCTGGCCTGACCGAAGACATTAGTCCTCCCATGTACCAGATTTGCTTGTCATCTCTTGAGCAAAGTGAGCAGAGGGATAATGATTTATCACCTCCCAGTGTTGGTGAAGAAAGTGGTATTTCAAGCATGGCTGTCAGCCCTGACTTCCAAGATGCTTCATTTGATGTGGCCATTGGTAATATGGTTCTTCCAGTGGTAGATTCTTATCAACAGGCTGAGGGACAGATAGAGGCTCAAAACAGCCTTTTTGCTGATGATGTAGCTGTATCTGTCATGAATGAAAATAAAGCAGGCATGGTGTTTGGGCGTTACCTGTCACATCACTCCCAGGAACCTCGCTGTGAGCAAACAGATTGGACAAAGTATGAATCATTTGCAGCCAATGAGGACATGTTTGGCCATGAGATTGAGGATGGTTACCACAAAGCAATGGATCAATTCATGGCACAGATTTCAGCCAGCGTTACTAGCTTCACAGATGACCTGAAAATACAAACAGACATGAAAGCTGTTATTGAGGTTTCAGAAATTAAAGAAAAGAAGGCAGAATTGTGTGTGGAAAAGAAAAAAGGAAATAAAGAAGAGGAGGAGAAAGAAGAGGACTATGAAAAGACAGAAATCAGTATCATGGAGGCAACCATGGACAATAATGAGTGGATCACAGAGAGTAACTACCAAGTCCTTCCTTGGTTGGGTCTTTCTGCCTCATCTTTTGCCCAAGACCAGACAAAAATCAACCAGCTTCCCACTGAAGAGTGCCAATACGTCTCTGCTGGAACAGAAACCACTTGTATAGATACAACAGATATTCTACCTTCCCCTGAAGGCAGCAATCTCTCCCTTGTTGAGGAAAACATGGAAAATAACAAAAAGGTTGTGGCAGTCCAGCCCATGCCCCAGAACGTCAACGTGACTTTCCGTGTCCATTATTTCACCCAGTCGCCATACCAGACGGTAGCTGTCACAGGGAACCAGCAGGAGCTCGGAAACTGGAAGGAATTCATACCACTAGAGAGGGCCAAGGATGGGCACTGGGCCACAGTGGTCAGCCTGCCCACAGAGAGCCATGTGGAGTGGAAGTTTGTGGTGCTGGACAAAGGTGAGGTGTGTCGCTGGGAGGAGTGTGGCAACCGCCTCCTTGATACGGGCTATGGAGACGACCTGCTTGTGCACAAATGGTGGGGACTGCTGTAAAAGGTGAGGGGAAAGTTGGGAGCAGTATGTACAGTAAGATTCAGTACCGGATACTGGACCAGATAAAAGTCAGGTTTATTTGTACAGCCTGTCGAAAGACCCACATGATGAAAGAATAGATTGAAATCACACCTACTGTAGTACTCATTTATACTTGTATCCAGTATATTAAATATCTGAGATCTGGTAAATTTAGGGGTAAAAAGTCTTCTAGACTTTTAGTCTTTTAGAGTCTAAACTGGGTTTGACGTCATTGTAACTAACTGGTTCCAGATTTTGGAGAATTTGAAGGATTTTTTTTTTTTTGGTGTCTTGTCTGTTTGATATAAATGAGATACATTTGAGGAGTGCTGGTCAGACAGATAAAGATGTCAATTTGGGCTCGTACAAGTTGTGATGGGCATTTTTCACTGCTGTTTGACATTTCATTGACTAAATAAAGTTTATTAGCCATTAAAGCAATGTTTCAACTAACGCGCTCATCTGATTCATTGAAAGAATCTGATGAAACAACATTTTTACTACTTTTAACTTTAACCCTATTGAAACCAGATAGAAAATTTCCAACACAATGAGTACTGGGACAAAACAGTCATCTAATGAGACTTTATTAAAGGATTATCCTCAAGTTGCCAGCGATTAAGGGATCTTTGAAGGAGCTGAAAAGATTGCCATGAAAAGACAGCAACATTACATGAATTGTCTTTCTTTTTTCTGCAGCACTATCTATGATTATGCAAACTGGACCTCTTCAAAAAGTGGTTGATTTAATGTGAGTGTTTAATTTGTATAAATGGAGACTTTATTATACTGTCCATATACTGCTTGAATACTCCCTACAATCTATGAGAATAAATGCACATAGTTCACTTTTACTACAGCAATAATCAAAGCAATAATTGTTCTGTATACTGTATGACTGGTGTTATATCAGGTATTCTAATGTGTTTACCACTCAACTGTGATATAGTTGTAACTCTGATGCTGCTTTTATCTTGTGGGACATTGTGCATGCAGGATTGCCCCATTGTTGTTTTATGAATGTGCCTTTTAAACATCTTTTTTCTTTTTTTTTTTTAATAATGTGTTATAATGCATCAAAACAGTGTGGCTTGTCTTTAAAAACAGCTTTGCTGGCCATCATTTACTTTGATTCACTCAAACTTTTATGAATTCCTTAAGGTATATTGATTATTTTCTCGAAACTGATTGAATTTAGGTTTTAAAGTTTAGTGTCAATCAATGTAGAATATAATATTGATGTCTCAGATCATATCAGAGTATCTTATTATGCAATACTGTGATGATAATGCTACTGTTGAATGTCATTAAGGTGGAATTGGTTACCAAATAAACAAATGTTCTGTCATCTCTGTGAATGTTTCTGATATTTGATAATTCACTGAAGAAAAAATTATGTTTGGAGGGAATTGAAGAATTTTGTTATTAAGAATTCCTACTTTGAGGAGGCAAAGGATCTCACTCACTGAATAATAGATGACTTGAACTACTTAGACTGGATCATTTGATGCAAGTTTGTTTGACAAGATGTGTTTGTGATCTTTAAAGCACTATTCCTATTCACATATATCTACACAGCGGAGGTTGTGATTCATTTGTGAAGAGTGACATTTTCAGATCTCCATTCCAAATAGTTTTGATGAAATGAATGTTTCACAATTCAATATGGAAGGTCCAGACTATTATTTTTCAACCAAGCATCATTTTGTACAAATGGCTTGATGCCTGCTGCTGTTAAAATATCTGTAAACCATTAACTGCTGTCGCAACAAACAAATAATTGATACAGATTCAGTCTACCAGGGCCTTGTGAGGTCTCCTTGAATCAATGCCTAAATCCTCTTTATTTAAATGTCTGCGATTTGAACTAAAAACCAAGACCATGACCTTGTGCGCAAGCCCATCTGGCTCAGAAGTGGCTCATGCAGGGAAAGCGTCATTAGCGGGCATATTTCCATGCCAGATTGTCAGCTCACTCAGCTCCGTGCTGAAGGTGACTTCGCTGTATCTGAAACGAGGGTCCTTTTTATCTTCCAGGAAAAAAAAAACTGTGGATGTTGAGTAGCACACACTCACACATGTACGCGTGCACAAATGCAATGTTTTGCCAAACCTATAAATGATTTATCTGCACTGCAGCGAACGGGAAAGGTTTAGTGAGGTTATTTCAGTGGATAAAAGCATTGCGTAAGCACTGCTGAAAGATGAAGGGGAGAGGCATTATGGGAAGAAAGAATGAGGTTTTTCATCTGTTAGTTAGCTGATAAATTGTTCATTGGTAGTCCAGAGGGGGAGGAGAATTCAGAGTGAATCATGCACAATAATTAACGAGTAATCACACACAAAAGCAAACAGAGCAGTTATGAATGAAAAGATGAATCATGACAATTGAAAACAGCACATACAACAGCAAGTTTAAAAATATATATTAAAATGACAAAAAAAAAAGAATCTAGCACACATTTTGCCAGCCTAATAGTAACCTGCTCTTCATGCTGACCTACTGTACCACTACGTGCCATTTACATGTAAATGTGACATGTGAAACGTGATCCTCACTTTGGTTCCATATTTGGAACACCCCTCCATCTAAAGTGACCAATACATATAGGAGCCTGAACCTTAGTGGTATTAACACCATGCACCTTTCAGCCAAACAAGTCCTCTGGGACTCATTTGACCCATTTTAAATGGGGTCGACAGAACTCTGACCAGTTGTGACTCACGTGATTTTTGGTTCAAAACAGGAGTTCAGGGAACTTTTGCCCGTTTGCCCAAGTGCAGAGAGCCAAATATAACAACACATGATGGTGTACAGGTTCTGTTTGCACTGAAAGCCTCAAATGTCAGGGACATTTTCTATTCCTGTATTTCAATCTTAATGGATAAGATTTAGAATGGCCTATTACAGAGAAAAAATGAACATAACTAACCAGAGCTAGCAGAGTCTTAATAAAACGTCTTAATAAAGAGCCAGAAGAGAATATTGATAATACTAATATGATGAGTCATGTTGGTTTTATGGAGTGTAAATGCAGCACACTCCCTCACCAGTGCTAATGTGGCATCTGGGGGTGTGTGCACTTTCTAAGGTTGAAGGTAATCCTTTATTTAGACACAAGACTTACAACTGACACCACTTACACTCTACTTATAGATAACTTTGTATGTCTCTCGCTAGCTCGCATAAACATACACACAAACGCACAGACACACACTATTTGTCAAACATCTGAACAGTTGAGCCAGTGTTGGACCAACATTTGATCTCTGTTAAGGCAAAAGTCTTAACACTGAGTCATCGGTCTAATCCGGAAACACCTCTCTGTCAGGCTCTTTACAAACAGAGTTAGGTGAACAAATCAGCACTGTTTGAACTGCCCAAATATCATATAACATATAAACCATGTATCTATGTAATCAACAGAAGATTCTTAATGGACAGGCGCCTCATAAGCCTTCATCCTGTGATTATTTTGGCAGCAGGAACAGTAAAAACGTCTACTTAACAACAAAAGTTGTAATCCATTGTATTTGAATTTTATTTTCTGTAGTTCAGATGATCGCTGTCTTCTTGTTACACTTAAAACAGTTGGTACTCATTCTTAAAGCTAGGGTAGGTACAGCCTGACAGCAATCAATAAATTAATTGCTCTGGGAAAAAAAGGAGAAAAATCTGTTATCTGTGGCTGATGCAGGTGTGTAATAAGCCCACCCAATCATTGCCTTTGGCCTACCTGCAGACATTCTGCCTGTGTACTCAGCATGAAGTGTAACGGACAATGCGAAAGGAGTAACTTGCAGTGACAAACCTAGCTTGTCATGGCTTTACTGAGCTTTATAGCAAGTTCCAGCTCATTGTCGTCCAGCACAGAGCTCTCATAAGGTCGTTTTTGGCTAAAGCAGAATGATGCTTAAAAAAACACTGTTATGTCACATGATGTCATTGGAGATTGAGAGCTGTTTTACTCCAATGTTTTGGTCAAAAACCTGATTGGAATTTGTCTAGAATGTTGTCTGCAGTCAAAGACAACACTGAGCTGTTTGGCAACAGATTTCTCTGAAATGATTGGTATAAAAAGCAGCTTAGATATAGGCCTATAGCTATTGGGAAGGGATGGATCAAGATTCATTTTATTTTATTTTATTTTTATTTATCAAAAGATGCCATATATTTAGATGTTGCTGGGACACAACTAGGCTGCAGAGAACTATGATTAAGACCACTGACTGCATGGTCCTTCTGGACCAGGTCAATAGCTTTGCAGCGTCTGGACCATTTGTACAGTAGATGGCCCAGAGGTGACTTGCTGAGGTAAGTAAAAAAGGAAATTACATTTTCTAATAATGGGACCTAAGGGGAGCATATAAAAGGCAAATAATAAGGGACCCAAGACAGAACCCTGAGGCACACCACAGAAAAGAGCAGTAGTTTCATACATGTAAGGACTAAGCGATACAGAAAAACTTCTATCTGACAGTCCAGGGCACTCCCAGAGACCTCACCTGCTCCCTTTCAGTTAGGATACAGTGATCCACAGTATCAAAAGCTGGGCTAAGCTC
Source organism: Nibea coibor (assembly GCA_023373845.1). Lineage (NCBI taxonomy): Eukaryota > Metazoa > Chordata > Actinopteri > Sciaenidae > Nibea > Nibea coibor. Next base: position 7,066,905 of record CM041720.1, on the reverse strand, counting down.
CAGCAACACCAAATCAATGCAGTGACAGAACAAGTTCCCCATATCAACTTGAAAGTTGATAGTATGACAGTTATGACAGGGATAACAACTTATTTCGACTGCCCCCAAGTGGCTAAAAAAGAAGTAGTCTAGAGCTTAAAATCAGATGTTTTAAATATGAATGTGCTCAGTATATTTCAGAATTATCTGTCAATCAGTTATAGTAATATCTGTTGTATCTAAGGAGACATCTGTTCTTAATAGAACAATTTCAGGCAACTGAAAACTTGAGATGTCAATTAATTATTCTTGGAGACCGTTAATATTCCAAGCAAATATAACTGAAAATCTGGCAATTCATGTATGATTGTGCTGGTGCTGGTCATGGGAAAACTAATGACCAGATGAGAAGATCATCTGTAAATCATTAAAAAAAACATCCCCTGAGGACCATGAATGTCTTTATGGCATTTTGGCAGTAAGTTATTAGGATTATTGTCTGGAGCAAAGAGTTGGCTGCACAGGCTGTGGGAAAGCAATACATTAATGTCATATCGGGAACTGAAAGTGACAGGTACATGATGTCTCTTCCCTCTGTGTGTTCAGACACTTTCTCTCTGTCCAGAGCAGCAGACTGTTGCCTAGTAGAGCGAAACTCACAGTGATCTTCAGTGCAAGTTGGACTGCCAAGTGAGAAATTCTCTTTAAGTCTGCTGTCTCCTCTTACAGAAGCTGTGGCTGCTGCTTTCCACTTGAACTTTGACCTAGGGGGATTCTATGATAATATCAGAGTGTGTCTCCGTAACGCACTGTGTGAGCTGTGTTTGTATTTTATTGTGTCTTTGCCACAACATTTGCATCCATGTATAACTAGAAATGGTCACTGTGTTTTGACTCCTGGGTATTTTCTACTTCTTTCTCTGTTCATGATTCAGTTTCATATCAAATTACTTTTTATTCCTGGCATTATGAATGCCAGTGTCTAATAATAGCGTAAAGGAATTAAGTGAGTTCTTTTTTGTCAAAGCTCCATCACTGGCTTCATTTTTCAATGCTACGCGCCAAAGATAGGTCATGGAAAATGGTTTATCAGAAGATTGAAAAACTACATGATTGTGGTTTGGGTGTGCCACACGGGCAGGTTATTTATAAAACATACCACCCCTCATTCCTGTCCCATACTGTGGGATCAGTCAGTGACCTTCACTGGAGACGGTAGAGCCTGCTGACTCTGCTGCATGGCCATAAGGGGAGGAGCAGAACGAGGGTTAAACTGGTGGGCTTTCTTTTTTTTTTTTTTTTTTTTAACCCTTATTCATGTGCAGTAGGGATATGTGTGCAAAATCACTGACTTTCTTAATACACAATTTCACAGGCTTGTATATAATTTAAATGTCTTTTTTTTTTCATGATTTTTATTTTTCTGTTTCATCCGTCAGTATCTGCAGAATGATTACAAAGCAAATTTGAAGCTTTTCTGGATCTGTGCCATGCTCCATGCTGGGAGAGCCCTCCACCAGTGATGTCATTGCTAGCTAGCCCCAGAGGACACTGCAGTTGTGGATGCAGTATGTGTGTGTGCGTGTGTGTGTGTGCGTGTGTGTGCGTGTGTGTGTGTGTGTCTGCAGATGTAACAGTACAGTATGTATATATGGGAAGCTTGAGTGAAAAGAGAATGTAAGAGCGAGAGGAAGGCATGCATGAAGAGATCCCATACATAATGCAAACATATCTGGAAGAGGTTTTGGTTGAAGCTTCCTAAAAGAGGTCAAGCTATAAAATATTTACAATTAACAGACATCTTTGTTCACTTTGATGATTTTCTGTGTGTCGTGACATAGTGTGTATGTACACAGGTTTGCACAGTATACATTTTTATAAATCAGTCAATCTACTGTATCACCATGTTTTTATTGCCCCCCCCCCCCCCAAGAGGTATCAAGACAGTCCTACCAATATAACCTCATGCAGCTTTTATTTCACTGACAGGAACAACACAGCACATGTTACATGCATGAAATGCCACATTATTGGCTCAGAGGTGTTTTTGAGACTTACTCTTAACCTATGGTTTGTTGTTATAGCGCTACCATCTGGACAATCTGTATATATCTTTCTGAGTGGGTGAGAACTTTGGGAACTATAGCTGTTCTGGCTTCTGAGACAATTTAGGACAGAAGAATTCCCTGTGGTGAAATTAAAAAGGCTTTTTGGAGCTTAAAAGAAAGCTAACACCTAAACATATATATATAAAGAACGTAGCAATTTCATGAATTCTGTCCCATTTGTTGACTTCTCATATTAATTCACCCCAAGCTGTTATGTGATGTGATATCAATTAACAAAACAAAAACAACAACAACAAAAGAAACATCTACACAAGTCAAGTCGAGTGATTTGTTTTATTCACAGATGATCTCTCATGTAAACTTGAACGATCAAAACCCAACCAACGAAAATCTCATCAGTTGTGAGTCTGAGGAGCCTGACATAAAAAAAAGAAAAGAAATGAAAGACACAATGGCAAAATATGTGGTAAGACTGAAAAAAGGGATTTTATGCATAATGTGCTTCCTGCTGGTCTTTGCACTATCCCTAGTATGACACTTAAACCATTACTGAACTTTTTTTTTACTGTACTTAAATACAATAACTAAGTGCACCGAACAAGTTATACATCTCTTCAGAAATGAGCCTTCAGATTAACACAGAGCAGAACAATAATAATAAAAATCTTCATATAAATCATCACGTAAACAACAGAGTGAAAACAGGTTCATTGTAGATTTCACAGAAACTGAAATCACAGTTTTATGTTTTCTCATAATGACACCGTGAATATTGACAAAAAAATCTTGACAAACAAACAAACAAACAAAAAAAAAAAGAGTACAACTTTCTAAAACAAATTTGGTGTGCATGACACAAAGTTAATCTCATCGCAGTTTCTGGTTTTGCATTTTGCAGTTTTAATCCAGTGAGTACAAACTGTTAGTGGTTATTCTGGTCATCTTGGAATGGCATGATAATGATGTCACTGTATGCAGGTGTTATGACATTAAAACATATAAAAGACATAAAAACATTACATATAGGAGCTGTGTGTTGGAAAATCAAACTCAGAGGTCAAACACTAAAACAGGTTTGCATGTTGTGAAATAATGTTCAAGTTGTTTAACAGGCTCTTTGTGCTGCCGAGTTAAACACTTTCACAGTGATATCAACATTCATCCATTAGAAAAAAACATTGAATCGGACTCAAGTTTGACCTGGAAACAATCCAGATAGTGAACTTTTACCATCCACTTAATAAAATCCTCCTGCTCCCACGTGACTTCCTGTCTACGGGCCCTGCAAGCCCTCCGGCTCCTCTCTGATGGTGCGGTAGTGCTGGGGCTGATTCTGAGCCAGAGGAGAGTCCGTTTCGGTGAACAGGGCCGGTCGAGTCCTCAGTGGGACTTTCAGCAGGAACTTCCGAGATGTCACAAGATCACCGTAACCCTGGCTGTGTGAGAAGGCATAGCCAGACCGGCGGGTGCTGATACGCCTGACATATTTGCGAGGCTGAGTAGCTGGCAGCGCCTCCTTCCGCACCTTATGTCTAACCTAAACAGTGGAGAGCGAGTTTTTAATTTGGTCTTCCATAATGGGTACATTTGATCATTCTGGATGGTTTATTGTTATTACTATCGTGACATCAGAATTAATATAATGTTCTACATCTAAAATCAAAATTAATGACCAAAATTATTGTTACAAAGTCCAGATTTTTTCTTAATCTCATTGGAATTTGAAATGCTGATTTTTACCATTAGCTACCATGCTAGTCAGCTAGCTTGCCATGTTAATCATATAGCTCATGCTACCTTTAGCAAGAATGAATGTTATTATGACTGACACCTGCAGACTGTCGAGGTAAAATGGTAGAAAGCTAGGTGGAAAAAGAGACCAATATCATCCTCCTGTTTAATTTTTGCTGCCTTGATGATATCCCTTATATGTACTGATCATAACAAAAGGCCAAACTGTAACTTGAAGGATAAAGTGGAAAGGCCATCTTTCGTCATTCAGAACATATTAACTTTAAAACAGTGTGCATAAAAGACAGGATGGTCTGTGTCATGTGTTCTCTCTTCTCGTCTCACCTTGTCATTAATGGTTGGCCGAAGCTGAATGAGAATGAAGCGGAAAGCCACCACAGGAAGAATGCAGAGGAGGGAAGTCAGGAAGATGGTGAGCCACACGTTAGGCTGGTTTAGAGAGTTTCTTGCGGTACCTGCATTCCCAAAAGCATCAGACCAGCAGTCAGAATCACATAGTAAAAGGCTCAGCAGGGTGGGAAGATGAAAATTTGAAGGGACCTTCAACTTCTCTGCCTCCATAAATGAGCTGAATCTACTCACCGATGAAGGGGAACGCGGAGGTGAAGATGAGAAACATGCCGTTGCTGTACATCGTGAATGTGATGGCAAAATAACCAGCCAGGCTGCCCCATACGAAGAACTGGTTCACCGCTGTCCAATAATATGTGTCCAGACTCAGCTGAAAAATGGCATTTAGTTAATTTATTTCTAATTGTGGTGCATGTGTACTGTGCTGTAATCTAGATAAAATAATCAATCTTTTTTGGCTAATCTATTGAATTAAATACCTTAAAAAAAAATCAAGGCACTTCATCACAGTGATACAACCTGTGTGAGTGTACCATAATCCTTCTGGTGGCAGGAACTGTATTTCTCACCTGTATGCTCATCACAATCAGCAGACAGGTCTGTGCCAGTAAAGCAAAGGACTGATAGTCGGCGATGTCTTTGCCGTCATCTCGGACCGTGTCTTGCATGGCGGCCCATGGGATGAAGAAGAGGATGAGGGAGCTGTAGCAGCTCTTCATCATACAGCGCACAAAGGCTTTCTTACTGAAGTACTGGTTCAGCTGGCCTGGAGTGTACAGCTGAGGATACTGGAAACTCCAGCGGTCATTCACATCCTACAGAAAGTAACGATTAGAGAAAGAGAAGATAAAGCCTGCACACCATGGTGCAAACTACTGAGAAGTTATGATATTAAACAAAAAAGAATAGTTTCTGAGCTATTTCAAATGTATGACTGCGTGTCCCTGAAGTGCATACCTGGTCAAAGATGCTCAGGCCGAGCACAGGAAGAGCTGTGTACATCAGGTTGTACAAGGTGATGAACCACTCGTCATACACAGTCTACGAACAAGAACAAAGCAACATGTTGTTTCAAGTCTATGGCAAATTCCAAGACTGCAATTTGTGGCCTTGTGATGGTCACATCGACTTAACCCATTAAATTACGTTCCAATACAAGTCCCTCACCTGTGCAGAGAAGCCGCAGAAGAAGGCGTACCAGAAATGCACAAAGGTGAAGGTGAAGTTCTTGTAAAAGAAATATTGCAGGAACTTGCACATGCGAAGGTAAGACCAGCGACCGTGCACCAGCAGGAGGCGCTGAAGGTAACGGAATTGAGCGAAAGAGAAATCACTGGAGAGAACTGCCTGCATGCCTTCCTGACCGCTGATGCCGACACCGATATGAGCAGCTGAAGGACAGGCCAAAGAGAAAGAAAAATAATTCATACAATGAGCAACTAACTGTTTTCCAGCCGTTTGCTTCTCATTCAAACCTCTGGCTTTTGTAATAGCGCATGAGTTGAACATACGCACCCTTGATCATGCTGACATCGTTGGCCCCATCCCCAATGGCCAGTGTGACAGCCTGCTTGTATTTCTTAACCAGCTGAACCACCTGGGCCTTCTGCAGAGGGGTGACCCTGCAGCAAATCACTGTCTGACACATACACGCTGTTCTCAGCAGCTCCAGCTGCAAGTCCTTCTCCAGTGCAAAGGCCTGAGGAGGAAAGGGAAGAAGGGATTACAGGTCAGGAGTCAAGTCATCCACACACAACTCTGCCCCCTCAAAGACTTTTCAACTGGCACAAAGAAGACCACAATGACAGGAATAAATTCTAGTGAAAAATTATATATCATTTATTTCAACATTTTTTTCTTGTTGTCCCAAAGGCAGTTAAATTTAAATGTCTAAAAATCCTCCCACAATCCAAAGACATGCAGATTAGTGAGTTATGTAGTGATGTAGTGGCGTGAATGTGAGTGTGAATGGTTGTCTCTCTGATTTAGCCCTGTGATGAACTGGTGACAATGTCATCTGGGATTGGGTTGACCCTTATAAAGATAAGCAGTTAGGAAAATTGATGGGTGAGATGGAGTCTAAAAATAACAGAATCAGCCTGCAAAATCTCAGTGTGTGTGTTTTAATGTAGCCCCTATCAGTCTGGCAAGTTTTCAGCTGGAGTGAATAACTTTTTGGGGCCAACCAGAAAACAAACAAACTTTACAAAAACAGGGCATCCGGTGGCCACTTCCTCTGAATCGAGGACACGTAGAAACAAAGTTTACATAAAGTTGATTCAGCAGCTACTGGAAATAGTAACACCTGAAACATCTTTCTTACCAGACTGTGTCCATTTATAACTAGGGCATATTCTCCATCCACCTTCTCATCCTGCACAGTCTCTGTCTTCTGAAGCCAAAACAGGCCTGCACGGGCTTTTATCACAGATGGCTCGTCTGCAGAGTCTGGACACATTTTCCGTCTTGCATTCCTGAAAACAAGAGTACATGGAGATGATCCGGCGCAAATTGTGTTTGTCTCATCAACACTTAGATTTCCTTCGATTATGAAGTAAACAACTAAACTGGTAAACACGAGTGTGCTTTTTGCTGGCTGACTTTGATGTCTGGGTATGAATTCAACATTTTTTTTAGATGATCAGATGACTGCACAGTAAAACCTGGCCTGAAAGCAAATATATTCAGTCATAGCTGAACAACCGTAACAAGGCAAGACAGGCCTGTCAACTTTTTCTGTGGATTTCTGCACTCAGATTTAGTTTATTGGAACTAACTTACTGTAGCTCCTCTTTGACTCCTTCAGCCGTATTGGCCGCCACAATAAAAATCTCTTTCATCTCATCTCGCAGCATATTGCAGGAATAGCCGATGTTCTCGGCTGTCTCTGTTTCAAAATATCGATATTTACAGTTACTGTGATGCAATACACACCGAATCAAGAATACATGTAACAGTGAGAGAATATGAGAATATGAGAATGTATTTTACTGTATTACTTTGTCAATGCTGAATGTTTTGAATGGGAATATACTATGCATGACACTAACCCTGTTTATCCCCTGTCAGCACCCAGATTTTGATGTCAGCTTTAGCCAGTTGTTCGATGGTCTGTGGCACGCCATCCTGCAGCTTGTCCTCCACAGCTGTCGCTCCCAATAGCTAAAAACCATACAGGATAAGGTGGTAATGTGAGAGAGTGTGATTCTGTAAGGCGTCTCCAACAATACTTTCCCTAGCAGGCACCTAAACCTGAGAGTTGTTAAGTCAATCGCACTATCTAGATGCATTAGAATATTTAGCAGGTGATCTAACCAGCAGGTCTTTCTCTATCTCTTCATAAAGTTCATCCAGTTTCTCCTCTCGTCCCACTAGGGCTGTGCTGGCCTCATGGTGGCGCTGTTTCCACTCATCCATAAAACTCTCATCCAAGTCCTTGTAGGCCAGAGCGAGCGTACGGAGGCCTTCGCCTGCATACTCCTGTTTTGGTGAGACAGTGTCAAAGCAGTTAAAAACAAAAGTCCTGTGTATGTTTGTTTTGTATTGGCATACACCTCACAAAAATCCAAAAGCATCACTCACGCTGAGGTGTGTGTTGGTAACGTCCACTAGTTTCTTACAGGACGGGTGCAATCTTTCAAAGACGATGGTGTCTGCTCCTTTGCAAAATAGAGTCAGCTTGCCTTCGGGGCTGCGCACTGGAAATCGCGGTAGAATTTGATATCAGGACAGAGTCAAATTGTTAAATGTGACTAATCACATCTCCTTACATACAACATAGACATTGTGCCCCTTCTTTCTCTCACCTATCACTGACATTCTCTTGCGCACATTATTGAAGTCAAGGACAGCCAGAAGTTCATAGATGACTTGTTTTCCCATCTCTACAACTGTGATGCTCTCTGGTGTGCGCGAGCGGAACACAAACCCGAAGTTTCTTGCTGCGGTAACCAGAGCGCCCTCATCAGGGGACTGAGCTTGATAGTAGAGTTCCCCTGCCAGGAGATAAGGATGACAAGACAAAAAGGGAACGGCCTGTCACTGTGTCCTTGTTAATACTACCACTGGAGGGCACCAAAGATGTTCTCTTATATATGGGCCTGCAGAGGCCAAGAGACAGAACATAAACACAGTACTTCTGCTTTCATACCTTTGCAGAAACAAATAAGTCTATTAGAAGACCCTCACCCTCTTTCTTTTCATCAGGCATGACTGTGTGGCACAGAGCCAGCAAGCGGAAGAAGGCCTGAGCATCTGGGTTTCCCTCTTTCACAGTCTCCAATAGATTGTGGTCGTGAAAGACGAACTTTGGATCAGCCAGCTGGTTCCATGAGAAGTCCACTTTCTCTGTCTTCTGCAGAGAAGAAGAAGCACACAATGAAAAGAAAAACGTTACATACATTTGCACAAAATTCTTAAAAATATACATTTGTGAATCAGTTTTCCCCTCTCACCTCTGTTATTTCCACCCTATGTCCGGTAAAGTCATACAGCTCTCCTGAATAACAGAGACACATACCCCAAAATCAATCAATAACAGCTCATGCTGTTCTGTCCATTCAACTAGTTTTCATATAAGCAGAGCTCCTCACCGTAAGCTTTCCCACTGATTGAACACTTGTTGAAAGTCATGATGTTCTGAGTCAGGGTACCGGTCTTGTCACTGAAGATGTATTTGATCTGGCCCAGCTCCTCGTTAAGTGTGGTAGTCCTCGCCTGGGCAGGAGTGTCACTTTTGGGGTGATACATCTTCCTGTCCCAGTCTATGAAGAAGCTGTTACCCAGACGGATGATCTCCACACTGACATCGACACGCACACATAGGAATAAGTGTGAGACATGCAAGAAGGCACGAAGGTGGGACACCTTTGACATTTTTGTTGCTCTCTGATTTTATTATCTTTCTCTGTTACAACGTACCTGACGTAAAGAGATATGGGCACCAATGTGTTGAGGACAATGATGTAGGACCAGAAGGAGAGGAAGGATGAGAGACTGGCATCCACCCCTTTTTCAAGGGGGAGGAAGGCTACAAACATTGATCCCTCCCTCGCTTCCCAGATTGCATTGCCGATGGCCAAAAAGGTGCACATAGACGCCAGGAAACCAAAGATCTGATAGAAGTATGACACACATCTCGATATTTCAAGAAATATTGCATTGATGACATCAATCATTTCAATCAAACTGCATTTACAAAATTACTTTTATTGAGTTGCAAGTAACTAATTACTCTGATGTGACTTTGTGGAACATATTTAATCAATATGGAAATATTTTCAGCTAAATTGTACTCATTTGTATGTGCATGCTAGTGTGCAAAGACATCAAACTCACACACAACACCAGGACATTCATCAGGTGGTCAATGCTCGTCCGTTTGAATATTGTCTTTCCACTGTTCTGCATCAGTTTGGTGTCAGGACCTGGAGGGGTTCAATCACCTGTTAAGGTACACTGACAATTATATAGCTTGAGACACTTTGGAAGGCAAAGTCCCAGATAATATTAATGCACCATTAATATGTAATATTAAGTGTATTCTAGATGTTCAGTGGATATGGTGGTTTGCCCAGTAATCAGAAACACATTGCTTTTATCCCCGGCTCCTCCATTCTGCATATCATATAAGTGTCTTTGGGTAAGACACTGAACCCCATATTGCTCCTAAATTGTGTGAATGTGTTTAGCTCCTGAACTGATGAGCAGTTGGCACCTTGTGTGGCAGCCGAATGAATGAATGGGTGAATGTGATATTTAGCGTCATGTAAAAGAGCCTTGAGTGGTCGGTGGTTCTTCTTCAAAGTCTGTGCTATCGCTAACTACAGTAGCTGCTCTCATAATATCACCTTTTATTTCTGTTTTACATCCAGGTTCAATAAATTTTCTTCACCTTCACTCACTTCAATATGCTGGTGGGATCTTATCAATAAACTCTTATCAGTCAAAAGTCCAAAGTTAGCATTTATTTATTTATTTATTATACACTCTATGGTTAGCATATAAAATGTTAACTGAATGCCATTAGTTAGTCATTTACCAAAATGGTAATAATTAGCAAAAAAGATTAGCAGCCTTACCTGGCATTACACTTAAAATTTGAATTTCATTTATTTAACTCCTGTATGTTAATGTTATAGTTATCACTTGTTTATTACTTATTCATAACTTGTTTGTCATGTTTATAATTGAAAAAAAAAAGAATTCTCCCACTGCAGCTGGTCTGTTATGCGTAGCACGAGCGCCCTCTGCACGAGGACGAGGGCCCCTGCAGCCTTGAGTGGTGGACCCCAAACACGTCAGTGGTTTTACACGGTATACGGGGACCGTAACAATGTCGTTAGGTTGTAAAAAATGTGCGTCATTCAGTTCACCTCCGAAGATGACGAGGCCGAAGCACCACTCGGTGTTCCTCACAGTACATCCTCTGAGCAGCACCTTGTCATTATCCAAAGCGGTGGTCTGCCCGTTCAGGGACAGGGTGCCGGTGAATTTGTCCAGACGGTTGTTGGGAGGCTCACACCGCACTTCACCTGAGAGAGACGGAGGTTAGTGTCAGCAACACACCCAGAGTAACAGCTGGCAAGTTTCTGGGGATGGCTATAATGTGGACAATAAGTACATTTGAATATTTAAAAATAGCTACAATGTCATATTGTTTCAAGGTGCAAACTTAGCAGTTTGACTGAATATAAAAATATGCCACAGAAATTCAAATAACTTGACTAATATACAGCATTGATGTATGTCTCCCATTTTCTCCCTTCTCTCTAGCTTTTCCTGTTTCTGTTGGGATGTTTTTATTCTTTCTTTTCTAAAATGTAGCCTAGCAAATAAGCCAGAATGCAGTCTGTTGAATGCGGGCGTCTGTTTAAACTGTTGTTTCTTTCAGCTTCTCACCACTGAACGCCGCCAGCGCATCGATGCTGTCTCCCATCTCTCCGGTTACAGTCAGGGCCTGTTTCACCTTCAGGTTGGTTTCACTGGGGGGAGACCAAGAGGACGTGAGAAGGATGCGACTGACAGAAAGCGTGAGACATCAGCCGTCACAAGCACACACACTCTCACACACACATACCCTAGGGCTGCACACTCACCCATCTAATTCAGCTGTTTCTACGTAGACCAGATTGAGAGGCTCACTGCTGGACAGCAGCAGGAGGTCGGCCTAAAAATGAAAGGAATAGAGGATAATAAGATTAGATAAACTTCACTATCACATGAGGAACTTTGTCTTGGACTCTGCTGTTATCACTACGAGCATCAGAGTGTGTAGAGCAGCAGTATGCTCTAAAATGCCATCTTTATCTTATCTTTATCCATCATAGCATCTCCATACTCACTGTGACAAACTGATTATTCTCCAGTTTGATGATGTCTCCAACCTGGACATTCATCCACTTTTCATTTTTCAGTCTGTCAGCATAAAACATTTCATGAAATTACAGCACTGCACCAAACATTCATACAAAACACGACCCCTTCACAGCTGTATGTTTGCGTTTACAAATATATAATGTGAAATTTGTGTCTTAAGTGACTCACTTTCCATCGACGAGGACGTTCACCATGCGGTTATTCACTTGATTGTCGCTTTTGTGTCTGTTCTACTCAGATGGCACAGGATAGAGAGAAAAAGGTATTTAAATGACACATTTGACTTTAGTTCATTATTTTGTGTTCCGATATTGAGCTCTAGCTTAGTTACTTAAATAAATATAAATAGCTGTGTTCCCATTTAGTCCCAATAAATAGTTTATAATTATTAATAGTGTAATTTCATCTTACTATGTCATCGTTGGCGTCCTTGACTGCTGTTATAGACAGCACAAAGATCAGAGGGACAGCTGTGGTGAACCAGGAGAGCGAGGAGACTTGTGGGATTACCTGTCAGCAGAACACACACGCATACATATGAACAAACACACACATTTAAAATGATTTAATGCCTTCTGCATCTGCAGGATTGAATTATGTTTTATGGCCTTCCTTTTTTTGAATATTCTGCAAATACATCAATTTTTGCCAGGAAATACATGAAAAAAAAAAAAAAGCATGTTAACAGTCATCACAGCACCAGAGGAAGTAAACAAAGATCTATGTCTACCTGCAGGATCATGAGGAAGAGGAAGTAGGCATTGGCGAGCCTCTGGAACTGCTCAAAGAGGTTACGAGGCAGGAAGGTCAAAATGTTGTATTTGGATGTCTTGATGGCATTGTTCTGAAACAGAGGAGTGACAAAGCTTCAGTGTTGTGCGCTCAGCTATAACACAACCTAACTTAAGGACATTCAGCTTTTGTTTCCATACTCACAGCATATCGGTAAGACAGGTTGAATGACCTGTCATTAGCTCGTAAGTGTCTCTCCTCCTCTATGGCACAAATAAAAGATGGAGAGCAAGAGTATGTAGAAGTATTAGTGCTGTTAGTCTACTGACTGTTTATTACAAACACCGATCACCCGTAAAGACGTACTTAACATTTAATGTACAGGTAGTGTGAGTCAGATCTCACCTGGCTTTTTCTCTTTTCCACACAACTGGTCAAAGAATGATGCTACCAACCCCATCTTTAGCTCAGTTTGTCCATATTTTACACCTAGACAAAGAGCAACACAGAGTGATGCAGTCAGTGAAGCAGGGAATGATTTTGTTGTAGTTAGACTATAGCCAGATAGCATCTGAAAGGGGAAACTGCGGCAGAATTGAGGGGGAACTAGTTTTATCTATGGAAGGTGTTTGCATGCAACCAAGGTTCACTGTAAAGATCTTTATTAGGGATGCATACATGATGTAGAGGCTGATGAATTATTGTTTGACAATAGACAGTCATTTATATTATGCATTATTTTTAGTCTTCTACAAAATGTTTGTTAGGCTATATAGTATGTTTGTGAAGTTTTTTGATAGACTTGATGAAACTAGGAAAAATAAGGAACATCAGAGTCAGAGCTGTTCTCTGCTCTTCATCTTTGACTTTCTTACCCTCAGCTGTGCAGAAACTAAAGGTTCTGAATTTCTTTTTAGAATACACAAATGTGAAATTATCCTATTGACATTGACTATGAGAACCACGTTGAAAAAAATCCACGCGTTCTTCATCTATGCACTATATGCAAGATATATATTTGAAACATACAGGGAACATTTGCTTAGATGCAGTCATTAGGAAGAGATGCAAATGGGGAAAGGATAAAAAGTTACATCATGTTTAACCTCCACAGGCCGTGAAACAGTAAAGCGCTGTCCACTCAGTCGACATGCATCATTATGGTGGTGTTGGAGTGGTAAATATAAACTAAAATGTAAAGCTAACTGATGCTGGAGACCACGATTTGACTTTTTGCTTTCACTTTCAACTGCATGCTAAAAAACACACACGCCAAAAGAACACAGCGTTCATCCAGATACAACTGATTCCTGATTCATTTGTGATCAAAATGTAAAACTGTGTTCTTATTGTGGAGTATAATATATATAATACAGAGCCCTGGTTAGCCAAAGTGGAGACATTTAGGAGCATTTCTTAAACCATTTTAAGTTGATGTCAAGTTAACATGACATTTATGAGAGAAAACATGTCAGACATGCACGAGTTTCCATTTCAGGTAATACCAAGCAGCATCCTAGAGACTTTATCTGTACTGTAGAGCTGTAAAGCCACTCCTTTTGCCTCTTAACCCTTTGCCTTTGTACCAGAGAGAGATCCACGATCCAAGATTACGATAATGATATGACCATGAACATTCAACTCAGAATCAGAACCAATCAAGTAAGCAGAAAATCAAGTTTTTGTGTTTTTCCTGCATCATGGAACAGCAGATCATTTCTAAAAAGGAACATAAACAGTAACTCTGAAAAGAGGCATCTCTTTGCAACACCATGCTACTCAGCAATATCCAGATTTGCACTGGTCTACAGTTTAGAAAACCAAATGCCTCGGTTTGAGATCTTTGACTCAGTTATCGTTCTACTATGAAACTGAAAGAGTTATTGTGAATCTGAAGTGATTGAACCACTAGACATGGAAACATGAGCTTCTTATTCCAGCAAAGGGCTGCACGTCCACCGCGCTCCTAATGTCTGAAAAAGCAAATGAAAATCAGCCACATACCTCAAACAAAAATGTGACTTCTTGTGTCCCGCCCACACATAGACACAGAACACCGGGCCCCAAACAAAGAAATCAAAAAAGAGAGGGAAAACAAGGCAAGTTTCCCTCTCCTTCCGCCTTAGCCCTTAAAGTAAATCCAGGCCCCTCTTCCGTGCCCTGTTTGGGCTTCCAGACACCAATGTAGTCCCACACAGAGAAGGAGGTTCAACTGGGGCCTCCAGCTGAATGAAAGACACGCAGGATGGACGGCAGGTGAAGTGGTGTTGTGGTGAGAGAGGCGCCCACAGTAGGGGTTTCAGGTTCACACAGGAAGAGCTGGGATCCCCCCGCGCATAACAGCTCTGGGCTTAAGCAAACAGTGCAGCGATCTTTGGACCTGGATGGTGAGATGAGATAGGAGTGTAGGGGCAGTAAAACAACAGTACAGGTGTACGGCTCTAGCCAATCAGGGCCGACGTTATGGTTGTGATCTGAGCGGTCAGATATGGAACACACCTTGTGATGGGTGCGCATGCTCAGACTCAACAGATTTTTTTTTAATATCAGCTCCTTTAGTCCACAATTCACATTCAGGCGCAAGAAAAGTGAGGCATTTGTTGCATTGTTGAAGGATAAACATTTCTAATGACTTACTAATAGTGAGTTATGACAGCTCTTGTGACTTCATGACTGATATGCACATTCAGGTGCTTTCAGAAATGCAATTTAATACCTGGGTTCCAACACAAAGGAACTCTGTGTCGTCCAGGGGACCTCAACATGAACCGCTTGCTAAATTAGTTATTGTGTGTGTGTGTGTGTGTGTGTGTGTGTGTGTGTGTGTGTACCTGAAAGCATAGAGGAATTGATGCCTCTATGGGAAGATTTTTGGGAAGGCATGAAAGCAAATCAAAAAGGAAGAAACTGAAGAGTTCCTGGGATGTAAACAAAAGAACATATTATTTCATAACAGCACAGTAGTATGTGAAATAAATTCATTTGTAAAATAATAGTTACCAGAAGGACAAATCATTCTGGCATTTCTGATTTAATCTGGGAAATATGATCAATAATTCTGCAAGATTGTTGTATTATTTGTAGTTGTTGAATTATGCATTAAAACAAATATATGCCTGTCTAAATCTAAAATGCTAAAAAGCTGAATCTTATCATCTGTTTTGAAGAATTAATTCCAGAAAATTAAGTTAAATGTTAACATACATAATACATAATTATTTCATTTTATGAATTTGATATTGCCTGTGCAAATCACAAATACTTTCATGCCAAGAAACAGATGACAAAAAGTTGAATGTGATGCTGGAATTTTGTTTTCAGCTTGACAGCGGTTGAACTTTCTTTCAGTCGCTCATTTTCATCGGCTTTCTATGTTCAAAGTCAGCACTTGTCGTGTATCTTTGGCAAGTCTGTGCTAATTTGTTGGTAACAGCTGCCTACAAGCTAAAAACTACAATGTTTTATGATGCCAGCCTACTACTGTATAATGGAGGTGAATGAGACGAGGCGTTGTTGAAAGGTTCTACTCGGACTCAGTTGTCTCATACTTGAGTGAGTAGGAACAGTTGCATGCTTCTCATTGAGATATCAGTATTATAATTTCTAAAATATTCTGTAAATAGAGTAATAAAAGCTTAATCTTACTGTACCTACCAGACCTTTACATTTTTTTCTTAACTCGCTCAAACTGAGTGCTGTGCAGCTTAAGATAAAATAAAAAATAAATACAAATTTAAAGTCTGATCATCAGATCTGAACATCATCTCACTCATGTTGTACTGTAAATAAAAAGTGATAAGACACATTTATAGATACTTGTCGAATACTTTATACAAAATTCATTAAATGGAATGTTTACATGGTGACAACATTTCAGACAGTACAAAGAAAACATCACAAAAATGCAGTTACTGTGACTGATATATTGTACTTGTTAGCTATTGCAGTGACTTAATGATAGTGCAAGGGTTAACAAATAATATAGAAAATATAGAATAAAAAAAAAGTGAACACTTGCAACTTGGCACAAGGAACATGTGTATTGTATTGGCTATAAACCAATAAGATGAATTATTCACAAAGGATAATGAACTGTATGAACTGTAACAAAGAGGAATGTGAATGGGATTTCTACAGGGTGTGATCAGTTCAAAAATGTGCACACATTGAGGTTATCATATTATAGCAACATCCATCCTTCACTAAGAGTAACATTTTAATTTTCTTCCATCAGTTAGGAACAAATTCACTGGCACACGTCTCACTGTATATATGACTCTTATCCATAAAACTGAAACATATCTTACAATACAGTGATTGACATCATTCCAAACTATTAAGGATTAACATTTACAAAACACCAGAAGGAAAAGAACACAAAAATAACAGACTGTAAAGAAAACCCAGCCTAGATATATAACATTTGCAATATCATCAAAGATAAAAAGTACAAAATGATAAGGGACATCACTTGGAAAACTTATTTGACACCATGGGCAGAGAAGTGGCCAGTACTCATTGCTGAGAGCCGAAGGAACTACAAGGATTAAAAAAAACAAAAGATTAAAAAGATACATGTTTTATTTGTTTTTGTTTTTTTTCACCAAAGTAAGGCCACTCATAGGAAGAGTAGAAGAAAACAGAGCAGGATATATGTAAACCATAAGAAATTCTACACTCCAGCTGAGGAGCTTGTGTTCAAATGTTCAGATATCCTTTTTTGGAAGAAAAAGTTGTGACCTGAAAAGTTCAACAAGTAATATTTCTTTACCATAAATGAACATCTCTAAAAGACAGTTATCACTATTGTAAGTCAATGACGCAAAAGTAATTTCATAACAGACACTAGGTTGTCACTTTATTCTGAGGGTGTGTATCTCATCCTGTAAAGAACCTCTGTGCAACGACACAGCAACGGCTGTGCAAACTCTCAGACACGCCCGTCTGGCAAACACATCTGTCGGCAGCAGTAAACAACATTTTAAATCATGGGACAGCCAAAAATAAATATGTATAAAAAAATAAATAAAATGGCTGCACCATCACGGTTATAGCAGTTTTATGTGGAGCTGATACTTAGAAATAAATCTGGCCAGGGTTAAAGTTCACTCTTTTGGTGTAATTTCTCATGAGGTTTTGATTTTAATTGCATTGTTCTTCATTTTTACCACTATATCATCTGCTCATCGTATCACTGCTTCGTCTTTCCTGGGGATACAGGAATGGAAACTTAACTTAGCAAGGCACACATTTAACTGAACAATCCTTGATTAAGGGGTCAAATTAAGGATTATTAGTTTGTAAGTACCTTCTATTAACACATTAACTTCATCAGCTTCACCTCCGCCCTCTTATATTAATAATTGACAGACATAAAAAACTAGGACTGTCTCCTAGCTACCAAACGTCCATTCATCAAACAAAAGACCCCACCATGAGATAAACCATACAGTGTTTTCACATTTACTCAATCCATCACAGTGGAATTACAACAGGGCATTCAAAAGACCTATTTTTTTTTACTTCACACATTCACAGTTTGTAGAGTGTAAGGCATCAAACACATGGCCTCGGTTTGAGGGGTTAATTTGGGGTTATTGCACAACAACACTAAGGAGGTGTGGGAACTTATGTGGGCCCTCCAGTGAGGCCTGGCATCCTGGCACTGATGAGAAGAAGGGTGGAAAAAAAAAAAAAAGGATAAATGACTGAGTGAGTGGTTACTATCTAGTGAAACAGCTGGTGAGTGTGAAGGTTGAGTGAGCCAGTGTCTGTGTGGTTGTGTGCCGTACAGTAGCTCGGTAAATGACGAGTGTTTGAGGAACACAGAGAGTGAGTGTATATCTAAAATACCCAGTGTGTCGGTGAACTTGGCAAGGCGCCACCAAACAGTCAACAGCAGCTAAGACACATCAAAGGTCTAAGAAAGAGTCCACATGCCCGTTTACGGAAAGTCTTTCTCCCTCCTATCCAGCTCTCCTCATCTGCCCTCCTCTGCCGAGCGAGTCTCTGACTTCAGCCTCACAAACTCCTTGGCCACGTCGTCGTTGGAGCGCTGGGAGAGGATTCGCATGGCGGTGAGGCCTGTGTCGTCCATATGGATGCGTTGGCCGAGCAGGCACCAGCAGGCGCAGTTGCCCTTTCCCATGATGTCTCTTAATTGTATCACGGCCAAGCCAACCACTCTGTCCGCGCGGCCGAAACAGTAGTCTTTGACACAGACCTGCAGCTCGTAGCACTCGAAGCCCTCCTGGTTACCGAGAACACTGTGAGGAGAGAACACAGAGGTTTGAGGTTCAACAACAGAACAGCAGCTTGGTCACATAAGAGCTGCAGCACGCCAGACGTTTCTCTCAAGCATCTCAACAAAAACAGTAGATACTCTAGATTTAAAATAAAATAATTGCTTAGTTGATAAAATATTTAAAAAATATGAAAAAATACCATCCCCAAATTCTGAGATATCAATCAATTTGTTTGTTTTGTCCAACCAAACTAAAATCAAACGTTCACATATGATAAGACAAACATTTTGATTTGGGAAGATGAAACGAGAAATGTATTCAAAGTCAACATAAACAGATGTATATACTTTGTGCAGAGTTCAGTGTTGTTTTTTAACTTACAAACTAAAGCTCTCATTGAACTTTGGAGACCAGCTGTTGTTCTTGGATTTGGTCTGGAATTTGCGCTTCTTGTCACTGAGGTGAGGCCCAATTATGGTGATCTCCACGAAGGGTCGGAACATGCCGGACGTCTGCCATTTTAAATCATTGGCTCCCACAACTAAATGTGTAAAAAACACACACACACGCAGAGGAAGAGGATGATATCATCAGATGGCACTTGGCCAAAAATGCTACACATTTAGCTTCATGTTATGAAGACTCAAACAGACCTTTGACCGTCACTTTACGCTCCCCATTCCCAGGATGAGTGTGCAGCTCGATCTGGACAGACACTTCTCCTATTGGCTTGTCCACGCCTGAACCTGAACCCAGATACATAAATGAGCTTACATTTGGCCTGATAAAGGCAAAAAGAAACTTTGATTGATAATGCAGAGTCAGTATGAGAAAGGGAATATTGGAATTAGAGGTTGGGTTAGAGTTGACCTTCCCACCTGAGTCACATGGGGACAAAACCAAAATGTACAAAAGGAGAGCGGGTGGGAAAGGAGAGGAGGGCTGGCAAATCAATGAAACCTACCCCTGCTGGGCTGTATTTTTTCATTGGGAGTTAACCTAATACCCTTTCCATTGTGCACTGGCACAGAGGCAGCACAGGAGATAAAGAGAAGAGTAATACCATGTCAGCATCGAAAACACTAAATACACAAAATACAGGCGCAAACCTATTCAGAGAAAAGACACACTCATACTGCCCTCTACTGGCCTACAATGGATTCATTCTTTCTATATCCTTCTAGATATATTATTAGGCAGCAGTGTGAACTACCTTGTGCATGCTGGGTGGTCACAAAGGTCTTGATGAGTGTGTCTGTTGTCTGAGTGTAGAGGGACAGGGCGTGGCGTAGTGATGACAACTCAGGACTCTTTTCCAGGAATGCCTTCTTCAGCCCGTTGCCCCCTGCATGGAAGTATTGCTGCAAAGAAACAGGTAGGGAGTCTGCACATGAACAACTGGAGGTGCATTATATTTTTGTCCAGAATATAAAGAATTATTTTAAACTAAGTAAAGCAGATTGGGTGCATAGTTTTGGAGCCTTTTTGTGTTACATGAACACTGCAGAAAACAGCAGCTACTCGTAAATGAGCTTTTTTGTTCTTGGTAAATAAGTGTTAAGTTTAACAATGAAGTCAAGTGATTCTGAATACAATCAATAATTGTGGCAGCAAAAACTGTCAAAATAAGGTTCAAGTTGAAGACAGCCAGAAGTCTCCTTTTATTTTGAAAATCATCACTGCACTTCCCCGATTTGAAACCAGAGCAGCAACTCAAGGTTAGTTTTAACAACAACAGAATTCATTTTTCCAAAATGATCTAGCCAACTCGTTAATCCTGCTTTGTAAAATTCACCTCCTGTTTCACCCACTTTACCCTCCACACACTTTTCCCCCGGCCTGTTAAATCAGATAACTTAAGGCCACAACCTGCTTAGATAACCTCTCAGGGTACCTGATTAATGGATGAATAGTTGATGAGGCTAATTTGACCCGTCTACCCTCCACCCTAATGAAACCAAAACCTGCAGTATAAACTGACCTTGATAGTGTCCAGTGCCACGTCCATGACAGCACACTGCCTGGGGGACAGGCTTTTAGCCTCCCCTGCCATGTGATCCTGCACGTTCAAATGATGAGCGAGGAGATGAGTTAATTCCACAAAAATAGATTCACACTCTCAGTGTCATTTTGCAGTCAGAGTTTGGTAAAACTGAGCCAAAGCATGGAATTAAACATATGAACGCTTTCTGATACCTTGAGTTTGGAGAGCTGACCCAGTTCTTTTGCAGCTGAGAGAATCTGTGCTCCCTGAAAACAAAAAAAAAAGAGAAAAGATCAGAGTTGAGTCAGTATCTAAAATGCTGAGGCAAACACATTACATTAGACTGATGATGTTGAACACTGTTGAGCTTACAAAGGTATCGTTGCCCTGCGGCAGGACAATAGTCTTCTCCAGGCTGCTCATTACAATCCTCCACAGCTCCTTGAGCACACGCTTCAATACCGTCTTTTCACATACGGTAGCGAACAGTGTCAGCCTACAAAACACACACAAATAGAAATACACACAAGTTGATGAGACATCTAGATTGCACAAAGTGCCGGGGTGTGTTTACTCTAATTGGTCTATTTCTAAAATGGATTTCTGCAAACTCAAATTAAGGACAGAAGAAGAAAAAGGAAATAAAACAGGACATGAATAGACATGGCTGCAGTTTGACGCCTGCTAAGGTAGCTGAAAACATGCCAATATCATCAAAAAGTCTAAAATCTTGGTTGATCGACTCACTTTCCATCCAGAAAGTCCATGAGTGGTCGTAGCATGTTGTCGGAGTCGGCCTCCACTTGGTTTTTGTTGTTGGCGTTGAGTGGTCCTTTGAGCTGGTACAGCAGAGACGCCATCTGTCGCATACAATCATTGATACGATTCTGGAAACTGGAGATAAAGAAAATTAAGAGTTATCAATTAATCAGTTAAGGATTATTTGTGTTTTGTGTGTGTGTGTGTGTCTTGGGGGGAGGGGCTCAGGATTAGGTTACCTGTTCCCAAATGTGCTGCTGAGTTCATCCAGTACGTTGTTCAGCTTCACCTGCAGGTCGTTCAGTAGGTCACTGGCCTCTGTGTCCATCTGCAGAAAGGCAGGCAGACAGAATTGAAGGAGTTGATTAGATGGGACGTTTATTCGCTTTAAGTAAAATATGTCAACTCAAAAAAAAACTTCCCAACGCTCTGCAAAATGCAGAGAAAATGATCTATGGGAGAGTGAGCATGTGCCAGCTCTGTGAACATGAAGGACATAACAGCAGACTTTCATTTCATTTGTAGCTTTTGGCCAAAATACTTCAAATTACCTACATATGGCTTCAATAAGTAAGAACTTCAATAAGCAGCATCTGTCATACTTCATACCAAGGGACACTAAAGCAATAACAGAAGTATGTTTCCATGCTCCTGTAGCAGAAAATGCCCATTACAAACCATGACTGTAGACAAAAAAAGGTTTTAAATTGACTCGCACATGGCCGAAACAAACCCACCTTTTTACCAGCAGTCTCCGACTTTAATGGGAGCACGTTGAAGAAAAAAAGAAAAGTTTAAGACCACAGGAGATGTGAGTCTCACAAGCACGGGGTGAGGGAACAGGTAGGGAAGTGAAAGATCCATGAATTACCTCCAGCATACCTAACCCAGGTATACTGCGGCATCATCTAAATAAGCACAGCCTCTGGGGGAGCTAAGCCGTATGGATGAAGCCCTGGTGTGGCTCATTAAGTCAATGATCCAATGGGCTTTTGATGCATGGCCCGTCATGGTCACATGGCACCATTAGCGAGGAGAAACTAAGAAAGGAAGGGAAGGCTTCGGGGGAGAAAAAGGCAGCTAGAAATGGATGCTGTTCTGTTTGTGTTTTGTTTTTGTGTGGGGGCATATTAATATGCAGGAGTTTGTACACCTACACTCACCTTCACGTCTTCAAATGCACTTTCAGTCTATGACAGAACAGACAGGTGGAGGGTGACACAGGACAACCTCAGTTAACTCAGTGAAGTAACGTGCCATTTGGAATTGGATGTTCATTTAGACGCGTGAAGCTCTAGGGAGGATTGATGAAGCTCAAAGTGCCGCGGCAGCAGAAAAACTCGGGTGTGCACGTGACCTACCTTTTCTACTGGTGCATCCGTCTTTACATGGTGAGAATGTTTTTGAGACGTAAAAAAAAAGAGAAAAAAAATGAAAACTGTCCATAATTCTGTTCTGTTTTAACACTTCATGGTCAAACAGCCAGACAACAGAAACCTTTCTGTCATTTCTGCCATTTGAAATTCAAATTTGAAGAACACATTGTGCTGTTTAACACTGGTACCCACCTTATTCTCAGTCTATTGCAAACAAAAAAAAGAGTTACAAAGAAAACACAAATTAAAAAGTACAATTCAGAAATAACTGCTTCAGGGGAAATGAATGACCAGTTTTGAGGAAAGGTCAGGGAAAGTGCCACTAGAATAAGGTGAAAATTCAAAGTGGAAACCACCACAGATGACGATAAAGAAAGCGCATACAGTAAACTCCACCATGGAAACTACAGGGACGTCTTGTTTTAGTAGGACTGAGTATCACTGTGATGTTACTGGGAGTGGGAAGAGCAGGGCGCACAAGAATGACTTGGACTGATTAAAAACCACTTCAGACTGCAACAAACCTCAACCTCAATTTTCTCCCCTTCTTCCCCTATTTCCTCCTCCTCCTCCTCACTCTCCTCAAACTAGGAGGGGCAGTGAAAAGACAACACAAGATAACAAGATAAAAAAATTGAGGTTCATTGCTGTAAATACCACAACGATGTTCAGTTCATCTTGTTTTTTCAAGCTATTTTTTTGG
The DNA here is from genome assembly GCA_023373845.1 of Nibea coibor. Taxonomy (NCBI): domain Eukaryota; kingdom Metazoa; phylum Chordata; class Actinopteri; family Sciaenidae; genus Nibea; species Nibea coibor. Next base: position 7,043,578 of record CM041720.1, on the reverse strand, counting down.
GTGCACTGAAGCATATGCAGCCATGTATCACAAACATGTATGCATATGCAGTGAACTTGCCTGCCATGCTAGCATTCTATTGTTGCACTAGAAAAGAAAGGAAAAAACATGATTGATGACTTTATTCTCCAAAAAAAGTGCTGTACTGCAGAACCTACAAAGTCATTTGGCTTTTTGAGATCTGTTTTATTCTGTAAAATGATTATGCAGTACAAAATATATTAGCATTAGTGCACTTTCTGCCTTGACATAGCTCTCTGGTGAGATAACCTTAGCCCTAGCTAAGCTAAAACTAAATCTACGGATAAGATTGTTTCTTTCTTTCTCTCTCTGCTGTGCTGAAAATGATAAATGATAAATTTTGATAAACTACAGACACTGTGGTTATTCAGTTTATTTCATATTACAAAATAAAGCTAAATTCAAAAATAAAATAAAAAAGACTGCTAATTATCTTAGTATATTTAAGTATCTGCCATCTCAACTTTTTAACTCCTGTTAACTGCCTCATTTTCTTAAACAAATTATTTAAAATAGTCAAGAAAACTGAAACATTAGGTAAAATTATTTTTTTCTTTTTTGTGTGTAGCTTCCATGGCAAAATTCAGGGGCTAAAAAGTTTAGCCTAATAAGTGTTGACACAGGCAACATCAGTGAAATAAAAACATAATGTGACTTCTCCAAACCACCAACTTCAAAGGTAGAAGTTTAAAATCAACCAGGTTCATGAGTAGTGAAAGAAAATTCCATGTACAGTTACATGGAGGGAGATCCTGTCAGGATAGCATCAAAGGAGGGAGACTCATTCCCATTCAAGAAAAACAACAGCCTTGCCCTTCCACACAGAACAGATCTTGCGACTGCCATATAATTCCAGTCCAAGGACACTTTCAGGGGTTACTATCTATTCATCTGCTAGAACTGATTGATGAGCACTTTTGCAAAACAGTCTGAAAAGAAGACATTCTCTAATCTTGCTGCTCCAAAGGGATTCAGCCAAATACCTGCACACCTAAAGACATGCACATTAAATAACTAATACTTTGTCTTTGGTACTAATCAGTATTAAAGTCACTAGACTAGAACAAGCTGCAGTACATGCTAAAGAGATGTTGGCTGTGGAAGACTGGATCTACTAGGTTCTAAATTTGAGTTAAAACTACTAACGAATCTAATCTGTACCCACCACAGTCTTTGCTTCCTCATCCTCAGTTACGGCCTGCTGTTCAAGCCAGAGGAAGACGGGAGGGGAAAAAAAATCAATACAGTGGTCCACTGCATGCCATTAAACTGATTAAACAACTGAAAGATGTACTTTCATATGGACAAATATCTTCCCTGCTCCGACCGTGATGAAACCTACCTCCTCCTCCTCCTCCTCTCCTGCCTCCTCTTCCTCATCCACCACTTCTTCATTTTGCTTTAATTGTAAAGTAAACACACTGGTTCAAACTTTATCTACAGTGTCCAACAGCTGTATTCTTACAACATAACTAAAAAATACACTACAGCTACAATGACACATGGCAGGGACTCAAAGCAGAGCAAAGTCACAGCTGACAGAGAGGCTATTGATTGTCCTTACTACAACTAGCTACACTAAAGGACACTAAAGATTTCATTAAGTCAATGCCTCAATATTCTCTAACCTATTATGTAGCACAAGGTCTAATCTCTGTCAGTGTTGATCTATAGTGCAGCATCACATCAGGATGGCTTTGCTTTGTCCTAATACAGCACTACAGACCTACTTCACACGGTCTCAACTAAACCCACTGTACTGTACATACCCGTGCTTCCTCTCTTGCAACCTGATACACCAGAGACACAAACACAACAGTTGTACTGCACAAGCACCCCTAAAATATGCTTGTGTAAAGCATTACCAGTGGCATATTGGATGCTGACATCCATCCAGTATAATTTCAGAGCACATTCGGTTTCTTTTCTCATCTACGCCTTCGTCTTTAGACTTACCTGTTTGGCACCCATTGACTCGAACATCTTCTCCAGCTGGATTCTTAGTTGCTGCACATTATTCATCAGGACACAAGGCTGCAAGAGGACAGAGAAGTTATACACATGCACAGGAACTCCTCAGTATCTAAAAGACCCACTGGAGACTCTGTCAAGAGTCAAAACAATTGTCCAATTCTGACTGTATTTATAATATATTATATATAATGTACAGCAGGAAACTAATAAGTAACCACAGCAGTTACTTTATTATAGCATATAAAGCATAAAATAAGGGCTACAAAATGCTGTTACACCACTTACGATCTTCTCTTTTTCGATATAAGTAGGAAAACTCTTGGTCAGAATGGCACTGTACTGCAGAAGAACTTTGGCAATGGTCTGTAAAAATAAAGAGGAAGAAAAACAAAACTGTAGATGGAACATTTGATTTGCAACAATTTAACAGTTTAAAATCATTTGACATTACTTTAACAAAGTTGACTGAGGGGATTGTATTACACTTTCGGGGACCATGTCTCAGATCATCTCTCCTAACTACAGTATTACAAACATTCCCAAATGGCCCTTAATGTATTCTCTAGCATGCAGGAAAGCAAACCCCAAAACACTAAACTGTGCCATCCAATCGTCTCATGAGGAGAGTATTGTATCCAATTCAACATTGCTCTTTAATAAGAAAATATTAAATTCCTTTTACAAAAAAGTAAATGTGCACACAGACAATGCTGTTGCTGTTTTACAATTTCCCTCATGATATAGTATTTCTAAGAAAATTCACAGCCGGATGCTGCTTTTGGAAGTAAAAGACCATTGTGATCATTGACAGTCACTTCATTTATCAGTTATGGACATTTTTCTGAAGGCTCTGCGTTGTCCAAGTCCAACACTTACAGCATGATGCATTTGAGAGCAGGTTTTAGGTTTCGCCTTCTAGGGTGGTGTGTTTACCTTGGAGAAGCGGCGGCTGTACTGAGCCATGACGTTAGGGTCAGGACATTCCAATTTCCTGATGATCTCAAAGCTCTGGTTGAGCTGGGTGAAGATGTCCACCACAGAGCAGGAGAACAGAGCATGCTCAGACGTCTGCTGGAACTGAGACATACACAACATTCAGTTTATTAACTATAAATACTATCATTACATTGTATAGAGAAAGACTTTTATGATAACATAAGCTCATTGGCAGAGTTAACAGCATGTCAATGGTCAACTTTTTCTTACTCCATCTTTTTTGTCTCTCTCCAGGGCTCCATGCATAAACTCCATAGATACATCTTCATTTTCATCCAGCCACTGGAGCACAAACTGCAGGAACCACCTACATGGGAAGATAAAGGCAAGCACAGTTGTTATTGTGAAATATCCCCAACTAGAACTGGAGTTAGGATCAATCAATTAATTAAGTGGATCTTCAAAAAGAAGCACTTACGATGGGTAGTCGGGGACAATGCCCTTAAAGTTTGGCAGCTCCTTGACATATTCATTGTAGAGCCACTTGACCTTGAAGTGCAGGTTCATGTAGTCGGTGCTTTTACACAGCCTGTGCTTCTCGTGCTCTGCACGTTCAAAGACATGAAGAAAAGCTTGTGAGCACTGTGATGAATATATACCACAAAGTGGGAGAGATCCATCAAAATGCAGGTTCAAGGTTAGGATTAAGGGTATTTAGTGGGGCGGTGTTTAGCTCAGTTGGTAGAGCAGCTGCCCCATGTACGAAGGCTCAGTCCTTATTGCGGAAGCCCAGGGTTCAAACCTGATCTGTGGCTCTTTCCCGCATGTCATTCCCCATCTCTCTCTCTCCTCACATTCCTGTCACTCTTCAGCTGTCTCTATCAAAATAAAACTTGAAAAGCCCAAAAAATAATCTTAAAAGGATCAAAGGTATTTACAAGTCACAATAGCTCTGCTTCAGCTGCTTTGATTTGGACCTTTAGTTTGAAAATGTGTTTACGGGCAATGCTAATCCTAATTTTAAGATTACCAGCTAACTAAATTAAGTACCTCCTTAAAAAGACATAAAATAAATATAAAAATAATAATAATAATATAATCAGGTCCTCTGATGTGTCACTGGTCAGTACTTACTTTAGTATTTACTCAGATGTTCAAATTGTAATTGCAATGACTGCATTAAGGTCATCTATATGATTGTATAAATTAATTGGAAGAATTCTGAGTAAGCAATAATCATAATAATCACAATTTAACCAGGCACTTAGCCACCTTTTAGTGACCCACTAGAAACTACTGTACTACTACTCCTGTGGAGCAAAATCTCTCAGGAATTATTCCATCTCTGAACACGTTTTCAATTACTTTTTATATTAGTGCATGACTGAAAATGCAGGGGACTTCTCTCTGTACTATAGTATGTGAAACAGATATTTCACAGCGATAGCCTCTATAGGGGATTCATCATGAGGACAAGGGCTGGGATAAAAACTGACTGCCTCTGGGGACTGGTAGTGCTGTACGGCATAGGAAAAAAAAAAAATCACAGAGAGGCTCCTGGGAGATATAAGCAGCTTTCAAACCCTGCACAGTTATTTCGCTCTTTTCACTTCTTCCATACAATTGTATCATTTCTTCCAGAGAACTTCTCGTCTTGCCACTTGCAAGAATAATATTACAACGAGTTTATGGTATGGCTCTACTACATTGTACTTCAGAAACATATATGTATGTACATGACAATACCTGCAGTATTAACACAACATTTAGACAATGTTTGGTAATATATTTGGAGATGGGATGGAGTTGGTGGTCTTTAAATGTAAAGCATAAAATGACTAGGAAATGAGAGATTTAATACCAAAAGAATTTAACAAAGTAACATAAAATGACATCACAAACTGAAGAGTTCCATTAAAAAAAAAGAGTTATAACTTGTCTTCTGATATTACAGATAGAAAAACATTTAAAAGACTAATGATGAAACGGCAAATCAGTGTGATAGTGGATATATGAAGCTGAGTGTGACCCACCTTCCATGGCATACTTCATATCCTGAGCAAACAATGTCCACATGACCTCCGCCGACACCTTCCCTACGCTCAGTTCTTGAGGGAATCTGAGAGAGAGGCGACAGTTTGATACTGAGTTTTATGACCGAAGAAATGAAAAGTGATTTAAGCAAATATATTACGTGCACTAAAAAGTCAGAATCAGGTGTTAAGAAACCAGCTTGTTACTAACTGGTTGAGCACAGGCGTGTAGGAATTCCTGTCCTCTTCAATGATGGAGACAATGAGCATGATGAGTTTTGGCCAAAAGTCCAAGTTCTTGATGCTTGGACCCTGCTCCTCCAGCGGGACCTCCTCCTTGTTCTAGAATAGAACACAACACAGTGAGTCGCTAAAAAAAGAGAGACTGGATAAACACAATCAGTATAATAGATTTTACGTCTCTCCTGTAATGCCCGGCGGTATGATTAAAGGCAGTTTGACCTGCCACAGTTGGATGAGTACTCACAGTGTCAATAGGTTGGTACTGTCTGCTGTACAGCTCGTGGCAGTTATTGAAGATGTAGTCGTATGTAGAGTTGAGGCAAGCCTTGACACAGTCTCTCACCACCTGGCTGGCTCTGGGCGGGGACTGGAGTTCCTGCACCTGAACATGAGATAGAGATAGTAATACCGGCTGTGAATGACTGCAAACAATCCTGTATAGTACCTAACAACAGAGCATCTAATTTATCGGGCGTGCGGCAAAGACAAAAGGTCCCATTTAAACATCAATTGGTTCATTTGCTGAGAACCTACAGGGGATCAAAGATACAATACATGAAATGCTGTTAGCTACCTTCATCCTGAAGAAGGTGATGCTGGTTAGCAGGTCCACGGTGGATTTTAAATCCTGCAGTCGATCCTTGCTGCTGGCAGGAAAGTGGTTCTGCAGAGGAAAAAAACAAAACAAGTTTAATTAAGTTTTATTTACTCGGCTCAATATAATTAATGACAATTATGCTATTACAGTTTATTCTTGTAGGCAGACATTAAGTAAAAGCCAAATGTAGATTCACCATTTTAAGTGGTGTGGTGGTGTGATTTGACATTTAAATTTAACTTAGCATGTCAAGTGAAAATAAATAAAACATCATTATGAACACTACTAAAGCAATATTTCAATGTTAAGGCAACAATATCAATTTTGAGAACAATATATATTTATTAATGGCAGTGATATTTATTCAGCACATTCAAAATCTTACCCTGTAAGTTGAGAGGTCTATGCGCAAGGAGTTGTGTAGCTGGTCTAAAAGCTTGACAAAGCGTTCTTTCTGTATGATAAATAAAAGAAAAAAAAAGAGATGAGAGATTAGGAGACGAGACATAATACATTTATGTCTCTGTGAGTCTGTGTGTTTGTGCTAAAGTAATACAAACCCCAAAATTGGAGGCAGCAAAGCGGTCGGAGGCAGACACATTGGTGGAGGCGGTTGTGTGGGCGTAGAAGGCATTGATGTTGGCCAGCAGGGTACTCATCACTGCAGGAACCCCGGGACACATGTACTTAGACGACAGACAGGCAAAGTGCCTGGAAAGAGAAGCAAAAGGAAAACTTGATAAAGAAGCAATACTCGGGCTTACAAAGACATTTCATTCATGGCTGTGCTTTTTATTTGGTCAGCCTGTGTCCTCTCAGGGGTCTTGTTTTCGCCTAATGATCCCTATTAGGAACGGCCATTTCATCTGCCCATCAGCTAGCGGGCACGTTTATGCTGAAGGATGGCCCATTGGAGTGTGCTTTCTGTGAATGATGGGCTCAGCTAACAGGCATCTGTATGGAGCATGACATTTCACGGAGACAAATCCATCCTCGGCCCATTTATAATTGATTTTCTTTCATTTGGAGGCCAGCAGGGATCGACAACGGCATTGAGAGGCACTTGGATATGAGAACAAAATGCTCAGAAAGGGAGGGGGGGCTAACAAGGGAGGGGGATGAGGAGGTGACAAACACATTGACAGGTAGAGGGAGAGTTTTTTCTGTCTGTCACACTCACGTCATGGCCTGGTAGATTGACTCAATCCCGTAGCGCATGGCGAACTCGTCCACTATTTCTTGCGCCACATCGTCAAAGTAGACTTTCCACGCATCGTCTCCACGGGCTTCTGGGATTTTCACCACGCCTTGGCCCAGCATGTCAGTTGAGTGGTGGAACAGGTTCTGCACAAAATACAGTGTGTTAATATCATCTGAAATTAGAGATGTAAAGCGAGCAATATCCTGTGTGTTATCAACATGATCATGCAGGATACCTCGTGCAAACAGGTGTACTGCACGTGATACGGAGCCACTTTCTCCTCTCCCTTGATCTCCACGTTGATTTGGAGGCGAATGGCACCTGACACAGCTGACTTGTCTGTCCTCTTCTCTGTAATTAAACACAAGTACACACATTCCTGATTCATAACTCCAATCCAAATCCGTAACATGGACACGCATGAAACCAGGTCTGTTAACACAACAGTAATTACAGACTATTAACGTGGCAGTTCTATTGTAGGGGGTTCTGTTTCTACAGTTTGATGGCAGTGCAGAGCCGGCAACGCTAATAGAAGTCCGCCAGCTGATAGTGAGGGAGACAATGGCAGTGGGCTGTGGGGATCTGCGCCTGATCACTGAAGACACTTGAGCCGGAGCTTCTCTGGAGGTGGAGTGTTCGGTGGCTCACCCCTGCTATTTGCCCTGACAGGCACATCATTAAGGGTAATTTGTACATGTCGGCGGAGCGGTCGATTTCCGACTGGAGTGCTGCTACTTGATAATCACACATCAGGAGGAGAAAGGGGGACAGTAAGGAGGGGAGGGGTGCACTGGAGCATAAGAAGACAGAGATGAAGAAAATGTCTGAAGTGGATGGAGCTTATTATATGTCCGATCATTAATTTTCTGTCCGATTCTAATTCCTAATGACTCCTAACCAAAGGAGTATCTTGCTCATGTGGCTATCAGAGGGGTATTAAATCGAGCACTTCATGTCTCTCTGTTTAAAAGAAACAACAGCAGATTTATAGGCACATTCAAAAGATTTATTGTTGCCACCGTGATGTCAATTTCAGCACTTTAATCAAGTAGAAACAGATGCATTAGTTAGAGATCAAAGCAGTATGACATAATGCCTGAGGTGGGTAAATATATCAGTTAATTTCTGGGGAGTGTTTATGGATCAGCACTGAGTTGATGTCTGAATAAAAGCTGTGTAATAACACGGGAGAAATGGAGATAACTCAGAAATATAACCATCAGCTTACGTAGCCATAGACACCTGCGTCGTCACCACACAAATCCGACCTGATCACAGTCTGTCTTAAAAATATGATTTGAGAAATAAATCTCATTGTCCTACAGTCTAAACAAAGCCTAAGTTACTGGACTCACGCTTCATACTAATGAAAATATCTTTACACCCAGTGGAATAGTACTGGGAATTATCATGAAACAAGTTATTTTTCCTGCAATGAGAACTGCAATCATCAAGCACAAAAGGACCTCATAGGATAAGCCTGCCAGGAAAAGCTGGTATTTATATGCAGCCCAATATGGGCCTTGGGGCCACTCATTGTCTGTGTAAAAAAAGTTGCTGCAGGCTTGTGGGTAATGAGGTTCAAACAAACCACCAACTGGACTTACTGAAAATAGAAGTCTTAGCACCGAACACAGACACACAGATGTGTTAAGACTGTATGCCTCACCAGAACAACATAAATCTTTCATTAAGAGAAAGCAATGTACAATGAAATCCAGGTTGTTGTAGATGACTCCCCTGCCTATGAGAAAAAACACCCGAGGCAGAACTAAGCAAAAGAGACATGGTAAATGAAAAACAACGGGATAGGGATACAAGGGCCCATGGGATAAAAATGGCTTTATATTGTTATCTTTTCTTGAGGACTCAAGAGATTACTGGTTTCTCACTGGTACACCACCAAAAAAAAAAAAAAAAGCTGTAGCTGTCAGTTCTTGCTAGAGTTGTAGCAGTTATTATACATTATTCTCTTTATATTATATACCTTTTTTGCATGTAGTTGGCGACACCGGGATGTCTACATCCCTAGTAGCATCTTAGCATCTTAAAACACACAGATAAAACTGACCACATTTCATTCCGGGTATACGTACAGTGTGCTTCTTACTGAATATCCATAAACAAAACAACACACTCACCAAGGTTGTACCAGACGTCCATTTCCCCACTAAGCGTTCGAACTTCAATTATACTCTGGCCCAGGAAATCATCAGATTCCCTCTTGAGACGCTGCTTCACCCTCGACTTGATGTCATCATCCTCGTCCCACACGCGCACTTTAATTCGGTCTGAGGAATTGTGGCACTCACTGGGGAAGATAGAAAAAAAGAGACATGTAAACTAAAGCATGATACAACAGAAGATGTAAATCATAGAAGATAACAGAGTTTTGTAAAATGCCTTAATCCTTTTTTTTGAGAGTTAAAACTTCAGACTTTGACTGATGAAGCTTTTTTAGCACTAGGCTAATGTTTGCTCTGCTATACATCTGCACTCACACGAATAAAAAGAACCTTGCAGTTTTACATTCTTACACGCATTTTCTAACCATTTTTAAGACATTTTGGTGACTTACAAGTGGAACTTCTCCTCCCAGACAGGATTTAGGTTGCCATATATGGTCTTGGTTCTCTTCTTGGTCTTGCCCACCTGAACAGTGACATATGGATCACTGGATCCTGTCTTATCCTTTGCCTGAAGTCCTTGGGCACAAACGACTGTTGCAGAGATGGAGAAATAAAGATGCAAGGAACAACCATGAATGACATGCTGTACTGCTGAGACTGATGCAGTGGAGAAAACTTTGAAATCGTGGTTAAACCAATCAGTTTTGATCAATGGGATACCTGTGATGGTGATCTTGGCAGACCACTTTGAGGTGCCATCCAGTACACTCTGCTTGATGGTCTTCATCTGCTGCGCATGCATGGTTTTGCTAATTACATACACTTCCCTTATAAGTTCAAAGATTTCTGGTTTGTTCCTTTCCCTGATCTTCATTCTATCTTTCATGGCCATGATAATATTCTGAGTGCGGTCTTCAGCTCCATGCTTAGAACTCTTCTCCGCAGCACCTAAACATTTAACAAAAATGTATACAGATTAAATCCATTTTGAACATACTGTGTGGTCTCACTGGTAGCAGTGCATCCGATTAATGATTTAGTGAAGCACTCACAATCTTTTATATTTAACAAACTATCTATGAACCTTTGTTCGTACCTCATAAACAGCATTTTGGATAACTCAAGGGAACTAGGTTTAAATGAGTACTCACGCTGTAGACAGTCAGCATTCAGAAGCTCTTGGCACTTCTCATGGCACTTGACCCCACACTCAGAGCAACGCATTCCTTGCCGGGCTATTCCCCACAGGAGCCCCTCACACTCATAGCAGTATGTGGGCGTAGTGGCAGTCCACACCTCGAAGTTATGTGGTGTAGTGCAGGATATGGGATAGATGAGAGCCTGTAGGGTTTTCTTGTAGACATGCTGCTTCTACAGAGGAGAGAATTATTATTAAATGTATGGAATTTCTGAATCAGTTATAGAGAGAAAACTGGCAAAGGCAGGGCATTTTGAAATGATGATATTATCGAAGGCAGAGTTTTTAATGTGCTATACTCACCAGCTCCTCATCCTTGATGGAGGACCGTGCGGCCATGGCAGATGCAATCCCCGCCTTCCTGGCTTGGACGAGCGACTGAACAGGTGACAAAGGACATTTTGGCGAAGTTAGAATTTATTAAACACATATACAACCCACAACCAAGGGTACCTCAAAATATTACCATAATGATGATGATCAGATGGCTAAAAGGTGGGGGTGGTAGTGAGTAGGGTTAATTCTTACCAGATGATCAGAAAACCCATGTGAGTATTATTAGTTTTAAGGAACTAGTGAAGAGGAGATTACTAAAAAGGATCAAGGTACACCAGTATCAACACCATAAAGTGATAACTAATCCCTTAGCCACTTTTGTGAACGTGTTAGTAGTGTATTCTACCCTTGTGCTTTTATTATTTGTACATGGCTCAGGAGGTGAAAGAAATACAAACCAAAAAGGTGGGATATGATTTGTTGAGTACATCTTAATGATAATATCAAGTAGGAGGAAAATCTACCCATTACCAAGAGGAATCATGCATTCAGGAGTTTTGCGATCAAACAGATCAACATGCTACAGACAAATGTTTGGGGCAACTACTTGTTTTATTAGTCCTACTTGATATTTTGTACTTTAGTATAAAAGGGGGTGGCAACTGTTTTCTAATAACTTACCATAGCCTGACCAAGGAGAGTGAATGCATTCAAGAGAGTTGTGGGGAATAGTTTTGGGTTTAAGAGAGGAGGGAGAGAGAAATTAGCAGTCTGATTTCATATTTGACTCCATTTGTTGATAACAATCTCATCCCAAATTCAGCTCAAAGGTAAAAGAATAACCGTGACTTCTCTGGTGGTCTCACATTTAGAAAGACATACACTCACAAAGAAAGATGAAACATAAACAAGATGACATATCACACACAGTATATACATATATATATATATATAGCGAAGGAGTGGCAGGTAAGTACTGACCACATCGCTGACCAAGGCGATTGGCTTCTTTTTACGCAGGTCTGGCATGCTGTCAATTCCATAGAGACCAGATCCACCACTATGGACCAACAAAAATAGTATAAAAGTTAATTAACATACAATAACACAGCAGTGCACAGCAGGACATGTTTACTGTAAACAGAAGATGGCCAAATTAGTATTAATACATTAATATTAAATGCTGATTTATTGCTTATTTATTCAGTTATATCAGCTTTATGTCACTTACCCTGGCTTGACCCAGGCCTGTCGATCATTGGGTTCTTCATCTCGAACCTACAAGGTTTCAAATGTGAGAATTTAGGCTGATGACTTACAAAGGCTGACACATGCCAGTATATGACAAGAAGGAGGTAATGCAAAATTGCATTTGGTTGAGTTTAACCTCTCTGATGTTATAGAACATGCAATGTAAAAAAAAAAAAAAAAAAAGACGAAGTGATGATGTTTTAATGTGGAATGCAACAGTGGACCAACATTGTGTGCAGACATAAAACAGCAGACATGTTTTATGAGGCACCTCAGATGTGTCAGAAGTAGATAAAAGCAAACATTTGCAAGGATTTCACAAAAGCACCAACATTTTGACTGGGGACTGAGTACACACATAACTAGTTCTTTTACGTTTTCCTCAAAGGTAAAGTCTTTCATCAGTGTCTGCATATCTGCCTGGCAGATGGCAGAAGTTTGAAGTGGAAATTCCTCCGAGGTTTACTCTCACAGTATACGTTTTGGATTCCGTTTGAAAAACGTCTTGGAAAAACATAAAAGCAGCTGCAGAACAGTAGCATTAAAACATAACTGAAAAAATGTACTGCTTGTACAGCTACATGAATGAAACTAATGATAAACTTGCTTTTTGCTTGTTACTTTTACACTTGATGCCTTTGAGTGTACACAAGCATTCTTTTTGATATGGATAAGTAATGGAGAGAGGGGGAAAAAAAGAACAATTATCTGACAACAATCAAAATGAACAGAAAACAATAAATAACTGTAGCTAAAATATGGAGCTAATATTATATTAGTAACCTGATTATCTTCTCTCCCACACTCTGCAAACAAAAAAAAGATCACAGAAGAATTAGATGAAGTCTGGAGTAGTTATAGTTGAGCAAACCACTTTAAGCATATTCTCAAGATAGATTTTAAGAGACAACAAACCAACTCATGATTTTAAATCACAATCAACAAGTGTTTATAAATATATGTGTGTATATGTATGTGTGTGTGTATATATATATATATATATACACACACACACACACACACACACACACACACATACACACACACACACTTAATCACACTATACGCACATTTAAATCAGCACATTACATGCAGATACAAGATAAATTTTTTTGCTGTTATTACTGGGCTTGCAAGTGAAGAAAGAAAATATCGTTAAATATACCTGGGATAAACTCATCTTGAGATTGGGAACCCTGAGACCCTTGGGAGCCATGGGAGCCATGGGAACCCTGAGCAGATCTGGACAGTCTATGACGGGTTTGCCTCTTTTCTCTCAGAATGCGCTGGAAATTAGCAATACGCTCTTTGTGACTGGCATCAGTGGGCTTTCCTTGATTTGTGTCATCAATATGGTTTTCCCTAATTGGACTTAACCGCACCTCATCAGTGCTGAGCACCGGACCCAGTGGACTCTCACCCTGCCTTGCTGGACAACAGTCTGGTGTTAAGTCGAGGTTGGACAGTTCCCCATCTGTTGGACATTCTCCTTTGCACTGCGAATTCTCTACAGATTTATATTCAGTTGGGGTGCAGGGAGAAGGGCTTGCTTCATGGGGAGATGCTTGAAGAGAGCATGGAAGGTTCTCATGTGTCTCACTGCAATCCACATAGACTGAAACCTCACTGTCCTCCTTTGGAGTGCCAAATTGTAGTGGAGTGTTATTTTCTGTCAGACTAACTTCTCCCTCTGTATACTCTTTACTGCCATGCTCCTGTACACTGGCCTGTCTGACAGGGGATGGAGATGCTTCTGAACCATTATCATCTTTCATATCTTCAGGATTGCCTCCTTCCAATTTTTTTAGAGCTCCTTTTAAAGCTGACCTAAAAGTGAGTACAGCCTTGCTAAAAGTTGTTACATCAAAACCTACATTGGGGCTCTTGGCACTCTCAGAATCTATTTCAGAAGACTCCTGTGACAACGATTCTTCTGCTCCATCCCTGGAGATGCTAGGATCTGTCCACTCCCTGTCCAAACTGTCAGCAGACCCTAGATCAAGTGTGTCACAAGAGGACCGACAGTCATGGCATGGTGAATGTGGCTCCAGGTAACCATCATCACAGTCTGTCAACAGCACAGTGGAGCAACTCAGACTCCTGGAGGGCTCACTACCTAGTTCATTTGCACAAGCATCCATAGTGTGGTAACCAGAACTACGAGAGTATGGGCAGTTTGCAGAGCAGTCGCACTCCAAGTTTTCTTCCTCGGTTTGTCGGGGGGTCCGCCAATCCAAGATACCGGAAGAACTTGAAGGAGAGTTGTAATGGTGTCCAAACAGCAATGAGAGGTGCTCGGAGCTGTTGTGTGAAGAATGACCTGGTGTGCTACTTTGTGTCTCCTCTGTGGCACACCTGTCCCAAACACTGAGGCAGTTCTCTAGTTCTTCTGCGCTGTTTGCACAAGAGCAGATATCTTCCTCACTCCAACCTCCTTCTCCACTAACACTGTGCTGCATATCAATAGAAGTCCAGCTGACATATTCCCTATCACCAGAGAGAAAGCCTGCTTCTGGACAGTTAGAACTGTGACACGATGACAAAGAGCTGGAGCTTTGGTAGCCATGACCACAATGAAGCTCAAGGTAGCAGGGGTCACGTTTTATAGGGACTGGCATGTTCATGTTTGAACTCTGCTCTGAGTCCTCTTGGTCTGTTTGCTGGTCTAATTGGAGAGTGACTCTATCAATATGCCATTGTTTGGGTGGTTTGTAAGATGAATCCAAATCTTTTCCATAATCTTTGCGATCCAACAGTGGACTGGTGTCTTTCCCTTGAAGAGTTGTTATGGCATTCTGCCTACCCAGGCTTCCTCGCCTGACGCGAGGTGTTTTAGAAACAGGACTAGGATGAGGTGCAGCTGAAGCCCCAGAGCACAGCTCACCTATTTCACTGAGCACTGCATCAACACAGCAAGATACTTCATCCACTGAGCCTCGCACAGATGTTAGATACTGCCTCAGGTCAGAAATTTCCTCTTGAATCTTGTTGATGCCTTTAAGCTCTTTTAAGATATGTTCCACTATGTTACTTGAGTCTTGCTCTGCCTCCTCATTCTCCTTCTCTTCTTCATCTCTGATCTCTTCCATGGGCCTTGGTGTAGTGTCCTTTGCAACCCCAATGTCATCCTGGCAATCAGAAATGCTGTGTTCCCCAGATGGGATGAGGTCAGCTTTGGTGCAGGTAGTGTCAGCTGATGACAGGTCATGCAGGGAGTTATCCTCTGGCCCCTGTAGGCACTTCTGCAGCTTTCTGCGCAGGCTTTGCCCCACTTTGGGGCTTTGTGATTTCTTCTTCTGCAGGTCTCCCCTTTTGGGCGAGAGCGGAAGTAGCTCCGACTTGTGGGGTTTATCCTGTCCACTGAGGTGATCTCTAGGGTACATCCCTGAGAAGTGGCACTTTGATCAGCTGTTTCCACACATGGACAAAGCACTGCCTCAGTGCTTCCTCTTTAGGGTGGAGTAAGCATAAGCCAACATTTTAAACTTCAAATGACTGAGTGCCTGCACCGTGACTGACAAGAGAATATAATAAAATAGTTATTTTGTTGACAAAGCAGTGAAGACTCTGAGCACTGATCTGCATTTGTTGTGGGTCAATTAAATACACTCTAGTAATCTAATATGGTTGTGAGCTCTGCACCTGAACCTTCATTCTGCACACCTAAATGAAGAAAATCATACATTTTTATTCATATTATGATATTATAATATTTTATATGTTTTATATTTATAATTAAGCAAATTGTTTCATCATCAAAAGTATTTCTTTTGAATTTACTGAAATTCTATTTTTATGACCAACAGACCAGACAGTTAAAAGAGAAAAGAGCAAGAAGTACTTCTAATACGGACACTGTGTGCACTAGTTAGTTAATGTTTCAACAGAATATGAATTAGCTTTAAAATGGGGCAGAATGCTGCTTTACTTGCAGATGAAAGAGTCTGTGTAAGAGTATGTAATCCTACATATTTGAGGCACTGTGAGACAACATTACTCAGTACAGTATAGAAATAGTATAGACAGTGATGCTTTAACTGACCGCCTCTCAGTCAGACTAACAACTTGCAGAATGAACACTATGCAGCTGCTTAGATCTCTGTAATTAGGATGCTTTGGAAAGGCAGCTCAGTAATTAGATGACAGGTCAATTCTCTCCTCTAAGGCCATGTCATTCTTTCACACCCATACCAGCTGCATGGCTTGATAGCTCTGACCCATCACCTACAGTGTACACACTAAAGGGATTATTAAATACCCCCCCCCCCCCTCAAAATGCAGCATAAATGTATCTTATTGCATTACATAATACAGGAACGTGTAGTCTAAATGTTTATCAGAAATTCATTTCCGCACGTCAACTGCTTGGTAAAATTGATAAACAAAACTGAAAGAGCACATAAGCAATTATATGATATGTCTTATATGATCCAAGACGCAGCTCAATGACTGCTGCTCACATCAGCAGCATAGTTTAGGAAAGAGAATATAGAAGTTTGTTGGTTTTCTTGACACTATAGCTGAGTGAGAATTCAATGCCAGCTTTTAAAAAACATTCAAATAAAACAGAATGTTAATCACTTATTTGTCTTTAATTATCTCTGTAAAAAAATAAATAAAAATAAAATAATAAACAGGCTACAGGCTAAGCAAGGTCTGCTAATTATGTTCTTACATTTTAATCACAGCCTTAAAACACACAAGTTTTAAACTGCCCTGCCCTGATCACGAAGGATGCATGATGATTTCTAGGTAATTTTCTCCACAGTTTAATTAACAAGGTAACTACAATTATTTTGTCAATGTTAATTTAGTAAGATTACAATACTGTGCCTTAGCTTTTGTTTTGAAAAGTGGATTCCATTAAGTAAATTATTTCAGTGTATAGTTGCTAATTACATTAACCCAGCCCTGCACTTGAGGTCTCCAATAAGCACTTGAGCACTGAAGGTGTGTGTTAGCCTGATAAGGGTTAGAGGCAGAAAAGTATAATCAGGCCTGGAGTTAGAATAGAATGTTTCCTATCACTGCTCAATTTGAAATTAAGATGATGAGCATATAGCAAAATGGAATCAGGCTATCTGAAATTAACTGGAAGCAATATGCTTCCTAATAAGTTATCATCTGTAAATGCATTTTGTACAATACATCTGCTGCATAGCACATTTGGTATTACCAAATAATTTAAAAAAAAACAAAAAACAAACAAACAAACAAACCCACACCTATTTAGATATAGCATCACTGAGGTGGTGATGGTCAGTGATTTATTGGTTAACTATCCAGGATAAAGAAAGGTTGAGGGGCTAGTTGGGGTCAGGTCCATTTTCAAGGCCAGTCATAGTAATAGCCTGCAGCAATGTCTTTTCTCTCCTTAATAAATGGTCTGTGGCCTGGATAAAAGACATCTTGCTTTTTAAGTTGAATTCTTATCAAAGAATGACATTTGCTATGAAAATTTGGATCAACTGCGTACTGAAACAAGCTGAAATTCAGTCACTTCTATAGAAGTACTAAGACACAGAAGACCTAAGACCTTTTCTATGTACATTACACAAACATATTGGGTATAACATGTATTATTTAATGAATGTCTATGCACACTTAAGTGCCTAAAAGGGCAGAAATATATATATATATATATATATATATATATATATATATATATATATATATATATATATATATATAAAATGTAAGCCTTACCTTATAGGGAAAATATCTGATCAAGAGCAACCTGTAGATATCATCTTGCAAGACCCATTAAATCCGCATGGAAGGTGGCTCAGCAGATAAGTAATAGTACTTTCCCTCTCTTTCTTCAAAATGTATCCCCAGGTGTCTTTCCCTGAACCAAACTAACAGACCTTCTTTAACTGACAGAGGTAGAGAAGTGCTGAATCCCTTATTTCTACCACTGGAACGGCAAGCACGACAGTTGTAGACCACGATCACACAGCAGTTCACCCTCAGTTAAGTAGCCATCCTTACTTCCCTCCCACCCTCTTGCATGCTTTCCCTGCTCTCTCTCCTTTTGTCCTCAGGCAATGTACTGCAAGCACAAAGCTAATCTGAGGCTGTGAGACTGCCAGCTCTCAGTCTCCTTCACTCTTTTTCTGTGTTTCTACATCTGCCAATTGCTGATATTTGTGATTTTTCTCTTTCTATTCATAAAAAGTCAAAAGACTCCAGATAGACATCAGCACCACTGGTTTCCCTGCAAGTGAATTCCTTGCTTTGTTAATGGAACTTAACTGTAAAGAGAAAGGAATTTCTATTCATATAATATTGCAGCTCAGTCATATCAAATATAGGTATTGAAACTGATATTGGAAATGGGTCTGGCAGCCAATTCCACCTCCTGCTCTAAATCTGCCCCTCTGTGCCAAAGAAACTGACAAGCCACGCATCTCTATTCTATTGTTTGAATGTAAGCAAGCATGAGAAGATATTATATAGCATCAAAGTCAAGCATTTATATCAAGCTGGTCACTGTTACTGCTAGACAGATTAACAACCAATTCTAAATCATTACAATCATTTAGACTTGTGTCTTGACTGTTTCCCTTCGCCCTGTAATAAATAGCACTTACAGAAAGACAGCTTTCACCTTGCTTTCCATTTATATTCATGTCTTCAATCAGCCATCATTTCAGTACATGCCCGTCTCATGTTCGTCCATGCAAACCAATCATGATAATGGAGCCAAGCGAGCTTCTATATGAGCTACTCCTTTACTGTTGTGTCATAAAAAAGCTTAATCAAGGGGATGAAGCCAGTTAGGGTTGAGAGATTGTGAGATTTTCATTATGACCATGATTTCAGTTTGGACAAAATTCGAGTCAATATCTCTTTAGAAGCGCAGGATATCAGTTTTCCAGAATTGGTATTGGAGATTGCTTCCTTCTATTTATCAAATAACACTCCTCATCTCTTACATCCTTCCCTCTTATTAGATTTTTAAATTTCTGTAAACACCCCATGACTTCTGAAACTGCTTTAATGCTATCTCTCCCGAATAAGACAAAAAATCTCAAAGTGTAAACTCTACCATGCGTAACTACAATGCCAATAGCATCACCAATAGTGTTCTGATGCTATAGATGTACTTAAATTAGCTAATATACATTTGGCACAAAATTGTCCCCTTTGTATGCAAATGAGCTTTATTGCAAAAAAGGTCAAATTCATAAATACCAGTGCTAATAGCCACGCATGTTTTGCTGAAAATTATTAGCACGAGAGATTAACTTAAGCGAGTAACACCTAGACTTTGTAGTGACCATGGCAGATTATTGTAGCCAGACGAATCTGATCGCAGTACAAAATGTGCACAGAGGCACAGACAATAGAATACCTGATATTAATAATGAGCAAATGAAACTGGAAAACAACATGAAACCTACTGGTGTAAGAAATGGAGAGGTTGCTTCCACAGAACAGTCCAGTAGAGAGCAGAGCGGCAGAGTAAACAGTTCTTCATGTGCCCAAAGGGCATGTGAGAGAGCTCACAGTTAAGTCAAACCAAATAAACAACTGACAAAACACTCAATGCAGAGTGAGTTCTAGAAAACTGAGACATCCAACGAATAGAAACTAATGAAAGAGCAGGGGGAGTTAATTCAAACAGTTATAATTATAATTAGAACAAGTTCTCTGTCAATCATTTTAATACATGAGTGGGAATTATTATTCTTATAACTCCATGTCTAATATTTTGTTTTACTCAAATGTAGCTTGTCATGTCATATGCTACTTCAGTACACCTTAAGGACAAATATTAATAGGACCAATACAGAAAATTGCAAATGAACATTTATTATCCAGGAATTTATGATATAGACACTGATGATACATGGTCCAGCCATATATTATGTTTCCACCTTGTCTTGTTCTCCTCTTCTTTGCCATTGTCCTGCCTGCTCTTTTCTGTTCTTGATGTAAAGCATTCTTTTATATACAGCCACATGGACAATTGCAAAACAAGGACAAGCTGCACTAAGCTGCAAAACATTATAAGGTGTGTCTGCACTGAAATATCATAAGCATAATACATTCCCTCACTGATAACTCAGAGTGAGAGAGGGAGAGTGGTCAGAGACTCTAAACTGAATTATAAATATAATGTTGCTTAAAAACTGGTCAGGATCATCTTACCTCTGAAATTAGACAGCATGTGTTTGCTGGGCAGCTATAGCATAGATGAGCAACTTTACAGCATTATGGTGGCAGGAAATGCATAGGGTTAAACTAAATCAATTTCACTCCATCTAAACTTGAAAATGAATTCCGGGCTGCCTTTGGTGAGGCACCGAATAGCTAGGCTATCAAAAATCTGTATGTGCACCCCATAGTTCCCAAGAAATAAAGGGTGTAAGTGTGAGGGCACAGAACTGCAACATTTGTTGCAGAAAAAAATAAATAATTGCAGTTATAATATTATTCTAAAAACAACCAAAGAGGTTAAACTCAACCATTTTTAAAGAATTGCCAGAGTCAGTGTGTCAGAGAAGGAAAGATGAGAGTAAGAAATTCAGGCTTCAGAGGGTATGAAAAAAACAGATCTTCGTGGAAGAAGAAAGAAACAGTGCTTACCTCCCGGAGCTGAACCCTGACTTTATTGATGGCCTTCAACCAACGAACTCTCGATGGAGAAAAGGGTAATGGTGGTCCATCATCATGAAACCTTGGTTATGTGGATTTAAGAGTAGAGAGTCAGAAAGAAATAGAGATGATCTCTCAGTTCCTATGCATCTTTGTTATAACACATACAAAACTGGGTGGAATTCTAAGTAAAAATCATACCTCAGGAGTTTAGAGGACCCTCTCTCTGATGGAGCATCATTTTTCAGGACTTGTCCTACTTCAGGAGACAGCCGATGTATCTCCTGCTCACTGGTATTAGTGTGACCATTGGTGGGAAGATGTCCATTGGTGCGTGGCTGCCCATTGGTGGACGGGTGAAAGCCAGTACTGTGGTAAGAGTGGAAGGACTCCTCCAGTTCTGACCCTCCAGTACTCTCCTGGCCAGTCTCACTAAGCTGGGAGCTGGTCTGGCTCAGGTTTCCTGATGACCCAAAGCGACTACTTTCCACTGGACTACAATGGTGAGAGAGGAGTGAGGAAATATTCAGAGTCAGATATATAGAACTGGTCACAGACTATTTCTAAATGAGTTTGGTGGTTTACATTTTTTCTCCTCTCAAGGCTAGATAAGTAGGGATTGTTACATAGAACCAATTTTAAATAGTTTTGAGATTTTTTTCTTTTATACTACCAAACAGTCAACCCAATTAATATTTTTGGGCTGTAATAAACCCCACCTATCTACTACAAATTGTATCCAAAAACTATTGAACTAATTAGCAAAGGTCTACTATTTTATTTTAATGATCAATTGGTAAAGCTACACACACACACCAATGCCCTAAAAAAATACCCAACCTCGCTGGGGGACTGTTGCATGTTGGAAAATAATGAAAATGTGAAAACTGTCTTAATGTGCTTGCGTTCACATTATGCAGCACTATATGCCTTAATATTAGAGTTGCATTTTCAAAAAAAGAATTGACACATATAAAAATATTCTGTATTTTGTGGTATGTGGTATAAAACCGCCTGTAACTGTTAGCCCTTACTAAAAATGGGTATATTTCTGCACACAATTAGATCTGCATATTTTATCATTTTCTTTTTACCTGTCCACAAGACAAAACACATATAGCATACGCTAGTAAGTAAGCTGATGGAGACACGGGGTTAAAGTACAGATTAATAACAATAAAATATGCAGAATTGATCTGTGCATTTGAGATTTTACCTTTTATAAAGTGGCATTTCATACACAGAATAGGGGCAGAATTCAGATAACCTACATTTATATTGTCTGAATTTCTCGTAAAGATTAAATGGAATTTACAAAAATAAATGGACAGAATACATTCAAAATAACTTCCACCTTATAAAATAATACAACACAAATGATATGACGAATTCCACTTTCAAACAAAATGTACATAATTTTGCAGATGTATGTCCAGCTTATTTATATTTTTATAGCCTAAAATTTGATCTTTTATCTATCTTTAATAAACTAAAGAATACTGTAAATCGTTCATTTTCATAAAAATATGTAAATTTTGTTTTGGAATTCTGTTGACATGTAAAAATATGTAGATTCTCCAACAAAAAATACCTATATCAAAGAATACATATGCACGCACAACAAAACAACAACAAAAACATATACTCAAGCTAAAATACTAAATTAAACTATTTAGGATGGACGGACTGCAGTGCTGGACAGGGATTACATTTGTTGTCAATATCAATGCATCATAAATGGTGGGGGGGCCATTTATTATGCTTTTACTAGCCTTTTTGTATTCAATAGATCCGTCTTGGACTGGTTGTCCAGCTGCACTCCAGAGGTAGGACCTGTAGAGGGGTGTGTTTCTACAAGACTTTCCTTGTCCTTTGGGGTCAGGGATGCTGAAGGATCTACTTCAGGAGTGGAGATGCAAATCTGGGGGTTTGTGATATCATCTGTGGAACCTACCGATTCAGTCTTTTGGGCATCAGATGTTGCAACCTTTTGTACAGTCTGTGTTTGACCACTTGTTGGCTTGTTGGTGGTTTTGGATTGAGATGTTATAACTGGAGCTGCTTGTGGTTTGGGTGGCTCTGCCTGCCAAGGAAAACTTATTTTTGTCCCAAATAATGAAGTGGTGGGTGGCTCTTGTTTGCCAGCAACAGGTTTTTCCTCTTGAAACAGACCTCCAGAAAGGGTTTTTAATCCTGAAAATAGACCACTGCCTCCTTCAGTCTGAGGCAGTGATGGAGCACCTGACAGCACTGTTGGTGAAAATAGGGATCCAAGAGATTTCCCTGCATCACTCTGTGTCGAAATAAAACCAAACAGAGACTTTGCTTGAGGTGGCTCTGCATTGTTAGGCAACTGATTAATGGGAGGAACTATATTAGTATGTGTTTCTTGGTTATCAGATAGGACTGATTTGTTGTTTTCTTTACTCTCGGGGTCCCCTTTACTGACCATAGGCTTCTCATCTATCATCTCTCCCTCAACAGCTGACTTTTCTTTTTCAGTTTTATCTACCTGATGGGTAGGGTCACATGTTGTGCTTATTGGAGCACTTGTGACAACAGAAGCTGCCTCAGATACCACAGCACTACTATTTGTGAGAGTGCTCGATTGTTCTTGGTTGTTATCTGGTAGGGTTGAGTCCACTATTTTATTTGTGCCAGTCTCAGTGCCAGGTAGAGATACTTGGGGTGGCACACTTTCATTTGTAATCTGTACTTGTGGTGCAGTCTGAGGTGTTGGCTTGCGCTCAGCTGGCATTGGTTCAGATGGTTTAGGTGGCTGTCCCATATTCCCAAATAAAGATCCTCCAATTCCCCCAAGTATTGATGCTCCAGTCTGTGGGCCTGCAGTCTGAGCAGTGACTCCTCCAAACATTCCTCCAAGTAATGAACCACCAGGCTGTGCTGTTGCCGCAGAACCTCCAAACATACCACCTAGTAAGGATCCACTAGTCTGGGGACCTGGAGACTTTGCAGTGGAGCCTCCTCCAAACATCCCACCTAATATTGACCCTCCAGTTGTGGAGGTGGAAGTTTGAGGACCAGACTGAGGGGCAGATCCCTTGAATAAACCTCCCAGTAAAGATACCCCTGTCTGGGGTGCTGCTGTATCTGTGTTAGACCCACCAAAAATACCCCCTAACAGTGATGATCCAGACTGGCTAGTAGCAGCTAGGGGTGCTGTTCCACCTAGTCCAAAAAGTGAGTTATTTTGCTGTTGCTGAGGACCTTCATTGGGTGCAACTGATGGTTTGAAAAGGGAGGACATAAAACCTGTAATTGTATCAGCTGATGAGTCACCAACAGACTTCTCTGGCTCTGGAGGCTTTTGTTGTCCCTCGACCATAACACTTGCTGACTGAGTAGCTGCTGTTTCTTCTTCTACTTTAGGTATTGTTTTATCTTGACTTGACCAACCACTTTCAAGCTCGGGTTTTGCAGATTGCTGTACTTGTCCACAGATTTCAGATTCTTTTGACTGGATATCATTAGCACTTGGCTTTTCAGCATCTTGACAATGAATCTCTTCTATGACACTGGCACCAGATTTGGGTAAGCTTGTCCCAAGACACTGAACGGTGCTGTCAAATTGCTGTACTGTTGCAGTAGCAGTATCAATTACAGACGCTTCAGGACCCACTACAGCTGAAACAGTTATACTGTCATCATTGGATTTTGGTAGAACAGATACACCTGAAGCAATGTTGGTAATAGGTGTAGTTAATATTTTCTTGTCATCATTAGATTGTGATGTAGCTTTTGGAGTGGGTATTGCAGGCAGAATAGATCCTTCAAGCTTTGAAAGTAAACTTTTATTGTCTTGTGTCTCATTAGGAGCAGAAGCCTGAGGTAAAATGCCATCCAAAGGAGCACCAGTCTCTGCAGTAGGTGTTTGAGAAGATGATCCCCCCAAACCCCCTCCTAATATAGAGCTACTATTTGGGGATGTTGAATTTTGGTTTGCAGCCCCACCAAACATTCCACCAAAGGATCCACTAGTCTGAGCTATAGTTGAAGCTGCTGATCCTCCAAAAATCCCACCCAAAATAGACCCTCCAGTCTGGAATCCAGCAGCCTGGGGAGCAGATCCACCAAATAAGCCTCCAAGTAAGGATGCTCCAGCCTGAGGTCCTGCTGTCTGAGGAACAGATCCTCCAATTTTAGTGGAACCAACTTGAGGAGTAGTCTGAGCAGTAGACCCTCCAAATAAGCCACCTAATAATGATCCTCCTGTTTGAGAGGCTGTTTGGGGTGAAGAGCCTCCAAACATTGCACCTAAAAGAGAACTTCCAGGTTGAGAAGAAGGCTGAGGGGCAGAACCTCCAAATGCAGAGAACAAACCTTTCACTGGTGTTTCCTTGGGGCCTGATGATGCAGGTGCAGAGGCTGTAGGTGAAGGGCTGGGCCCAGAAAATAATGAAAGCAAACCTTTTCCTGGACTGTCTGCAATGAGTCCAGCTGGTGAGGATGGAGTCTGTGGACTTGATCCACTGATCATGGACAGAAAGCCAGAAGCTGGTGGTTCTTTAGAGGAAGCAGAATCCTGTGATGTATTTTCTGTTTCCTTTCGCACAGTGAAACTTTCTGTATTTGATTCCATAGAGGCAGTATCGGTGCCTGTAGTTGTGGCACACTTTGTAGCATCTACAGTAGTATTGGTGGATGGGCTACCATGCTCTTGGCTTGATATTTCAGTCGTAGCTGATGCCACTGGGACATGGCTACTAGAAACAGATGACATTTGGGAAAGTCCTTGTGAAGAAGTAGTTGTTGGGTCTTTAGTAGAAGTAACAATAGAAGATGATGAACTGGGAGTTTGTTGTGGAGGTGACACAACATCACTAAAAACAGAGAGCATACTCTTTGCAGGTTCTTTGGGGGCTGCAGTCCCTGGGGAAGTTGACAAAGTTGCACTTCCACCGGCTCCTGGTGTTGGAGGTGCACTAGGCCCACTAAACAAACCGCCCAATATTCCTCCAAGAACAGAGGTGGCTGGCTGCCCTTGTGCTTGAGCTTGTGCTTGTGGCTTAGATTGTTTCTGAGGTTCCCCTTGTATTTGAGTTTGTGATTGAGCTGGTCTTTGTTGAGATGACGATGCTGGTGGCTGAGGTTGTGGAGGACTTGGATCACTAAACATTGACAACAGTCCCTTCATTGGGCTTTCAGTTGAACTTGATGACCCAGGCAGAATTCCCCCTAGAAGGGATCCTGTTTGGGCTTGAGACTGTTGGGTGCTCGAGCCGCCAAACATTGAAAGGAATCCTGTATTTGGGGGATCTTTTGGAGGAACAGTTCTTTGTTGTGGTACCTCAGCAGCAGACTTTGTTTGAGAAGGAGGTTGAGGAGAACTTGGTCCTCCAAACATTGATAATAAACTCTTACCAATTGATTCCTGTTGAGGTGGTTGGGGAGCTGCACTTCGTGGCAACGGCCCTGTATTAGGTGAAGCCTGCGGAGGATTTGGCCCACTAAACAATGATAATATACTTTTACCCAGTGATTCTTCTTGTGGAGCTGTAGCTGATGCAGGTGCTTCATTTGTGAGTCCAGATTGGGCAGCTGATGTTGATCCTGCTAGCATTTCACCAATTGAAAATCCAAACAGTCCACCAGATGATTTTGTTCCTGCATCATGTTTTGGCTGTTCTGCAGGTTGCACAGTTTCTGATTGGCTTGTAACAGGGCATGCAGAAGAATTGGGAGAAAATGCTTGAGACACACTTTTGTTTGGAGGTTGGAGGTTTTGTTTGTAGAGCTGAGGTGTACCACTTTGGCCCATTGTTTTTTGTCTCTGTATACCCTTAGGTCTAGATGCTGATGTCAATGAACCTTCTGTAACACTAGGTTTCATCTGCTGCATTTGTGGTGTAGAGGGCTCAGTACTAAATAGGCTGCTAATTGATCCAAACAGATTTGAAACTCCCGTACCCTCTGTACTTGAAGGAGTAGTGCCTGGCAGAGAAGAAGTGCTGCCAGTTTTGCTCTGCTGATTAGAAGATATCTGTGAGTTTTTCTGGGGCTCTGGCTTTGGTTCATCTATTCCGACTGCAGATTTCAGGAAGTTCATGAAGCCTGCCTGTGGTTGTTCAGATTGTTTATCCACTGGTACATCCACTGCCTTATCAGCTGTAAGTTGTGCAGGTGCTCCAGGTTTAATGAGAGATTCTTTAGATCCTGAAGGCACTGTGACATTGGGCTGTGGTGGGGTTGCTTGTTGTATGACGGTAGCCTGACGTGACAGTCGCGGTTTCTGTGAAGTTGTATGTGATTGTACAGAAGGCTGAGTCAGTGGAGTACTTGTTGGTATTGTGGGCAAAATTCTTCCCTGTGTAGTAGCTGGCCTCTGCATTTGTTGTTTAACACTTTCGGGCTGACTCACACAAGCAGTAGGTTCCTCTTTGATGATCTTTGACTTCAAACTTTGGAAACCTGATGAAAGAATGTTCTTCGAACTTTTGTCAGAAGATTGATCACCAGAGGATATGGTTTTGTTTATTTCTACCTCTGATTCTTTGCCCACAAAAGAAGATATGAGCGAAGAAATCTTTTTTCCTTGACGATTGGGTTGTACTTCTCCTGGAGACACTCTCTTCCTCCATTCCTCCTCCAATACATCATCTACATGTTTCACTGTAACTCCAGTGGATGAGTGCCGCCGTTGGGTAGGTTGATAACAGTTGTAAAGTAGCTGCTGATTCAAAGTTGGTGTAGGAGTAGAGTTCAAGGAAACAGCAACCTTTTGAGCAAGAAAGGTCTTTATTTCCTGGTTGTTCCAATAAGGCCCTACCTGGTTTTTATTATGACAAGAAAGATCAATAACATCTTTGCATTGGTCTTCATAGATGTAACTGGGCTGTCTTGGATCCATCCTCACTTTGTTTAATCTATAAGATGTGAAATCTACATCTTGTTGCCCTTGTGACAAGAATGAATTTTCAAACATTTGCGAGAACTGCTCAAGATTTAAATTCATGATCTGATTTCCTTTTCTATAAGCAGAAGATAAATCTAGGGGGGCATTAAGAAGTTGAGAATCACAGTTATCTTGACCAGGTAGCCAAAGAAGCTCATCCTCATTGTAAAGTGGAATTTTGAAGCCACAGACACAAACCATTTCATTGTGCAGCCAAGCACTGGGTAAACCATCTAATTTCTGTGCATTTCCCCAAGACTCACCTTCGGGGGCACACACATATACATATTCACCCGCTGCATCTGTAAGCAAAGCATAAATGTATTCATGATCTGTATAAACAAAGTAGCCACAATCACCATCTTCTGCTGGCCACCACATTCCTTGCTCCAAAAGTGCAAGCCACTGCTGATACCATTCAGTGTCTTCGAGGTACAGGGAGTCTTCCATTTCAGTTTTGGCACTTGTAGGATAGTCTGAATTTGCTGGTCTATTCAAGTTGAACTGACCCTGATTAGTCATGCCATCAGTATGAACATTTTGTAGGACTGCATTATCCATGCCATATTGCCAGTTAGCCGAATAAGATAAGCTCGGTGCAGTCTCCTCATAATAGCCTTCATGATATGAAATACCATTCAAGCTGTAAGTACTCCCATCACTGAAAGAGTGCCATTTCCCAAATTTTGTATTACTCTGTTTCATAGTTAAGTTCAACGCTCCCTCCTCATTAGATGTATATTCTATGTTTCCCAGGTTTTCATGACTGTTCCATAATTTCCTTTTGGGGTATGGATCATTATTACTGTGTCTCATTAAGTGTCCGATTTGCTCTTGGTGACAAACACCTTCCCATGGTGTAGAGGAGTTAAATGGCTGATATACATTTGAGGAGCTGTAGTGAACAGCAGATGCCTGTAATGATGCACTTTCACAGCTCTGTCTATACACTTGATCCTCTCCCTGGATTTGATCATTTAAAGACTCTTTATGAAACTGCTGCCATAAAGCACTTTCACGGATCCACTGATTTTCATCATAAGAGGGACTCAATCTATAAGGAGACAACTGACCTTGGTAAAGATCTTGCCTTGTAGCTCCATGCAAAGAAGAATTGCTTCCACCAATACATGGCTGCATGTTCATGAATGAAGCTGTATGCTTTCGTAAAAGGGAATTAATATTTCCTGTACTATAGGCCATTGAATGAACTGACTGAAGTGAGCAAGAATTATATAAGTGAGATAAATTGCCTGTGCTAATTGAGGAGTATGTTGGCTGACTCTGCAGAGATCTTGCAAAAGTAGCTGATGTTCTTAAGTCTAAACTCTCATTGTCAATTGAGACAGGTGCACTAATTAAAGCATGCCTGCTGTGCCCTGGATTTAGATAATCTGGAACATTTTTTTGACCCCTGTTCTTTCCAAAGTCTGGAGCACTTTTTAACATGTCCAAAGGTAACTGTATTGAGGGTGTCTTTTGTTCTGTACTGAGACATGGTGTTTCTACTTGTTTATGAATAGATGGGTCCTCGGTTATATTTTTGTTAAATAGTCCAGATAAAAACCCTTTCTGGGCAGTTTGCGGAATAATCCTCTCTTTTGCTACATGTTCCTGTGAGGATTGTGGTGTTATATTAGTGCATAACTCTGTTTGTAGTGGGTTCCGCATTGTGACTGTATTATCGTTGGCTTCCTGATGCAGGGATTGTGCTGTTGACGTCTGGGAGATTGTGTCAGTATTTTCAGATGTTTTTTTTAACTTGTTAAACAATCCTGAGAGCACTCCAGATTGACTTCCTGACTGTTGTGCTTCAGTCTGGCTGCTTGGCACTTTGGTTTGTTGTTGTGTGTCATGGATAATTTTGGCCTGCTGCTGTTGAGATATATTTTCTGATGAAGATTTAAATATTCCAGAGAGAACACCAGTTGCTTGGGTTGTTTTCTGTGTTGAGCTATTTTGTGGTTGATTTTCATTGGAAAGTGGGTTATCCCTTGCTCTTGTTTGCTCATGGCTTGATTTACTAGGGGTAATTCTGTGTTGTTGAGCTGATGGCTGCTGTTGTGTGTTTACGTTATCTGCCGAAGAAAATTTAAAAAGACCAGATAAAAGACCACCTTGTTGAGATGGCCGTTGCTGGAGTGGAACCGTTTGTTGTCGAGTAAACCCTGGTTTACTTGTCTCCTGTTGGACAACTTTATGACTTGAGGTTCTATTCCCAGTATGTGGTCCTTGGTTTGGACCTTGCCTACTCTGCGGATTGAAATCCTCTTGATAATGTTGAACACCGCATTGTTGGTGCTGAACCGTTTGGCTGCTTGAAATTTTCTCAGTGGATGCAAATTTAAGCAAGCCAGACAACAGCCCCTTTTGTTGAGGTTGTGTTTGAGTTTCATCCAAACTCTGCTGCTGACCCGAGTACTTATCAATAATGTTCCTCTGCTTTTCGGCTTCAGGCGGCTGTATGTTTTGTGGTATATTTTCTGTTGATGAAAACTTCAACAACCCTGAAACAAGGCCCCCTTTCTGTTGAGATGAAGAATGCTGTTGTGGGGGAGCGTGACGTGAAAACTGTGGGGGATTATTGCTCTTGGCTGGTTGATTGTTATGGGAAGCTTGCTGTGACAAACTGCCTGATAGGTCGCTTGTAGAGCCAAATTTAAGAAGTCCAGATAGCAATCCTCCTTGTTTAGGTTGATTAGAGCCCATATGAGGCGTTTCCTCTGTTACGCTCCCTCTGAAAAGACCTGTCAAAAAACTTTGTGATTCAGGCTGATTCTGAGTTTGATGTTGCATTCCATGATAGGTTGCTGTTGGTTTCTGATTTGATATATGTTGTGCATGTGAGCCAGATGGCACTTGGCTGTTCTGAGATTGCTGATTATTGATCAAATTCTGGTTTGAACTAGAGGGACCAGAGGTAGGGTTAAAAATGCTTGAGAACCATCCTTTCTCAGCGTTTTCCTGGGGAACAGCAGAATTCTGTGTCAAGGTTGTAGAGGTTGAAGCTGAATCGTGATGGGTTTGCACTGGATTCTGTGTGTTGATGGAGGCACTGACATTTTCACTGGATGTAAACTTTAAAAAACCAGAGAGGATTCCTCCCTCTGCTTTGGGACATTCCTGAGTGGAAACATTTTCAGAGGAGAGGAATGGTAGTTTAAGCTTACTACTCATTGATGGGTCCTCCGCTGGTTTCTCAAGTTGGGGATCCTCTGTAGATCTAATCACTGGATAAACTGCAACAGGTGGAGCTCTCTGAGGTGGAGCAGGGACAACAGGTGTGATCAGTGAACTTAATGACTTCTTCAAAGGGCTAAAGAATCCCTTGTCTGCAGATTGTGTTTGGCCAGTTGGCTTTGGAACAGGCACATTTTCTTGTTTGTTTATCATTGGATTTTGTCTGCCATATATGTTGTCATCTTGTTTTTGTCCCAAATGTTTCTCTTGTGATGAACTTCTTAATTGGTCTAATCTCCCTCCTCCTTCTGCTGTCATCAGTCGTTTACCTTGATGAACATATTTCTCATCCCATTGCATATGGCCATGAGAATATGTAGATTCTGGTGTTTGTTTGTAATCAGCTGAGTTTGCACTATCTCCTGTTGAAAACAGCTTTAAAGGGTTCAATTTCCCCAAGACTGTGTTTCCTGGAGCACTTTGAGTTTTGGTTACAAACTCAGGTACATGTTCTTTTGTAGTTGTTTTAGTCTGATACCTTGTGGGAGCTTTTGTTTCTTGATTATGGCATTGGGACTTGGCATCATGTGGTGGCTGAGAAGGCAAAGAACCTA
This sequence comes from Nibea coibor, assembly GCA_023373845.1. NCBI lineage: Eukaryota > Metazoa > Chordata > Actinopteri > Sciaenidae > Nibea > Nibea coibor. Next base: position 7,012,404 of record CM041720.1, on the reverse strand, counting down.
ATGATTTTTCAGGAGGATTTTCTACTGGAGATACAACAGCTACAGGAGCTGAGTTATTTGATTTAGGAATAAAGGACAACAATTTTGTTAGTCCAGACTGTGAGGGTTGTGCTTGTGGATATGCAGCAGGCTGTTTGGGGCCTCCTCCAACTTTGTCAGTGAGAGAATTAAATAATGAGCTCATAGCACTTTTTACTCCTGAAATACTCTGATCAGAAGGAGTGTGTGTTTGGCTTTCTCGTCTAAGATCCTTTGCTGAACTATTTTGGTCCTCTCCAAAAGAATCAGTTCTATTGCTGCCTAGAGATGATAGCCTAGATTTGTTTGATTTAGGAAGAGAACCATACTTGCTAATTTCCTCCTCTTTCTCAGCAAGGTATTCAGAAACTGTTTCAACTAGACACTGGAGCTCATCCATAGGGTCTACATATTCATCACTTGGTTCCTCTACAGGAGAGAGCATTGCCTCAGTAGCCCATCCTCCAACTTTAGCTTTTCCACACTTCTTCTCTCGACCCTGAGAATGTTCTATGTGGCTCTCATAAGAGAAAGGATACCTGTCTTTGTAATGTTTTGTGTTCTCTAGGTGAAAATCTTCTGCTGTGAAGGCAATGTCACCATTATCCTCCTCTGCTCGTATAGAGTATTGCACATCCTCAGAATTCTGTAAATCAAAATCATACTGTGCCCTTAATCTGGCATCTTGCTCTTTTTTGTAAGCCATATAATTCTCCAAAGTGTGGTCCAGCTCATTTTTAGCCCACATCCTTGTCTTGTATAGAAGCCCATTCTGGTATGGCCTGAGGCATGATGTCATACGCTCCTCCTCTTCCTGCATCTCAGCTACCTCCCGCATAAACAGCTCCCCTCGCTTCTCACGGAGCAGTGCAAGGTCAGAGGGAAAAGCTTCTTCCCTCATTTTGTCTGCTTCTTTACTGAGCAACCCTCCTGGGTCCCTTATCTTTTTCTTCCGCCGCCGATCAATAGTGTCATAGCCCTCAGGGTAAGTGGCAGGCAGAAAACCACTAGGCTGAGTATTTTGACGGACAGACGTGCATGATGGCTCAGGGTAGGGTCTTCCCATTCGGAGGATAACGTTGTCCTCCTCATCGTCTAAGAAGTCACTCAGCTGAGGCTTGCCCTGCCCTTTGTACTTGTTTTCCCAATCTTCAACACCCATGCCAGAATCTACAGGTATAATTCTGATCCTTCCTTTCTGGTTTAATGATCTAATTTAGGTTGATTCATATATTTAACAAAGGGATGGGAAAGGTATTCAGGGACAGAAAAGAAGAAGCAAACATAGAAGAAAAAAAAATGCAAACACAAGTTAAGCAGTATGATAATGGAGAAATTAAGATGAGAACAGTTTCAAGCAAATGTGAAAACGCAAATAAGCTCTTCATCTTAGACATCAGTGTGTACATAATATAACACAGATTACAAACTAAATACATAAATTGTAGTTATTTGTTGATTGTAAGATTTGATGCCTTTATTACATTATCATCATTATTATGACATTATCATGAGAAAGCTTGTAAATGGAATAAATGCAAGTGTGAAATTGGGTGTGTTAGTATGTTATGCATGTTAAATCCATCCAGTAACAGTCGTGTTTCTCAACACTTCAATACTCAGCCTGTTCGTTTCGGAGAAATCCATGTTAAACCAGCACCATATGGCATACATTGAACAAAGTTTTTAATCACCAAGGAAATGCGTGTGTATGTGACTGACCCACTCCCTTTATGTGTGACAGAGGGATTTTGTCTGTGATATGGCTAAAGCAAGTTCAGAGCCTTTCAAACTACTAGGAACTTTAACCAACACAACAAACCCTCAAGACAAAGATAAATTTGAACAATGAGATTTCTCTGGATGTAATCCCATTTTTCTTCTGATGTAGTATTATCCGGATCAACTCCCTATCAGTCCACACAGGCAGACTTTCGGCAGTCTCACTGGTACACATGTAGCCCATGACAATCCAAGAGTGCACAAAGTAGATTCCATGCACGGGTTTACTATTTTATGGACCAAAATCGGCCTCAAGACAGCTGTGTAGTGGCAATAACAAAAATCCTTTATTATTGTTATACCAGTAATATTATGGATATTGTCTTTTCCTCTAATATTCATATTATTTCAGTCTAAAAACGTAATTTCAGTCATGGTCACCACACACATTTTGTCCATTTCAACTACATTCTGACCTCAATCATACTAAGCAAACAGTCTGAGAGGACTGCTAGGTGCACAACCACAACAATACGACTTGAAAGCAGGAGAGAGCTGAATGCAGTTAGGCTGAGGATACAGGGTGTGACAAATTCCATTCTGTCTACAGCATAGATCCCTCCTGGTCCAAAGAAGCAGCTGAATGAACCATCTACTACAGAGCAAAGGAAGCCAGCTCACAGACAAAAATAAAAGCGCAGAGCTCCAGCCATATTAGATTCCTAGTCAGACAAAGTACGCGAAGGGGGGAAAAAAAAGCATAAGAATCAAAATGACACTGGAAAAATAAGCTGTTGATATAATGAAATAGCATAAATGGATTTATGCAAATGTATATCTTGCTGCAAAGCACAAGTTTCCAGAGTTGTATCTAATTAAGTAATAGCTCAAAACTGACTGATTTCAGTTCCATAGTACGCTGCCTATGTGTGTGTGACTGGGTGACAAGAGTTTCATTTACTGAGCGAGCGAGGCTTTATATGGGTGATTCTGTGTATGTTCCATCTACCTCGTTCCTCTCTGGTCCCTGTAGTCCAGGTCAAAACTGTGGACAGAGTCTGTGCAGGAGTCTGGGTGGTGCTGCTGCCGGGGTCCCATGGGATACTGGTGCATGGACGAGTTGGGCTGAGCCGTCGTGTGGTAACGCGGAGGCAGGCTGTTACTTGTCTCGCTGCGATAGTCACTATCCCGGTCATCTACAGCGCTGTCCTGGTCATCCAGAGCTGAAACAAGCAACAGGATGAATAAATGAATGAATAATGTAATCTTTCCTGAAATATTAGTGTGTTTCATGTGATAGCAAGCATTTTTTTTAATGCTTATCATTAACCCATGTCAAAGCAAAAGATGCATCCTAGCTAAGATTTTTCCTAAACTCTGGTCAAGACTGTTGAGCTGAGGAAATAAGGAAGAGGGTGCCAGGTTAGTATGGCGGTTAAGAGGACAAAGGCCATGCAATTTCAAAAGACTATATCCCCGTACGTGCAAGATGCATGGAAGAAATTGGCTGCTCTTAATCTGTGTTATCTCAGAAATACGTACATAAATAAGTAAAAATAAGTGTTACGGATACAGCAACAGTTGTATATAATTAGGTACTTCTTGTCTTTAATAAATATTTAGATATAAAAATTGTGCAGAACAAATTAAATTCAGTTGTTACCAGTTATAATAATAGTTGATAAGAAGAGCACCTACATTCATTACCTTTACTGAAAGTGATCTTGCCAACCTCAGTGATGACCCTTAAAAAACTCATAGTGTATCTTTTCAAAGTGATAAAGTGAGAGGGTGAAGAGTAAACTGAAACACATTTATAGCTCAGTGAAGAGGTAGAACAGCAAAATGTCAAGGTGACATTTAAATATACTGTAGTTGTGCAAGGACTGCCCCCTATCAGTTAAGTAATGCACCTGCAAAGATTTGATAAGGGCTCCGGTTGCGTAGTAGACTTACAGATAATACAGTACATATACAAATATTTATACAGGGATTACTAATCATGTTTGATCTCATATTATTGAAATTGAGTGGAACATATCAGGGGAGAGTTCATATCATATGAGTCATCCATCCCCCATCATTTATAGATAGACGTGTACATGGGTTATATGAATATATATGGCATAGCATAGGAAAACAGCAAAAGCAGGGAAGAAAGTAAAAAAGCCAGAGGGGATTAAGGAAAACATTGAGGAAAATCAAGTGCTAGTTTGAAACAATGCGAATAAGATGCACAGGAACCTTATAGATTACATGTTATTGGGGAATAAGGGGCATTAGGACATGCAGAGGACTCTGAGGATTGGCCAGGGAGAGAATTTAATCAAAGTGCGTTTTACATACTCAGTGGGTCAGCCCATCCGAAATAGTTGCCTGGTGAAAGTGCAGATGTTACAAGTGAGAGGTACAGTCACAGGAGATGGAGGTCGTGATAAAAAAATTAAATGTGTCCCTGTGTTGTGATAGTAGGAGGATGAGGGAACCCCATCAGAGGTTCTCAGAGTGGAAAACAAACTGACAGACTGTCATGACAGTGAGAATATTCAACTGGTCTCAATTAAGTGAAAATATAAACTGAATTTGAAATGTGTAGTCTTCATTTTCAACTCTGATAGAAAGGATTCAGTTATTACTACATTAGGCAGTAGAAGGTCAAGGAAGTGAGAAAGCCAGAGAGTTAAAAAGGTGGAGAATTGGCTCCATCTAGAGGCCAAGAGCAGTGTGGGCAGGCACACTCACAGCACTGGGAGGCCGCAAATGGCAGTGGGCGACTCTGAACATCATCCTGGAGAGGGTACTAGAGAGGAGAGAAAGCGAAAAACAGCAGGCATCAAGGGTGTTTTTCATGTCGTCACGTAGTTATTATTACCACAGTATTTTACAAGCACCACTCTATCCGCTTTAACAAAAAAGAAATAAATAAAGCAGTTCTGCGTCATTAGCACAAGAGGTAGTAAACAGGAACACACGCAGCACACTTTTTTGTTGCTGTTGAGAAAACAAAAGATATTGAAAGTTATTGAGTTCATCTGCTCTCTCCGCTGTAAGACAGTAAAACCAGCAGGACATACCTCATCATCGATGCCCATGGTATTGATGTGTTCCAGCTTGCCCGTCCAGTACTGTGCCTCATCATCTGGGATGTCTGGTACCAAAACAGGCATACAGTCAACAAACATACATGTGAAGCTGTGCTTGTACATAGCATCACGCTTCCTCTCATTTCAAGCATCATCATCCGGAATGCCACCATAACAAATTTATGACTGTTTAATTTCTCATGAGCCGCTTAGGAATGAGGAACTGAAAATAGTTGGGTAGCAATGGCCCCAAACTGTTAAGGGACCAAAAATGTAAAGAACACTAGGTCATGACGAATCATGACAGTAACATACTATGCGTAACAGCTTGTAAGAGATAAAATAAATATATAAGTATCAGATCAGGTGTTCCCACCATTCCCAGTTTTCACGTGGACATGCACTGCTCTGTAGACAGATGCACATTAAAGGGCACACACACAAAGGCCATGGCTTCAAAGACACACCGACTGACAGCTTTAATGAATGGCTCTGGTGGCACAGAGAGTCACGATGGCCTCCTGCAACCTTGAAAGGGGTGGGGTACTCTCTCTCCCACTCAGTGGACAGACACCCTGCTTTAACTTTGATGCCGTTTGATCTCAAGGCTTGAGCCCTATATGCAGTGCAAGCATCAGAGATACTGTAGGTACAACTGCAGGAGGAGCACAAGGGACATTTTACCAGGAGTTAAAGAGAACTGAATAATCCTTTCTTTTTGTCATTTCAACATGTTAATCATTGTATTTCTAGGGTTTAGCATTCTGGTAATAAATAACAAGTGTTAATAAATTTTACTATATAACTATTCTTACTTACAATGGAAACCATAAAGGCTCTTATGATCAATATTTTTAGATTAACAATGCAAAAAAAAAGATAAATGTTCTGTATACCTCGTCTGTAAAGAGGCAATTGTTTTCTCTGTTACAACTTTGTAGGACAATATCATGTCATTATGTGTCAGCTTGTTGTGGACTTTTTCTTGGACCAAAGTAGCCAGAAAATTTCATTAAATATAAATGGAAATGTTTCTGTGGATGATTCTAGAAAATGAACCAAACTCTCCTCGTCTTCATGTTAGCTATTCTTAATGGTTCCTTAATCCTGTTGGCCACAATGGAACAACTTGGCAAAGAGAAAATTATATTTACTGAACCTAAGTTAATAAAGGAGGATCTGCCATTGATGAGTCAGTGCCCCCAATTTAAGCAGGACAGAAACTTCTCATCCCCGCTGGAACCAGATAGAGGACACTATACATTATAGACAGACATCTAAAGACAATAATCTAAGAGTGACCTGTGTGTCCTTCTTCGCTTCATGCAATGAGATACGTGTTATGTATTTATGTAAACATGAATTACATACGCATGTAGATTATGTCATATGGTCCTTATATATTCTATTGCATAGAGATGACAGACTGATGCGATGCTCATGCTTGCATAAGACTACAGGACATGACCACGTCATCAATTTGTTCCAGTGCTGTTTCGCCTTTCGAAACAGACTGCTGACATTTCAACAGGAAACCTGCATGGCCTTTGTGTAACTCAGCGAATCAAGGTTTGATTTGCCCCAAAGTAGCCAGAATCACTAATGTTCTCTCTATGTCTCTAATGTACCCACTGTACTCAGAGCAGGTACTTGAGATGACAGCATTGGGAAACATCTTACGTAAGCACCTGAACTTTCCAAAAGTGCAGCTTGTTGGCTCATTCATGAAAGTTTAGCATGAAACTAAAATACAAAAACAACTGACAAACAGGGATTGGAAACTCTGATATCTCACCAAAAGGCAGCTCAAAGCGAGTATCCAGAAGGACTCGATGAGGTGTTGGGTTCTTGGTGCCATATATCTCATCTGCCTTCATCAGGACCTCTGCATCCAGAAAGATCCAGTCACCTGAGCCCTCCTGAAATGAGACATGTACGTACATTTACCTTGGTAGACAATTGCACCTTTGCGTCTAATGTAACAGCAAAATTGGAATTTGTATTTTTCTAAGTTAATAAGCAATAGGGTTCCCACACCCTACTCAGCATAGTTTGAGACAAGGATCAATGCCCGATACTGTTGTAACACTGAGAATTTATATAATTAAAAACATAAAAATATCTGAAAAGAACAATATATAAATGTATTTATTTATATAGATTTTGACCAATCCATGTCTATTTTTAAAAACCTTTAAGGCCTTGTTTTCTTTCCCTCAAATTCACAAATTTTCAGCAAGGACACGTGGGAACGATGAATAATGATGCCCAACAGTATCTGAATGTCTATGGACGTAAAAAGCAAAATACTACAGGTATTCTGGACTGTATGATTTGTGTGTGGGTGCATATTCCAACCTCCTCTGATTGTTGGACACTCTTCAAAGGAATCCAAGTCGTCCCCACCATGGTGTCCCAGATGAGGCCTTTGTTCCACACCTCAACAATGAGGCCCAGGTCCAGCCGGTTGATCTCACTGAGGGGAAAAAGGCAGTATTCAGGTATCAAGTAATGTTGAGCTTCGATAAAACCACCTCCTGATACACACCGTGGGAAATGTCAGCAGATAAAACAGCGATACAACAGCTGTATAGTTTAGTCCTTTGTTATCACGATAGAAAGAACGAGAAAATTTTCCGCTATGTTATTCAATTCACACTCAATGAACCAGAAACTTCTACATAATTACTGTCAGGCCCTACCACTGGCTGATAACAAAGGCTACTTCCTCTTTGTGTTGTGTATTAGCTGTCATAATCCATTCAAGCCTTGTTTTGTCATTCAACATGCTATTCAAAGGGCTCAAAAACAGCTTGATGACAGCAATAAAATGGCGTATTAAATTTGAAAGGAGCCGCGTGACAGGGACATTTGCATATTCTCATCTGTGGCAGTTTACAACTATCGACAAGCCAAACAAAAGGAAGATGAGAGAAAAGATAATCAAAGAGAGCAGCTAATTGAGAGAAGTGCAGGGGAGGGCGATGAGTATCCAGGGTGTCCAGGTGCAGAGATATAAGCTTTCTAAATCATGCGCTCATTCAAAATGGCATGGAATAAATGAATCTGGTGAGGGATTAAAATCAAACTGTCGCTTATTTTAACTGAGACTCTTCTGTTGTTTAGGATGCTGGAGTTTTGTGTATCAGTCATTAAAACACAAATAAAATCATACAACTGAAAATGCACTTTTGTGCTCTGGCTGGAATTAATTTGCAAACGTCCACCTGAAAGTAAGCACTTATCTCCACAAGACATGGCAAGTCTCCGCGACTGTCATTTCCACATTGGTTTGAAAAACCACTTGAAGCAATTCAGAGATGCATTAAGCTTAATTAGAGGTTTCCATTCTAGTGAATACCAATTTCACTGTGAAAGCAACAAGGTGGATTTTTATAAAAGCAAAACATTTTCACAAACCTTCTATTCTTTTAAAGGCACAGACAGGATTGTAGCTGAGTTTGACCAATTACAAATATACATTACATAACATACTTTGTTAATGGTTGCCATATTCCCACCTTGGTGTCTTTGTGGTAAATATGAAGCTGTAGCTAGTCTGTTAGCTTAACAAAGGCTGGGAATGGGGACACAACTAGCTCTGTCTGGATATAAACCACATTAGCCTCCCAGCAACACTAAAGCTCACTAACACATTGCAGATTAATCTGTACAAAAACACATGTAAAAACAGATTCTGGTTATAGTTTTGTGAGCTGTGCTTATGTGCCAGAGTAGCAGACGTTACTGCTTTTGGCTGCAAGATCAAGACAGTAAAAAAAGAATAATTTGCGGGTCATTTGTGGGTTTTAGTGTTGCTGGTAGGTGAATTTATGAACCATGGACAGAGCCAGGTGAGCTATTTCAACCCAATTCCAGTCACTGTGCTGCACTTTTTGGAATTCCTTTTCTGAGATTTTACCCAAGCTGAGTCATCATCTGTTACCTTTTACTGAACATATAACAGGTGGTGTTGAGCAATCGCTGGACACAATGATGAATAATTATGCTTTATGTTGAATTAGACCTAGCTGACACATCATTAATGGACAGCAGAGGGTCTGGAAAAACAAACACTGTTGCAATGAGGGAGTTCACAAAAGACAAACAATGACACACATGGAACAACGTGCCGTCTCTCCCGTCACCATAGATACCTTTCACAGGGAAAGTGACATGAGGAAATTAAGCCATTGAATTACAAGGAGGAAATGAACAGCAGCTGCTCATCAAGATACTTTCCTAGAAAGAGTTGCAGGGATCGAAAATCAGGCAGTTTCCTTATCTCTAAGCAGGAGTTATGTAGGACACACTATTCTAATGTCTCATAGATTGTGATAGATTAGATATATTTTCGACTGTTAAGTCTGTGCGGCATTTGCTCATTCAATGAACTTCCATTAAAGTTAGTAATTCAAGTTTAATTAGTTTAATAACTTGTGAGGCACGACCTGTTTGATAACTTACAACATAAAATCCTGTTCCCAGCAAGGCTGGTCCCCCCGCACAGTGATCGTTGTGCTTTTGACATTCTGCACCTTCAGCGTCACGTAGGTGTTGAACTTGTCTGAAACAAAAAGAAAAATGGAGTTTATAGTTTAAATTATATCAAGGTTTGTAGCAATACAGTGGCAGCATGTAGGGAGGGTTGGGAGAGCATTATGTATGACTATCAGATTATTAGTATAGTGTTTGCATATCTGCAACAATATGCATGGTCCCTTATCGGACACAACTGGGACTAAATACATTCAAGCCGATACAAGTAATACTAACCGGGCCGATTCTAGTTTGGCTTTGTGTGGGTGAAAAAGACATCAGCAGCTTGAGTGAGAGTGAAAGCAGATAAGTCTCCTCCCTCCCATTATGTCAAGCCGAGCCAGGCCAGGCCAAGCCAAGCCAGCAAACTGACCCTGTTAATCTCCAAAGAGAGCCAACCCCATGCAGCAGATACAAGCACAGGATCCAACTGGCTGTTGTGTTTGCCCTGCACTGTGAGTTACAGCTTATCTTCAGACCGCTCTCAATAATTGCCCTCTAAATATACAGTATGTAATATAGGAAGCAGGTCTGCTGATGATGTAATAAAGTCACTCCTGACCCACAGAAAAGGTCTCTGTCAGTCCTGATAACATCAAGACTAAAATTGAAATTCAGTGAGGTCAAAAGGTGAAGGCAGCTACTGCAAACAGTGTGACCTACAAGCAAAGTCTAAATATGACAGCTGGTCTAAATGATCACTGCTGGAACTCTTGGCAGTCGAGACATGAATTCAAGTGCCTGTCTGTCAGTCTGCGCAGACAACTTTCACAACCAGTGATCTCTGTCAGTCTCCTCTCAGCCTGTAGTGCTGGACTGAGGAGTCACAATAACCATCCGCACCAGCTGTCAGCGCTGGGCAGGGTGATGGGTGGTGTTGGTTGGTGGAGGGGGATTAGGCGGCCCGTGACTCAAGCACCACTTTTCATTTCCCACAGTAGGGCGAGGGAGTATCAACACGTGCCTGCTGATGTGCTTAGTGCCGCTGTGGGTGGTCATTACTAGGTCTGCACCACTGGTGGTCCTCCCTGCGACTCACCGTGAATCCAATCCACCGTGTACATTTTCTGGAACAGTTTCTAGATTAAATAACCAGATGGGAATGTCACCAAAATCAAGATGCTTCCTCACATTGATTTAGTGCTGCTCACTGATCTACAACATTGCTCACAATGGCCGAATATATTCAGAGATATTAAAGGGACAGCTACCTTGGTAAAGTATTACAGTAGCTGACATTTAAGTAACTTTTACAGAGGAGCAACAGAAAGTATTCTGAGCGGAAGTATTACAAGTGGACATGGGATGTGTGTGGCCGAGGACAAGAGGGTTGACTAAAACTGCCCAGATCATCGTTGGTAACTATCAACCAAGTATCAGTAACGTGGGGTAGAACCCAGGGGATACTAACAGACAGCCCCCATCAAAGCCACAGCCTTTTCACCCAGCTGCCGTATGACAAGCGATACAGAAGTACACGCTGCTGTACTTCCAGACTACATCGCAGGCTGTGAGACTCCTAAATTGACCCCTTTTTATGACTTATTTATTAATCCGTTTAGATATATTTTTGTTTTATGAGGCGTGTAAAGCAGCTATGGCTTGTATTTATTCCAGGAAGTCAGCCACTGCTGTAGAATAAATAAATTAACCTTGTAAAATCACCACACCCTTTAAATATCGGACAACCCTCTCAGTATAACGTGATACAATTTACAGCCTCCAAAATGATCAGAAAGTTGAATCAATAACTCTCCAAACCATTTTAACAAACATCTTAGACTTCATGAAGGTAAGGCAAAAATGTCATATACATAATAAAACTGATAATGATATACAACAAGATATAGAACAACATGGGTTTGATGCATTTATATTGACATATCAGCAGACAATAGACAACATATGGTGGTAGTAGTATCCTTTTTTCCAAATAGACAGTACTGTTATACCCAAGGGCAAACTCTGAATGTTGCCCTCTTGCATACACAGGACACACACACACACACACACACACACACACACACTACTCTTTGGTCTATGGGAAATAAAAACAAGGCATCAGCTGCTCCTAGACTGATCACCTGACCACACTAAACAAAGATTTTCCTGGTAACCCCGGCAACATATTGAAACATTTACTCTGCACATAGTCGTTAGCACAGCAGCCAGATAAGTAAACACAACTCTTGACACAATGACACAATAAACAGTTGACACAGGTGGATTCTTACAACATTCCACTGACAGACAACATAAATAAAGATTAAATTAGGCCAAAAACAGAAAGCTCTTCTGAAAGCACCTTTTGATCCCCCCACGACCCGACACTGCCTAAAAGCATCGTCCATCCTACGTGTAGCACGAGTGACAGCACACAGACCTAATTAGTGTCTCGGGAGGACAGTAGCAACAAAACACAGGCATTATTACAAAAGGAGCCTGGGGGGTGCTCAAGCCTTTCCTTAATTAGATAGTCCAAGCCTTGTGCCACGTTTGGGTCGGCTCCCATGAATAGAAGAAGATGAGATAAGGGAAGAGGATGTATGGATTAGATAAGAGCCACTTAGAGGCTGTGGGCTCTTTACAGCAGGTGCTGTCCACTATATGGCTGATACGATCAGCGCTGCTGAGGAGGAGGCGGCAATAACTTCCTGGAATAAAACAAAGTATATGCCCGCGTACGAAGGCCTGACCGATACTGGATTGATCGGGGAAATACCAATGATGACCTTTTTTCTATTTGACAACAAAAACACAAAACAGTGGCAATGATCTCTCAAATTTAATAAAGAGTGTTGAATGTTAGGTGTTATTACCAATAACTTAATGTTAATAGTGGTTAATGAGTTAATATTAAAAGGGAAATGCATGTATGACGGAAAAATATGTATATACTATTTTATATACTATATAAAATAGTATATATAGTAGTAATATATATAATGTGGACTATCACCAATATCAGCTTCTTACAGATATATTGATTGATTAGTGTATGTTGGTTGATAAATAATAGCATTTCCATTTCATGGATTAATACCAGTAGCAAATATATTCCACTCAGTAAATGTCTTGGTCACAATTCCTAATAACCAAATATAATAGGCTCCTTATCAAAGTTGAAATGACTATTGGCCAATATATCATGACCAGATTTTTTTAAACTCTCAAATTCGACTTATCGGTCTCAGAAATCCAACATCAGTTGAGCTACATTGCACATGCAGCTTCTAAAATGTATGGCTCTGAAATTCCTTTCCATTTTGTTCTTTTGTGACATATACTTTCACACTGATACAGCCATGATAACGCAATATTGACTGATAATATCGGCCCTGCCAATATCCTGGCCAGGGCCGTCCACACAAACCACATCTGCACTTAACCTAATCTGACGTGGACACTGAAAAAGTTAGCCTTGTACAATGACAACATATTCTCTCATTCTCTTTCTCCACACACATACACACACACACCAACACACATGCAGAGACATAGTGAAAGCGCACAGTGCACACCAGTCAGTGTCTTGTAAAGAGGAGGGATCGGTTGAGGTGAATCGTGTGATGATGTGTGCTACTCCTGCCCGTGGACCACCCGCTCATCCCTGAGCCCCCCAGTCAAGGGTCTTCATCTATTATTGACTGATGAGTTTTTTTCAATAAATAAGTCAGGGAAACGCAGGCAGTCGGAAGCCTGACATTTCAAATTCAGGCCATTCATCAATATTGCATGCAGAACAGAAGACATACATCTACTGGAGGACTTTTCTACCATTGCTGAGACCACCTCATGAGAAGTACTAGTCTATTCAGAATACAGAAGAGTTCTGGACTATGAACTGTATGACCTCAGTACACAATAACATGTGCATCTTAAAATACTCTCAACAAAACAACAAAATTCTTACATATCAAAGCAGAAAATGTGTCGGCCGGCATACACACTGAACACACAGTCCAGCAACACACAGTCCTTATCAAGCCCCAGTTTCCTGTGGCAATCAGTGGAAAGTTAGACAGCTAGCCACTGGCCCATCCAAGGTCACCTTCGGATCTCTGCGTACAGTGTAATGTCCATAAACAACTTAATAGAAGGGTTTCTGAAATAACACCTAAAAGATATTCGTCTGAAGGCGTGGTGAAAGTACAGTGCAAACACACATCCTTAGACCAGCCTTCTGTAAACTTTCAGGGCTCTTCCAATAAATCACATGTCTGCCAATACACAGGAACTCAGGTTTATCATGAGCAGGGAGGGATGACCTTAAGATAATACATTCATTTCAAAAGGTCCAGTGTGTTAGATTTAGGGGCCTCTATTTACAGAATATGGCACTGGTGGAGTATAATATGCATAACTATGTTTTAGTGTATAATCACGTAAATAAATATTTTAAATCATGTTTGTGTGACCTTCACATGAGCTATAGATGACGTGCCTTCTACAAGGTTTGCTTGGACCACCATATTTCTACACTATAGGCTAATGGACAAACTAAAAACTGGCTATAGATGGGGCCTTTGCTAGGAAGAAGAGAAGGAACTGAGTGGTTGCAATTAGCCGCTACAGCACTTCCTCCCAGAATGCTTTTCTTTGTTTTGTACAGAGGTATGTCATTTAAGGTAATGTTGGTTGCCTCAAGTGTTTGGCACAATGATCTCTGTTTGAAGGAAGAGATTTTAGCTTCCTCGAAAGACCTGATTGAGAAAGTGGCTACTATTAGTTCGATAATATCAATTTCACAATGTTAATGAAATCTAATTCCAATATGGATAAACAGGATGATATGGTGAATGCTTGTAAAACCAAATTTGGCTGCACTATAAACAAGTATAAGCCCACAGCAGCAGTACATTATAATGTAAGCGCACGGCCCTTAAGTCATTGAGCAAATGTTCAAATAAAAGCACTGCAACAAGTCAGTGCTCATTTCACGCCACTGTTTACTGTAGAAAACAAATATATACAATCATTTTCAGTATGAGCATAACCTTTGGTGTTCTAAATCTAATGCAGTACTGTGTTTAACAAATCCTTCTTTGCCCTGTAGCAAAAAAAAAAAAAAAAACCCACTAATGTTTACACTTCGCCTGAGGACGACACGACAGGCTTAAGTGAATTATCCCTGATGTTTGCTTTGGGACAGGTGTCACATGTGGTGTGGCCGAAGGGAGGGAGGAGTGCACAGACAGGCAGGCAGCGAAGGCTGATGATCTAAAACTAACATCTCAGTGCAACAGAGCTTGTGACACAATGCGGGCGCCTCAAGAGAAGTAAAATCCCAAAGGTGAGACTAAGAATAATGCACAGTGAACAAATGTAAAGACCTGCTGGATAATTAACTTTAGCAATTACCCCTAACGAACATAGGGGTAAGTCGGGGACTGAGAGCGAGAGTAAAAGTGACCGCCAGACACAAAGCCGTGGTGATTTCCTGCCCATGCTACTACCTGCTCTCGCCAGAAACGTCACAGGGCTTAAAGGAAGGCGTGAGGCTGAACACTGGAGGGATTTGTTTAGGTGGAGGAGGTGGGGATTTGGACTTAGCAGCCACCGATCTAAGCTCACTTGTGCACAGGCTGGTGGGGAAGGACACGGGATTATGTAATGCAAAATCAACCCTAGCTTTCGGTGACTTGCCAGAATTTGGCTGATTGACCTACAGTAGAAAATGAGTGCATGTGGCTCAGATTGAGATTGAGATTGAGGATGATCGGACAGTGAGACCAGACTGAAGACATGCATTAAAGGATCGTACAAAGTAAAAAGTTTTGTGAATACAAAAGTACTCACCTGGAGGTCCTTGGAGCTTGGCTTTTTTCACTGTAACAGAACAAAAACAACAATTAGATGGATTAGAATGCGCATTTTAAGTCCGTTTCTGCTAAAATAAAACGGTGAACAAACAGGAAAAAACAAATAACACAATGCAAACATATCTTGGCACGAGTAATGCACAGAAAAGAGACAGGATGTCATGTTATTGAAGCCTGACAAATTCATTTATATGCAGACATGAGAGCCATGAGTCGAGTTGATGACTCGTGACGGCTGAATCACACAAACACGTGGACGCCCTCACGATGTTGTTGTCTGAAAGAGCAGGAGCACTTCATCGTCAGTGCAGCTCCATGAAAATAGATGAGCTATTTGTTTTGGTGGTCAGCTTTGGGTCAGAATCTTATTAACAAACAAAAACGCTCATGTGTCACCGTGCCTGGATGTGTGGTTTCATGTGGAACAAAACACAGCAATGTCATCACTCATTTTATCATGTAAATGAACTAATTTCCATTTTCCCATTACTTTTGTTTTACCTTTAATCTTCCATATTAACCGTCATGGATGAACAGAACGTTTGTTTAATTTCCTGATGCACAATATATACTTAAATGCAATCCGCTGAGAAACCTGCTGGAACAATAATCCTAACTTCTGCTAGAGATTAGGACTAAATTAGTCAGATTTCTCTATTCTTACATCAAGTTTCAGCATTTGTTCCCACATATTAGACCTCCCTTGAAAAGCCTTTGGGAATTTTTGATAATCTGAGAAAACGTGACAAAAAAAATGTGTCAAAAAAAGAATTGAAATTATAACCTGTTTATTGGAATATGTGTGATCACATTAGAAAAATACATAATACAGAGCTGTCAAATGCTTTTATTTGATTGCAGAATATTGCAGTCTAGACATCTGCATCACAAAACACAACAGCTGGCCAACAAACACACAAAAAGTAAACAATAAAAGTGGACTGGGGGCAGTCTATTTATATATATTTTTAATACCCATCTGCCCCCAGTCCACTATTATTGTTGGCACCACCCATTTTCTAAAACCTCCAAAAAAAAAAAAAAAAAAAAAAAAGTGAAAAACTGCTTGCGGGTTTATATTTAGACCTACCATCTTTAGCCCTTTGATGCATCCATACAATAACCTTTATGGGATTGTGAAGCTCTTTGGAGGGGATTAATTGTGATTGCTGCAGCAGGGTTATGTGTTCAGGCATGTAACCTACTAAACCCCTGAAGCCCGGGATGGCAGATGGGCAGGACGGGATGATGGAGGCACAAATGGCTCTTTCATATTTCCATGTAACATCCTGTATATTCTCTCCGTGTGCACATTCAAATGACCATGTGGGAGAAAGAAGTATTCATTTGTTTGAGACGTCACTCTTGATTATGTGAATAAAACAATGAGTCCTCCCGTGATACAATTTAATCCACAAACATGCACAGAAATGAATTGTCTTTCAGTATAACAATGTGGGGGGGGGAAATGAACTTTGTTATCACAAAGAAGGAGGGAAAAAAAAACTACCTTGTCACTTTTTCCAAAGTACTTCCTGTCTTGCACATACCTCACTGTGAGGCGGAAAGGGAGCAGGGGAAATGTGGTGAGCAACCAGCAGTGTGATTTTTTTTTTTTTTTTTTGGTCTTTTCGCTAAGGCTTTGTCACATGAGGAAATGAGCTGGCACAGTGGCCTTATGTACTAATTTGCATGATGTTATTTAGGGCTGTGGTACACGGAGCTGAGGGCAATAAAGCAGGGGACTATTATGGTGGAAACTGATGCTTATCATTTTCTGTCCAGGGCACCCGATGGCTTTAGAGGCCATTTAGTTCACTATGTGGAAAGACTAGTAGCACAATTACCCTTTACATAGTGCTCTTTCTTTCGTTTCTTCCCCCCAATATACTTAGCCACTTTGTTTGAAATATAAGCAGGTTCCCATTTTTGTCACAGATGACTGGAGCTCTATTTGTTGGCTCAACTTTGGACATGTAGAGAACGTGTTTTCAGTTTTAGAATGTTTTAGCAATAGTTTCTTTTTTGTTTGTTTGTTTCTTCCATGTTAGCAAATGAAGGCTCAATTTAGCTGCTTACATTTCAGTCCTTGCATTGTGCATGCCGGTGCGCTGTCATGGGTTACCGGGACACTAGAATGGAGCAACAGACGTTTTTCACAGCAGCAGCCAATTTGACCTGAAATAGCAGGGTCAACACAGGTGTTACCAATGATTATAGTTAGGGTTCCGCACCATTCAAGTCAAACATAGTCAGGATCCTTAATTAGCATCATTGGCAACACCTGCGTTGACCCTACTGTGTCATGTCAAAATGGCTGCTGTGAAAAAGGTCTATTGTTAATGTTATTAGTAACCCCTACACTTAGGTCAAACATACTGTGGAGTCACACAGATAATGACATTGCTTCATCAGAGGGACAAAATATCTGAAGATTCATTATCAGATTTCAGTATCATAAAAGATTTACTTTGATTATTTGACTTGCAAAATGTCACTGCAGCCAACAAAAGGGGAAAAAATAGGGATGATTCCTGCCTTTGTATTTGTTAGCCACCTACCACCTATGACTACTTAAACAGAACACTTGCCTGGCCTTTGTCAACTTGAACTAATGCTCAGCTAAGCTCTGCAAACTCACATTTCAGACTTAATCATATGGTTCCTATTTGCAGCCATTGCAAGAGTTAACATACACATTCTTTTTTTTATTTCATACGCAGCCCTATCTAAATATGTTCATAGTAATAATTCATTGGTAGTCAAATGACATAAGGCTTTTAGGCTGTAACTTCACACACTAGTGTGCAAGTAGTTTGGTTACAAAAGATCAGATGTTAAAGCAAACACTGTAATATGTAAGAAACGCAATCACCTCAAACAGCAAGCACATGATGGAGTGCAAAGTGTGTCAAAAAACCCACGAGAGGGGTTCAACAGCTATTGTAAGCTCTAAACCACAAGTATTTTGTCATATTGTTAAGACTATCATTATCGCAGAAATGCCATGATATTTTTGTAGGGCCATATAACCCAACCCCTGTTTAAGGGCTGCTGAATACATTTAATTGTTGAGCATTTCTGTATAACGTATTCATGACTTTCACAAGAAGAAAAAACAAAACATTAATTATTCAATTTAACGAATTTAACACATAATGTGTACAAGAGGACTTCAGAGCCTTTAAAGAAAAAGTGTGGACGTTCCAAAATAAAAGGTCATCATCATCAGTGGAGGGTGAGGTAGAGAGCAGGAATGTAGGAACAGGAAGTGATCCACAACAGGGAGAGTTGTACTACTGTACCGCTTTGTGCTGGCTGTTGGATCTGATCAGGAGAGGCCAGCATAAGAAGGAGAGAGAGAGAGAGAGAGCAACAGATGGCCAGGGGATTACTCCCTCAATCTCTAAGCGCTCTCGCGCCGTCTCTATCTCTCTGTTTCCCTCATAATTCCACTACTGCTTGCTGCGCTCGACCACTCTGCCTGCAGTTCTCTAATTTCTAGTCCAACAAGGCCACTGTTTCTCCTTGTACCATCTCCTCACCTATTCAGTCTGCTGCAGATTCAAACAAGCAACCGGTACTGATGCAGTTTTTCTCTGTGTTCTTAATTTGTGGCTCGAATGTGTCCCATGATAGAGAATTGCTCCATCACAGTTTTCAATGGAGGATTAGAACAAATTTGACATTATGTCAACAGAAGACTCAGTGGACAAAGGGCGCGATGATGCATGAAATAAGCTCGACATCCTGTGTGGACACTGTTCAGTTGGCAATAAAACCCAGACACTGATGTAGGAAGTGCGGAGTCAATTCACCAGCGCCAAACAGTAACAATGTGATGCAGCGGAGTAGCTTTTCACTGACAATTAGTGTTGAAGTGGGTTAGTTGATTAATTGGGTGATCAAGAGAAAGTTAAACCGCAACTAAAAAGTGGCAAAAGTTTGGTATTCCTGCATCTCATATTTGGGTATACACAGTAAATAATCTGATATCAAGTATTGTTAAATGTCCGTCAACACCTTCCCTACAAAGCACCACCTTCTATTGGAAAGCAACAACAACCTCCAGGACGTCCAGTCTGAGAAGATCATCGACTGTTAGCCACCGTCCATTAAAGCACACACTGATGGACAACCATCAATACTGTCCACAACCACTTCTCTCAGAAACTTGCGGAACACCACAAGCCTTGGGACCAACCATCACCGCAAAAGCTTCCTTTCGATAGCAGTCTATGAGCTCCACCTCTTTCAAAACAAGACAAGTGTTTGTAACTTGTGCCGATTACTACTCTCGTCTCAGAAAACACCAGCTGTTGTGTCACTGAAGTGATCACGTGTCCGCGACAGCACCTGTACGCCAATACTGCAGCATCATGGATTTCATGTAAGCCATGTGTCCGCTCTGCCCGGTCCTCATCCACAGCGGGAGTCTCCCCCCACATGTCCACTTGTGAGGGCGACCACTTATCTGTTGTGTAAAGACATCGCCATGGAGATGAAGCATCTCGACTAGCAATAAATAAGCAACACCGTCAAGCTGAGCTATCAGGGGGTGAGTCACAACATCACCTAATCACACTGCCCCTGGTCCAGCACCCTTTTCTCAGTTATCTAAGGGCTGCTTGAACTCCTACCAGCTTGCATTCGCAATAACAGTAATCAATAAATGGACAGTGTGCAAGCTCTACAGTGAAAGGCCCCATTTGATACAATAACTTGATTGCCAGAGCAAATTGGACTGAACTTTCTGCTCTAAGTGGGACCATACTGACTTGCCTCTTTTTGACCTTTTCCCTGCCAGAAGCCTTTCTCTTCCCCAGCTTGGTGTATTGATTCCTGACTCACTTCTGAAGCTCAATTCTTTTCAGCTTTTACGGAGAAAAACTGTGATTTTTCTTTCCCCCCCCAATCTTCTTGTTCCCCACCACCCAAAACTTACGTTTCCCGCTGACAAGACAACACAGAGAGTGATAGTGATGACAGGATGCCCATCCTTAATGGAATACATGCAGTAATCCAAACACCAAGGTTTCCTGGAGCATAGCCTACCCTGGAATAAAGAGCAATTCCTCTAACGCAGCAAGGAAATGATTACGTTTTCATAGTAACATTAAGCTTCAGGGGAAAACGAGCTGTGGCACTACATCAAACAGCACTGACCACATAGGCCTATTTAATGAGTGAGTGAAGAAGAGTCCAACGGACCCAGACAGGGGCAATCAGCTGTTGATGTGTGTGATGGATAACTCAACACTGCGACACTGCAGGGTAGACAACCCGCACTAACATTTCCTGGGGGAAGCCCACAGTTGCTTAAAAAGATGCTGAGTAGCCAGTTGCTTTGCTTTTGTTCGTTACAGTACTAGCACACAAGTTGCAAACTATATATCAGCTAGCTGGCTGAATTAACGAGCAAGCTATGAAGACACACTAGCAGAAAGCATGTCCAGGCACAGAAAAACACAAGTAGGATCATTTTAGGATATCTGTGTATCTTGGGATGAGAGCTGTGACAGTCATTCATCAATGACTGGAATAACATTTGCACAGGCATTGGAGGAACTCATGACAGAAGGCGTTTGCTTGATTGTGTAAACACGTACGAGTGGAGGTATCTGAAGGCTATTTGAACAGAATTAGCCGCTTCTGTGGTGAGGCCTGACGATTTTCAATCAAAAATTCTGATTCAAGAGACGGCGGGATAGAATACTGTCAGAAATTCACTTACACATGCAAAGCACAGAAGGCATAATGAGAAGTTTTTTTTCCCCCGTCCATGTGTGTAGTTTTTTTTGACTTGAAGTCCACTTTGACGTCAAGTCCTCTAAGCAACGAAAGTTTACATTTTGACCCAAATGCTTGATGATATTTCACACATCATTTCCAGAAAGGGTGTCATCAATTTGACAAACCGCTACCAAGAAGACTAAAAGAGGAAAGAGTATTATGCTGCTACCCACAGTTTATTTATTTGAAATGATGCCTGAAAATGATTGTGTGTGTGTGTGTGTCTTTTTATCTTTAAAAAAGGGGGCTACAACATTTCAGTGTGATTCATCTATTTTTCTGGTGAGCATATCCCATGTCCATTTATCACAGAGAACACGGCTGGATGGATGTTTGCTGCCCATGCTTTAGAGAAAGACAAAGAGATCATCATGTGATGCACACTTTCCACTTGTTCCCAATTTTTTAATATTACATTACAATTTGATTGGCATAATGAAAATGGTCGAGATAGAGAACACATAATTACGTTAACAAGAGTTATTACCATGTTTAAAAATCAATATTGTACAAAAATAACACTGTACAACATTCAAATGAAGCACTGTCCGGAAAAAAAGGGATATTACAAACAGCCAGGCGGGTGAGGCTCCGTCATTACAGATGTTTTGAGCTTATGCCGTGATTTTCTGCCCTCTTTTTTTTTTTTTTTTGCCGTTCTGGCAGCACTAGACCAAATTGCTGGGCATCGGTCTTGTTGTCAGAGAAAATTATATTGCATAACGTGCTTTGCTGCTGTAAAGGATGTTTGAGCTGACGAGGATTGTCGTCCAACATGGTTTTTGTGCTAACCCATCCCAACCTGATTTCCTTTGGCTTTGTTGTGTCCGTGTAAATAAAGCTTTAACCTTGCTTTGAAAGTCACAAGTTTTGTCAACTACTATATTGTTATTATCATTTGGACCCATAAAAGGTTGTCTTTAGTGTCATTTTAATTGCTTTATTTATTTATTTTTGTTGCTTTTACATGTGCAGACAACAGGTACCCTTATAATAAACACTTTTCCACAATATAAATGTTAAAAAACTTGTTGCGGGAAACAACAATTCAACAGAAAATACTCAACAACGTCCCAGGACCCTGCACCAAGGCAGAGATATCAGTGTTACTCAAATACATTTAACTTTATTTTATATTCATCAGTAATATCTTTATAAATTGAAAATGAAAATAAACCTGGCACAATCTATGAATCAAAGTATTTGTCTCCCAGTCTATAATTCTTGGGATTACCCTAAACTGTCTGATGGGCTGTTTCTATCTCAGTCAACAGTCAATCAGTATACTGAACGCAGGTCAACGTTAGGCTGACGTTAAAACAGCTGGTGTGTAAAACAGAGATCACACACCCTGCACTAGTTAGACAGACGAGCTCAAACATATGTATTGTTTCTAATTAGAGTGTTTTTAACGAAGTGAAATCACGACATGACAAACGTACAAGCCACTTTTCTACAAAATGTTGCTCCCTGAGGGAGGATGCCTCCTGCCAGGGAACCTGTTCTGTAAGACTTTCGCAGATTTAGCAGATATTATCAGACTGAAGTCCACAAACTCGACCAAAACTAACACTTCGTGTCGTTTAGAGGCCTAAAGACAAATAAAAAATAAAAATAAAACTTACCTCTGACACACAGTAACGACATGGCAAAGCGCTTCCAGCAACAGTCCAGTAGTTTTCACACAGTTTGCAGAGCAGGCTCTCAGCGGAGATTTACTCTATCCGGTGTCATTGTAACGTCCGTTTAAATTACTTTACAAACCGCTGATAAGCTCCAAGTCGAGGTTTACAGGTGTTTTTCTGATGGTGGACTTGGGCAGAGAGCGGCAGCCCCCCGCCACGGCCACGCCATTATTAAAACTCTCATCCAAGCTTTTTTTTTTTTCCTCTCAGACTGACGAACAACCTGACAGAGAGGGGAAAGGCGGGGCCGAGGCACCTGTTACTGGCGTCTGAAGCGTCCAATGAGAGCTCGGGACAGCGCTGGAGGGCGGAACAGTTTAAAATAGGTCTGACCAATCGCACGGAGGGACAGGTTGGAGGAAGAAACAGGTGACGCACGCGGATTCAGAGCAAACCAAACACCTGGAACTTTTTTAAAGATAAAAGAACAGTTTTTTATTGTAATTATTTATGGTTATGTGTTTTTATTTATTTATTTATTTTTATTTATTTATTATGTTTTGTTCTTGTTATTTATTATTTTCACTTTATTTGTGATTGTGGAAATTCGTTAACGCGCTTTTTCAGACATTTATTTTGAGTGAATGTGAATCTCTTATTTTGTATCAGCTTTTCATTTTAATTCTTTTTATCGCCAATACTTTGTTTTCATTTGCATGTAGCCTAACCCGAGCTGTCCACTGTCTACATGGTCCTCACTACAACCATTTGACATTTGTCCCAGTGGGTTTTTAATCTGCCCCTGCTTTACTGTTCTCCATTCAGAGGTATCTGTCGACAAGCCCATTGCCCCCCCAAGCAACAAAATCATACCTATCTGTGTATGATAATTCGGATGAGCTATACTTAACAGCTGCAGCAGAGCTGAAACAAACACCAACATCACCACCTTGTGTGGGTTGTGAGTTATTACACTGAGTCCTGAAGCGTTTATCCGACCATTTAATGTCGGGAGTGGGTAAAAAGACAGAAACTTAAATGTCAGTGGGTATTTTGATGTAGCACGGGTGCAGAGGATTCACATAACTGCTACATGCTATTTGTTGTATTTGCTTTTACGTCTGAGTTTGTCTTTGTGAGGTCTACAGTAGGCTGGGGTGCATTCAAATTAAGGTTAATAGTATTCTAATTATGCATAAATCATATTTTCCCTTCACAATTTATGCATATGTATGTGTATTAATTGGTATTAGCATTTTTAAACCTTAGTAGCTACAGTTGTGCTAGCGGAACCATAGCATTTCGTTCTCGTAGCACAGCACTGTCGGACTTTTTCACCGTCGCACCAATGATGTAACGTTCATTTCCTGATCGCTAAGGGTCACACACAGCACACATGAGTGCAGAGTTTAGTTAGAGTGCAAGTTACGAAGCCCAATCTTCTTCCTACAGTCCCCTTTAGCTTGTTTTAAAAGATGTTACGGACGCTGTGTCGGACCGGCGGGCTCCTGCTCAAGGTAAACAACGCGTTTAAATCACATCCTGTCAGCTCGTGCCAGCGTTTGGTAAAGTGGGTGTCATTCAGAGTGCAGCCGTGTGTTAATGATGGAGTGAATGTCGCTGTCCATCCTCAGTATCTCTACAAGAGAGGCAGGATTCTGTGAGGCTCTGCTGGCTGGACCTCTGATCCTCTAGGTCAGGGGTCTTCAACCTTTTTTATCCCAAGAACAAGAGACAAACAGAACAGAGACCCCCACATGTAATTCATTTTTTTTGTGTTATGTGACACATTTTAAGCCTGGCCTGTAATACCTTTTATATTTAGTTTATTCAACTTTTATTATACCTTATTAACTTACATTCTTTTATTATTATATTCTTTATATTCTGGGTTATTAGCCTATATGTGGTTATGATTGATTTAAAAAAGTTATAAGTCATAATTTCTGTTGGTTATTAAATGCCAAGAGCTGTGCATCTTTGGATGTGTCCATGATTCACCCACCTAGAGTGCACCTGCCTTCACTGTTTGTGTTTTCTCAGTTGTCTGTACTCTCACATTCACCGTTATTTGGGTGAAAATTGTCAGTTATTATGTCAAAAATTGGCGGACTCCCTGCAGTACCTCTGCGGACTCCCTAGGGGTCACGGACCCCTGTTTGAATACCCCAGCTCTAGATGGTTCAGAGGCTAAAACCAGAGCAGCTTACCCATGGTTATAGCTTTAGAGCATAACCAGTCAAGACCAAGACTTAGAGGGGTCGAGGCCAAGTCACGACGGGAGCGAGTCATGACCAAGTCCAGACAGTATATAGCCTACTTAGGTAGCTAACATGTAGCTAATATTCTCCAAGGTTCTGTGGCTGAGGCCCACACCTCGCAGCCATCTCAGTCAGCATATTACAGGATTTGCAGACTGCTGTGTTTTCTTTTGGACTCTTTCCGGCTTAGGAAGTCAGATTTTATCAGAGAGGGTTTGTCTGACGTCTCCTCACAGACAGACACATTCAATTAATATTAACAAAAATTAGAATTTAGAAATGAGTCAAATGAGCCTGGACTCCCAGGAGCTGCTGAAATAAAATTAAGAGGCTAGGTCTGTGAAGAGTTTCATCAGAATCACTCTGGTTGTAAACGGATGAACGATTATGACACAACAAAAAAGTCCCCTAGATTTCCTTTCATACATTTTAAATATTAAATACTATGGCTTGACTCAATACTTGTTATTATGGTTATTATTAAAGGTGCTCTGCTCAGGATTTTTGGGGCAGATCGACAAATTATTTATGTTTGTTTTTCTGTCTTTTTTTCTGTCTGTCTCTGTAGCAAACCCAGAGGACCGCACCGAAGTTGTGGGTTACTCCAGCCCAGCAGCGATGGGCGTCCAGCCTGCCCATGAACACTTTGGTCCTGTTCGTGCCCCAACAGGAAGCCTGGGTGGTGGAGAGAATGGGTCGCTTCCACCGGATATTAGAGCCGGTAATATAATAGAATAGAGTCCCGATCAAAGAGCACTGGGGTCATATTGATATTACAGAGAGGAAATTTCAAAAGCTCAGTAACCCCTTCATCTCTTTTAGGGTTTGAACTTTCTCATACCCATCCTTGACCGAATTCGCTATGTGCAAAGTCTCAAAGAGATTGTCATCGATGTTCCAGAGCAGTCTGCAGTATCTCTAGGTATGTAAAGTGTCAAATCTGTGATGAATACACAGCTAAGCTTGTGCAACATAATTTAACAGACATGAAGTGCGTTTTAAATGAGTGTACCTTGTTTTTACAGATAACGTAACACTACAGATTGATGGAGTGCTTTACTTGAGGATCCTAGACCCTTTTAAGGTATGCTGTTGAAAACAGTCTGTAGTTATACACAATTAATAATAATGATTCTTACAATTAATAGTGATAGAAATGTCGTTTTTATCTCTCGACTCCACCTGCGTTTGTTCTCAGGCCAGTTACGGCGTCGAGGATCCAGAATATGCCGTCACACAGTTGGCACAGACCACAATGCGCTCAGAACTGGGCAAGCTCACACTGGACAAAGTGTTCAGGGTAATCCGTCTCGCATCATTCCGTAGGCCTTTTAACGAAACGCGTTGTTAAAAACTGCTGTTGTTTAAACACTCGTTTCTTTTTAAGGAAAGAGAGTCCCTCAATTCCAACATCGTCCACTCCATCAACCAGGCTTCAGACGAGTGGGGAATCCGCTGCCTCCGTTATGAAATCAAAGATATACATGTTCCACCTCGTGTCAAAGAATCCATGCAGATGCAGGTGAGGCAAACTGAATGAATGTATTGCTGGTTTGATTTAGATCACTATAGACACTGATGAAACCAGCGTAATTAAGGGGTTTTAAACTCTTCATATTCATTAAGGATCAAATGAAATTTCCTAAATTCACAGAGTCTGGCATAAGTGTTTTAATTTCTGTACAGCAGCCCAAGAGATCTTGTTGTTTTAAGAGATCAGTTATAACAAGGCGAAGACCGCTGTAAAATCCAGCGTTTTGCTGATGAGACTCTGGGCAACCTAGACAGACGAATAAATCCCAGAAATAAAAGTTTTTTAACGCACACGTTTTTTTATCCGCTCTGTGTAGGTGGAGGCTGAACGCAGGAAAAGAGCCACAGTGCTGGAGTCTGAAGGGACAAGGGAAGCGGCCATTAATGTCGCGGAGGGTCGTAAACAAGCTCAGATTCTGGCCTCGGAGGGTGAAAAAGCCGAGCAGATCAATAAAGCAGCTGGTGGGTGCACTTAGAGAGCCAGTTTAGTTGTTTTATGGCTGTAGTTCTTAATGCATGTTCTGTGCTTGGAGGGATGTTGTTTTCTCCCATGTCTGCTGTTCTTAAGTTATCTTTTGAGTAAAAAGTACTGGCACACATCTGAAGATTACACAAGTTATGTGTCACCAACGGATCACTGTGTCCCGTCCAGGTGAGGCTCAAGCAGTCTTGGCGAAAGCAGAGGCGAAATCTAAGGCTATCCGGATGCTGTCGGACGCACTGACTGAGCAGGTGAAGAGTAGTTTTTAGACCATGTTAACCAAGATAACCATGTCACAGTCTCATTTCTGAAAGTTCTGATCATATGTATTATGTGTACAGAACGGAAACGCAGCAGCCTCACTAAGTGTGGCCGAGCAGTACGTGTCCGCTTTCTCCAACCTCGCCAAAGAGTCCAACACCATCCTTCTGCCCTCCAACACTGGTGACATCAGCGGAATGGTCACACAGGTATTCATTTTCTTGAATTTCTATCCGGATAGCCACCAGATGAAGTACCTTTTGTTATCTTTAACACAACTATAACGTTTTTCAGGCTATGACTATTTACGGCACGTTGGCAAAGAGCACGAAAGCAGCGCCAGCGGCGGTGGTGGTGGAGGAGGAGAAGAGCGAAGAGGCGGCGAACCAGTCGGCATCATCCCAATAGCAGAGGGCACTGTGAATGAACTCAAAGCAGAAAAAAATGACACAGAAGAAGCCGTTTATGTTTCAGTTAGCAGAGCCCAAAGGCATCAGATGTGTGAGCAGAGTTCACTAACCCTCTACTGGCAGGACAGTAGAGAAAAACTTTGTAAACTTCTGGGATGTTTTGTCACGGAGTCCTCAGAAAAATGACATCTTTTGCAAGAGGATTCTTAATCTTCACTGACTATTGTTTATATTATGTTCAGTTGTCTGATTGGGAAATTTACCACCAGCTTTTAGCCAAATATACTGTAGCAGTGACTTTGGCAGGCTGGAAAAAATGAAGAAGTTGATAGGAAATAGCAGATGTTGGGTTTTATGAGCCAAGGTAGTCAGTGGTTGCCAAAATGAGTCCTGGGTATTCCCATCATTTATTATTCCCTGTGTGCATCAAATCCATTCAGGTATGAATTATTTCATAAATCCTAATAGAATTGATGTAAATGTTCTGAATGTGACCGCTACTACTTCAAAGTGAAACCTATTTGATTGTATTTAACGTCTTCAGATTCTGTGGGCTCGTTTCTTATTAATGTGGCAATCACAGTCAGCTCAGGTCAGCCATCTGCTTTGATTTGGCTTGTTTACAGACATTTCTTCAGCATCACTGGGACCAGCGACTTTGTGTTGCTACATGTGATGTCTGGCTTGACGCGTCAGGATGGTGGAAAGTTTCCCAAAGTGTCGTTAATTCACAGTTTGGCTCATGTGAAATAAAAACATTATCTCCCCTGAAACACTTATTGTATTTGCTTTAGAAATAATCTTGAGGACGCACACCGTTTTAAGAAATCCCCTCCCGATAACTACTTAGTATACAAAATCAGTCATAGGAACAAAGGTTCCTGTCTTTGTATTTGTTTTTACCTTTGTCTTATGGGATATATTTATTACATTACATTCTCTGCAAAGACTTACTCGTGCTCACAGGTTTATGAAAATAATGCGGAAACAACAAGGAGAAATACTTCAGTATGTGTAGAACAGGATGTTGTAAAGCACTTGTGATGCTGTGTGAAGAAGGAGGTGTTCGACAACTGGATTTTCTTTTTTTTCAAATGTAATGTTGATGAAGAAAAACTGATACTATGATTTGGAAATGGATGTTTAAGTTGACCTTTATGTTTTAAAGACCACTGTTTGGGTTCAACATTAAGTTGCCATACAAAAAGAGCTAAAAAATAAATTGGTAATCATGGCAGGTGTGTGTGTGTGTGTCTCAATAAATCTATTTCTGAATGTGCCACTGTGGTTTTAAAATGCGCATAGGTGTATGGTACAAATATGCAAGGAATATGGAGTGAATCTCAGACTAATAATGAAGGTTCACAACATTCATATTCACCAAATAAAACATATTTATTCTAATGTATTACAATCCACAGAATGCTTCCTTGTCCTATGTCAAGGAAGCATTTGGCTTCCTCCCACCTAGCTGTTCAACATGATTTAGCCCTTTACTTTGCCTTACAGACGATACGGATTTACAGACCACAGATGAGATTCAGTTTGGTCGTTTTCATGGAAATACTAGGTTTTCTTTTCATGTGCCTCAGTTATTCTCCGAAATAGATTAGAAATAGAACTGAAAAAAACTAGGTATGCCTGACAGTCACAGCTCAGGGTAAAAGAAAAAAATCAAGTTTGTGTTACATGGAAAAACGTCCGCCGCATACTTCCGCCGGGTTGCACGCACGCTGAAGTTCCTAGCCGTCACCAGCCCACCTAATCTCATTGTACCGGTGTCCCAATGAAGGTGAGCGTGGTGTTGCGTCGTTCTCTGTTTACCTGAGACACCTGTGCTCGTGTTGTTAACACACACACACACACACACACACATTCACGTCCGCCCTCCGGCCGAGAGAGGACGAAAACCAGACTGCTACAAGGTCAGTGACAAGAGCGGGGCGAGCTAGCCGCGGCTAACGGCGTTAACTTAGTAACGTTAAGCCGGACCTGCTCGTTACGTTAGCTGCTTAATATTACCTGTCACGTCCGAACAGGGTGCGTCATTATTGTGGGTTTAAGCGGAACTTGGGGCGCCACGTTCCACGTTACCAGCATTAGTAGCAGGTGTTGTCGCGGGAAGCTGCTCCTTACACTGTGTTACCTTGGTGCGTCTAAATGATTTCACCTGTGCTGCTGTCACCTGTGTCTGTGTGTAGGATGAAGGGGCTCCCGGTGCTGTCCTTGCTCCTTTGGATGTGTGCGGTGTACTTTGTTGGCATCTACCTGTTCGTGGGCGGGTTCCTGCTGGTGAGACTGGAGGTGAACAGGACCAGCACCTGCGGAGACGTGCTGCTGCCCGGAGAGGAGCCAGGGGACTTCTGCCGGGCCAGGCCGCGATTCCGCAGGGCCGTCCTCCTCATCATCGACGCCCTCAAGATCGACTTCGCTCGGTTTGACCCCAACAACACGGCGCCCAAACCCTATGAGAACAAGCTGCCCGTGCTGGAGGAGACCGTCTCATTCAGGCCTTCTCACAGCCGCCTGTACCCTTTTCGTGCTGACCCACCTACGACCACCATGCAGAGGATCAAGGGCTTCACCACGGGCTCCCTGCCTACCTTTGTGGATGTGGGTAATAACTTTGCATCCAGTGCCATTTTGGAGGACAACCTCATCCACCAGTTTGGGCAAGTGGGTGAGTAGTTACACACGTATGTACTGCACCATATAACTCCTGTTTGTGATACATGGCTTTATCTTTAGGACAGAAGAGGAAAACTATAGCTACAAAACAGATTTTAAAGAGCAAAAAGTGAGTGTAGTCAGGTAGTCTGAGGGTCAAGGGCTGAGAAAATAAAAAGGGCATTGGGTGCATGACCTTTTATCCACTGGAAAGGCACCCTAGAGATCACCTTATCACATCGTCTTGCTCATTGGTTCACCGTAGAGGACAAGGTTAATTTATCTACCAATCACCATCCCCGATAAGACGGTCTGTCTAGACAAGGTGATAGTATATAAGGTAAAAAGGTGTTCAAATAAACTAATGGCCTTGTGTGATTTTTTTTTTTTTTTTTTAAATGAATGTGTGTGTGTGTGTTCTCTCACAGGCAAACGAGTGGTGTTCATGGGCGATGATACTTGGGAGAATCTTTTTCCTAAGAGGTTCCACCGCTCTCTGCCCTTCCCTTCATTCAACGTCAAGGATCTGCACACTGTGGACAATGGGATCCTGCAGCACCTCTACACAACTAGTATGTATTTATTCAGTGTGTTTCTTTATTATTTCTTTGTCCCATAACCATAAGAAAATGATATATTGTTAAAGGTATTCAAAGAGTTACACAAGTGGTCATACATCTGTATTCTGTATAGGTTTTCAAAATTCCTGAAATTTTCAAAGCTGGAAACTTTCCATGGAAATTAACGGGAGTTTATGGGAATAAACAGGAATAACCTGTGAATTCACAAAACTGAAGGTTGGCCCTTAACAGTGGATGTAAATATAGTTGGGGGGAATATATTTTAGCATAATCTTGACTAAAACAACCAGGTTTCAGCTGCAGAGCTATTGAAAGTACACCTCCAACATTCACTGTGCATTCCTTCATCACATGCACAGATGATTTCTGCAACCCTGGAGTGGAGCAAGACACAAGACTACTGAAGAAACACACTTGAGCTTGTGGACTACATAATATTGTTTAATAAAAATTAAAAATAAAACTTGACAGAGTTATTTACAAACAGAAATCTATTGTTTTCTCATTTTGGATGGATGTCTGCTTATGACAAAAAAAGTTTATATTTATGTTTGGATATGATAGTTTTTTTTTTTTTTTTGAATTACCTGCCATAATTCCCATAAATTTCCATAATTCCCACATAATTTTTGATTTGGAATATTTCCAAAATTCCCCAGCATAACTTCCCAGTAACTTTCTGGAAATTTACCAGAAATGGTCCACCACTTTGCAACCCTAATTCTGTACACTTTGTATTGTACTTGCACTTCACATCTGTCCGTCTGTCGCCTGCTGTTGGTTTTGACAGTGGTGGGGGATGACTGGGATGTCCTGGTCGCTCATTTCCTTGGAGTGGATCACTGTGGTCACAGGTTTGGTCCCGACCACCCGGCCATGGCCGACAAGCTCACCCAGATGGACGGAGTCATCAGGTCAGACAGCAGTACAGCTGCTACGAGCTTGTTTCACAGCATCGCCCAGCTGCAGTCACCATCTTGTGCTGCCATAGTGCACTTGTAGGAATGTCGATATGTCATGGCACTTAATAAGGGTGTTTTTGTCACGTATAATTATCAAAAGGTTATTAAACATAACCAGCTAGTACAATTTATAGAGAAAAAAAACTACATGGAGAGGAAATTGGGCTCCTTTTTGCTGTATTTGAAGTAAAACTGTGACTACAGAAAGTCTGCCATTCCTAATCTGGAGGATTTGAACTGCAGAAATCCTAAACATCGAAACCCCGTCATGTTCATGCTTTTCCTCCAGGTCTGTGATTGACCGTCTGCACAATGACACTCTCTTGGTCGTGATGGGAGATCATGGGATGACGGACACCGGAGATCATGGTGGAGAAAGTCAGAAGGAGACCGATGCTGCCATCTTCCTCTACAGTCCTTCCCCTCTGTTTCCCACGCCGCCGTCCCAGGTCGGTAGAGGTCTTTTTCACCATCAGAGACACACAGTCTCACAGTAACCACTCAGTTTTCAAAAGCATAAGAGTTCTATGAATTAGTAGGAATAAGCAGTGATGAATCAGAAGTGTAACAGAATAGTAATAAAAGTTGATTGATTCTTGGCTCAGTTCAGACCAAAGTTTTACGATGAGATAGAACTGTTTCAGAGAAAGATTGCAGCAGTGCAAACTGGCTCACCTCGTCTCAGCTCAAGCTGA
Source organism: Nibea coibor (assembly GCA_023373845.1). Taxonomy (NCBI): domain Eukaryota; kingdom Metazoa; phylum Chordata; class Actinopteri; family Sciaenidae; genus Nibea; species Nibea coibor. Next base: position 6,979,951 of record CM041720.1, on the reverse strand, counting down.
TTGCTGGTATCGTCTGCGACTCAGCTTGCCAAACTGCCAGCGGCTGGCTTGTTTCAACAGCAAATCAGCTCTGACTCTTCAGTTACAAACTATCAGCTGATCGAAATGCCGTTTTCAACGGAGGAAAGAGAGGGCTGCCTCATCATTATCTTTGAGGATTAAACAAATGAACAGCTGAGCAAAAGAAGTGCCTGAACTGCTGTGAAAGAACTGAAAATAGTGAATGGGGAGCTTGAAACAGCTCCTCTAATTTCAAATTCTTAATCCTCTCGTTTTGTATGTTTTTATCAAGACTAGAAATGGAACTCAAGATTCAAGATTTCTTTATCGGCAACGAAATGTACTGTAGCAAACAACTCACAATCACTATCTTTATTAATATTTTAAGACATTACAAATCATATCCAGCTACAAAAAACGACAGTACAGAGTGTCAGTGTCAGTACAAAGTACAGAGTCGTTGCTATGGAGACAATACACCGTCTCGTGCAGTTTTCAGTCTGCTAAATGCCACATTTCAGTAATCAGGTAGCTAGATGTAAATGAAATGCAGAGTGAGCGATGAAGGGTGTCTTAGCCTGCTGAAGGTTTACAGAGCAGACCATTTCTAAGTGTCAGAAAGAAACTTTTGACTCCTGAACCTTTTTCAAAGAACATAAAATGCTGTCAACCAACAGATCCACTCCACAAAATCCTCATATGATATGATATTAGCTTCTATCTGTTTGCATGTTTATGTCTCTCTTCATTTTATTAGAACATAACCGTTTACATCGTTTTTTTGCCGAATCAACGGAGCGTTTGCTGCATTATGAATATGAAACATCGAACCATTTCATGTACGATCATTTCTGTTCATGGTCGACCGTGCCGCTTCGCGAATCCGCTAAATAGATGCCGGCAGGTGGTCTCCGCCTTTTAAAAGTGAATCTCATGCTCGAAATGTGAACCTCAGCGCCGATTTCTATAATTGCAGTGTAATTGGTACGTTGCATAGTACATTGTGGGAAATCGCCGAAATAGCATTACTACAGGGTAAGGGGAGATTATCTGACATGATGTCCTATTAGACCCTCTCTTATTCAGCAATCAGTTCACAAGGAGTGAACACAACCACTGACTAATAAATACCACTGCAGTGCTCACTCACTGCCTAACTTAACCGAGTCATCCATCAGTAATGCTTGTAGTTCAAGCAGTTTATCGCTCAGAAAACTTTATATATGCTTGTTTTAAATATATACTCGATTTGTTTATCTAGTATCTCAATTTTCTTCCTTAGCTAATGACAAATGACACATAAGGTGCTCAAAAACGTGCCCATTTCATGTATTGAAAAAGTTTCACCAACAGAAAAATCTTCTCCTCTTAACCAGGACAACAAGCAGTACTTGCACCACCTTGTACAGCTGTACAAGTCGGGCCTAAGAAAATATAATCTGAGATTCCAAAACTTGAATTACAATTACAATACTAAGTCATTTAACAGTGGCCACAAGTGGTAATAGCAAGCACACTGAATTTGCCTCCGTTTACCAAGATTCAAGATTCACATCATAATTTTAGTGTTTAGGAGGAGTGCAGGTGCACATGTAGAGAAAGAAGAGTCAGTGGACATATTAATTAATTAATACCTGTAAGACAGAATCTCTTAGTTTAGCCACCAGCTCTTGGCCGTACCAGACCAAATAAGGCTGCAGCAGCAAAAGTATTCTGGGTATTATGGATTTAGAAAGGAGGATTTGGAGTTCTTCTTTCAAAGGTTACATAGCCTCATTTTATTTTTTCCCCTCATTAATCAGGGAATCTTGTGAAATGTCAGAGCAGCCCTTTAAATGACAGATGAATGGAGTAGTACTCTAACACAGTGGGTTTCGTTTTGTTCATGTTTGCAGAGTGAACCGGACGTGGTGCCACAGACAGACCTGGTGCCCACCCTGGCTCTGCTGCTTGGAGTTCCCATCCCGTACAGCAACGTGGGGCAGGTTCTCCTGCCTTTATTTCCTTCTCACAGGCAGACAGAAGGCGCAGTTGGAGGTCTCAGCCAGCTGGAGGCGCTGTGGATCAACGCAAAACAGGTACCGTCCTCAGTGAGGAGCCGTGTAGCACCTTTTTTTTTTTTTTTTTAAGGTCTCCACACATAAAATGCTTCAGACTTCACATATCCCGGAGCATGTTTAGTAATTTTGTGTATTTAATTTCACCTCGCATGACCATTCTGTTTCTGAAGGTTAACCGTTTCCTAGAGACGTACTCTGGCATGGCCAAAGACATCCCACCAGAGAGCCTCGCTCAGCTGAAGGATGAATTCTCTCGCCTCTCGTCGGAATACCTCGCCACGGTTAGAGAGGGCCGGTCACCCTCCCCAAAGCTGGCCGCCTCCCTGCAGGCCTACCTCACCTCTGTCAGAGACACCTGCCGAGCCACCTGGGCTCGATTCAACCCACTCAAAATGGCAGCAGGTTTAGCCATCCTGGCGGTTGCCTGCTTGACGTGTTTCATTCTGTCTGAGCTGTCCCTTGTGCTGATCAGGGAGAACGGTCCCGGACTGAAGGCCCCGGTTGTCGTGGCACTAATGATGGGGGGCTGCGTGGCTGCAGGTCAGCTGCTAACACAAGGCTATATCGAGACAGCATGGTGCCTGGCAGCTGCAGCCCTCAGCTCTGAGCTGCTCTTCCTCTGGAGAGCCCGTCGATCCAGAACCATTACAGTGGCGAATAATGGATCTAAAGCTCCAAAGCACACTAGCTGGCTGACCCCACGCAGCCTCCTTGTCCCCCCTCTCTTAGTGCCGCTCCTCCGCTGTGCCTCCCTACTCTCGGATAGCTACGTAATCGCCGAAGGCCGGGCCGTGACCTTTCTGGTCTTCTCTCTGGCTCTCTATATTCCTATCCATCTCAACTGGGACGGCCTGCTCTTACCCCCCAGCCATGACCCACTAAAGGCTGCAGGACTGCTGCCTTCCGCAGCCTTGTCCCCATCGACTGTGAGGAAAGAAAGCAGCACCCTCCTCGGCTGCTTAGGGCTTCTTATTGGAAGTCTCTACCTCTCCCTCTCCTTCCACGGCTGCCGGGAAGAACAGGGCTCCTGCCAGCCGTCCCCGTTCCTCTCGCCTCTTTCCCGGCTGCAGGACAGCCAGCTGAAGAACCTCCACTACATCCTCTCTGTCTGCTCCCTGGGCTTGTGGACATATCTGCTGAGACGCTGCCTCCGCCACTACGGTAACCTCAACTCCTCGGGTGGGACGGTGTTCACGGCCCGCTGGATCCTCCCACTGCTGTCTGTGTCTCTGGGGCTCCACTGGGCTGTTAGTGCCACACCAGAGGACAGCTTTAGGAATCTGGCCGAGCTGATCAGCCTGGCCCAGCTGGCCCTCCCCAGGGCCGCCTTCTTTCTCCTGGCACTGGGGCTGCTCTTGATCTGGCTGGACCCCCTCACTGTGTTTGTGAAGACCAGGGCCCCAGCTACAGCCAGAGGTCCGTCCCTACCCCCGCCCCGCTACCGAGCCAGCACCGGCATCAGCCCCCAAGCCGAGCTGCACCACCTCATCCCCCAGATCTACCAGCGCATGCGCCGTTCCTTGGACGACGGAGAGGCGAGTGGGGGCGGTGAGGTGGACAACAGGCCCGCTGTGGAGGCCTACGGACTGGGAACGGTCTACTCCGCCCCTTTGCTGCTGTTTTGTGGCCTGCTGGGAATCGGTCTGCTGCTGCTGCATCCGGAGGGCATGGCTCTGTCTTTCCTCCTGCTGTTACTTGAAATGGGAGCTCTGCTGCACATTCACGCCTCCTCCACTACCCTCAGTGGGCTGCATGGAACATACATTGGTGAGATTCTTAGAATTGCTTGTTTTCCCTTAATGATAAGGTAGTGTACTCTTACCACCCACCTCTAATTCTCTCCCTCAGGTGGCTTTTATGTACCCTGGACTCCAATCGTGCTGTGGTCTCTGGCCGCCACCCAGTTCTTTCATGCCACGGGTCACCTTCCCACCTTTCCCTCAATCCAGTGGAGCGCTGCCTTCGTGGGATTCCCTGATGGACACACAGGCACCATACTGCCCGCTTCGCTGGTTACCCTCAACACCTTTGCCTCACACATCTTGTTCGCAGGTAGAAAAGCAAGATCGCAATCCCCAGAAACATAAACAATACAGTGCTAGCGGAAAATCTTAAATATATGTGCATTGCTGTGCGTTCAGCTCAGAGCTGTTTCTGTCACACCAGAGATCTTAAGTTTAGCGCCGAGGTAGCTGGTAGGAAATATGAATACTGCGAGCAAATCAAACAAAATCAAATCAAACAAAGAAGCTAACTGCAGATTTGTATTTGTGCCCATGTCCCGTCGCCTCCAGTGGGTTGTCCGTTGCTGCTGTTCTGGCCTCTGGTGTGCGAGGTACGCGGCAGCAGGGGAGGGAGAGCGTGCGGGGAAGAAGGAGAGGACGCTGTGATGGAGATGAGACTGAGAGAAAACCCCCAGCAGTTCAGCTGTGCTCTTCTGCAACTCTCAACACGCTACCTCTTTATTCTCGGAGCACAGGTACGACACTGACAAGTTGTTTGGTCACCAGTCTCAGACACTGAGTTCAATACAGGAGCATATGACCTGGAATAAAATGCCATTTTCCCCGTAGTGTTTATGTGTTCAGACCCCCGTCATGCCATGTGTGTCAGTATCCCATCCCTGCAGTCAGTATCCATGCCTCTCTTCACAGGTCTTTGCTTCGGTCTGTGCAGCTGCTATCCTCAGGAGACACCTAATGGTGTGGAAGGTTTTCGCACCCAAGTAAGTGCCTGAGTGGATTTTCCAGCTCACACAAACTCACTAACAGTAAAGGCTTTTGAAGATACGTAGCTGCCAACCACTTACTCCACCTCAGGCTGTTCAGTGAAGGCACATTAGTGAAGGTCTGCTTTTCCATAGATGACTAAGAGATGCATATTTACATCTGCTCATCTTAGAGGAAGAATCCTTTCATTTATTTTCATATGAATATTAGGGTGCTGGACATTGAGTTTTAGTGAATATACATTCTGCAGAAGATTGCCTGCTTTTGTTGCTCTCATGAAAACATCGAGTTGTAAACCAAATATATTCATAATTAGAAATACAGAAGTATTTTAAATTAACATGTTTATGTAACTTGAAATATAAAATGCATATTATATTTGGTCTCAGAGCTGCGTTTTATATCTTTCAGAATTTGATTTGGATTCTTGGAGCTACAATTTAATTCAAAGTTAATTCCTGATTCAGATTAGAATTAAGATTGTTTGATTAAACCAATGATTCTTTATTGAATTAGTTAATGAATCCAGTAACTAATTATTATTTTTTTCTAAATCACCACCATTAATCACTTGTTTATTAGTCGATTAACATTGAATTTAACCAGAATTTAACAGTCTTTAGATGACTGACAGTGTAGCGTTTTAGCTGCAGCAGTACATAAATTACTTACTTACTTAAATTACTTATTACTTACTTTTAAAATGGAGGTGATGAAGAAAGCCTGTTTAAAGTGACTTGAACAAACAGAAATATATTCTACGTGTCGATAACCCGACCTTCCATTCGTACACAGCGGTGGTACTGCCATTTCAGATACCAGGGTCAAACAGAGTCAGGGTGCTGCTCTGGTGCATGTTGGCTCACCGGAAAGTCTCTGCTGCAATAAATGGAACTGTACCTTAATTGGTATTATTGGTAACACCTGTGTTGACCCTGCTATCGCATGTCAAAATGGCTACTGTGGAAAAAAAGGGTCTGTTTGCAGAGATCAGAGAGCACCATGCTTTTCTCTGTGTTAAATACTGCCACACTTCAAATGATTGCAGGCGAGAGGTTTTAGTTGCAGCTTGCTCTCTGGGAAAATCCACAGATTAGACAAGGCAACGTGGCAAATTGGCAGTGACTTACTACCCAGTGCTGCAAGTCAACTCTGCCAGACTGAAGAAAATAGTAGTAAAGCAGTAGTAGTAAAAAAAGATTTTTGGAAGTTGAGGTTCAAGGTTCAAAAGTTAACTGACTAGTTGAAATTAGAAAGGTGAAATTGTTTTACTTTGCATCGTCCAGCCGTCATTACAGAGTCCTCTGCTTTGTCCTCTCAGGTTAATGTTCGAGGCCTCAGGGTTCCTGGTGAGCAGTGTGTCCCTACTGATCGGGGTCACACTAGTGCTGAGAGTAGACGTGGCCGTGGGCCGCTGGTTTAAGAGACTCATCCCTGATGCATCCAGGTAGCGACGGCGCCGCCGCTGCTGCTGCGTTACCGCCGAATCCCACCAGAGCTCACTGTGCCACAGGAAAAAAAACGGACATGGTGGTCGCTGTAAAGTTTTTGTATGGACGTTGGCATCTAGCATAAAACAAACGTGCGTCACGTGAGGTTTCCTCTTCCTGTAACTCTTCTGAGGGCTATGACACTGAGGCTCACCTCCTATCCAGCCAGAGGGGACTTTCAAATCTCGGATTGATCGAACTCTGAGCATCTGGACTCACTATGAAGAATGAAGATGCGTTGACATGTTTTGGGGTTGTTGTTTTTTTTTTTTTTTTTTTTTTTTTTTTTTTTACAGCAATGATATGATAAGCTCGTACACCACCTCACTCACCTGATGAGGTTGAAGGCTTTTTAAGTAGTTCGAGAGAGAACGGCAGTGTCTGAATGTTTCTCCTAAATTCCTGTTTTCTAACTCGCAGTATTGGATGAAGCTTTCAAAGCTCTCCACGCCAGTCTTGCAAGTGGTGGATAAAAAGCGTCGCTAAAGTCGTGTAACAAACAGTTTACACTAGCTACGCCTGTCACAGCTGGCTAGCACCTCTGGCATTCAGACTAAATTAGCCTTGAGGGTTTTTTTTTTTTTCCCCCACTTGATAGCTGAGGCTGGCAGACATGTTTGTGCAACAAAATGGCTGGTTTTTAAAAAAAAAAACAAAAAAACAAAAAGAATGGAAATGGAGGAAAAGAGGAGGAGATTTACAGCCAATGTGTGACTCTTCAGCTACAGCGTGACCACTTCAAAGCCTGATCTGATGTCTCGAGCTACTTCACGATCAACTTACAAACAGGCCTACTCCGTTTGGTGAATTCCATCCAAGTGCATTACAGTATGTCTGTCATCTAAGTGTCTGCTGGAGGAACTTTTTTTCTATGTTTTGTATTGTCAAGATGTTCAATAACCAGTACGTCTGGTTACTGCCAATTCATATTACTGCGCAGTATTTTTATTTTTTTTTCGGGTTCCTAATCTCCTGTCTTTTTGTTTTTTAAGGTTGTGATTCCTAACTCTAATGCCTATTTATAATTCAGATATTTTTTAATCATTTTTTTCTTTTTTTATATCTCAAATGAAAATTTTGTCTTAATTAGCACGCCCTTTTTTTTCCCGGAATACGTGCCTAGCTTTAAGTAATGCCTTTTTTTTTTCTGTCTATGATGTCATTAAATTGACAGGGTCATTAAATCCTGGACCTCCAGAAACACTGTCAGTTAATTTCTTTCTGCAGGACGTCTCAATCAGTGTCCGCTGTAAGATCTGTTACTGTTACTGCAGCTGTAGTCAGCAGCTGAAGCTCATTTGCTAATGCACGATATCGAAGGGATGTTGAGCTCAGGTTGAATTAGCTACAGTGCAATAGTGCTGCATTTCTCAGGCTGTTGTATGGGAGTGACTGGTCATTTAGATTGGCTGCTGACACCAGCCCGAGTCATGGTTTAGCTAGGTTGTGATGACGGGACACTTTTTTTTTGTTTGTTTTCACTGTTCTAAAATGTTTAATATATAAATAACTGATTAATTAAGATGATTTTACATTCTGTAAAAAAAAAAAATAAACTTTTTTTTTACACAACATCTCGGCCTCATGATAATTCAGCTTTAAGGGTGACACATCTTCTGATTGGTGTCATTTTGTTCCCTGCTGCGATTTATGTTTCAACTTCAGGATTATTCATTGTCCAACTGCAAACTATTTATACAGCGCATAAAAGTAATATTTAATGTTTTGTTTATTGATCCGAGGACCTGATGGAGGGGATGGGTGCTCCCATAAGTGAAGGGCCATCAGTCAAGGTGCTTTATTCATTATTCACCGGGGCTCTCCACATTTCCAGTTCCCATAACTCTGGAAGTCGTCAAACATCTCACTTGTACAAGCAGGCAGAAAGAGGAAGATTATATGCAACGATAACAGCTCAAATACATACAGTACCTCCAAATCATTGTGAATGAATGGATTGTTATTTCTGATGCTTGTTTTGGTGATCCAAATTCCACAGTAAATATATAGCACTGACATTAAAGACTACTGACCAGCTAGAAACACCAATTGCAGAATCAATCCACAGACCTCCACCAAAAAAACTGAATGAAAAAATTGAAAGTCACATTCTCCAGTATTCTCAACATCTGCCGAACAGCTGAGTCACCGATATCGATCAACAGTCTCCACAGTTCTCTTGTTGTTTGGGGCTTAAAGGGGTACCTGGAAACTTTTACTCCTCTTTCATCTCTTACCCTTCAGAGACACGCTGGGGTCAAGGTTTCAGCTGTCTGGAGACTGGGCTGGATGAATATGTGGATATGACACACATGACAAGTATTTAATCTTTTGTCTTTATTCATTAAAAACAGCATACATTTCATAGATCCATTTTTAAGTACGTTTTCACATCTTCTAGTAAATGTTATTTCTGCTGAAGGGATTGTGCCACAGCATCCATCAAATAAATGGATTTGTTTTTGAAGAAACACTTTTAAAAATCTTTTCTTTGCTGTAGCTGTGGAGAAAATCCTGATCTTCTGCTGGAGAAGAAATTCAGACCAGACAGAGCAAAAAAAAAAAAATATATATATATATATATTTTAAGACTCGTGTTTCCACCAGGAACAGGTTTTTGGCTGCAAAGATATTGTCACCACTTTGATTTTGGTGCATGGTTGACTGTGACAACATAAGTCGCTGCTAGCTGGTTTGTATGCAAATAAAAATCATTCGGCCGTTAGTGAGTAAACAATAAAAACTGCAGTTTTTGTTGTCACACTTTATTTATGTAATCACATACGCAGAGTAGTCTCTTCATTGTTCTGCTCATTACAAGGGTGTAGTTGTTTTTGAATTGGAGCTTTAATTATTTATTTGACAACAAACCCTGCGTTTAGTACAAATCTCCATCACTGTGTAGTTTGTATAGTATATCATGCAATAAGTAATATGTTCCTTCATTTATCTTCCAGGCCATATTTACCTGCATGTCTCAGCTCCTTTTTCAATAAGTCAAAGATTTTACACAACAAAGACCAGCAGACACTGATCTACTGTTTCAATAACCGAAATGCGATTGAAGTGCAGAATTTCAGCTTTAACTTGATGGGTTAAGCAGAAAAACTGAATGAACACAGTTCTGTTGTTTCAGGGGCTCAAACGTAATTGGGCAAATTAATGCATTCATAAATAAATGTTTTATTTATTTTTAATTCTTTGTGGAGGAACCTTTGTAGACAATGGTGGCTTGAAGTCTAGAGCCCATGGACATCACCAAATGCTGGGTTTCCTCCTTTGTGATGCTTTGCCAGGCTTTTATTGCAGCTGTCTTCAGTTGTTGCGTGTTCGTGGGTCACTCTACCTTAAGGTTTGTCTTCAGCAATTGAAATGCATGCTTGATCAGGTTGAGATCAGGTGATTGACTTGATCATTTCACTTCTTTGTCTTAAAAAACTCCTTCAAAATGTTTGGATTGGCTTTTCGTGTTGCAGACCTCAGTGTGTTCCTTTTTTCTTAGAATTTACCAAACCAAGTTGTTGATGTGGCCACTCCTAATGTTCCTGCCATCTCTCTAATGGATTTCCTCTTTCCAAATGCGAATGTCATGCCTGGAATCAACTCCCAACCCTTTTACCTGCTTAACTGATGCTAAAATAATAAAAGAATAGCTCAAATCTGTCCGTGAAACAGCTTTTGTGTCAACTGTCCAATTACTTATTACATATTAAAGATCTGTTATTCCTAAACCTTTTGTCCAATTTGGTGATATTTGTGAATACCCCCCAATTAAAGGTGAGAGACTAAAACAACAAAACTTTGTCTAGGTGTCCAAATATATATGGATCTAACTGTATGTTGTGTTTGTGTTGTGCACAGAGAATTCCATTATCTGTAAATATCGATATACCAATATGTGATACCAGCCATAGAAACAACTCAATCTTCACAGCATAGAGAAAACATGACTAGCTGTTGCTGTTTGAAGCTTTGGATCTCTTATTATTTCCGATGTGGGCAGAATGCTAAGCTTTCATTCAAAGCATCAGTACCTCTCTAATTGCTCATCATTATCAGATGAGCAGCCCTTTGGACAACAATCCTCCTCGTTTCAGCTATTAAAGTCAGACTCATTTGTGTTATGGGTACGGAAAATCGTCCGACTGCCCTCTGATGACTGTGCTCTGAGTTCAGTCAGGGTCTCTATCGTTGCACAGGGGACCTGACATAAAATTGTTTTGATGAAATCCATCATCACTTTGTGTAGCTCCTCTGATGAGAATGAACAGAAGTTCCTCGGAGTGAATTTATGGGTGTAACATTTTCAGCCATTAGACAGCAATCTCTGGCTCAGCTATTGGATCTGTGAAAGGAAAGTTGTCTGCTGTGACTAAGGAACTTTAGAAGAAAAACATCCAAATCCAAGTCTCCCTGCTACAAGAAATCCATAAGAAATACATCGCACCCTTTCTTAATTCAATACATTTGCAGGTTTCTCTGCTACAAGTGTAACCATGGATGTACTTAAAGGAGTGGATACCTAACAGAAAGATGCCTCCTCAGTCCATTGTGACCTGTTTGTGTGATGCATATATATAAGTTTCTAGCTTCGGGGTTTATGGATGATTTCTGGGGTATGTCACCGGCTGGATATGTGCAGCAGTATTTCCTCCACCGGCCATGTCCACAAGTTCCCTATCAGATCACAGACTTTAAATTAAGATGGCATCGTGGATTTTTAAATTGCTTTTCTCAGCTCGAGGAGAGTTTTTCGAATATAAAACCGATGGATCAAAAATTCATAATAATGCGCAAAATTGGAAGCAAGGCTGAGCGGTAGCGCCATATCAAGGTTTTATTAACACATCCATGGGTGTAACCAGTAGATTATGGTGGCTAAAGTTAGTTACCTTTGTGACTGTGTAACTAATGAAACGTCTCTACATTCTCCATTATCTCATAATTGCCACTTGTGGCAACAGTTTTAAAACCTATTCAAAGTGGCTAACAGCTCTAGCTAACAGTAGAGGCAAGTAAGAAGTTAAATATCTCGCCCTGGAATCTAGTACAGGGTATATACAGGAATAAAGTATACTGTACCTACACATCAGCCAGAAATGGGTCTACTGACTTCTAAATCCCATTGTAAATTAACTTTCCTGCCATGTATAGGAAATGTTCACACAGTAACGTTAACATGACAGACAGAGGTCATAATTGATCTGATCTGATCTGATCGGTGGATACAGAGACAGCTTTTCTACTTTACTGAAAACGCAAGAACACATCTGTGTTAATGATGTCTCATTATTTTGATGATGGCAGAAACGGTAGGAAACGTGGGGTTCGATCTAGCAGGTATTTAATACGGCTCTAATGGCTCTCTCTCTCATAGCTATGAGAGAGTCAACAGCAAGTAGTGAAGCTGATATCAGTGAGATAAAATTAACTGTAACTGTATACAGTAACTGGATTATACGCATGCATTGTTTCCCGCGAATCGCCTGTTTGTGGAGGAAATTCAAATCCAGCGTGCTCAGCAATGGAAACTACCATATAGAGAGGCAATTATACAATGCACTTTGAACTGAACTGAATGGCGATTGCTGAAAAAATACAGGCCACAAATGGTTTCAAAATATGGCTTAACTTTATGAAAATCTCAAGGATTACAACTTTAAAAAAAGAAAACCTACCTCTTTGTGTTGCTACGTGCAGTGTTGCTTGCTATGTGCTGGGCTGGCGTCTCAGTAAAAGCCAGTTTCGTTTGGTTTTAAAGAAAGAAGAAGAAATGCTGCACATTCCAATCAGATTATGTGTAACTGAAAATAAATAAGTAAATAAAAATAAACAAATGGATTATTAATAAACCTTCTTAAAGTCAGGACGGTGTTTGAATTATGTGAATGTCCTATTTTAACATCATGACATACAGATAGAGATAGGGGATGGATGGATGCATGGATATGTGATGATGTGATTAATTACCACTAATAAAATTATAATCTTTGTTCATTTGCATCAGAACATCACACAATACGCCCGTTTGGATTTACGTAATCACATAGGCAGAGTAATCCCTTCATTGATCTGCTCATTACGAGGGTGTGATTGTTTCTGAATTTGTACTTAATTGCTTTCACAGCAAACCATATCTTCAGTACAAATCTCCATGAATTCAGTTTATACAGTATAAAATAAACTATTTAATTTCCTTTCCATGCCACGTTTACCAGCGTATCTCAGAGCTCTTGTTCCCATTAAAGATTTCACCCAACAAACTTCAGAGCAGCCACCGAAAGTAATTTTGAGAGTGCGACTCCAGCGAATGGAGCTAAATCATGTACATCACTTTGAAACGTTGTTCCTGTTATGTTCTGAGACGACAAATTTCCCCCTCAGGGACAAAAGAGGTTACTCTACTCTACTCTAAGAGGTTGTCGGGGGATGTTTATCTGTTGCACAAGATTAGGTATGGAGACTCAGTTCAGCTATTGTGTTTAATGGTTTGATGTTGTCTGTGAAAAAAAAAAGAGAATTTGAAATTGCCTGCTGTTTGTTTTTGTATTCAGCGTGAGTAATGATGGACTTTACGCTGCTGTCAGAGAACACCCTCTGAAGAGACATTTTACAGAGATATGTCTCTTTTTTAATGAGTAAAATCTGTTCCTAGCTCAGGCTGGATAAAAAGAAAATTTACATATAGTACACTTACATAAATACCAGTAAATTGTTGGTCACATACATTATACATGATATAAAACACACTTTGAGCTCAACGTCAATCAGAAAAAGGACATGTTCAGAGTAAACAGTTGAGCACTGGACATAAACTTGAATCTAATTCTAACTTAACCATAAAACCAAGAATTAGCCACCAAACAACCCTCTGAAGAAGTGAACGAGCGGTAAAAAGGGAGCAAAGCAGACACACACACACACGCACACACACACACACACACACACACACACACACACACACACACACACACACACACACACTAAAAATCACTGAAAGGTTAGGGTTAAAGTTAGGGTTAAAGTTTTCCAGGGCTGGGCTTTGGGATTTCTTTATGTCCTTTGATATCATATCAAATATAATCTGTTTCATTCTCAACTTTTGTGTCAGCTCTCTACTAATTTGTAAGATACACATTTAGCGACAATTATACATACCTTACTACCAAGGTGTAACATGTATAAATGTAAATGTTTTGATGGAAACATGCACAACTGCAGATAAGAGCTAGCAGACAGACTTCTCTCTGCACGAAGGCCCCCAATTACCAACCTGTCCGGGCTATGCACACCAGCAGGCATAGAAACTGGACCTATTCCAACTGAGGGTTAATGGTCTTGACTTATACAAAATTGCTACCTGACATTCATTAAGAGTGAAAGTGAAGGTTTTATGCTTGAAGGGATTTATAGCAGCAGGCCAGGACCTGACCAATCAGCAGCAAACAAACTGTAGACATACACAGAGGAGCTATAAGATACCCCGTCTTGGCACACGACTGCAATTTTGTTGGCTTCGGTGCTTTGGCACCTTTATGTTTGTGAGAGCTGCTTCAGTGAGCGCTGCATCAAAGCCAAGTTACCGCGTTACCAAGTTACTGCTTCTGAAAGAGTTGATTATGCGCGGTAAAATGTGACAACTGTAATAAAAGTTCTGAAGGGGAGTTTAGGAACTTCTAATTATAATTATTAGTTCATTATTTATAGATTGTTAAGGCTAATTTTACCCTCTGTACTAAAAACCACTTTGTAACCTATTATACAACACTTAGTTCTGACTATTTCTTGAGTGCTGATATAAAGCATAGCAGCACTTTACAGGTGTTTAATATTAAAGTTACATTAATAGTCATCATGAATATGAACTAATAAATGGAACTTGTAGAACTGTACTCAAGGCAGTGCTGTTATACAACAATAACATATATTAATATTAATATATTAGATATCTAAAAAAAAAAGGTAAGGTAAACAACAATAATATGCATAGTCAGTATGTTACCGACAGTAGACAGTGCAGGGTTGTGCACAGTGTATTATGCTGCAGATATAAGGCAAAGTGGCAAGAACTAACCCTAACCCTAGAAGTTAAGGATGCACTAATCAATGTTTTTAGATTAACAATGGGTCAAATCCCAATAAAACCCACAGCAAACAATAAGCTAATTCTGCTGTTCCTGCATTTTAGCATCTTTGAGCTCAGTGTTTTGGTTATCCAGCCTGCAACATGACTGTTTTGGATCACTTTCACCGCTTTCATAAAACACCACATCCTTTGAACGCTACCTGTTCTCCAAACAGCAGCCAGCCAAAGTTAGCAACAAGCTGATGAAAATGGCGCAGCATTTAGCAGCTAACAATCTGGGCATTTCCCTCAGAAGTTGGTGGAAGCCAAGACTGGATTTAATATGCTAATGCAGCGTGAATTCGATGTTACAGATGGCAAACACAGATGGGCAGGAGTATAATAACAGTGCTCTTTTGCCCAGATGGAACCAAACACACACAAGGCCTCTGAATGCTGCTGGAAAATGAACAATAAGAGGCTCTTCTTGAAAAGTGGTGAAAATCTCTGACACTGAAGCATCAAGGGGACACTGCAAGAAAGCTCCCACTGTGAGAGTTCAAGTCAGCAAACTGTGGATGTAACGTGACATATTTTCACCTCTCTGGTCAAGACAATTCTCTGGATATCTCTGTCGATTTAGTCTCTTTTTGTATCTTTGTGTGGTCACAGTGATCATGCATTTTGCTCTACTGTATGCAGCTCCTCACTATAAATTGGTTTTCCCAGGACGACATCATTTCAAACAGGAAGAAAACGCACAGAGACACACAATAGACAAAAGGTTTAAGAAAGGAGCGAGTGGTTGTGTTTCAGTCCTTGGAGCAGAAATTGCTCGTGGGCGTTTGAAATGCAAAGGAGAAGTATTGGCTGTGATAAGATAGCGATCTCATCCAGCATTTTGGCAGAAATATGACTGATTCATACCTGCTTTTGAAAAGCTGGTAAAGGTTGCTATGCTTGGGGGTCGTCTCATGTCTGTGGCCTTCTTTTTAAAAGGTCACAGGGCTGAGGGGATCCTACAAAGAACTCCTGAATAGCTAAATGAACCGCTGAGGCAATTTTACTTCACCGTTAAAGTGGAAGAACGACAGATGCTGACATTATAATGGCATTACTAGTGATTTTCTATTGATGCTCCTGAGGGCAAAAAGGTCAAATGTCAGGTTGTGGAGACTTAAGTGTCCTGCCTAATATAACAGCATGATACGTGGATTCAGTTTACTGCATCAGGTCAAATAAATCATAAAATATTCTTAAAATAAGAACTCATAAAATAATCTGACTTTATAGCGTTGTAACAACCAAAAAATTTCTTGAAATGAAGAAAACAATTCAGCAAAGTTATTTTTTTTTTAATGATTTTCACCATTTTGTTTTTGAGGGACTATTATTTAGTTCCAAAAAAAAATTGTTTTTGTTTTAAAAAAATAAGATTTATGATTCTGCATTATTAATCAATGTTTAATAAAACAGGCATACGTTGAATTCATCTCTCCTGTGGTCCAAGCTCATTTCAAACTTGGCCTATGCTTATGAGGAACGTGTTTACTAAAGACCCGAGGTACTGTATGTTGCGCTGGAGTTGAATAGATTCAGTAACCTCAAGCTCCAAACAAACACGCATGCTGGTCAGGAACTATTCCTTGGGTGATATCAAAGCGCCTCCAAAACAGAATCCAGTATTTGACTCTGGTGATTCAGAACGCTCTACAGATGACTTCTCACACTTGTGATAGAAGTATTGAACTGCCTGCTTGCTCGCTTCCTTCAGGGCGTACAGAAATTTCTAAATTTGGACAAGCGAGCTCCAGCTAGGATTACAGGAAATTAGAAAGCTGGCTGTGGTTGTCTAGAGATAAATGATCAGCGCTCCTATCAGGGATCTTTCGATGTGTTGCCGTAATAATGTCTTTTTCCAAGAAAAGTGAAAATCCATTAATTCCACGCATTACAGTGTGTTTCTAAAAACAAACATCATCAGAAATATAGATAAATGCATGCAGAAAACAGTTTGCATCTGCAGTTATTGAAGTCATATTGTACATTTCCAAAAGTGAGTCTCCTGAACTATCATGTATAGCACAGAGTGACGACTCAAAAGCCTGACTCCTGGGTTACTTTGTCAAGAAACGAGGCGTAGGTCTGCAACAGGGCGCAAACAAGTCCAAAAGGGCACAGACAAGCAGACAAAAACCAAAAAGGGCAGGCATGGGTCAAAAAAACAAGCGAGGCGAGATAATAGGACAGGAAGGCTGGATGCAGCTTGGGTAGACAACGTGTATATCTACAGGGCACATGTGCTGAGGGGTTGATGAGAGAATCTGGAGCAGGTGTGGAGATCAGCTGATGGTGACAGGTGGTAATAGGTTACCCTGACAGTTTAGGACAGGGAGGGAATGGCAGCTTCTGAAATTGGCTTTCTTCACCGAATATGTTTTGGCACAGTAGAAAAAGCACAAGCCTAAATGATAAAATCAGTGACGGTGGAATTCCATTCAGCTGCTTCACTTTCAAGGTCCAGGTATTGTGCATGTTGGCTCACTGTCATGACAATAATTTCACTGTTGCAGACAAGTTTCAAATTTCAGTTTGAAATCCTGAAAGTTTCATTTGTGGCACACTCCACAATCATCTCTATCGTTTAGTGTGAGGAGGTCATAAAAGTCTCGGCTGTCTGAAGTCTGTCTTTTTCACATCTTGATGTTCCAATTAAATCAAACGTTACATGAACAGTGTCAAAAACCAATAGTAGCACTATTAGTAGGCAGTCAACTGGCTTCACAGTACAGGAACATAAAGACAGGATCTGGTGCTGTGGTAAAGAGACATATTTTTCCATTAATTAGCGGTTAGTGTATACACAAATAAAAAAATAAAAATAATATCATTGACTTAGATGATTCTCTACTTGTTTTGTTCTGGCTTTGTTTATTTTATGTACCCGGCTTCTTAATCTATGTGTGGCTTGCAATTTACACTGCAAAATAGTAGCGACAAAGATGTTTCCTTTGGTTTCTGTCCAGTGTTTTTGGAGAGAGACAGAGAGTCCTCCTCAGAGGCACGAGAAAGTCTCAGGTCTCTTGGACTGTAGAGAAGGAGGAGAAATTGGTCGAGTTGTGGAGTGAGCAAGAGTGCCTCTTTGCGATGTCCTCCAATTTGTACCACGATCGAGTGGAAAAGGAAAAAAAAAAAAAAGTGGACAGAAATTGCTGCAGCCCTTGAAAAGCACACACAAGGACGGCTATGGCTTTCTCTCGCAATGTTCAACAGTTTCTTCTTCTTGTAGATTTCCACCTGGTACAGCATGGGAAAGAATCTCAAAATGAAAACAGTTGTAGTCTTGAATAGTGACCCTGCAAGATCCTCAGTCTTTGCAAAAATCTTAAAGACTATGACTGCTGATATATTGTCTTTAGACATAAGAGGGTGTTAGTACTGGGGCGCTTGAACTAGAACAGACCCATTGTTAATTCTATTAGTAACATCTGCACTCCTCTAAGTATGACAAGTCAAAATCACTCCATAGATATTGTCAGTGCACTATTATTAGCCTCTGCCATTGCATTTGAGTATCCAAACTGAAATCTGTGCTCTATATATTATCATCAAAGCAGTACAGCTGTTAGTCATGATGCAAATATGGTCTCAATGTACTGCCTGTAAGGAATAGTTAATGAGTGAAAGAGGATGAGTGATTTCAGACACAGGTCAGGAGGCTACATCTGCATGCTAACGTGTATCATGGTTTTGGGTTTCCTGTTTTATCCCCCCCGCTTGTGTTTGTAACTTCCCACCAGTTGTCTGCTCCATCCTGATTAGTTTCACCTGTGTCACGTTGTCCTGACTTCACTTGGTTTCAGTGTCAGTTAGTCTTTGACTTTGTTTTCTTGGACACCCTGCCTGTTTAATGGACGTCGGATGGAGCCTGCTCTCTTGTGGATGTGCTTGCTTGTTTGGACTTCCATAAAATGCATAAGCTTTTTGTACATTTTTACTTTTACCATTGATTTACCATTTGATCTGATTCTACATTTGGGTCCTGTTTCTCGTGTTTGCGGTTAGCCTGCTCGAACCGTGCAACAACGTGCTCACAAAGATGTTAATATGCGATACAGGTCAAACATGTAGGAATGATTTGGATTTGTAATGGACATTTCTTTTTGCACACAAAGAAGGCTACACATTACACATTACTGCATCGTGACTTTCAAAGACAACACACAGACCATTCTGTTTACTTTTTTCTTCCCTCACTGATGTCCAATTTCACTCCTTCGGCTGCAGCATGTCAGAAGGAGCCATGACTGAACTTCCTGTGACGTGTGAATGACACGACTATTTTGGTGATTCTCTTTGGATCTGCCTGTGGTTGCCGATTATATTCGTGATCGCACTAGACTCCGCTTGCATTGGATAATGCCGGTGGTTGCTTGAAAGTGCTCAGATTAGATTACCGAGTTTGAGTCGGATTGATGAAGGTTTATTGATTGTTATACTGACCCTATAAATGAACTACATTATAGCCCTCCTTATCTCGGATATACTGTAAGTACCCTTTTTACCAGACCACTGAGTGGACTGATCAGACTGAATGTCTGCCACTGACTGACTGACTTCCCACTGTTGAGATGGCCATGCAAGAGATGAAGGCGTGCAGCAGGCTTCAGGCCAAAATATACGAACATTTCTCTCACTGTTTGACGTGGGGGGATGAGAGGAGGACTATCATACAGCTTCTATCGTACAGCTTGTGGAGAAACCTTGTAGCAGAAAAGTATGGAAGACATGCAGACAAAGACGGGCAGAGAAAGATGAAGAAAAAGCAATTGGATGTGCAGCCATAAACTCTTATCTTAAGATGCACGTTTTTCTGTATTGTAGCAACAGCCTTAATTGCCTTCCGATCAGACAAATAAATGAGCTGACATAGCTGTTTAACAGTGGGTGTGTGACAAGTTTCCTAAATGAATCAAAGTAGTTGGAGCTGGCTGTTGCTGACTTCAATTTCCATCAGTTAATATAATGACATTACAGGCAGTGTTCAGTAGGTGTACGGCTAATGTAATATTACAGAGGCTTTTGCATGCACACCTCATGGGGAAAATGTCATATCATGCGCAATGGATTGCAGAGCACATGTAGTTCAAGAGAGCACTCCAATCCATATTGTTTGCTGAGCACACACTGCGCGTTAATACATCATCCAATCATGCCAGAGGAGACCAGATAATCTGCAACCAACATTTCCTGCGGTTACCAGAGTGGACAAGCACAACAAGCACCGCGAGGAAGGAGCAAACAGGCACGAACTGTTTGTGAGATGCTGTGCTATGGTGGGATGAGTCGATTATGTGGAAACCTGCTTTTGTTGGCATGCAGAAGACATTTTACCCAAACTATCCGCGGGTAGAAAAGCTGTGTTTTGGCCAAACGATGGGAGCAAAATAACAATCGGCTCAGTTGGTAGTGTTGCTGTCTGTCACGCTGGCTTATTTCCCAGAAAAATACCAAGATTTTTTTCAAATATCTTTCATGTCTGTCACACTTTTAGCTTAAAGAAATAAATAGTGGGCAAAGTCAGAAGCTAAGACAATGGTAAAGAAAAGAAGAAATCCAATTTACACCCATATTTGTGTGATTCATTTTCTAATATCCAGTTTTCGCATCTTAAAAAGGACCTTTTCTTTATTTTCTTTTTTTTCTTTCTTTGCTCAGTGCATGGAGGGAAGGAATCTCACCTGGCCAATACGAATGACCCTGATGCTGTTTTTCTTCTTTTGGCAAAAATAAATAAATAAAATAAACCTTTTGCCTCGTTCAAGTAGATGTTCTTGGATATGCTTGCTGGATATGCTTGCTTTGATTGCCTGTCTATCATTCTGGCAGGCCGAAAACTCTTGAGCTCCACAAAGTGAAGAGATGTGCCCTGAAAGGAAATTAGTCCTGTTTATTTATTTATTTATTTTTTTTGCAATCAACAACACCTGTGAGATGCACGATCCCACACGGAACACAAAAATATGAATTGCAAATGAAAGCAATTACACAGCAAAACTTTAGGGTTATTTAGTGTGTTACTTTCCCCCCCAGCTGCCAGGTAGTCCAACAAATTAGTCTCAGCTGTCCCTCCTTCTTTCTCTCTGGGGGAATATTTTGACTTCTGAGATCGCAGGCTTCCTCCAGCACAAACTCACTTTTCAGATGCTCCTCTACTGCCTGGGGTATGCACATAAAGCAGTGTCATCTTATCTAAACTCCAGTTTAAAAGGACCAGAAAAAAAACATATCATTGATTTAGATATGAAAAAAAACGATGGACCCAGAGAGCATTCAGGAAATGTTGAACCTTGAATCTTAAGTTGAAGTTGAAGTTGAATCTCGAATATCGCACATCTCTATCCTGGATAACTTAAGTATTGTTTTTTTGTGTGTTGGTGCAGGTAGTTCATGTTTGTTTGCTCTGATTATACAGTATTGACTACAACCATGCTAGCTGATTCATTTAGCACAATGTTACTTTGAGCTAAATGCTAATGTCACGTTCACCATAGTTTAGTATGCTAGCATGCTCACATTGTGCTTAGGTTTATGCATGAAGTCAATCAAAATTTTGGACAAATTGAGATTTTACCTTCAGGCTGGGGATCACCAACATTGGTATAAGTCTTCCTGAGGAGAGACATAAGTGTCTGTGCTCAGTTTTATGGCAGTCTGTCCAATAGTGGTCAAAACTACAAATGCGAACATCATTGGGATTCATCATGTGAGAACCACGAATGTCTGTACAAACCTTTGTGTCAAGATATTTTACTGGATAAATGAAAACTTGACCTGTTGGTGGCACTCAGGACATGACTGAAGTCACTATCTAGGCACCGTGTGTCTGGCAAACAGTTAGTTAGTGTTGAGATAGTCTTGAGAAGTCTGGACCAACTGACTTGCCATCCCTATACAGCCGCAATGCAAGAAACACAAACATTTATGGTTGAATCCAATTTACAGAACTGAGCACTGAGTGAGATGATTAAACATTTAGAATCCCTCAGTTGGGAATGTTTGAAAAAGTATCTCTTCAGAGCTTCTTTATACTGATTTGACTGCCAGTTTTTCAGTGGAATTAGGTTTTTGCAACATTCCCAGAGTGAGCGGGATATTCTCACTTATACCATTTAAATCTGTGATGTCTCTCCCTTGCATGTCTAATCATCGCATGTCTTTTGCATATCTAAAACCTGGAGCGATGAGCTCTGGCCCTCTCAGCAGCACTGACAGCTGTGAGGCATATGCTGCTGTGGTTGCGGCAGATGCCAGAAACGCAATGACACATCTACTGGATGCTGCTCAATTTTAAAGACACTTCCACTGCCAATGCAGACTCGGAATCAGTGCTGTTACTTTTTTCCACTGGGAAATTTACATTTAGTCATTTAGCAGACGCTTTTATCCAAAGCTTTGGATTGCCCTGAACGAATGGGTGGCAGAACCAGGCGTCGTTTGTTGGAGGAGCGCAATGGTTGTGAGGTAGCATGTGCCTTTACAAGGGCGTTCAAGTAGGTTGGTGCAGTACCGGAGACAACTTTGTAGGCAAGCATTAATAATTTCAATTTAATGTGGGTTGCAACAGGTAGCCAGTGGAGCTCGATGAGAAGCGGGGTGACATGACCAGTAATCTAGTCTTGAGATGATGACAGCTTGTGTCAGGAGTTGAGTAGCATGTTGAGTTAAGTAAGGTCTGATTTCTCTGATGTTGTAAAGTGCAAGGCGGCATGACCGTGAAACTGAGGCGACATGATTGGAAAAGGTTAGTTGGTCATCAATCATAACCCCTCACCAACCTGATGGGGGCAAGACAAAGGGAGTCAATTTTGATGTTGATGCTGTGGTGCATTGTAGGTTTAGCTGGGAGGACTGGAAGTTCAGTCTTTGAGAGGGACATACAGACACTACATTCCTCACTGAAAATGAAACTGTGCAACAAGTAATTAACAGCGTTGGTGTGACTGTGCTTCTGTTTTGTGTTTTGCATATGGAGGACCCTGATTGGAAATTGTCTGTAATAAACAACTCTAGACTCATTTAATATTTTTCCATTATCCCATTGTCATTTTCACTCATTTGGGTGTGTGGCTTGTGCTTTTCTCATTTTGGATTCTTCCAGCACCCACACACATTTACGCTCCCACAGATTTCCGTCTCATTGATTACAAACTGCATCACATTTGTACGGCTGTTGACGTACAGTATGATTTTTTTGCTCTGATATTATTTGCTATTTGCTATCTGATTGAATATGTAGTAGTGGAGGAAGTAGTCAAGAAGAAAATACTATATATAAAATACTATATATATATATATATATATATATATATATATCCTCTTGATGGCCCCAGCCAAAAAAGATATTTTTTATATGATCACAACAATAAGACAAGCCAATAAGCCAGCTGCATCATCTTAGTCTGACTTTCATCTTCTCATTTTGAGTACCTTAAGGGTACTGAGAAAGGAAATGATACAATGATACACAACAGAGAGGTGAAAGGAAAAGAGCCCATGACAAAGTAATCATTGGGGCATTGAAAGGATTGGCTGTTGAGTGGAAAAGAACACATTAAGCTAATGGATGAAGCTAAAGGACTACTCTTCAACCCCCACAGTCTCCAAACACCATCTACAACCTCTGCACACTAATGTATCATCCAGCCAAGGCGTGCTGGACAATTGTTGTAGTCCTTAAAAGACTATGCAGGATGCTTTTTATGGGTGCTTTTTGGAAGAGAATACTCTTCTGAAGATCCATACCAGATATGGACTGAAGCATTATAGAAAAAACAGTAAATCAAATGTCAGTATACCTGCAATGCAGTAATGCTATCATTAACCACAAAGTCAGAAAATTCGTTCTAGTGTCAAGCTATATTTTTCCCGTGTTTCCCCAAGAATTAGTGCAAGCACACCAAAACTTTCGATTTGTCCAAGGTACACCCTGCCCTTTTGCCTGAAGTCACCCGGGATAGACTCAAACCCAACCGTGACCCTAATGTTGTAATGTTGAAATGTAATTTCATCTGCAGTCAGAAATTAAAACTGCCAGAGATCAGTAAGTGATACCATCGCCATACACTCCTGACTTCCCAAAACACACATACAGGTGATTTGTGAATAACACAGCCTTCACCAAACAAGCTAACCATCACAATTCAGTGCAGCTGCAGATAGGTGCATGCAAGTACTGCTATTTCTATGGTAGTAATTGCCTTCAGTGATTAGTAGTAGCGATTGCCTTAATGTTTGACTTGTTTTATTGATCACTGAGCAGCAGGCTTGAAATTAAGTTGGTTTAAAAAAAAGAAGAAAAAACTCCAATATAGTTAAACTACTTTTGCAACTTTAACTTCGCTACAATTCTCTGTGGGGTAGCTTCTGTGTAATGAAGCTTCATTTATCATACTATACAGTTTCCAAATAGCTTGTTCAACGCTGCTTGTTTAAATTTTTTTCGTTTTTAATCATTTCGTCCTAGTTGGAGGCCAATTAAAAGGACAGAGTAGCTAACCTCACTCTCAGTGAAGACAAGGACAAAGACAGCATCATGAGACATAATGTTATTTTAGAGCTGATGTGTGACAGCAGCAGGGGCCTGATGGGACTCTGTAAACCGAGCAGAATTATTGATATGTGGTTGGTTTTAGTGACATTACCCATAGGGAAGGTAGATTCACCTTGATTCAAGGTGGACTGACAGCAGGTTGTGCAACAGATACGCCACTGAAGCAATTTCTCTCAAAAGCTGTTGATTTAACCGTGACGGTGAATCGGGTGGGTTCGTGGAAGGTAAACAACATTTGCAAGCCAGACTTTGATGTCAGTTTTGTAGAGCTCATTTCATGACAGCTTCTCACTTCCTGTAACAGCCCATGATTTTGCCTGCAGTGGTTAACCAGGTTGGGCAGCAGATGCAGAAAGGATTACATCCACACTGGCATACTGAAACAGGATTCTGAATCAATGACAATGCTTGTCAGCTTTTACTGACGCTGGGGAGGATGCACATATGTGACTATTGGACAGAATCAGAAAAAAATAGCCCGCTTTCTCTGCCCGCTGTGATTAAAGGCTGGTGTCTCTTTGTTAACTTTCAAGGTGCACTTTTCTCATCCAGCTGGCTTGTTGTTAGCAGGCAGACTTGTTGGCTTTCAGAGCGATGCTCACCTTTTAGAACCACTGATGCATCAAAGAGTCAAAGGTTATGGAGAAAGTGGGTGTTAGTAAATGTCCTGGTGAGTAAATGATTTTAGGTTTAGGTTGAAAATGGATACTCATTTCCTCCTACCTCCTTTAAGTGCTCTTGAGAAGTTGTGACACGGCTATATTGCAAAACCAATTCGAGTGCTACTGCAAGTAAACCTTTCAGAGAGCTCAGTCACGGTGCTGTAAAATGGAATTGTGTAAGTACGTTTGAGCCGGCTACCTCCTGCTCACTGAATCTCTGCGGTGCAAAAATCAAACAGAGCAGAGCGTCACCTGTTCAGTTTGACCTTAAAGTAAAGGGTCACATTAGACCTTTTGCTTCTACTTTCAAAATAAAAGCTGGGACAGTGGTGTTTTTTTAAGCACTAGGTGGAGACAAAGATCTGTAACTGGTGTCTGCTATCCTAAAAATCTAAACGCGCTAATACTAAAATCACATTTTGTTGGAAAACAATTAATTAAAAACTATATTAGCTGCACTGTACATCACGGCGGTTGTGCCAGTTTCATGTTAATTTTTAATGGGTTAGGATTAGTAGTTGGAATTTATTTTCTTCCAAGATGGCGACAGCAGTATCGCAACAGCTCTTCAGAAACGTATTGGTGACATCTTGGGAGACTACGTCTATGTTCTGTACAATGTATGTTATGAATACACTTAAGGGATCAGTTGGATCGCCAGGCATTGGTTGATTGGTTGGTTAGCCTGCAGTGCAGATCCACAATAACTAAAACTCTAGGTTAGAGGCATCACTTAAGTGTAACATATGTAAGTTACATTTTACCAATCAGTGGCCACTCCCTCTCTACAAAGTAATATATTATCCTAAGCTGACTGGTTTTCCTCTGAGCGTGCTGTGACGCTGAAACATTGTCACGGTTTAGTACTGCTGAAGCCGAATGCAGACACCGGACAGGCAAGTAAAGTGAAACAAGGCAGCAGGGATGAGACAGGGAAAGTAGGTCTAAGTCTCACAGACAGGCAGGTAAACAAACTGACTACCACTGGTACAAAACAAACTAGAGTCTAAGCCAGACACGTAGCCCAAAAACAAACCGAGAACAGAACTACGATCCAGCAAGGACTGGCAGTTTGTCCAGAGCTCTTGCAGGCAGGGGTGATTGCTTGATGGCAGACAGGTGTGCTGACTGCTGATGATTGGCAGGTGTGTAGACAGAGAGAGAGCAGAGCCAGGAAGCCAGAGTGAGGAAGGGAGACCACACAATCACAACCACAGACGGACAGGGAAAAACAGGCAACACAAGGGAGGGAAATGGGGAACAAACACTGGCTGTGTCTAAATTCAGGGGCTGCATCCTTCGAAGGACGCATTTGAAGGCAGATTATGTCACAACGCTGCACGAAGGCTGTCCCAACTGGAAGGCTCCTTCAAATGCAGCCTTCTTTTCCCTCTTTTTCGAGGATGCACCGCAACTATCCTTCACGGCCTCACATATCCCAAGATCCTTTGCACACCGCTGTTCAGTGCCAGGAAACATACAACAATGATGACACCAAGAGGTGAAGAATTCACATTTAAATGTATTGTTTTTTTAATATTTAATTACATTTACTTATTACTACCTATGCTTTTACTAATTACTTATATTTTATTACGTTTTCTCAACGGCTACGTTAAAAGTACCAACTA
Organism: Nibea coibor; assembly: GCA_023373845.1. NCBI lineage: Eukaryota > Metazoa > Chordata > Actinopteri > Sciaenidae > Nibea > Nibea coibor. The sequence goes on along the minus strand of CM041720.1, from coordinate 6,953,701 downwards.
ATGGCAGGTGCGCAGCTGGTGACGCAACCAGGAAAAACTTCGAAGGCTAGACCGTCTCATTTAACAACAGTTGACGCGGCCTTTGAAGGACCCTCAGAAGGAGTTGCTGCGAAGGCTGCGTCCTTCGAAGGATGCAGCCCTCAATTGAGACACTGAGATGTGGCAGAGACCACGACAAGCATGACCCTGACAACTGGATGCGAGTTTGTCCCCACTGTAGCTTTCCAGTCAAAAATGGTCGTCAGGAAACCTTTTGTGATTTAAAAACCAAGAGAGCAGACTCAGCTAGCAGTGTATGCACGATCAGGATTACACGATCAAATGTGAATCTGTTAATTGTTGACATGGTGACTGTGTAGCATTTGTTCTGTACTCTCTCAAAGCTTTTGTTGTCAATGCACTTCCATAACTGTCAGACCTGAGCTTAGCCTTGCCCTCAGTGAACTATATTCATAATAAAATCCTCACACTGGGGAATGGGACCAACATGACCAGGAGCGGTCTATCACATTCGTATTATTACTGCAGCTATAGGCAGCCAGCGGACGACACAGATGGATGCGAGAGTAAAACAACATGGTGGGGGCTCCCTCACCTCAACCACTTATTTTCAGATGGAAGGAGGATCAATACGGTTGGTGAGATTTACTACAGCGAGGAGAGGAGAGATCATTTACTCTGAGAGCAGGACAGTGTTTTTAGTGTTCTTGCCTCGATGTTGTTGAAAATATCTTTCTGAGCCAGAGAAAGCTTTTAACTCTGTTATTTCATCTTGTGATGATAATCACTACTGTTGATATTTTTAGCACTAACTTAATAAAGTTAAATAAGTTACAGAAATGCTTACACACAAAAAAAGATGAAGACACATAGAAAGACTTGAGCCACTGTGGAATTATTATTTTCCATCGGAGTAGGGCGGGGTATCAAACTGATAATTCTGGTAAATGATTCTGATTTAGTGAGTTTGATTTTTAAATTGTAATTCTTTGCTCATGCCTTATGCCAAAAGAATGATTCGCTGACAAATTTCCAGTTTGGGTATAAAATCCACAAAGTTTTGCTGGAGTTGTGGTGTGCTCTTTCAGTCAAATAAAATCAAACATGTTTCATATTACTGGAGAAATAGTATAATACAGGAGAAATAGTTTCACTTAGTGATGTGAAGATTGTCAACAACCCCTCTTGAGCATCATGGGGAAGCAGGCGACAGGCAACGCAGTAGTTAACATGGACTGCGAGGAGATGCAGGAATATGAAGTGTTGGTTTTGGTTTTGGAGTGTGTCTTTTGACGTGTCCACCAATTTGTTCCAAGACAGAGTGGATAAAATAGATATTTAATAGGATAAAATGGATAGAAGTGGAGAAAAATTGCTGCAGCCTTCAGAATGCACACACAAACTGTAAAAATGAATCTAGTCGTAGTCTTGTAATGACCCTGCAAGATCGCCATGCTAAATGTTATACCATGTATTTATAGACTTATGACACATTATGACACATCTCTTTGTGAGAAGGTGTCAGACAGAACAGAACCACCAGAAATAGAAAACAAAGAAATGGCAGTTCAAAATGACTCAAAGACACAAGCATCAGTGTTCTGACTCAAGACACTGAAATTGTTTAAGCATGAGCAAAAAAGTCACACCTCTTTTAGGAGTCTGCACCAAGCATACAGAGGTGAGAGGAAAAGGGAGAGAGAGAGAGAGAGACTGGAGGGAAGTAACATAAAGACCTACAGTTTGTGAACACAAACATGGCTGGTGCATCTGTTGCTTGCTTACAGCTACACTGTCCAGTTGGTACATTGGCTGTAAGAACCACTTACATACCTATATTATACAATAAAACATGTTGTGATTTATGTTCTAATATCATTTCTGTATAAAATCAATGTATATTTTGAATAGTGGATGAGGCTAAGGTTACATGTCAGAGCGTATGGTAAAGTGCTGTTAAGGGCAAATAGACACAAACAGTTCAGTGGTCTGGTTTGAGTGAATAGCAAAAAAATTCACTTCACTTTCTGTCTGAACGCACATTGAGACTCTACCTGTCGTTCTTGCTCACTTGACATTGTCACAGCCAACCATGTACTCCACTGCAGAGGAGCCTGATTATTGAGGAACCGAGTTGTTCACTGAAACAATATTCACCGTCTGAGCTTAGCTCGTGACAAGCAGATAACATGTCAGACAACACTGCCGCAAAACAGACACCTTGGTGAAGATTTGGATGCTTGACAGCCTACATCAATAACCTGCTGTTTAAACATGAATGATTTCTCTATGTCTGTTAGCTTCAGGTCTACTTCTGTTTCTGTTTCTTCATCTATGACCACAAATTTTCATCAAAGACTTTTTTCCATGACTAGCTAAAAATGGATCTTTGATGATATAAACTACTATGATGAAATTTATATTTTGATCTTGTTGAGAGGGGACTAATATGCTAATATGCATGCTATCAGACATTCAAAGAATTCATGATATTTTCCACTAGTGATGTGCAGTTCGGGCAGGTTCTGGATGAAATATTGCAGGTTAAGGCAGACGGGTCAAGTGACAAAGCAGCGTTTCAAGTCAGTTATTTATAACTTACATAGTCCACCTTCTACCTTCTCTTGCCCTCTTTCTGTCTTTTTCCCTCAAACACACACAGCAAGAGCACATCCACTGAGTGAGGCTAAAATAGACTGTAGACCAACGGATGTAGTAATACGTGAAGAATTCATCATTTGTGTGCATGTGTGAGTTCATGTCTTCCATGAAGGGTTAGGCTACTGTTTTGCTGGTTTAACAATAAAGAACTCGTTTGAAGCAATTTGTCTGCTAGTCTGGCCTACATCTTTCCACTGCTACACCACTGTGGGCGGGAGAGAAAGGAAAGAGAGTGCTCTGGACAGCTTCTAGCTGCTCCCAGCAGCAGGATCTGCCCCTTGGAGAGCACTAGCCTGTAGCAGTGTGCAGATAGATCTATAGACACACTTTATTTATCATTCAGCAGAAAGGAAAGCGAAATGCACAGTTTAATAAAAAAAAAAAAATTTGAGTTATCGACTGGAACTCAAAAAAAGAAAAACATACATGTAACTAAATTCTAAGCATTTTTTCTCTGAAGACTCAGACTAAAGTTACAAAAAAGCTGCCAAAAGGATCTCTGAAAGAAGTTTAATGTTACTGTCATTTCATACACGTCAGCATAAGTTTCTGAAGAGCTGTTGTGAAGCTGAAGATGGCTCTGACCACTGGCATCCTGGCAATCTTCCCTCCACCAGTCCCTTACTAATACAAAAAGCAAAGACACGGAGCGTGGGTGGAGCTAAGGTTGGACTGAATGAAACCTGCCATCCACCTGGCAATCATATAATATAATATAATATAATATAATATAAAACATAAGTGTCTTCATATAATTTGAACAGGTGAGTTATATAGAAATTCTCCCCCAGTACAGCAAATTAGTAATAAAGCCCAAAACTGTTATTTGTACCACGCTGTAAACATGTGTTTATCTGCTGTGAAGTTGGACGTTTTATCATGGAGGCTTATGGAGACTGGATTTCTTTGTAGCCAGCTTCAAGTGGTCATTCAAGGAACTGCAGTTTTTTGGAACTTCAGTGTTGGCTTCACCTCACAGCCACAGAGGTTGCCACTTGGATCTAGCTGATAGTTGCTACTTATTATTGTGTTTTAAGCATTGAGGTAGTGTTTTAAGCATTGAGGTAGTTACTTTATCACAGAATCTGTAACGTTGGTACTGACCCACATGTGTCTCTGGCATCAAGTGTTACGGTGTTGCCAACTCATCTGCCAAAAGCAGGAGTCATTTGTACCTGACTTAATGTGCACGTTTTGATGATGTGCTGTGATTAGATCAGACACATCCATCATATGTTAACAGCAGACATTAACCTGTCCCTCAGCAGTTTGTCAAAAACATTATCCTGTCATTAACATTTGTTGCCGTCTCTTTCCATTGAGCAATATCCTGGGAAACACTTTAGGCTGTGTTACTGCCTCAGTAGCCTGTTTAAGTTATTCAACCCAGCAGGCTAGAGAAAAAAGTGCTTTTAAATTTTTATTGTTAGCATGGTCGAACAGGTCCCTGACCACCTCCGGAGGCGGTTTGGGCGGTCAGTCTCCATTCTCAAGTGCATTTACATCTTTTGGTTAAGTGGTAACAGTTCAGTCAGTTAAGTTGCATATTAATACCAAGTAAATGGGGTCACATCTGGAGTGCACTAAAACACTCCTTCGCTAATGGTTTTAGACAGAAATATCTATTTGAAGCACTGTCTGATGCAGTACTTCCTCTGTTGCTCTACAAGAAGACTGAATATTTAAAATAGCAGGATTTTATTTCTCAAAGCTGTTGATGCATGAACTATCTCACCCATGCTGGAGGAATTAAAACACAAGAAAAAAAAGTTGTGGGTGTCCAATTATTGGACAGAGAAGAATTGATTCTTAATCCTCACTGACTGATGGCCTTGGGCCTTTGTTGTGAAAATCCTAGAGCTGTGAATGGGCGAAAAGAGAAGCTTGACTCCTTCTGAGAGCTCTGCCCATGTGCTTGTTTGGATGCTCTTTTTGGTGCAAACACACAATGGGAAAAGTGTAATCATCCACTGAGGACTGGTGCTCACTTGAGTGCCAGTCAGAGAGCCAGAGAGCTTTGTATGTGATAATTACTGTAATCACTAATGACACCGGCGAAGCTTTGACTACAAGCATCCACCGAAATGCAAAGTATGTGTCACTTTCCATTATAGCATCAGTCCTGAAACAATAAATACCTTTATCTGTAGAGATATTTTATAGTATATAAAGATATTTCACGTAAGAAGCAGGGACCTTTGGTAGCCACCAAAAACAGAGATAAAATGTATATAGACTCACAGAGTTTCTGATGTTATAGGTTTTATTTGAAGCATTGGCTCCGAGACTGCTATTTACAAATCACAGCATCAGGCAACATTATGAAGCAACTGATGCTGGACCCTCCTGAAGGGCCTCCCAGTCTACACAGTGAAGCAAATGCTCATCAAGCTCCACTGGCTACCTGTAGCAGCCCGCATTAAATTCAGAACACTGATGCTAAATACAAAATAGTCCTGCATAGACAAGGGGGAGATCTTAAGTGACACTTGCATAGACAAGTCTTAGAGATCACTGGCTAAAGTTGCCATTGTTGGTTGTATATATTCTTCAGCCAAAGCTGAACTTGCTTGCCATTGCCCCTGAATTATTCAGTTTCAGTGGCAGTTCCAGACTGTATTTGCCACAAACATCTGAAACCCTACAACCCACCACAGTCAGTGTAGAAAGACCTGCATGACAGCAAGACAAATACAGAATTTATTTCTCTGTCTGTGAGCACTGGGATACAAAACTAAACTGTTGACTCTCTCTCTGTGGTGATGTGTTCAAAGGGCAAGTCTGGTGATCTTTTATATTTTGCAAAGCTTCAACAAACCCCATGAAGACCAAACCCAACAATGACACCAACCAATGGGGCTGAGAACCACGTGGCAGGGAAGTCAGAAAGGATTGAGAGACAGACCAATGCATTGTTGCTTTTCGTCTTTGGGGATGTGCTGAAGAAACAAGATAAAGAATATAAGCAACTTTATCCTATAGGGATGTGCAATGCTCAGCTTTTTTTTTTTTTTTTGATGCAGGACGCATCAACAGTGAGCAACACACTACCAGTTCTGCACTGCTGAATGAAGAACTTTCTCAAAGGCACATCATGAAATCAAAATACTGTAGGTGTAAAGATATACCCGTTTGTGCCTGTTGGCCTTTCAAAGGTTTGAGCAATTTGAAGCACCATGGTCACACTTTTGTCCAGAAAAATCTTAAAACACCAAAGATATGATGTAAGAATTTATGATGTAAGTGACAGAAATGTCTCTGGAAAGAATGCAAGGAACATCACCTTTTGGAGAAAAGGATTTAAAGGACCAGTGTGTAGGATTTAGTGATATCTAGTGATGTAGTTGTGGATTGCAACAACCTTGTTTTACCTTCTAGCGTGAAAGAGAAACTATGGTGGATCCAAAGCTTCTGAAAATATAAGAGGCCCATTCTAAGGTAACAATAACATGGCGCATATAACATTTTATGTCTGCCAGATTTTTATAAATAGAGCCCACTAAATCATACATGCTGGACCTTCAAACACAGTATGTGGAGCATATACTTTTAAAACATTCTTCTTGTATTTGTTGCCTTCATTTTATAAATTAAGGACAGACTTGGACAGGATGAGGAATGACAGCTTAATTCAAATTCCAAGCCCTGGAAACACAGTGGCTGCCTTGCCCAGTGAAGACTGTTAGTAATCAAATAAGTGCTTAAATATTCTACATAAGACTTTATATGCAATCCTATTTATAAATCCTCCCTCTTAACCTTTTGACCATCATGTATCCATTTTGGCAATAGCCAGAGCGGCTTCGCCCAAGAAACAAGACATCCATAACAGTGCATCTGAGATAAGTGGCAGTCCATTTCCTTTCACATTAGGGCCCGGCCAAAGGGAAACGTTTTTTTTTTTTTTTTCCGCCTCTCATTGTGCACAACAGCATCCGTCTTTCATCTAACCCAGTGACTTGATAAATTATGCATGCAGGCTAAGCACGCCTTTCTTACTCAAGTACATGAGAGCATCATGGCCGATACAGTGAGGCGCCGAGGTGTTTGTGTATAATGACAGGGGCGTTGTCATTATCCTTTATTTCTTTCCTGCTTTGTGGTCAGACCTTCCGCTCTCACGTTACAAGTGGCAAGAGGAAACTTTTTTTTTTTTTCACAACAGATGTGTAGCTCTACACACCAACTAGCACATGTGCCCTAAAATAGATTTTAGTGACCTCCTCGCATCCATGAAAGCCATGCTCACCGAGGCTGAAAAGGGATGTGTAAGCCACAGTATATCCTGGCATTAATGGTGACATCCAAGGCACTGAAAACCTACGTTTCTGGCTTTTTATTATTGTTGATGGAGATCTCTATTGAACATTTTTTTCACGAGAGATTACTGTATTTGTGTTTTTGTCTGTGTTCCTTAGTTGAAAACGTCCATGCACCAATAAACATTGAGTAACAACTGAACCAAAATCTGATTACAATAGCTGCTTTTATGTTATTGTTTTGGGGTTTTTTTAGCCAGAGAGACTCTACCGACTGAGCTAAACGGCACCCTATTATTGCTTTTTTAATACACATTTTGAAAGAGTTAACGCTCTTAATAGGAGGTGGAAACACTTCTGATGTAGTGAGCATTTAACTCACATGACTGATCAGCTGTTTCCACTCTGACAGTCTGCTCATCGCTCCCATGTGACTTCAGTCCACCCGTGATAGCTCCACACAGATCTGGTGTATCCTTCATCACGGTAGTGGATGGAAACAAGCATCCACCCATTAGCATTTTCTATTGCTGAAATACTCCAAATTATATTTGTGATACATTTGGATGGAAACACGGCTAATGTGAGGCTGTTTGGGTACAGTATTTTGCACACAGTCGACCACATCTGATTCATTCACACCCACACAGTCACGATGAAGTAGATGATGTTTTTAAGGAGTATTTGAATTTAACTTTAACATGCAGATGTTTTATTTCTGAACCTGAACTTTGATTGTTGTCTATTTGGTCATGGATATTTAATGAAATATTTTTTAGACTAGATTTTATGGAGCTTTAATTTGTCACACCTTAAAAAAAGGAATCAGACCACACTTTGTGTTTTCGCCTTATTAGCATATGTTAGAATGCTAACGTGCTAATTTAAGATATCAATCTCAATATCACTAACGTTACGCCTGCTTGCTCATGTAAGCATTTTCATTCTGAGCATGTTAGCATGCTGATTAGCATTTAGCTAAAAGTGCAGCCTCACAGGGTTAGGGTTAGTAGGGTTATAGACCATTATTTTTCAATACACAAGTGTGGACACCAACACTATGCCCATATTTGACTGTTGAACACCAAATTCATCAAAGCCAAAAATGGCCCATCAACAGCTCCCACTCCTCAGGAAAAAGCTTTCCATAAGAGATCTGGCTGCAGGGATTTGCTCTCATTCAGCCACAATAGTGTCTGTAAAGTCAGCCACTGATGTCAGACAACAAGGCCTGGCTTACAAATGGAATTCTATTAGGGCTCTGTGTAGCGTAAAGATTTCCCTTATTATGAACCAGGTAACTGTGATGACTGGTGACTTGTCCAGGCTCTACCCCACCTCTCGCTCACTGTCAGCTGGGATAGGCTCCAGCCTCCCACAACCCTAATAAGGATAGGCGCTCACAGAAAATGGATGTATGGATGGGAATGAGAGGCTTTAATTATGTAGCATATATTTCCATTCCTTGGCATGTTGGGACATGAAACACTAAGATATAATATATCAAAACTAAACAAATACTAAACTGTAATAAATGAAGACTTCATATGGAGCTCTAATTAGCCAGCCTGCTCAGCCAGTGACTTCTCTGTTTGTTTCCATGTAATAGAGTTGTAGCATGAGATATTTTACTTATTAACATACCCAGTGATTTGGGGAGGCAGCTGTACTGTAATTGTGGAGGATGTGCGGAAGAAAGTAATTAGATCATTGCGACCCTGCGTTTTGCCTGCAGCTGTCTGTTTTTCATCAGTTTTTCTAAATGGGTTTGTCATATCCCTCCTTCTCCACCCGTACAGAAGTCCAATTACATACATTTTTATTTGTGTATGATAATTCACTGAGCGTTGAATGATGGCTGTGGCAGTGAATTCTACACAATGCCTAGTGGGGTGCTTTTGACTTGAATAAACAAAGGGTTCAAATTAAAGCTATGTGATGGAGCATATGTCTGTTTACCACTCATTTGAGGCCAATGTCGTCCACTAGCACGCTCCACAAATGTGCGTCGACTCGACGTCAGTTTGTTGTCTTTGTTTTTGTAGCTTGCATCCATACTGCTTACCACATCCTGTCCATTGTGTTCTTACCCCATCAGGTGCATCTAAAACACAGGGTTTCCATTACAGGAAGGGGATCTATCAAATATTAAATTGTGCTAAAATGCACTGTTGGGTTGCTGCCATGGAAATATGGACTGTCATTTGTACTCTAAACATTATCTACTCCTGATTTCTGAGATCTGGATCCGAAAGAGGCAAGGGAGGTGGTTCTCATATGCGCAGCTAATGGCTTTTCCTTTCATTACTGCCTTCCTCGGAGCACACAGAAATTAACCTCCGCATATTAAAAGATGAAGATGGCAAAGTGTGGAAATGATTTTGATAGTTTCTCTACATAAACAATTGATAGAAACCTCTCCGAAAACTTCCAGGGGCTCTGTACTCTATACTGCAGAGTCGAAATGACTCCGCATGTCGTCCGTGGTGGTCTTAGATGTTTCTCTTTCTGTCACTTCATGTCTAATTAATTAACCCTGTCACGTCCTTTCAGACCCCTCCGCAGCAGAGACAGGTTACCTTGGTAGCCAGATCGTGCTTATAGCTACACGTGGGCTGGTGTGAGCAGAAAATACTCCAAGGTGATGGTGGAGTAGATACACATCTCTTCTTTACTGAGGTATTTATAGTCATTCCAACAGTTCTGGCACAAATGTGATGCAGTTGCTCTATATTACTTAGCATCAGTGAAAGACAGAACAAGACAGATCTTCATGTAGGGATAATGTATAAAACACATTCAAATGGTGATGGTGGTGAGCTTCAGTGCAGTGATGCATATTATATGAAAACATATAAATTCAATAATAAAAAAAAAAAAAGCCAATACAAATCCATGCTAAGCTAGATTTGGACACAAAAGGAGGATGACTCGGCACAATTGTGTTTCTGCCAAGCCTTCAGTGTTCAATTCACACACACAAGCAAACAAACAAAAATACTGGAAACGAAGAAAACAAATGTTGGAACTGCTCAAACCAATAAGCACGACATACTTCACAATCGAATCACACTACCCGTGAGTTCCATGATATAAAAACAAGACATGAATGATTATCAACCCTCAAATACATTATTCAGCCCATGTGCCTCAGGACAGATCAATTTTTTATCAGAGACAAGAGCTTACTCTGCTCCTGAATCTTCTGGGATAATGTGTACTTTTTTTTTTTTTTTTTCAGCGAAGATTGATTATCGCTGCCAGAAAATGAAATTAATTTCAGCGCAAATGCTCAGACAAATCTAATATGGATCCATAAGTTCTCCCTCCTATTTATTATTGTTCAAGCAGCTTTCTGGGACAATTTGAAGACGTCGCAAATGTGTGGCGTGGCTCTGTGGAGTTCCAGTTTAAAGGAACGAAGTCTCTTTCAAGGGTTACATTACCGTCATTAGGAGCTGGCAGGCTGCACTCATCCTGCAAAATGTGCTTTAATGTCAACCTTAGCATCTCTGTAATAATTTAAGTCCCGACATCTTTGTAAAATCTACAGCTCCAAGCGCTCACATTTTGAAATTATGTAGCTCTCTGTTCACAGTGGGAGATAAATGAGGTAAATTTGTGCTCGCAGGAGTTACAGCCTGTCCCTATTACTCCATCCAGGCCATAAATAGGCAGAAACCTGTGACACATTTAATTAAACTCAAAAGCTCAAGCTGTCAGACACTGTGTTTGGCCCTCCCCTCTTTTGGTCCTAATGGATGCTTGTGGTCCATAATGCCTCAGTGTTAGATCCACTGTGTCAGCTCTGGGGAGTGATGCTGAATAATGGGGCTCCGTCAGATCTGGTAATAAATTCACATTGTCAGACGAAGACGTCAAATTGTCTGAGAAGAAGAAAACATCTCCTAATCATTAATCAACCTGGAGGATTGAGGAAATGACCACGTTACGCGCACACTTTAAATTCAATTTAAAGGATGATAAAATTGTGCAACACGTGACAGGGCAATTTGCTAAACCGAGAGGTAAACAATGCTCCGTCTGTCAGAGAAAATCCTCTGATCCGGGTTGACGAGGAGGAGAATGCACAGTGTTCTGATGAAGCATCGATTTAATGGGGATGCTAGAGGAGCATCAGATGGCAGGTAGCATCTGGATAAAATCACACCAACTGTGCTCGGTAAGGAGGTAAACCACATGTCGCTGAATGAGCTCCACGATGTGACAAAGAGCAGCTGTGCTCCAGATTAGTCAGTGTTCTTCATCTCTGCTTTGTCATACCGCTCCTCGATGATGGACAGGTAGATAAGAGATTAGCGTTTGGCAGCGGTCTATCGGATTTCAGCGCCAGGATGGAAATCCAATTACCACTTCATTCTAGCATATCATGCAGGGGAGTGAGTGTGGGATAAGCTACTCCAGAGGAGACACATAAGAAGGCGACAAACTCACAATCTGAAGCTACAATGTGCGGTCAGCAACAATAAAGGAATATTGTGGGGCATCTTTAGCTTCCATTCTAAGTGACACTAAAGGTGAGAAGCATGACAGCCTGCATTCTGAGGACAACCACGGTGATTTGGAGCACTGCCATACAGCCATCCTTTGTTGCTATGTCGGACAACAATGTGGTGATTTCTGCATCTTTTAGCCACATACTCGAGGCTTCTGCTTTGGGGGAGGGGCATTGCTTAAGATCACCGCTTCTAGAGGCCTGTTCACCTACACAGAAATAGTACTAAAACAATGTACAGGAAGAGAAATGTTTATCATCACATATACTGTATATCTCTGTCTTTCAATCTGTATTTTGGCTACTTGGCTACAGCAGAATCAAGTTCCACACTAACATATTATCATTATCATAACATATATAGCCCAGAAAGTAAAACAATGACCTGAAAGACACAATAATATGAAAATATTTAATGTTGCTACAGTGCAGAGAGAGACAGAACAAATAGGTCAGAGACAAAACCAGCTGCAAAATCTAGTTCAGCCTTATCATTTCTCTGATTTATTACGGTCATGTGGTATTGTGGTGTCATAACCTGACCTGACTTGACCCAGAAAGTCCTCATTCCGGTTATAAGAAATAACAAACCGCATGTCCCTTTTTAGTTTTGAATTTTAACTGTCACTAACTGTCGTTTCCAGCTTTAGTGATATCTAGTGTAAAGCATTAGAAAACATCCTTTAGAAGCATGAACTCTGCAGTCTTCTGTATCATAATAATATTTAATATGTGGCTTCAAAGATACGAGCCACACAGTATGAACATGTTGAATACAGTTTGAAAAATTTCACCTGGAGGAAGGAGGCGTGTGCTATTCACAACTTCCTCCCCCTCAGATATCCTCCACCAGCACTCATGGTTCATGTTAATGAGCTGTTTACCTTGGAATGGCTTGTGGTTTGAGGTGTTTGCTTTTACCAGGTCTCTGGCTTCATAATGTTGTTTTTAGTACTGCTTGCCACCATCGTCAGAGTGGTGGAGTACTGTACAGTTTTATAATGTATGAAAAGCAGCTCTATGTTGGTGGTTCAAGGTCAGAATCATAAATCTTGTATTTTGATTATTATTGGTTTATATTACCAAGAGAACAGAAACCAAAGAACAAAACTGATATTTAAATTAGCATATTTGAAGTCCTGGCTATTTGAATATAGAGATTATTAATTTATGAGATTATTTCTTGCAAATGCTATAAAATGTAAATGTAAAAATCTTAAGCACTAAATATTCAAAGGGATAATGAGCATCCCGGCTTTATCAGAATGTATTTGCAACAAGTTTAATGACAAGTGTGAAGGCGGGCTCGACGTCAGTGTCTCAGACAACTTTGTCTCTCAGAAGAATAACACTAAGACAAGTCGTTATCTGACAGACTGATTAGACTAAAAATCTTAAAGTCACACTTCAAAAAACTTTGGAACAGAAAATTGGCTGATTTGGACTGAATCTAAATCAGTTGGAAAACTTATCAGTTGCCTGGTAACAGTGTTGGCACTGACATCAACAGGTTTTTTCAGCTTTTTTTTTCCTACGGCATTTAAAATCAGTGCTTATAGGGATGCTACGAACATACATTTCTGAATGAAACATAGACATTCCATATTGCATATTTTAAATTCACTATATATATATATATATATATATATATATATATATATATATATATATATATATATATGAAAAAAAACATTCCATAAATGAAAACTGAATTGTGTTTAATATTTTTAGAGTTATGTTTATTTATAGTGACGTGCAGAAACATCCTTCAATCTTTCTCTCCTAATCAATATCATGTTCAGATGCTGAATCCTCATCAAGCTGATCTATTCACATGGGAATATCAAACAAACACTGAACATGCTCAACACAACTGATCCCAAATCCTTGTACTAAAAATCTTTCTCAAAAATATAGAATAAATGTTTAGATAATTTGACTTAGATCCTTTATCATTCTCTGAAGGAAAGGAACTTCACCTCGCTTCTTTTGCATTCACAGCTGCTACTGCCTCTTGGCAACGAGCATGTTTGTATCTTTGACTTTGGTTTGTTGCTTTTTGTTGTGCTCTGTGAGCTGAATATAAAAGTCTGACATCCAGAACTGAAAACAGATAAAGACTCTTTGAAAAACTCAGACATGAGTAAACACCACAAATGTAAAATGATCAAAATAAAATGAGAGACGAAGAGAGATGTCATAACTTATGATGTATCTGATCAACGTCCTGCCTGCCTCAGTTAGTGTTGCCGTGCTTGTCAAGCTCATATGCAGTTCACAAGCAGAACTGTAGCAGATTTAGCATTGAAATTCATAGCAATTTTTTGAACAATGTTACAAAAATTGCTTGTCTTTGCTTTCAGACAGAGGTAGACAAAGGAGAGCGACTTTGTTGGCTGAAATGACGGCTGTTGCAAGTGGATTTTATCAGCTGTGGTTAGCATGCTATCAGCTTAGGCTGTTAACAATTTCATCATCTGTTCTGATGGCTACATACATTATATTGTGCTAAAAGACTGAGGCTGTGTCTCAGTTTGCACACTTACACTTGCTATTTTGAGTACATTCGAACTGTTAATTATGGCAAAATGCAGTGTACTGTGAGTCCCCCAATGGTGCACTGGTAATGGTCAAAAGGTTGAGTCTGAAACGGTGGACATTTCTCACCCTTGGTGGATGCAATTTTGGCCTCGTAGCAGAAAGCAAGTGATTACCGACATAAAAACGGCGGTTGAGGAAGCTGCTGGAACTGAAGTGTTTGCGGTGAATACCACAGCAAACACATGTAGGTTCCACATATGTCAAATGCTTGCGCTAATGCAAAGAAAAAGCTGTAAAATGTAGTCATTTGTGGCAAGTGCACAACAGCCACACTCAAACTGAGACAACACTACTCTGCTGAAATTAGCACACTACACCAGGAAGTTAGTGTACAAAGTGCACTACATAGAAGTGTACTAACTATCTGAATTAGCTGAGACAAAAAGTCAACATTCTCACCAGTACCACAGAAATAAAGAAACAGCATGGCAGTGTAGAGCTGGTTAGTCCTAGTATACCATACGGAATGTATAAGGAATATAACTCTCTTATTATGTAATACAAGTATTAATTAAGACCCTTGTTTAAAATTATGCTTTATTGTTTTCATTTTATTTGCTTTTGATGTATGCAGCGCTGTCTCAGGGAACAAGTTTAGCTTTGAATTTCCCAATTCCAGTCAAGAGCCGAGCAGAGTTGCTAACATTAGCCTATTCTCTGGGAATACAACTCCACACACTGCCAGTGCTAATTAAGTATTCCTTGGCCCTTGGAAACACTTGGATACAAGCTACTGTAGGAAGTAAGTTAATGGTAGTTTTAGTTCGAGACATATATAAGACATATATATATATATAATCTAATAAAAGATATAAAAAATATGCTTGCTCTCTCTTACATCTTATTTGTATTTACAAGACTGCTATGCTTAATGATGAATGAATGTTTGGATAAGATCAATCCCATGTCTTATTTTATTTTTCATGATGGACAGTGGGCCAAGAACCATATGAAAAAAGATTGGAGTACTTGTTTTCTTTATTCTCTTTAAGTGTCTGACCAAAAGGAATACAATGGTGTTTGTCCCTTCGCTGTTCAGTAACATATTAAGCCTCTTTCATGTGGAAAGCGCATGATCCACGAAGACGCGTGAGCACCGAGCGACACATTGTGTAGACAATCTTGTACAGGTGTCATGCTGAAATGAATGTTTTCCACGAGTCTGAAAGACCACGGCAGCTTTGTGAATGCACCGAGGCACCGGCAATGCTGTGAAGAAATATGACTGCAATACAGGAGGTATACATGCTGTATATGTACTGTACATAAATTCATGAATAATTCATGAGAAAACGGAATGAAACTCGAGTGTTGGGAATGAAATATGAGAATAGTGTATATGATCCTATATTGGATGAAACCTTGAGAATAATGAGTGAAACGTGACTCGTTGAATGAAACATGATAATGAATCAATGACTGTGTTCATGTTTCCGATATATGAACTACTATTATTATCATTCTCTTATTATCATTCATTGTTTCACTATAGTGCCTGGAGCACCCATCATTTTATGTTTTATATACATATAAAATAAAAATAAAGTCCTGATTTTTGTATTTGTCAATCATTACCTTGATATCTATGACTTTTGTCACAGGTTTCCACCCAGTTTCCAGTGTAATAGCTCCACTAACAAAGCATCCCCAGGTTTACAGTCTTACAGACTTACGGACAATCTCACAGAAGCTGTAAGACTGGGTTGTGAGAGAGATCCTGACCTACTGTGCGTAGTGGAAAGAGACATAGACATTGTGTGTTTCTCTCATCACATAATCACCGTCAGTACACTGCAGGCCTTACATAGCTCTCACTGCGGGAGACAGATGCTGTTTCCTGGGGGATGGTTGCAGTGACTTTTACACTTACAAATTAGGCTTTTTTTTCTCATGTGAACTGTACTCTTGTTTGCTCTTATGAGGGAAATGGCTATTTACAACATTTTTAGTGCTAAATGTTCAATTAAACATTCCTTAAAAAGACACAAATTCCTATTTCATTTCATATTCATATTTGGTATCCAATGTTAAATGTTAAAATTTTTAAGAAGTCTTTGAGCTGTTTGTTGATTGAGTAGGGGGAAAAAAAACTTAGTTGTTCAGTCGAGTGACTGCAGGATCATCCTAGAATTATACTGGGTTCTAGAGCACAGGTGTCAAACTGTTCCACAAAAGGGTCGGTGTGGATGTACGTTTTTGTTCCAACCAACCAAGAGCACACAGTCAATCAATCAACTCTGTGAAGATCAGTTGATTAAATGAGTCGAGTCAGCAGTTTGACACCCCTGTTCTAGAGGGTTAAACTGGTTAGCTTAGCTACTTAATTAATTTCATTAAGTTAATACTTTTAAAATATATGTATATATGTATATGTACAACATTTCACCTTTGCTTCCACCTGTACTGGACCAAAATATTATTAACACAATAGCTGAATAAGGACTAATTTGCAGCACAGGAATGCGACGACCCTTGCCCCTCCATGTCTGTGTTTCAGATACCTGGTGGGGGGAGCAGGCGTCATCAGTGCCAGCTGCGTGGAAACACCTGGGCCCTGTGTTCAGAGTCTACAAAGCTCTGGCTGTCGACAATCACTCCCTCTCCTGTCCTGCAGACACCTGCTTGGCTGTGTTGTCATAGTTATTATGCACACCTCACACTGCTGATTGCACTGACCTCCATGTGTTTTATGGCGCTTTTAAGTAAGAAATCTCTACGTTTATTAAATCACTTTGTTTAACTGCCAAAAAAACTTGATGTCGTCCAGGTTTGCGGTGACAGTAACAAGCGAAGAAAAAGGTGCAATTACTGCTCACTTGAACACACCAATCATGTGCTATCAGGTCCACTGTTCCTGTTCCACAGGGAAAGCAATTTAGTGCTGAAAAGGCAGTGATTGCAGCGCATCGAAGTCCACCTCCAAATCCATGGGAACACTATCACTGTAAGAATGCAACTAGACTGTGAATGGACTGTTAATAGTGACAGACTGCTCCGCTGAGACCATTATTCTAAAAGAAGGACTCAGCCCATTGCTATTTGCTTTCCCAGCCTAAGTCTTCTTTTAAATACGTTCCAAGCTTGGCTTTGCATCCGCTACTTGTCTTCATTTAGAGCCCATTTCTGTTAAAAAAAGAAAAAAAGAAAAAGAAAAGAGTGACATAAAAGTTCCAGTCATGAGCTTCAACACCTTTCTTCCGCCTATCGGAGACTCATTTATGCTCGCCTTTAAGTGCACAATGTTTTTCATTTTAATACTTCAGCCAAAACTAGAGTTTATGTTGACGGCTGTAAAAAAGCATTTCGTTGGAATCTTTCAGCCGGTTTACAGGGTCGTGTTTTTTCTTTGAATGTGTTCTCATCAAACAAGAAGTCTGCGGCAATAGAATCGAGGCAAAGTGTGTAAAAAAAAAAAAAAATCCATATCCTATTTGCGCCGAGTACAGGGAAAAGGTGTCACAGGCAGGTGGGTGAGGGGTCAGGTCCCCCCCCCCCTGTGACATACCATAGCTGACCATTTCTGCCTCTTCCCTCCCGCTGAGAAAAGAGGCCAGGCACCTGAAGACCTGAAGGGTCAGTGTGCACTTACGTCTCCATCAATAATGCATGGCCTTCCATTTGAACCAGCAGGCTGTGGAACAATACAATGGGACGTGGTGCATACAGTTGTTCATACATTAACCATATAAGCTGCTGTGGACAGGTAGTGGGAGAACTGCTGTAATGAAACTGACTCAGCTTTTACCTATGCGAGCCGTCACACCACATATACAGTACACACATCTGATCTGTGTATGTGTCTGATCTTGGATTACTATACATTATGCGCAAGGACTATCGCGTCGTATACTGTGTTTTTAGGCATGATTGTAACAAAAAACGCTGACACGACTATTCTCCCTCGAGAGCATTATTTATTATGTTGGCATGGAAATCAATTATGTGTCAGTCTGATGCCAGGAGGAACACCGCGTTGCATATGGAGCAGAGATAATACATCATTTGGGTGGAAGAGCAACTGTCATGTTTATGTACTGGTATTTAAGACATGGCACTGAAATCATTTTCATGTAGTTGTAGCAATTTAGATGAGGAGCAAAAATGCTTCTGTTATGTCAGAATTTGTTTGTTTTTGTTTTTTAGGTCCAGTGTGTAAGTTTTTTTTTAATTACCTGAAAATAAGATTATTTCTTGCTACCTTAGCATGTTACCTTTTATATCTACAGACGCTATAGCATGCTGTAAGTCATGGGTCTGCCATGTTTCTATAGTAGTCCAGAAGGGACAAACACCAGGTAGTTGGGGCCTGCAATTATAGTAACTTCGCTGCTGCCACTTAGTCTACAACCTGGCCCTTTAATATCCAAGCAAATGATATGTCTTTGTGTTTTGAGGCTGTTGACACATATTTTTTCATAAAAGAGAGATTCTGTTTGTCTAAATTTAGGGCCAAGGTCCATTAGACTGATTGTTGTTCTAACATGATAACGGTGACAAAATAATAAATCACCAATTCAATAGTTTACCGGAGCCCATCTGCAGATGATTACAGGGCCCGAAGTCACTTCACTGGTAATATATGAATCACAAAACAAGAGGATGATATTCCAATGTACTGCATATCCGGTGCGATCAGCATAAGTTGTTTTCAAAAAAACCATATATGATGATTTGGTGATCAATCCTCTCCAATAATGATAATAAAAATGCTTGAAATCAGAATTCCGAGACAGATTCTCATGTTTTTCATGCCTCTCAACGTCACAGCAGTATCTGTACTGTGCAGATGCAGCTCTGCGTGCATAAAATGCCTCCATGTCACACATATGCTAATTTCTGACTTCAGGCTTCACTTGCTGAGAAACATACCCCCACCCTATCCTCCCCTACTGCCCCCCCCTCGCCTTCTTTCTCTTATACAAAAAAAAGTGACTCAAATGGGAAACCTTCAAGCTCCACACACACAATGATCCCCCCCCCATTGCGTTGTACTTCTCAGTGCGAAATAATTGGCTGCTGAGGACGCATCTTTTCTAACGTCATGATTTTGGAAAGCCGAGGAGGGGGGGCCGGTGGGGGCGGCCAATCAAGACGCGCTCCAGTTTGGAGACTGAAGAGCCGCACAAGTTAATAACCTAAACGATTAACCCAACGGGGAGCTTTCAGGAATGGGGAGGAGGGGAGGGTGCAAATATGATGCTTATAAATCCACGATTTAACTCCGGTGTTAGTCTGCGAGCCTGCACCAAAGTCTCCCCCTGCCTCGACTGTCAGGCTGGCTGCTGTGTCCTCACATGCTGACGGAGTAGCTCAGGAAAGGAGGAGGCGGAGAGAGAGAGAGAGAGAGAGAGAGAGAGAGAGAGAGAGAGAGAGAGAGAGAAAAGGAAAAGATTTCAGCACCGGAGCTGTCCGCGCCTCTTGGAGAAGTCTCTATTCCTGCCAAGGGTGAAGCTGCTTCCGACTGTAAATTTCCTCTGTGGGACTGTGAGTGGAGGGAATAATAAACTACCGTTGCCATCCATCTCTCTTCTGGGATAGACACCGGCAAGTAAAAGACGCACACACTTCATTCGGGCAAAAGTCTTGCCATGCTGGACGGCCGGGCTTGAGACAGGAAAGGATAAAGTGAGAAGAAGAAGCTTTCTTTTTTTTTTTTTTTTTTTTTTTTTTTTTTTTTTACTCTTTACGGTGAGTCCACATGCAGCACGCTTTCCTATACCTCTCTTTCACAGTGTTACATAATAATCCGAAGCCTGTGCAGATCTAGATTCTTGAACTGTGACTGGACTCGATATGCTGGGAAGCTTCATTACAGATTCTTGTATGGGATGAATATTTAGGTCATCGTGCACACGGGTGTGGATCAAACTTCGCTTCCTATCCTAGGGTGGATTCTGCTCATTGTATGTGCCATCTGTTATATAAAAATGGAGAAAATCAACAGAAATCAACAGAGTTCTGTAGCTGCTGCTTGTATTGTGGGTGTAACTGAGAGCCCAAGGCTGCCTCTTTTTTATATGACCTTACACCGTAAGTTCTATCAGTGAGACACGCTGCAACTAATGGCATGGCTGGATACTCCTGAACTGATGTTCCTCTCTGCAGCAGACATACTGCGTGGTTCCGCTCTGTCCTCAGCTGCTCTGTCCACTTTTTTCCCCCCCAGCACCGTCCCATAAGGGAGTGCTGCTGTCCATTAAGCTTCCTCCATCAGTCTCTGTTTTCAGCCTTACTGTTGTTGTTGTAGTTCAGCCCTTCCAGTTTCCACAAACGAGCCAATGTTCGGCATGTTCTCCTGCTCCTCAAGTCTGTGACAGATCCATGCAGCCTGAGCTGCTCCACTGCCTCCTGCTCTGTGGTTATTGTCAGACTCTCTCGGAGCGTTTTGGCTGGCACGGGGTCGCCTCCTGGCAGCGCCTGAATGCCAACGTGATGTCGCCAGTCTAACCATGCATTGAGATTTAAATTCCTCCTCCATTCAGGCAATTTTTTTTTTTTTGAGGGGGGTCCGTTCACAAGCTGAATTTGAAATCCCCATATGCATATGTTGGGTTTGAGCATGTAGTGCTTTTTGTGGCAATGAAATGCCAGGAGGAGAGCTGTCGCTTCACGAGGAATGAGGAATCTCACCTACGCGGACCAATGGGGGAAGCAAGAGAACCTAAGCTCTTGTGTTTGATTTATTTGGATCCTTGCGTCCAAGTGTACATACATCTGTGAGTTTTAAACGGCTGTTAATGATTCCACTCACTCACTATTACAAGGTTCCAGGGTGAACTCGTTAGTGTAATTAGTTCCAGGTCTCTGCTTCCCTGGTCCGTGGGTGAGATCTTTGGCTAAAGGGGGATTCATTCCCATGAAAAGGCATGCTTTGTGGGGCTTCCATTCAAAAAATCCCCCCTCCTCCTGCTCCTCTGAAACAAGGACTGAAAAGCAGGGGGCTAGTTGGGATTCTAATCAGCACATAACAGTGACATCCACCAGCTTTGGGAAGGGAATTGTACAGTACACATAACATGCCAGTAAAGCCAGATACAGATTAGCGTCCTTTTCATGTTTTTATGATATAATATGCGGGAGAACACAACAGTGTGACGGACAAATGTGACTTGAAAACAGGCGCTACTTATGATCCAGAAAACTGCACGTTTACAGTGTTATATGGCTGTTTTGTTTCTCATGTAAAGCAGTGGCTATCCTCCGCTCAAGAGGCCCTACAGATAAGGTTAAAGGTGTTAAAAGTTCAATGGATTTGAAAGAAAAAAATCTAATTTTTTTCTTGACTTTGATCCAAGTTTTGCTCTTTTCTTTCAAAGCCCTGGAAACATTTACCTCACCGTGAGTCTGGAAATGCAACCTGAGATGGAAAAGAAACACTCTTTGGCTGAATGATTTTAAAATTGCTTGGCTTTTAGGTGTCACAAGCCTGAAAGATGGGAAACGCAAGGTAGTGTTGCATTAATGCAGATTACTCTGAAAAAAAAAGCCAAATATGTTCCAGAGAAAACATCCAGTGCCAGTGGATTATGTGTTTTTTTTCTTCTGATAACGCATTGAATTCAGTTTTCTTCACAGAACATCTGTCATCTTTAAAGTTGAAGTTATTTTAAGCTAAATTATTGGCAGCCTGACTGTAATCATGTGCAACATCTCAAAGCAATATCTCCTCCGGTTTGCTCAGTTGCACCTTGCCAGCCAAATGTACCTATAATGACGGCGTGTGGTGGTTATGTAAACAAATAAAAACATGACATACTTCTACAAAATAAATGGCTGTAGAGCAACCAAGCGCCCCTGTAGATCTCAATAACATCCCCATGGTGACACTTGGGCAGCAGAGGACTGAATACTAATACAGACCTTAAGGTGTCCCTGTTGGCCTCTGATACACTGCTCCTTACAAGAGAAAATGGATCCAATTCAAACTAAAGATTAATTTCCTGTTTGAGCATAATACACTCAGCTCTCGCCACAGACAAAAATAGATCCAGCAATGTGATTTTTTTTTTTTCTCCATCTGTCCGAGATGCAACACATTCACAAAAATGACTTCAGGCGGAATTAAGAATTTCATAAACTCTGTGATAACAGAGCGTCAGTTCAGTGAGTTGGGTGATATTGTTGTTGAGAACCGATATGGTGGGAGGAAGGTGTGTTTTTGGCCCGCTACGGTCTTGTAGTCTTAGAGTGATAAGCAAATTGCGGAAGGGCAACAGAGGGATTACTCAGAGGAGCAGAAAAAAAAATCACAAGGATTTGAAGAGCACTTTGGTGCCACCTCCCTCAGAAATTATCAATATTTAATTAAACCAGGATGCTCCTGAGAGCTTCATGATCTGAGGGCTTGTCACACTCAATTGCTGACATGATTCAAAAGCCTGAATGCATATTGAATCTGAAGTGTTTATGAGACTCGTACAAAAGGTATATAAAGTGTCAGGGAAATTAGAAAAAATGGAATGAAGTACTGACGCTGGTGTTTTCTCTTTGGAATATCAATGAACGTAGGAAAACTCTGATATACTTCACCATGTTCAGAATACTCAAGTGCAAGCTTGACAGAATAACATTTTCTCATCCATATATGTCAGGTTCTGCCCCAAGGAGTGGCCCTATTTTCCTTCCCCTGGTCCAGATCTTTTTTTATCCAGGGGCATTTAAATCATTCAGAGGGGTCCGGGAAGGAGAACAGAGCAGCAGCAGAGGCAGCTGCTCTTGCAGGAGCCTATGAAAGTCAAGCCTGAGGGAGTTTTATCCCATCCTCCTCAGCCTGTATTGCCCTCAAATGCAATATGAAGGGTGAATTTGGTGACTGCTGAGCCTCAGTGGCGTCACTTTTTTTTTTCTAATACATTTGAGGCTTGAAGGAACATTTGCCATTCGTCACAGCTTGTGTCTTTTTTCCCTGGCGTTGTTTGCACCGTATTTGCTCTGATGATGGATCAAGAAGAAAGACACAACGTGATGACTGTGACAAAAAATAAGGTTTGATCAGGCCCGTTGTAAACAAGCTGATATTTCAGCTACGCTGTCGGCACACAGGTGAAAGTTGATTTATGTCAATAGTGTTAAGATAAAGGTATGTGTAACATAAAAATGACTAGACCGTGTTATTTATTCGTCATATTGTGTCCCAAATGTTTCCAACAATGTCCAAATCCAGAGAAATACTAGATTGTACTCATGGTAACAGAGCGTTTAATTTGATTGCCTGTCAATGACGTCATTGCCCCTTTACTTCCTGTAGTTTCTGTAACTTCTAGGGAAACACGGTATGTCAAAGAGTGAGGGAGTAACCAAACGTAACATGAACAAAGGTTTATGCATGACCTCACTCATAAACATAATTCATCCCTCAGTCACATCAGACAGATTAATCAACAGTGGTGGTCGTCTAACAATGAAGACAACAACTTTCATGATCCCATGCTACGTTTTCTCGACTTCAATCCAGGTTTTGCATTTTTTTTCTTGCAAAGCCCTGGAAACCTTTACCTCTCCATGACTCTGGAAATGCAACCTGAGATGGAAAAGAAACAAAAAGAAAAGTAACTGTACTTACTGTAACATATTCCTCACTTTACTTCCATTAGTCACTGGAGCTCCAAAGGGGCCTCAGCTCCAAATAACAATTTAAAAGGCAACATTTTGGTTAAAACCTACAACACCAGATGATTAATGTGGTTCTTTTAGGTTTACCAGTGGCTAAACATTAACATGCTGGCTAACAACATATAAATATAACAACTTTAAAGTTAGCAAGAATGCTTTGCTACCTCCTAATTTATCCAGTCCCTGTACCAATGTATGTATTTGAACCAGTCTGACTGCAAACCAAATCAATTTTCATTACTGAAAAACGAATTCTGTATGCATCACAATTTGGGTGATTATTGATTGGTGATTATTTTGCAGTTTGTCTTCTGAATAACTGCCTCATACCGTCTGACTGCTCTCGTCCCCTGAAGCATATTTTTAGCATCGTCAAATCACAGCAATTAACTTGTTGAGCGCGATTTCATTGTAAGGATGAGATTGATATATGGATAAATGCATCTCGTTCAAAAGGTATTCATGTCTTTGCTTGGAGACACTCACTGGGGTGCTGTTATGGACGGGAAAGCAAACACATCAACCATCTCTCTTGTGAGCATAAAGCGCACACAGGTGTTGAGCCGCACAAATATCGCTGTCAGTCAGGCAGGAAAATGGTTGGGCGGTTTGACAGGCTTGTGGTCAAAAGCTTTTGGATCTCAGACTTGCAAGGCAACCAAGTGGCAGGTTACTCAGCGCTATCTAATAAACTGAGGTATCAAAGTCAGGCACTGACCCATTTGTGTCAGAAGCAACTTGTGCATGAAGAGAGAAAGAAAGAAAAAAACGCTTATTTAAAATTCATGAGTCAACCTGAAAATGACTAAGGTCGGCTGTGTGCTCAGATATGTCCTCATCCACAGCGGGTTTCACTTCCTGCTCTGTATGAAGAATGCAAACCCTCTCTGCTTTTTTGATCTTTATAGATATTTCTTTGTTCTACAGCAGGGAAAAAGGATTTTGCCCCAAGAGTTACGAGTGCTTGACTTTCAAAGGATAATGAAATTTGGGCTTGTAATTGCACCTAGTTTATTACTATTGTTTCCTATATTCCCCCTCCTACTGCTTATGAAGCCTATCCACTTTGCTGCCCATTAAAGCACAATTTGTTATTTGTTGATTATCTCATTTTAAATGGCACAGTCCATTTTCTGCACTGCACAGTGAGTGCAGATTTAGCATGGCATGCGGTAGCAGCATTAAACCAAAATATCAACCGTACCAATATTTCAAGAGTTGCCTTGCAAGCATGCAAAAGCTTTCAAACTTGAATTTCCCTTGGGTTCACGTGAAAGAGGCAGACGTTTACAAGCCGGTCCTTACAGGCATCCCTGTCACTGCTTAATGTCTGCCAGTGCTGCTCTGATCCAACCTATAGTGCTATCACTGGTGCTATGGATATTTTAGCCATGGTAACAGCTTGGGGTTGGGATGCCCCCTGTTTCATCAGCAGCAGCAGCATTTTTGGCTTTTCTTGTGACATTTTTGCGATCAGTATGGTATGAGTGATGTTTTTTTTTTTTCTTCTCTCGTATGTGTTACAACCCGATGGCCCTGACCCTGATGATTGCTCCGTTGGGGTGGCTCTTTAGATACAGTACACCCTACAGAAAATTATTGCAATATTTACAGTTCCAGCCGCAGGCATTTGTTGCATGTCACCTTCCCCCATCTCTCTCCACGTGTTTGTCTAGCTCCATCAGTGAAGGCTAAAATGCCTGATAGGATCTGCTGCAGAAAATGTGCATTTGACTGTGGATGAACTTGGATTCAGTTGTTGTACATTACAATTACTTCCTCCTTTCCCCTTTATCCGAAAACCAGTCCAAACTACTCCTGCATTAAAATAATGGGAAAGAACCTTTCAGCCTAAGCTCATTTGTGCTAAACCCACTGAGCTGATTGTCATTCCTGCAGTCAGGATAACAGTCTGAGTAGTATTCCACAAGCCCGCATATGTGTATTTTAATCGTTTTATATTCTCATCATGTTGCTGTCATTTATTAGACTGCAGGGGGGGGCGTTGTTACTAGGAAGAGTGATGTGGTTGTCCTTGAGGAAGACAATCAGTGTGTCCCTATTTTTCCACAGAGCAAGTAGATTGTCAGCTGTTCCTGGATCTAGTAAAAGCTCATTTTTTTTCAATGATTTTCAAGTTCATGTTTTGTTTTCTGACCTGTAACTGAAAGTATTTCATCACCTGCTAATTTGTTACTTTTGGTCCAACTCTGAGCACCTCTACCATTCCTATTTCGCACCGTAGGACAATGCATTCCGTCAACAGCGCACCTGAGTGATTTTAGTAAGCTTGTTGGCATTTTGGCTTCATGTTGTCATTTTTCCAGCGTTTAAAATCACGTGTTTGATTTGTTTTAACTGTGGTGTCATTTCACTGTTTGTACGCCTGTTTACGTTTTTTTTCTTTTTTCAAACCACTTTGTCTGAAACCAGAGACAGCGCAGCCTGTGTTGCAGTCAAGTCGAGCACAAATGAGTGTTGTATCCTCTGCAGTCTATGAGTCCACCAGCAGCCTGAGAACCTAAGGCCTGGCAGACTATTAGAGTCATAGTCTCGGAGGAAGAGACAGCGAATGACTCCCATTTCACTTCAGATAAATGCGATTGAATTTCACACAAGCACTTACGTGGAGCTTGGATGGATGGGATTGCATTTGAGAGCCAAGACACATGTCCCATAAGTACCATGTAATCAACTTGAATCCATGATAGGCGCCCTTTTTCAATAATGGAATTCACGGTTGTGTCTCACTTAACTGGAAATGAGAACTAAGTCAGTTTCTGAATCTGTTGTTCTTTTTTTTTTTTTTTTTAACTTTGCTGTATGGCGTACCACGTCTTACAGTGTATGATTTCACTTAATATGTTTAGGAATCATGCGATCATTTGACGCCTATCTGGTTAGGAGTTCTTTAGAAATAACACCTAATAAGAAAGAGTTGGATTCCTGCACAATGAGAAAAGGTAGTCGTGAAGTGAAACAGTAAAAATTACAGTTTTGTCATCTCATAGTAAATAGCTTATTGCATCTATATGCTGTAATCCGATAGACCTCACTCTTTTGTTGCCAAAAATCAAACAATAACTGTCATCGCACTAACATTGTCAAAGTAAAATTGTCTCTGTGTTTCAGACAGTTCACTTTAATAACCAGCAAAAACTCTCTGGAAACCTGCAGGGGATCAATAAAGTTGATCTTACCTTATCTTATCTTGAGTCTTTTCATTTGGTGGACAGTCTGAATTGAAGAGCGGCGATGTCAGATATCCACGCCTGGCTGAGCTTAGCAAATTGTGTATGATTGATGTCGCCTATTCAGTGGGATTAAAAAGAAGCACACACGTCATCATCATATGCCCGCACAGGACAGTCTGACTCTCTTGGGGGTCCTTTGAATTGAATCAAAATCCAGTAAATTGAGAAAAACAGGCCATGTTTCTTGCTAACCTAAAGTTGAATAGGGTGACCTTTGAGTGAAGGGTCGCACTAGCATCAATTCCCGACCAATTTAGAAGAAGCAGGATGGGGAAATAGGACGGAAAACACCTCACTCAGCATAAAACCAAAGCTCCTTTGAGCATGTATGAGTTTGAAACGGTGTTCGAAAAAAATGTGTAAAATAAAAAAAAGATA
This sequence comes from Nibea coibor, assembly GCA_023373845.1. Lineage (NCBI taxonomy): Eukaryota > Metazoa > Chordata > Actinopteri > Sciaenidae > Nibea > Nibea coibor. The sequence continues at coordinate 6,926,420 of CM041720.1, read as the reverse complement.
GGCTTTTAGAAATGTTGGACATTACCCAATATAGTAGAAGCAAATTAAGCCTTGCTGCTTGAACCACAGTTTGGCGACAGTCAGCAGTTTTTTGTTAAGGGACTATTTCTTTGCTAGGGAGCAGAGCCAATGAAAACTCATCACTGTGAGTTATTCCAAAAGCAAAGCACAAAAGCACATTGTTTCTAGGAAGACACACTGCTGCTCTTTTGTCAGTACTGTGAGCACTGCAAACTAAAATCCGTTCATCCACCCTGTATCAGGATAAAGACAGATCTCAAAACCCAAACTGATTTTCATAGTCAGATACTATGCAGTACTGTATTTACAGCCTGTAGAAACACACAATGCATATACGAATAGAAAATGTTGGTTAGTACTTTGGTTTAACATTTAAACCTAAATAAAGATGATGGGGGGGACACATGACCTCACAAATCTTAATGACTTTTGTCAGTCTTACTGTTTGACGAGCACTTCCTTATTTGTGTCCATCCTTCATGTGATGAGTTGTGGGAATCCACAGACACATTAGTGCAAAGTATAGATTTCTGCATTGATTTGCACAGTATCTCTTTCCCACGATGATACGATGAGGAACATTTGTATATGAAGGCAACACAGACCGGCTTCGGCTGTCTCAAACATCTGCTGCCATTGCAAGGGATTAGGGGATTTGGAATCTCATACCAGGTGTTAATAAAAATATGCCACGTAGCTTTCCTCAGTGTGCTGTGTGTTGTGGGCTTGCACCTTTATGGCTGCCACTTAAATCATGCAAAGAAAAAAAAAACTAATCTCAGTCAATATCCACATCGTCATGCAGGCTGAACAGCCACAGAAATGCGGGAAGAGGAGCAGATGGGTTTGGTTTATTAGCAATAAGGAGATGGGTTCGGGGACATTGTTGCTGATCGAAAGAGATTTGGGAGATTTGAAAGCGACCGAGCTTCTTCAGTGAGCACAGAGAACAGGAAGACACATGTGAGAGTAAATATTTTCAGGGTGATGAGCCCATCTCAGTGTCTCACTGCAGCTTGTCCTCCTCACCCTGTTCTTATTGTATTCTTACATCTTTTACAAGAAAAACGTGACTGCACCAGCAAGCTCTTTAGTTAGTTTACCACTCTTGCTATTTACCTCTGCACCACTAACAGCTTCCTCTTTCTCGAGTTTTACTCCTCTTCAGGTTCTTACTATGAGGGCTATCACCCCAAATGAACACACAGTTTAGTAATACTTGTAGTGTAATATTTTACAGTTTTAATTCTTCATTTTCTTTATATCTTTCCTATATTTTTTGACATTCAATCTTTATTGATATCCCCCAAAACACAAAGACAAATTCCTTGACCTGATCCTGACTCTGCTTTCTGTGTTTGTGTTTTGCTCTGTTCTTACTGGTTTCAATGGAGAAAAATCATGTCATGTCATCATATAGACCCAGGCACCAAACACAGACTTGAATCACAAAGTGATAACAGCAGCTTGGTTGCAGTATGTTGCCATCCCTGATCAAACCATACCTGCACTGTCCTGATGATGCAGTTTGACTTTTTGAGATGAGGAAGCTTGTATTCTGTCATGAATATTTAACAATATACTTATAACTATACTGTTGTAAGGCAGGGCTATGAATATTCGTGTAACTGTTCTCTGCTTCTTTTTCTCTCCATCTGTCTGTAGCCATGGGAGTGCTCATGTCAAAGAAGCAGCAGGTGGAGAAGGTTCAGAAATGCAACGCAGTCGTCTCTGCCTTCCAGGCGGGTCTTAAAGATCGTCCTGCCCCAGCCAAACAGGCAGACGGGGAAGTGGAGGAAGGTGAAGGCCCTGCCAAGCCATCAGCCAACACTGACGAGAAGAACACAGAGGAAGCGGAGAAGGAGGAAACAGACAGTAGCGCAGGTCCGTCAACCTCCCAGCAGGCCTCAGCATCAGCCAGGGATGAGTGTAAGGTCAACCAGGAGGCTTGGTCGAGGTTACGGGACGGGAAAGGAGTGGAGCCTGAAGATCTTGACAAGAGCCATCAACTAACGCCGCCAGCTTTTGTGCGACCCAAAAGGGAAGCAGATGACGACCAGCCTATAGATGTGGAGCTGGACAAGAAAGAGCAGGTATTACATAATAGATGGAGTATGTGTCACTGAGAATTCAAAAAATAACTTTTACTTTGACAAAACAGACAGTGTAAATCCCCAAGGCTTGGGGTCAAAGTGATGTCGCGTAGAATTTCCATGGCAACAGCATCGTATTATTACTTTTCCTCACTGAAGTTAGGCATTATGATAAAGCAGTTCAGCCAGGCTATGAAGGGACTCTTGTTGAGAATGAGGACTCTTCACAGTGTGCATCTAGTGGGCGGGCTGCTTTGGCTGGTACAGAGAGGTGACCATATCCAGGGTGACGCTGACTAACAGGGGATGAGTTCACAGGAGCACTGACACCATCAGGTTTTCTATTTTGCAAAGCATAAACACTGCCTGGCAACTTGATGTACTGCTGAAGCAACACTTTATGAAGAGGTACATAAAATAAAAGCGTCTACCTTGAAATAAAAATAACCAATAATTAAGTTCCTGGCTGAAATTTCAAGTGAACTGTATCTAGACCACAAGGACTAAAGCAATATTAGGCCATGGTGTTGTCAAGCTAGTGCTTCAGATGGATGGGTTTGTTTGCTATGGCAATAAATCTTCACCTGTCACTTTCTGTATCTCTCTTCACCCTCTTTAGTGTCTTCTTGAACTGTCTTCTTGTTATATGTGATTTTTACCTCAACTTCTTTGGACCTATTATCGCTATTCAGAGTTATGCCGATGACACTGACTTGTACGTCAGTGTTTTTCTTTAACTTAACAACAACAAAAAACTGTTTGTTTATTCTATCTTAAATATCTTCTTCTTAAAAAAAAAAAAAAAAAAAAAAACATTCCAACATTCCATACTCCACACATCAACAGGCAGACAAATTGCTGAGCACAACCCCGTGGATTTTATTGACCCCATGACCTCCCTTTCCATTACTAACAAGAATTCATTCTCTCTATGCTATATATGTGCTTAGGAGTAGATAAAATCAGTATGCTGTTCGTTACATCCAACACAAATTTGGTTCTGTGTGGCATAATGACAATTAAACCGTGCATGGTCACACAGTGTGTGGTACATTCCTGCATCTTAGACGTTAAAACTCCAACAGTTATAGTCCCCGTTGAAACTCCAGATCTCAGCTTGACTGGGATCATGACACAGGAAACTTGTTTATGTAAATGGTGTCATCAGGTCACAAGAGGTGGGCCATAACTATAAGATAAGCTGTGACTGAGGAAATTTGACAAGGTCTCATCTGTTATGTGTCTATCGCCCTGAAGCTGGTGCTGCGGCATGGGAATAGAGAATAAAATAATCCCCACAAGGATGGAAACTGACAAAGTCTTTGCCTGGTTAACCAGTCAAGCTTTCTGCAAACATTTTCCTTGGTTTGACAGCTGAGTGTATCTGGCTGTAAATGGAATCTACCGTGAAGTTGGAAAAAGACTGCCAACGAAAATGTTAGACACAGATGAGACTTCATGTTAAAGCCAAAAATAGGAACACAAACTACTAATAAATATAATAGCCAATAATTGTTATTGAGAGCTTTGATGGACGAGTCCACGAAATCAAATGATCAAGTTAGCAACAAAAATCCTCACGTAAATGACATGCTCTGTTATTACCTCAGCCACCGAGCGATGAGATGTGTGACGTGTGCGAGGTGTGGACGGCCGACGACCTGTATCCCTGCAGGATCTGCACCCGGGTGTTCCACGACGGCTGCCTGAGGGAGCTGGGCTACCTGCGTGCCGAGGCCCTGCAGGAGATGAGAGATACAGCCCACACTGTCACTGGCTGGAGCTGCTACTATTGTGTAAGTCTTCACAGCTCACTGCCACCACCACTTGCTGGACAAGACATAGTATAGTTTTCTTAAATGCAAATTCATGAATGTATACCAGAAAATGTAGGATAGGCATGCATGCATGCACATGTATCTGAGATCACCATCCAAACCTGATTCTACTTTACCCTATTACGTTTTATAAATAAAACAGCTTCTTTAGTGATTTAATTTATTTAGCGTCATGACTCACTCACTCACTGGGGACTGAATACCTCAGAGGAGGAGGGTTGAAGAAGTTAAATTTGCTTTAGTGCATCCAAATTACCAAAAAAAAAGGACTATAGAAATATATTTGTGACGATATTAAACAAAATATCATTGTCCAAGCTTATCTTAGGTCTTCGTGAATAGATAAAAAAATCAGATCAAATGAAAAGTGGCTATGTACAGTACGCTGTTCACTAAGACATGACACTGATCATGACATTCTATAATGACAAACCACAACAGTGACATGTAATGAAGTGTAATGTAATAATGACAACCTGTCCTCTGTTGTTAAATCACATCTGACGAGGTTTGGACGTCTGAACACGACATGAATGCTTATATCGTAGCTGCTTGAGCTAATGTTAGCTTCACAGAGAGACTGTGCTGTGTCAGAGCAACCACACACACAGGCCTTATAGACATGCAAGTGTGGAGAGATGGCCACAGGGCAGCGTCCTGGGAGCAGTTAGGGTTCAATGTCTTGCTCAAGGGCACCTCAACAGTGCCCAGGAGGTGAACTCGCACCTCTTCAGCTAGCAGTCCACACTCCATACTATAGTCCATGCTGGACTTGGCCACCCTCTGGTTCCCAAGCCAGGAGAAGTAGACCGCAGACGATTAGGCAGTTTATTGTCATAAAAGTTGAAGATGGATTGGATGGCTGGAACATAGCAGACTGTGGACAGGGGACAAAGACAAGGCTGGATGAGGCAGGTATTCAAGCAGGTAGGCATGGTAAACCTGAGATACAGGAGAGAGTGGAGAAAAATCAAGAGCGCACACGAAAAAAGCAAAAACTAGCACGGCCGCGTACTGTCTGTCTGTATCACACCTGTGACTGAACGATCCGGAAAGGTCTGGATGAAGGAGCAGAAGTGCGTACTACACAGGAAAGATGATTAGACGATCAGCAGGTGGTTCACTAGATCGACGGGAGAGGAGAAGCAGGAGGCCACACAAGCAACACAGAGAGTGTGAGACAGACTGGGGACAACCATGGAAGTGGAAAACACAGGGAAGAGGGAGAGCGAGGGAGGGAGAGCCAAGGACGATGGTCTAACAGAGCTACCTGCTGGCTGCCTGTCAGATCCCATTCCATGTTCCTTTTTCAAACATCAACAATGTAAAGAGTGGAGCTTTTTCTTACACGAAACCAGTTTTGGCCAGGTGTAAATGTATATACAGACATCACAGATGGCGCATTAACCATATTGTGGCCGGTGTTTTGACACGTCATAGCAGGAAGAGCACAGGTGGAGCTAATATTGTTAACAATGGCTCCGTTTCACAAAGTGACAAGTGAGTTAGCAGCACAATTAGCTACAGCTGAGTACATTTGCCAGCACCAGTTGTCATAGCAGCAAATCAACTGTTTCTGCGTTTAACCTTCACTCACTACAGCAGGTTAAGACACTGTTAATTACATAGAAGTTATAGAGTCACATAAAGCGAAGCAACATTCCGGAAAATTTTTCCGGGATGTCAAAACAATAAAACAAACACCAAGCCTCTCATCGGGAATTCAAGGCCAATGCCAAATCCGATGACCCTCTGGTGAGCACTGCCCTGTTGGAAGGATAATGCAGTCTGTTTTAATTCAGGCGCAAACAGCCGAAGAGCACTTTTGCTGGAGGACCCTTCAGAGCGGGGTAGAGTAGGGGCTTCACTCTCTGTCGCCATCCCTGAGAAGTGAAATCAGTTGCCAAAGTTGCGCTTAGAGGCGGATGTTTTCACACAATCTGAAAGAGGACGCTGAAAAGTCTCTTTGACCGTGTGAGAAACAGAGAGAGACAATTCACTGAGGGACAGAGAGAGGGAGAGAGAGAGAGAGAGAGAGAGAGAGAGAGAGAGAGAAAATTCCATTCTTCATTGCTAAACCAGCTTTTTTGTTAGCATACATCAGTCAGCTGTTACAACCCCCCCCATTCTGCCATTCTGTCGCTTCTGACATTTAATTTCACACAGGCACTGGAGACAGCTCCAAACGGATGGACTGGGTTTCCTTGAAGGTGGATTTACAGTCAGCCTTGAGAGCAGAGTGCTGAATGTATCACATGTCCAGTGTTCGCTCTCCTTTTAGCTCTGGTTCGTCTCCACCAACTCCAGAGGAAAAACAAAACATCAGACTCATTAGCTGCAAGATGTTTCTAGGAAGCTATATACAGGCTTATCAGAGCTTTTTCAATAAAAAAAACAAAAAAAAAAACATCTGCTTCTGCTGCCGTTGGAAATGAGGTTAATGAGATTGGAGACTGCAAAACAGGAGGGGATCTGCAGGGTTGGGTCTCTTAGTAATTCTCGCATTTTATGACATAATCACGTCACTCCAAGCAGCATTTCTCATATCGCACAGTCATCCGAGTCACTGTTCACAAAGACGTATCGATTCTTGCAGCTTTGAAATCAATAAGAAGAACATGCGCCGTATATATTTTTAACTCCTGCTCTGACACTGAACCTGCATTTATTTAAAGGTGTTTGAACTCACAATCATCGCTGTCATCTTTCCGAACAGAACGGTCTCAAATAACTATTTATGGAAGCTGTCAGAATAAAATTAGAATGTATTGTTATTGTTTTACTTTCCCTCCCCAGAGGCCTTTTGCATCCTAGAGAATCTAGTTTCCAGATGCTGTCACTAGATGTTGCACACATCCTTAAATCACTTTTAAGAGCACAATGTTTTTTGGCAGAACAATATAATTATAGCATCCATAACAGACAGTTGGTATAACTAGGGCTAAGGCTTGGTGATCATAACAACATTGCAGATGGATAGAAACTAGAAGTTTCCTGATGACAGCTTGTTACATCTCTTTTGTTCTCATTGTTGGTTTTCATCTAATTTTTAGACTGGCCGACACGTGTATATAAATGGGTACTTTATGAATTCCTGCTGGGAACATGTAGCACACTGAGTTCTGAAATAAATATAATAATGCTAATTAGAAAGCAAAACAAAAATCAAACAAACAAAAAGGTGGATGAGATAAAAGAGAGATCATACAGGGGGATGCAGCAGATCATTTTGAATATGATGCAGGTTTGAGCTCACTCATGGTTAAGTAAAATTATATTCATATCAACAGATTCGGCATACATACAAGTACTCAAAATAAATGAGAAATGGACTGCACTTATATAGTTCTAATCCTTTCTAGTCTTATGACCACTCAAGTCACTCTTACACTACATATTTCATTCACCCACTCATACTCTGATTGTATTGCCTGCCATGCAAGGTGCCAACTGCTCGTTGGTTTTAGGAGCTAGTTATTCATACACATTCTCACACCAATGACAACCTTCTGGGGTTCAGTATCTTGCCCAAGGACACTTCGACATAAACAGAGAAGGACCACCAATCACTTTGATTCTTCCTCCTGAGCTACAGCCGCCCCACTTTCATTATCACCTGAAGTTCTCAAAAATTGGTGGGGAAGCTGAAGTGAACTGAAGGCCTGTGAATGTGTAGCCCGACCTAACATCCTGTGCTTGAGGGATGGGAAACACACACCTGTCAGTACTGTTATTATTAAAATAAACTGATGCCCACAGAAATGGCAGCAACATTTAACTTTGTGACACACAATAGGTTTGTTATCTTTACAGCTCCATTTCCCATGCTATCTTTTCAGAACTGGCTGTGCTTTCTTGAAATATATCTTGTTGGATATATTGTACAAAACACTAGAGGACGAGTACAAAACAGTACAGACACTGTGACAACAACAACCCTGTGTGGTCATAGCTGTCATTTACCTAAGTTACTTCATACCAATGCCTCCACTCAGTTTTAAAATGATGTATATCAAAATTTTAACAAGGACGGAGTGTCCCAGACGGCATCCCCACACTTTGAAGTGCAGACAGAACGTGAGTCCATTATCTCGGTTCGGTGTTTCATTTTCAGATGTCTTTGACCTTGGCGAGTAGGTTGTGAATATGTGTGGGTGGACTGTGAACGAGTTAGAGCACAAACCACATGAGCGATCTTCTTCACAGGAGTGACATTTCTATATTCATGTAAGTAAATAAATAAATAGCTACATGTACAGTACACACTCATACTCCTGATCTGTAAATGCTGCAGACAGACAGTGGGGTGTTGGCAGTTACCGCGATCGTGATGACAGGTTGAAGAAATGCAGGAGGACATCACGCAGCTCGCTGGCGCACATGTTCGGCTCCCAGTGTCTGGTATAATAAGGCCATGTGGCCTTTTGTTTGTTTGTGTGTTGTGGGTGAATTAAACTCTTATACATATAGAAGAGGCTGGGGATAGGTGTGGAGTCCAGTTAGGGGCGGTGTGTGGGCGTTTTAATCAACTCCTTGAACTTCACGGCTTATTTATTTCACACTTAAAGGGAAATTCCAGCAATTGATGTGAATATTATTTTAGTCTCTAGTCTTGACTGAAAACACACAAAACATCTTCTTAGTGATAAAATCCACCCAAACCATTGACATTACTGCTTATTATGTGTTCCCCTGCTATGACATACCCATTTTGTTAGTTATTTGCTGAGTCTGAGTATTTTTAAAAACAAACAGGAGTTGGTTTACCTCATTAATCCCATAGAGATCGCTTAAGTCTCATCACACCACTTATCTGATAAATTATGTAAAAATAATATACAAATATAAATATTCCAGTCAGTGTCTCCTGTGAGTTTCCTTGTATGGGGATTTGCTGACATTTACATCAGGCTGCAAAGGAACATATATATATATATATATATATATATATATATATATATATATGTGTGTGTGTGTGTGTGTGTGTGTGTGTGTGTGTGTGTGCATTAGACACGTCTTTACTTTATGCCTTTTATTTTTCATAACTAATGAAATACACAATTTGTTATTTTTAGTCATCAAATATTACTCAGATGTATTAATTGTAATTAACTGGAAATATTTTTTTTCTTTCTGGCTTTCTTTTACTCATTATAGAAGATAAGAGACAGAGTAGCACATCTACACCTGGGAAACAGGGTAGTCGCTAAAATAGATTCACAATTCAGTAGTTTGTATGCTTATGACTTATTGCAGGAGACACATTTGGGACTAATTCCAAATAATTAGAATGCATTTACTTATTAAACATCAAGTAATGGACCACTTGACTATGAAATAAATTGTGCGAACTTCAGTTTTTTTTTTTTTTTGTTTAGTGTAATTCTCCGTCCTCATCTCACCCTTTCCTGCAGGATAATCTGAATCTACTCCTTACGGAGGAAGAGATGTACAGCCTTATGGAGACCTTCAAGCAGTGCAGGATCATCCCAGGTGATTAGAAAACACATTTTGTCTGGCAGTATGTGATGACACAGTCCATGTTATTAAACATCTGACAGCTAGGGAATTTGATAACACAATAAGGTATGACCGTGTTGGACTGTATATCACATTATTCCAGACAGAAATATCTGGATCGTGGTAACTTTGGTGAAGTTTTTGGTTTTTGACCAAGCAATGACATCAGCCACAGTTGTATTTTGCTTTTGTTTTTAGTGCTAATTATTGAATATCATGCTTTACTGATATGCTTAACTAAGATGACGAACAGTACATTTTCAACCACCCAAGTACAACCTCAGAGAGCCACTAACATGGCTGTAGATGTGTGTTTTTGTATTTCCGAAGGCCTAATCAACCTAATTTGCCATGTTCATTTATTCTTCACAAAACATCAAAGGCATTTAGACCACAATATGTAGCCTAGACACTATAGTCACAGGCCACCGTAATGTGGAGGCAGCTACTGCCTCTTTTGCTTGCCCAACAGCTTTACATTCATAATGACCCCAACAGTAAACACACAGAAAAAGTAATAGCAAAAAACTAAATCTCTATATACAACATGAATACAAGTACTATCTAGTTTCCATGGCTTCTCAAACTTATCACATTATTTTCTCTCACCTTTGACTACTTTCAAATGTGTGGTACTAATCCATGGCTTGCATGGAGGGCAATCAGTGGGAGGTGGTCTTGCCTTTTGTAGAATGAGTCACCATAAGTTAATTATATCTGGAAGACTGCTCGGAGACTAATTAGGTATGATGTGATGAATTGTTCCTTGCCGCTATAGAGTCATGCCTGGTGTCAGATGAGCTGCTGCAGTACCGCCACTTTGCATCCAAGCAGCAGTTCGATAAGGACCTGTCTGATGAGCAAGAGGAGGAAGTCCTGGCCCAGTTTGCAGCCCTGGATCCTGAAAAGAAGGGTCACATTGAATGGTCAGACTTCCTCTACTTTGAGTCTCTGGCAATGTTGAGGAAGTTTCGCACAGAGGTAAAGTATTAGAATGAAGAAACAAGTAACAAGAAAGAAACAAGAAACTCAACCATGACGTGTTGTATAGCATTTACATACATATGGCAAGAGGAAATTAGGAAAACATATTGGGATTTGGGCTGGTATTGAGCACTTTAAAGGTGCTATAAATGCTATTGAAGAGGTTCAGAACCTCTGAGGTATGGAGTGTGGAGGCTGTTCTCATTCCCAGGGGAGTCAAATACCAATGCTTTGTCATGCCCTTCACTTCTCATATAGATGCTCAAGGTACCCTTTATGAGAGACACCCTACTTCCATCTCACCCCAGTGTAAACCCATATGTGGTAGGTGACTGAGTAATTGGTAACTGAGTCACCTTACCTGTTAGATGAAGCTGAAATAACCAAAGAGAACCCATGCAAACACAGGGATACAAACTCCACAGAGAAAGGCCCCAGCTGGGGTTTGAACAATAAACCTTCTTGCTGTGAGGCTACAGTTCTACAGAGCCATCATGCTGTCCAAACCGCAAGTCAACATTGAAAATTAGGGCTTCAGGTTACATAGCATTACATATGTGACTGTTATTTGACTTGTTGCCACAGTAATGGTAACTGGTGACTTCAATGGATTGGTTTGACAAAGCAGTGTTGTATTTGATGACCTTGGATGACAATGTGTTGGCTTATGTCCACTTACTAACAAAACTTTAGCTTTAGCTTTAAACACCAGCCACAAAATATCTGGTGCTTACATTGGCAGACAACATTCTTTCATTCATTTGTGGTACTGTGAATCGCAACTAGATTAAGGCTGTTTAAAGGTTTGTCTTGTCTCACCACTAAAAGGATAAATGTTAGTCATAGTAACGGTCTGTACAATATATTCTTTCATTTACAGAGATCAGCAATTGTAACAACCAATCAATCACAGATACTGACTAACCCTAACCCTGAAAAAGAGAAGATTTATGCAGCTTATATAAACTTGCTTTATGTCGCTTCTTTGAGCAAGATGACCTTTGTGCTCAACTCTAAATTCAGCTTTACAGATTGAGAAAAAGGTATTTATCAAGATGTTGGCTGAGTGTCTGGCATATCATCCTCTGTAGAGAATGGAGGAACAAATGATACATTATGTTGAGGTTAATTTGATATAAGGCTAGGGGCAAATGCTACAAAAATGTTGGCTTGCACAGACCTGCCTGAATTTTTCATTTTCATTGTCACTTGATCATCACACATCAGTTTAAATATTAGGCTTTGTTTTTTGGCTTGGGAGATTACATTTGCAATTTATGGACTGTGTGTGACTCTGGGGTAGCATGGGGTAAAGCGGTGCTACTAGATTATGTCAGGCAGTGCTAATGTGATTGGAAATTATTAAAGCAAAAGAAATGGGCCCTAAAAATACTTTTTTCCAGGCCCCTAAATCACAGCAATCAAAATCATAAAAGGGGAATGTAATTGATATGAGTGATTTAAAGGAGTGGATCCAGGCCACCTAATCACATTCACTGTTTGGATTTTATTTTTCCTAGAACTCACTGGTGCGTCTGTTGACTGGGAAGGAGAGAGACAAAGCACGGTCAGTGTTCCTGGGTCTAGGCCTGGATAAAGACGGCGCGATCACAAGAGCAGAATGCCGCCAGGCTCAGCAGTCCTGGTACCACAAGCTCAACAAAGACTCGCAGTCTTGCAATGTGAGGTGAGCACACCAAAGGAGAATCAGTAAATTCAGTTAGCTCTCTGTCTGTACTTAGTGGAATTCAAACGGAGAACATTAGTTTGAATGCTTTGCGAAAACAAAAGTATTCCATGTCTAGACTGAGATAAAAGTTGCATGTCTGTGTAGTAGTCTGGCAGAGTTTGGGGAATTAGGAGCTCATTTTTATGCAAACTGCAGCTGGCAGAGTGAAAAAGAAGTTTGGCTGGTTAGGGAATAGCAAAAATGAGAAAGAAAACTGGAAGCATGAAAACAAACTGTGTTCTTTTCTCATTACATATGCTTCCTGTGGTCGACACAATCAAGTCTTCGAGTCTTCATTTTCATTGTTTTGCAGATGACACGCCGCTTTACTTGCCCAATATATCAAACAATATTATATTATTATTATTAGTGTTTTCAGCATAAGACAACTCATTCAATGTTAAATAGATTTCTCTGAGGCTATACCCTGTAACCTGCAAGCACCCAGATTAGCAATAACTCTTGATCTGTGTCTACTAGTAAAAATATTATGTTTAAAACTTTACGGGTGCCTTTGAGACACAACTTAAGTGCATTTCAGGGGTTCACTTTTTAAGAATCATAGTGTCAGTTCAAAATGCTGTTGCAAGACTCCCAACCTCATCTTGTAATTATAAAAGAACATTTTTGCATCTATCTCCACTAACACTCATTTCCTGTACTTTAAACAATCGTTGCCATTCCTTCAACACATTATTATTTTGTTTTCATGTATCTATCTGCTATATTTTTAACTGTAAAGTTTAATGTGTCAAATGACAACATGAAAACAATGCAACAAAGTGAAAGGGGTCGCTTGTGTATTACCTAGACCAGCAGCTTTGCTTTAGAGCAAGACCTCCAACTGTCCGGTTTGTAACTTTAATATTTCGGTTCATTCTTACTCCTCTCATAGCACTGTCTTCAGAAAAAAAAGAAGCTCAAAATACCCATTATCAGTGATTATCTTCCTCCGTGACTGGGAGTGTCAAAAAAGCAACGGTGTGCTAAAAAGTTAAAAAGTTAGTCTTTTTTGTGTTTACAACATGTTTCAGCTGTTCCACGTTGCCAAAAAAATCAGTTAATGCAGGTCTACATTTTCATCATCATTATAAGATGGTGTGGTAATTAATCTGCATTCCATTTATTTTATTAATCCACACTGCCAAAATCCCTAAAAGGAGAAAGGCCTTAAATCACAATCTGACCTAATTAACTAATTGTATTTCATCATTGCACTCTGACCTCTGAGCAAAGGGTAATGTGTACTGTGTATCCGTACAGTAGCCTTTGTAATCTCTACTGTAATCAATGATAGGACAAATTTGTTTTGCCTTTGTATGCAAAACAGCAAATCTTATGTCAGCTATAGAGATGGAGGAGAAGAATTATTACATACTTGTACCAATGAGTACACCATCACACTCTTCTTCCAAAATAAAGAAAGTATAGTATACAATATAGTATCAATATTTGTGAATCAAATAGGTAAAAGCTCCCCAAATTATACCTGTAAATGTGTTATAATTTATGATTTAATACATCCTCTGGCGAGGGTACAAATCAAACCACAGCTATGACCCAGCAGGTATCGGTTCTGATTAACATATCCCCAAGGTTATGCAGCACAAAGCCATCCTGCTGCAGAGCTATTTGGAGATCTGGTTGTCTGCTCCATAATGAGTTTTTGTTCTTACCTCCCTCTCATTACCAAACTCAAAATGTCTGACGAGACAATATGCACTGTAAGACTGGGACATAACAATGTTGGTCTCTCTTGGATCTTGCTGCAGAGCAGCTTTCACCTGAATAATCACAGGCAACACTGATAAAAGAAAGTGTGTGTTTTTTTCTCAAGTCAAACACAATAAAATCATGTCTTTATCAAAACAAGTAAAAATTGTAAGATGTATTGCAGCCAGTTCCTTGTCACATTTTAAAGGCACTAAAGTAATATGTTTCATTCAATAATGTATTCTGTGCTGCCACTGAAGTTGTTAGCAGGCACTTAGCTGCCTGCTGGTTTGACGCTGAGTATGACTGAATTCTGGATATTAATAAATTGTCACTTATTAGACTGATAAAGCTGGTTGGCTCTGCTCATGACACGTTTTTTGAGCACTCAGTGGGGGACTGTTTGTGCTTTGTTTGGCTGAGATCAAATAAGGTTCGGCATGTGGTGCTACTGTACCCTTGTGAGGATTTTTCAAAACAGAGACAAAATACACTTCATAATAAAATGCAATCTGGTGAAACCCCACCACAACCACAACTCCTTCAGCTCTCTGGAAAGGCTCAGAAATCAAACAGCACAACCAAACAGGAATCGTAATGCTGTTGTAGTTTGTGTGTCCAGCCCCTGTAGTTGATACCTGATGGTTAATATCATTCATGGCAGAATGCATTAAGAAATAACGCTCAATATTGCACAACACATGGGATATTTAAAAAAAAAAAACTCTTATGAGGTTAAACTTGTTTGCACTCACTGTGTTTGTGTGGCATTGTCTGTGCGTGTGTGTCAATATTCAGACCATCTTTTACTACTAAAAGTAGCAATACTGTACTTTATGTTAAAGCAAAAAAGTTAACACTCATTGTGTACAATGACCCCACCCCCCCACAGTGTGAGAGGTATTTTGGGACCATTACTACCGATTAGTATTACTGATGCATGCAATATGTAAGCAGCATTTCATGCTATGTGTGCTAAAGTATGCGCTCGATGTGAAGCAAATTTAAAATGACATATGCTGAGGGATGGTTACATCTTAGAGGTCAGGATCTGCATAATAAGCAGCAACTGCAAATAAATGAAGTAAATTAAACGATTTCCATGTGAAGTATCATTGAATGTAAAGTACAAGCTGCTCCGATTTGTACTTTTTTGTTAAATGTATTTTCCACCTCGCGGGTGTGTGTATTGAACGTGTATGTGTGCGTATGCACGTGTTTCTTACTGCTTATAACCTCTTGTGCTGTCAAATCTCCTGTGCTGTACCATTCCATCCCTCTCACCTATTCAACACGCGGCATACCCCACAGACTCATGGGACTCTGCTCTCCTATGAATTGTGGGTGAGTGTGACTCAGCACTGCATGGCTTGTCTCCTTTTCCCTCACTTCAGCACCCTTGAGCACTACGCAGTTCTCAAGTATTCTTCTCAGACAACCCCTCGATTTAGATTTCATTCGTAATTTAACACTCGCTCTTAAAAGATCGAGAGGACCCTCTTTACTCCATGCTGGAACTCTTTCCGAACATACAGCAATCAAAGGAGCATGCATCCTTGAATGAAGCCTAATGAGCAGAATGTGAGCCTCTCATATGATTAGGTCTTGTTATACTGTGGCATGAGTAAGATTCAGGCTGGCCTCTAATTACAGGGATCAAAAGAAAGCCTTTTGTTCTCTTTAGGGGAGTTTTACTTTAAAAAGCCACACTTATCAATGTAAGAGGACATTGTGGACATAAAGGGTGCGAGTGTGTACTGTGCACATCGGGTCCACACACAGCAATAAAAGGCAACCTCGTTCACGCTCGCTCATTAAAAAGCAAATATCAAATGAGTCAGAAAACTCCTTTTGATCGCTGGATTATAGACATCATCAGTTTTTCAAGCAGCCATCAGTCAAAAGGTTCATCGGGAGAGCTTCTGTCTGACTGCGAAAGATCAAAAACCCATGACTCATACATAGGTGTGGAAGACAGTCATTTGGGTTTTCATGTGAGATGTGAAGTGAATCATAATGCTTCATATTTTATATAACTCTAGTGACTGGCTGGCTTCAAAAAGAAAATGGAGAATGGAGAAAAAAAACAAAACATTGAACGTTCGGTAGTTCAGCAAAGAAAAAAAAAAAACTTGGCTCAAGATTCAGCCTCTAGCTCAAACAGAGTAGACTTTGTGTGCTAAAGTAAAATAATGAACTGACATTGTTTGATTTTGAACAATAAAGTTGTTACCTTCAACAACGTCCACTCGATCACCTCATCTCATTGTCACCTCTTGACCTCTGACAAACCGCGGTAGTCATTTCTCAAGCAAAAAGCAATTTCAAAAGTAATTAAGGGGCTATTGATAGGATCTCAGAGAGTTAAAATAATTGTCATTTCAGTGCTAATTGCGACTTGAAAACTGAAAAATAATCCAGCGGCTGTCTTGACGTGTCGCGCCTTCAAATGGGGGCCGTCATTACTGCTGTGGCAGACTGGAACTGAACACATTTACACTGACAGTGACAGACGATGCAGAGATGTTTGGGTTAATCACGGCTGGCAGGCGGCAACTCCAGCGGATGAAGGTAGTCCGTGTGAGTTATATATAACACTAGCGTGATGCTGCTCATGACTGAAAAACCCCATGAAGAATAATGTATAATGATCTCTTCTGTCAGCCTGGAAATTAAAGTATTGATTTCTCGCATGGCAATCAGAGGAAATCAAACAGCATTTCATGAAAACAGGAAAGGCATACCTTAAAAATGGAATTCAGTCAGAAAATTCAACAGCATACTAAGCTAGCGGGTGATTAGTGCAGGGAGGCATGCCACTCAGAATGTGATCGAAACATGAGGATTGGATAGAGAACGTAAAATTAAGTTTATGGAGCATAGGCTTGTAGCTTTTACCATCTGTGTCCTAAGTTGGCTGGTAATAGCAAACTTCAAACCAGGAAAGACTTTTTGTCGTTGAAATGTTTTGAAGTTTTGTGTATAATCTTTTGTTTTAATGCCATGTGATAACTAGATTTTTTAAAGATATAACAGTTTCTACATCTCCTGGATATATTTATTGGCACAAGCATTTAGAAAGTGAAATCCTTACAAGTGAGGTTACACTGTGGCAATGGCAGCTTGTCAACCACAGCCTACAACTCAGATTCATCTAAATGAATACTGATTCTGTGGGCTCATTTTAACATTATCATGGTTGGTCCCTTCTTCAAAAAGTTGAAGAAATGGGAAAATAATTCAGGGTGAATTTCTTTTCTTTTCCTTTTCATATTGGAAATAGAAATGTGTTTCATTGACTGCTATTCTAGACTACAATCTAACCTGTTTATGTCTGCCTTTTATTCTTTGTCCTCTGGTACAGTATAAGTCATGTTGGCCCCATATGTGAGAGCAGTCCAGCCAGCTCTGGCAGTGAAAGGAGCAAGACTGATGAAAGCAGGTTTGTCTTCTCTTGTATTTCTAGTGAGTGTGTGTGTGTGTGTGTGTGTGTGTGTGTGTGTGTGTGTGTGAGGCATGGGGACAAAATTATCTGAAACACCTTACAGTCTAACAGCTTTGTGCTCAGTACCAATTTGGTAATGCTGTCTTCTCACAGACTCCCAGGCAGACTGCCTTTAGCAGTGAAATTTACATAAACTTCTTCACCCTGTTAGAATAAACCCAGACTGTTCCCACTGGACGAGCATACATTTGGCTGTCCTGACCCTGCAGTGGTCCCCGCTGTGCAATATTTCATGGGCAGTAACAGTGGAATTAATTCTGAGTGAAACAACCCAATGCAGAAAACTGCGGCGTGAGCGACCTTCCTGCTTGAGGCTTCACTGACACCGCAAACGACCTCAAGCTCACTTTCTAACTGTCACCACATAATGAAGACTGACATATGACTTGTGAGACTTTTCTTCATAACACATTACGGGATTTTGCAACAATTTGAGCTAATGCGCCTCGGCACTTCAGGCAGCGGCTGCAGGGAACCGCAATTACAAAGAGAGCTACACGAGAGAGTCTTATTAACCTGAGTACTAATTAGCAGAAAATGCTTAGAAAAGACATCTGACAAACAATGTTTTTATAACTGAACCTTCAAATCAGCATGAGGCAAATTACAGCGGAGGAGAAGCCAGATACTAACTATAATGATATTACCACATCATATGTACTGTATTGTATCGTAAAGTGGTGTAGGTGGTACGGAATAATGCATGCGGATCTAAATATTTGTGTGGTTCCCATGAGCGAGCAACCTAAAAATAAAGGTTAGAACTTTTGAGTGAGGTCAAGAAATGACTTCTGTTATTCTATATTTCTATGATTGATTTATGATTCTGTGCATGGAGGTTTTAACAGATACTACTCAAACATGGGTGAACAATGCATTTTTCAGGGACTATTTTAAGCTGTGGATGAATGCACATGTGATGCACTATAGTGAGTATTTATGGCAACAGAACGGTGGTGTATGTAGGACTGACTCCAAAAATACAGTGCCTGTGTTTATTGTAATGAAGGAACATGTAGTGTTACTCTCCAATGTGATTTAACAGTTTTTGTCCAACAAGGTATTTTGAGCACTAGTTGCGACAACAGCAGTAGATAGAAGATAAAATAAAAAGAAAAATACAATGCAATACAATTTGAAGTAAAAAGTGATATTGACACTATAACAAACAATACATTTTACACTATTGGTTCTATTTTTTTCTGTTTAGTGTTTCATGATCCTGACCTTGTGCATAGTTCGCAACCTCATACCACTATTTGAAAAAGAAGAGTTTGACTAATATAATATTAAAATAATAATTCAACTCTCTTTATTCAACAGGCCAGTGACCTGGGCAGACTTTTTAAAGGAAAGCGCCATCTATATTTTGGCTGCCAGGCCCAATAGCTCTGCCATGCACATCCGCCTGCCTCTATAGTCCAGGATCGTCTACTGCAACCCAGCAGAGAGAGAGAGAGAGAGAGAGAGAGAGAGAGAGAGAGAGAGAGAGAGAGAGAGAGAGAGAGAGAGAGAGAGAGAGAGAGAGAGAAAGAGGGTGTACCCTGCCGCCTACAGATAAGTGGAGGAGGACAGACGTGATGACACGATGACACGAGCAAGGCAAGTGAGCGAACTGGATGAAGCACTGAGAGACAGCAGATCAAGCCACCGATGGAATCTCTCCTCCTCTGCGTCACCTCAAACCCACAACACTGACAACACGCACGCTGACTGACACACAGACGACGCAAGTGACAGCAGCTGTCACAGGTCCCAACTCCAAAACCCGACGGCTTTTCAGCAAATGTGAGAGATAGGACGAGGCAGACAGACTACCCACTCACGACTAGTCAGTCAGTCAGGGATATTTCTGAAACCTGTGAGTGTAGAGATCACGCATACAATCAGATACGCTCTTAGGATGCACACACACTCTGTGTTAAATGACAAATACTACACTCTGCGGCCCTTCAGCTACACAGCACACCTCTCCACGTGGGTACATTAATGTGACAGGCTGTTAGTCTTTCAAGTATTCATTCCTTTGGGCCTCATCATGTCCTAATAATAGTTCCATGCTACTGGAATGGGATTGTGTTATTCACCACCAAAATTGTTAATCACACTACACAGAGGCACATGGAAATTCATTATTGGCACTCTTTGACGAAGTGAATAGGCTTCTGGGAGGACATTAACCCTGCAGCTGCCATTATTGGAACATATACCAAACAGGAATGAAAGCTATCTGCATACATGATATTATTATGAGAACTGCTATTCATACCAGTATAAATTATTATTATTATGCATTGAAACACTGTATTTATTCCTGTATCCTCTGATATATCCTCTGTTTCCCCCATTCTCATCCAAGAATCTATGTTCTTCTCAAGTACTAACTGTGAAAAGGGATGTGAAGTGAACATTAATGAAAGCTAACCCAGTAAGTGTACATGTATATACTGCCATATAGTACATTTTGTTCCTGTTGTGCTCAGAGCTGCACTTTGACAAGGTGGAAACATCTGCCCTTCTGTTCTAATGTCATTACTTGCACTGTGGAAATGAGACGTAGATGGATTGTCTTGTGACATAATCACTGTAATGAAATACTGTAAGACGATGGGAGATGTCGTGCAAACATTTGTCCTTTGTTAATATGCAGAAACACTGTTTAAGACTTGTTCTGGGAAACGTGGTGGGATTTCTATAATGTTACAGGTTACACACTGACGGAAGATGCACATGAAACTGTCCATAGAATCACTGGAACCATACTGTAACATGTAGAACTTCATGTAGTGTTTATGCCATGTAATGAAGGACCAACGTCGGGTCGTCTTAGTGAATAAAATATGGTTATGACATGAATCGTGACAGTCTGAGGGATTTGTCGCAGTGCTGAAATAAATGCATGGCATTTACTCTCCTTGAGAATCTTGGGTTTGTGTCTTTTTTCACTTTTCTCTTATCTTTCTTTTTTTGATCATCAATGGCAAGAAAAACAATAATTTCATAGACAGTATAAAGAAAAGAAAATGGACGTCACCACGTGTTTCTGAAGAGCTGTTTTGAAGCTCAGGGTGTAGAGACTGGCTGTCACCATCCTGGCAGTCCTGCCTCTGCCACGTCATGGCCAATCCAACATTGGAAAGATGTGAATCTTCACTGGACCTGAGGTGAGCTGAATGATGCCTGGGTGCTCAATATAATAATGGGTGAGTTAAAACGAAATTCAGACTCAGTACAGTTGTCATGAATGGAGAAATTAGCTATAGAGACCAAAACTGTTTTTTGGACCAGGCTGTAAACATGTTTATTTCTGCTGTGAAGTCTCACTCATTCGGTAGCCAGCCTCAAGTGGCCATTCCAGGAACTGACGGTTTAGGAGGTTATCTACAAGCCCTAATTGGCCGCCTGATAGTATTTTCCTACATATGGGACACTATTAAAAGTATAAATAATATGATAGTTTAGACTATTACAGTTTTTGTCGTCCTTTTCTCGTGATAAAAATGCAATAAAAACCATTGTGCCCTGTCATGCTCTTTATTTGGTTTGGGTAAATTTGCACTCCAGCAACACCAGCCAAACTTTTGTTATATAGCGTTACATCTGCCAAACTCATAGGTTGTATACAGTATCTTCAACATTTAAATAAAAAATCAAACCACTGTGTTGTAGGCACATATGTCCCTTTTTTAAAAAAAAATGTAAATTTGCAACAGTGCCCTCTTGGACATGTGATGAAGTGCCCTTACATTGGACAGATGCAGTGAAGTGTCATCTAGAGTCCCCTTCCAATGGAAATAATGTGATGAATTGCCTTCTAGGTTGCTAACCCAAACTCTGACTAAGCTCCTCAATATACAGCTCATTCTCATTCACATCATCAAGTGAGTAGTTAAGCGTTATCCAGGGTTTTTAACTGTTTATCAGTAAATGCCGCATTCAGTTGGTGCCCTTATTTGTTTCTGCCCCTGACCCTCAGACAGCCAGTCTGATAATAGCCTGCCAACAGTCTGCTGGCATCAAGCTTCATTTCAACTGACCAAATTGTGTGTCAGCAGTGAGGAATGAAAGGCCTGCTATTGTTTTCTTCTCTGTGAAATCAAACACTTGCTTCAAATTCGACAAAGAATTACAAGTGAAAAATCGGGCACCTTTATGGAAGGCTTGACATGTTTAACATTCAGCCATTCAGCCGGTTATCAGCTCTGCCTTCTGCTCACTATTCCAAGTGGCTGGAGCAGAAAACACGTTTGCTTCATCAAGTGTTATTGCTCAGATTATGCATTCTGCAGAGGGCGGGGAGCCTCTCCCTGAAAACCTCACCCATACAATCTCAAACATACAGAATGAATGTCAAGAGGGTGGTAGCACAGGGACAGTCAGAAGTGGCAATAGTGAAACAGATAGGAGTTGCCTGCTCAAGCTTACATCAAGAGGGCGGAAAACTGGCTCTCAGAGCATTATGGCCAATGGACCTTTCACCTGCCTACAATTGAAATGAAAAGGATTGTCTCTCATACGACCAAGAGGTCACCTTCTCGCTAAGAGGTTTGCAAGAGAGTGGGCTGGACACGGACTGTGGTTTGAACGGTGCTTTGCCTTGAAGGCTTGTCAAGCTAAGTGAAATTGGTCCAAATAGAGAAGGAAAACATGTTTGTCGTCAGACAGCGTAACTATAAAACCTCTGCTGCCCTGAAGCTTGTGTTACTTTTTTTTTTTATCTCCCAGTTAAAATAGTCCAGCAGTAGCATCACTCCAAATGTTGATGAGACGCAGGTCAGACAGTAAGAATGGGAGCAAGAAACAGAAAGAGAAAGAACACACAGAGACAAAACAGGAAACAGAGATAAAAGGACACAAAGGATAGAAGAGCGTGTGTGGGAGAGACATTTGTTTAAATGAGGATGTTATGTAATTGTTTCATAACAGATGCGCTGATAATGTCCTTGACCGGGCTAATTGAAAAATTGAACAATTGTTCTCAATTGGCCCAAGTTGGTCCTACCCAACTAGCTTCACAAATTACCAGGCTAATGAGAAAGATTGTTTTAAGCCCTGTCATTTGCAACTTTTAATTAAAAAGAAAAGTACTCATGTCCCCAAATGAATGTTGAATGTTGTACACTTTACACGGTTGAAACAAAAAGCTGAAAAGTGGTGAACATGAAGCGTGTGTATGAAAGCAACAGCACATAAAGCAGTATAACGCATAAAGATGTCTCTATTTGTTTTCCTTAAAGTGTTAATTGTATTTTCTCTCTTTATTAATTTACTATGAATGTCATTTTTATTTTGTTTCAAAATGGCGACGTTCCTAAAAAAAAAAAAACAGCTAAAAACATTACCATGCACCTTTTGAGGATTAGTGTGTAGGATTTAGTGGCATCTAGCAGTGATGCTGATTGCCACCCCTCCACTCACCTTCCTACTGAGCAAGAAGCTCCATGTGAAAAATCACCCTGCATAGATCCAGTGTTTGGCAGAAACATGAAAGACACCGCGGAAGAGGAACGTCAGCGTCTGTAGCTATAAAAGACTCACATGCTAACAAAAATGATTCTTATTTTAAGGAGATTATACATTAATGAAAACAGGTATGCTTATTATATTCTGTAAAAAGAACCTTCTAAATCTTACACACTAATGTAACCTTTAACACAACACTCTTCAGCTTTAACCTGCATTTACTGGGGGATATTTATTTCATCCAGAGAGAAGTTTTGCACAGGCATGTAATTAAGCTGCAGTGATGTGCATGACTCAGTTTGATGGATGTTATCTCGTGGAACCATCCATTCAATGAAGCTGTTCCAGTTAATTTAAACTTCTAGTAGACCATAGCAAATCCTGACAAGATGTAAGGCCAATCAAGCCTTCAAGCAAGCAAGCACAGACAAAAATAAAGTTCTGAAATCCCTGCTGTACTATACATGTCATGTTTTCTGAAGACCTCGCTGTCAAAGGATAAGGCTGGCCAATATTTTCGGTTGTTCTTATAACCAACAATCCGTATTAAAAGATCAAAACCAACAATGAATTGAACTTACTAACTTAAAGTTGTCCATGTAGTCATACAGTAGCTTATTCCTCTGAACCAAAACTATAATCACATCAATGGGCCATAATGATGTACTAGCTGACATCTTCCTTCATTACCATGAACTGCACAAGCATTTTGCACCTGCAAATACTCATTAAAGTACCAATTTTGTATTAAATTGACCAGCAACTTGTTTATATATTTTTTGGGCTTATTCTTGTAAGAGACAGCTGAAGAGTGACAGGAAATGTGGGGAGAGAGATAGGGAATGACATGCAAGAAATGGCCGCACAGGTCGGGATTCAAACCTGGGCCTCCACAGCTTTCGCATATGGGGCGGCTGCTCTACTGACTGAGCTAAACGCCACCCCAGCAACTTTAAAATTTGACTCAGTCTTTTTTTTTTTTTTTTTTGGGGGGGGACCGATAAGCCTGGGGCCACAGACAAGGTAGGGAGCGTGCAGCAATTCATCCAACATTGCTGGTTTTTGGTTTCAATGGAATTTATTAATAACAAGGATAATACAGAATAACATCATATGTATCCTTTAAGCCTTAGATAGGGAATTCAGGAACAAGTGCATGAATACGTGTGCGTCAAGTGTGTTGCGTGCACAGATGTGAGACAGTAAAAGTGCCAAGGCAAAATGTCCTATAGAGCATGTATTATGGCCAGCTGCTGGTCGTGGCACTGTGGTGCGGTTGGCTGCTGTTGTGTGATGGCTTCACTCAGCAGGGATGAGTAATGGTAAACAACTGTGGCCGTGTGGTCATGGCTCTGGGGAAGCTAGGCCACAGTGCGGAGCCACGGTAAAATGTCAGCACATCAGTCACATTACGGAGTTCATCAGCAGGTCTGTGAGCCAATACAGGATTCCTGATGGGATTGTGAGAGCTCTCCCAGTTTGGGCCTTTTTGGCACCAAAAAAAAAAACAACTTTCAAAGTCATAAAATGTTCCAGTATCAGGGTTTACCCATTTCAGTCCTCATTCTTTGGCAACTGACACATCAACATTTTCAACACATCATACCTAACAACATGCCGTACCATCCGACTCCATCTCTCAAATCCATTTTTAAATCCACCTCCGCATGCAAGCGAAAACATCACATCCCACCTTCATCAGTCAGGCCAACTTCTTCCTAGGAGCCCACTCAGTCTCTTAAGCTGACGTGAGCCAATTACAGCCGTCTGGTTCAGGGACAGTCTTCTAACATGCCTGACTCTTTAATTTTTAAAACTTTAAAAATGCTGAAGCACTCAGTTAAAAGTGTTGCAACTGTTATCTGCGCAAAACAGTCTCTGTTTCTCCTCAGTCTTTTCTCTTTTTTATATATACATATATTAAAAAAAGAAAAAAAAAAGCTGGTTATTACAAGCATAAAGGCTGTGAAGGGTAAAATTAAATCTCTGTAACTGAACACCCGCTGTGGACTGACATCTGTGAACTGCAATCAACTGTGATCATGCCATAATTTGGCACTGTGTCTGCTGTGACACTCTAGATAATAGGGCTTTGTGAAATGTAGATTCTACTGTTTTCAAATAGTCCAGTGAAATCTAACCTCCCTTCAGTTCACACGTCTGCTGGACACATTTTTATTTAGCTCCTCGTTATGTGCCAAAGCCTCCAGTGTTCGCTGCCCCATGTGTCTTGAGGATGTTGGAGAGCTGTTTGGGGGTGGACATCATTAGTGCTATTAAAATCTGTGTCGAAGTTTGTGGGAGACAGAATTTGGTGCAGTTAGGTAATGGTGGTGAGGTGACAAAACAAAGATGAATAGCTCAGCATGACTCTGCTAACAGAATATACTGTAACAGAAAGTGGTATAACACCTAAAGACTCTGGAAAGAAAATTAACCCCTTCCGTGCTTTTAGACCAGCTTCTGTTGTATAAGTAACAACTGACACACTCCATTAGGTGTGTCACTTACAGAGCCCTGGTATTAAATTGCTGCTGACCCATCTGTGTGGCTTACAGGTAACAAAACTGGATAAATTCCACCTGCACATTTCCTGCTATGACAAGTCGAAATGTCTGTTTCATCTACTGACAGGTGCTCTGGCACAACAGCACTGCTTAGGGACAATGTGACCACAGCAGCTGTATGAGGTTTGGCACTGCCCTGTGATCAGACTGGGTTGGCTGACATAACGATTAGTGATTTGCTGCATCATTTCACCTATGATGACTGTGATATTTGAGGCATCGCATAACTCAAAATAAACAAAGTTTTGAAGGTAACCGGATAAGACGTTGCTACAGCTCGACCTTCATAGTTTAAAGGTCACTTCAAGACCTTTTTCTGTGAATGGCGAGTGGCACTCATCTACTGCACATGTATTGGTGATCAAACTCACAGTGAATGTCAAGAATAGCACAACGCTGTCATATTAATCTCAGCCAGAAATCATCAATCAGTGGCAGGACATTAAGAACAATATACATACATGCATATGATAAGTATATCATATATCATGCCTGTGTCTTTGTGGAACATATTTCACCACTGCACCATGAATCACTGGTGGATATTACTTTGACACATACCACCTACCTAAGCCGGTGCCGGACCGTGATGTACGCCCTCTCATAGAAACACTATTCCTTGATGGCAGGTACCTCTTTCAGCAGAGGTTCAACAAGTTCAAGGTGTTCTTGTCCTCCAAAATCCCCGGATCTCAATCTAATCGAAAATCTGTTAGATGTGCTGGACAAACAAGTCCAATCAATGGAGGCCTCACCTTGCAACTCACAGGACTTAAAGGATCTGCTGCTAACAGCTTGATACAACAACACACCTTCAGAGGTCTAGTGGCGTCCATGCCTTGACAGGTCAGGTCTGTTTTGGCAGGGGGGTCAACACAATATTAGGCAGGTTGTCATACATGGTATGATATTATATTGTTATATAAAGAGACACGTATAATATACAATATTATTGTGCATCTATGTGCATGAACAGATTTATCTTGATATGCCTGTGTACAGTCGCCCTAGGGCAAGTTTTCAAAAGTCAAAAGTATTTGCCTTTTTCCTGACTCTGAACGGTATATTTGTAGTTCTTTCTAGTATACATTTATGGGAAGTGACATTAAGACACACTTACCTATTTGTAGGTAACCTATTTGTAACAAATGCATTTTGTATGCCTTTTGTATATATTTTATAGGCTACAATAGAAATCAATGCTCACAGGTTTATCAGCTCAAGAGAGAAGTATATTTTGTATATGTAGATGTGTATTTTCCTAGTGTAATGTATGTGTTCACTGTACCTGACTCACGCTTCCATCTAGCGTTGAGTACATAAAACTACACGCCATTATAGGGATGTAGACTTAATATGTTGATCATGATTACAAAAAAGATTTCAACATATACTGTCCACGCGATAGTACCTGCATGGGGGGGGGGGGCTTACATTCTGTGATCATTTAGCACTTTTTCCGTGAAATGTACATTTTGAATGCATGATCCACTGCGCATGTGCAAAACAGGGGGGCGGCGTTGCTGAGCGTGACCAAATGTTTTGTTTTCTTCTCCGGCGAAAATGGGTCTGAGGAGCTAACACTGACAGACAGCTACGATAGAAAGCGTTTCTCAGGTAAAAGAAAAAAAACGTTTCTAGTCAGCGCATTCATTTGCTAAATTGGTATCACTTCTACGCTGCAGTCGGTGGCACTGTTTGGGTTAACAGGACGTCCAGCCGGCTGCACAACACACCGATGCTAGCTGCTAACTAACGTTAGCTTTAGTGAACCAACGTCACCTATTATTACCTTATTACAACTAAGGTGCCATTCGCGAAAAGTAAATTATCCGCAGTCCAGTAAATGAAGTCGAATGAAGCTATTGTCACTCAAGAGTTAGTAAAGGATCTCATTTTCGCGTATATGAGGTTTTAAGATGAGCTAACGTACCGTTAGCCTCGGCTGGGGGGGGGGGGGGGGGGTCACTTACCGTTGGTTGGCTCATGTCAACATCATGTTGCGCTTAACGTCAGTTGACATGAAGTCACTGCAGCACTACATTGCATCCTTTTCATGGAATCGTCTCACTAATGCCAGAAAAAAGTGACGAGTGGTAGAAGCAGTACTTTGCGAAGACAATAATGTTAACGCTGTCATATAGCGGGAAAGCGCAACAACTCCATCCCCTGAAGAAAACGACACAATCCTAATTACCGTAATCATTATAAAAGAAGATCTCAACCCACAGACACAGACGCCCCTTTGCGTCACCTTAAACCTCGTTTACATGTCAGTGACACGTACAGTAATGTTCACATGATAACTGTCACGTCGCCGGTGTTTCGATAACACCTGTGAGGGACGAAATCGTTTTCATTTTTAACCGTTTTCAAGGTGACCTCTGAAGGTTGGTTTTGGTTTAATGTGGCAACGACATGAGAGGCAGTTCAACCACGCAAATAAGTCAACCATTACAAACTGCATCCACCTTTATTTTGTCAAGGTCATGTTGCTGTTGCTCAGCTGGTGCACTGCATATGCAGCAGTCACACATATAAGAAGGTTGGTGAAACACAAGATAAGTTTCGTCTCTGCAAATCTATTTTTTTAAATACTGTGCTGTTAAGGTAAGAGCCACATGCCTGTAGTTAGTAGTAATGAAACAAATATGTGGTATAGTGATAATAGGGTGTCCAGTAAAGCGCTGGTCCGTCAAAGAGAGAAGGTATCACGCTGAAAGAAATGTTATGTAAGCGTAAAATTTGAGCCTATCATGACACAGTGCTTAAACTGTAACAATAAACTCCCCTGCTATTCAGTTTCCAGCTGCAGGGATTGTTTTATCATCATAGAGTATGGTTTATTTATGAAGCCACGTTGTGCAAAGTGAAGTGGTGAATTCAGCTGTTCTACATGGCTCCGACTCACAGCTGCTTGTCATTTGACAGTATTTGAGTTGTCTTGTTGTTCTATTGGATTCATTCTACATACAAACTTTTAAAAACACAAAAATCACTTCAGTTGTGAGGACATTAAAAAAATAGTTTTCCAGTAGCAGGTATTAATGATTAATTCCCTTATTTAAAGTGATATCTCAGCTGAGTCTCTGAATTGTTTTCAAACCCCTGCCCACAGTGACCTTGTACTGGCCCACGAGAAGACAAAGCCATGGGGAATACAAGCAGTGAGAGGGCTGCCATGGGCCAGGGGGAGAAGGCTCAGCGGAGGGACAGCCGAGGGACCAAGGAGGGAGAGAGGCCCAAAATCCTGATGGACAGCCCAGAGGACGCAGATATTTTTCATGGTGAAGATATGAAAGTAAGTCGTGCTGTTGTCTCAGAGACAGTTCTCGATCCATCCGTATCTCGAACCAGCAAAACTTGTTCATTAGGTAAATGAATGTCGTTTGTTTGATGGCTCTTTCAGGCTCCTTTAGAGAAAGAGGAGTACCTTGCATGGCAGCAAGACTTGGAAGCAGATGACAAAGGCCCAACTTTAGACCGACCGACAGTCTTTCGCTGGACTGGAGATGGCAAGGAGGTCTACCTCTCTGGATCATTCAACAACTGGGCAAACAAGATTCCCCTTACTAGAAGGTGAGGGGCCGTCCTACATTCTGTTTATGGGATAATGTGTTGAAATCTTATTCTTATTAGTCTTTCATAAAAAAATGATTACCATTTCTCATTTAAGCTAATGACACTGAAATACAAATGTTACTGTTGTTTGTCATTAAACATGTAGTTATTTTATGAATGATAATGATGAATAGATGGTTGTTTAATGGTTTATTTAAATTCAGCTCACTAACCAGAAGGAACACATTATTGATGAGGTTAAAGATTCAAAGAGTTGTACTGTGTTAACTCTCCTGGTCGCCAAACGCTCTCTGCTTTCATCCGTCAAAGTCAGAACACCTTTGTGGCCATTGTTGATCTACCTGAAGGGGAGCACCAGTACAAATTTTATGTGGACGGCCAGTGGACCCACGACCCAACCGAGGTCAGCAGTTATTCTCACATTCCAATATGACTTTCTGTCCAGATCATATCTATTATGCTGTTTAAATAAGATGTTTCATCAAATTTGTTTCATCAAATGCTCTTTAACTTAACTTGGTTATTTATCATAATGATAATATTGTTCATACTTTTAGGTTTTAGCTCTGAATCTGATCATCTTATGTTTCATCACAGCCAGTTATAACCAGTCAGCTCGGGACGGTCAACAATGTCATCCAGGTGAAGAAAACTGACTTTGAGGTGTTCGATGCTCTAATGGTAGACTCGCAGAAGTGCTCGGACATGTCAGGTGAGAGTGTTGACGAACCCCGGTGACTTGTAGTAAAAGGTCTGCGTAAATATTTGAAAATCATGTTCAGTGTCAGTCATACTGTTCTCCCCTCACCCCGCCTCTCTCCCCTTCTCTATTTAGACCTCTCCAGCTCTCCTCCTGGGCCATATCATCAGGATGCCTATGTTCCTAAACAGGAAGAGAAGTTTAAGTCTCCACCAATACTCCCACCCCATCTGCTACAGGTCATTCTCAACAAAGACACTGGAATTTCTGTAAGTGGCTCACAATTTTTCTCAATGGGGATTTTCCTGAAATAACAAACTTGTTCTCTATTTTGTGTTGTAACTTTCACATGAAATATGGTCACAATTATTCTTAATGGGGATTTTCCTGAAATAGCGAGACATGATCTACGGAATTCATTTAAAACACGAGACATAACATGTTTTTTTGTTTGTTTGTTTTCTTTTTTTATCTAGTGTGACCCTGCATTACTCCCAGAACCCAACCATGTCATGCTCAACCACCTCTATGCTCTTTCCATTAAGGTAAGGTCTAAAGTTGACCAAATCACACCGAAACCAGATTTTCGTATTTGTCGTTATTCAGCACCATGCGGCTGCTGAAATGTGGGAAAACTTTCTGTGGTGACACTTGAGAAATGACCAGCTTTGTTAGCTTTTTTTTAATAGAAACTGTGAGCTGCTGCAGCTGCTAGCAAGCTTGCACCAAGCTTGCACAGCAGATTGTATCTGTGGCGCACCAACAACGATAACAGGCTGCTAATAGGGGAGCTGAAGGACAGATAATTGCTCTTTTTTTCCACATTGTGACAGGAAAAACAAGTTAATGGATAGGTGAAGATATGTGCACTGAAACAGAGGCTGCTTTCATCGTTCCTCCTGTCCATACTTCCTGTTAAGAGGATCCTAAAATGTGAATCTATCCTTTAATATAGCGCAAGCAAAGGAAGTGTTTCCACTAATATTTGTTTGAGACAGAGAGAAATATAGCAGTGGTACACGTTGCCTCATTGTTGATGGGGATTAGTGAGCAGAGCTGGTAGTCGAGATTAGTGGGCGGCCCTCACACTAATCTCTGTAGTTTACAGTACGGTGACATGGTGACACTGCACATGGTACAACTGATAACATTGTTCCCATACTTGTATCTAAGCTGTAAACGAACATTTTGTTCTTTTGAAGGCATGTTTTTTCTTCTTCTTCTTCTTTTCTTTCATGTCGTCTTTTTCTGTCACAGGATGGAGTTATGGTGCTCAGTGCGACGCATCGCTACAAGAAGAAATATGTCACCACCTTACTATATAAACCCATCTGATCGAAGACTGACTTCTTTTTCCTGTCCAAGCGTATTAACTGTACACTGAGTGTACAAAATATTAGCTCCATCTGTTCTTTCTGTAAGAGAGAGAGAGAGAGAGGGGGAACAGGATACATCGCTCATACATTTCACAAAAACAAGAGGTAAACAGCTCTGAGGTTATATCTTGTACACTCACTGTACTCCTCTGTTTAGGACGATAATTATCACTCAGTCCAATCCTAGATAATCTGCCTTTTGTTCGTTCACTGACTGCCCTCTGTAGTTTCCAACGCTATCTTTGCTTAGTAGACATAGAGAGGCAATAATAAGGTTAGATGCAATGACATGTTTGTGATCAAAACAGAAATAGTGTAATAAGTAGGATAGAAAATGCTGAAGAAAATCTGACTGAAGGCTCTCAGATAATAAAAGGTTGTTGTAGTGCTCCCCACGAGCGAGACAACAAGAAATGTTGCAATCAAGATTATGAATGTTAAAGAAGGAAAAAAAAAAGACGCACTGCAGTAGTTTTCCACTGTTTTCATTTGCCTTTTTATCTTGAGAAATTATTTAATGAGAATCACACAGCGCACAGTAGATATTAGATATATATTTTCTATAATTTGTGAAGTATTTACTGATGTATGTTTTTTGTACTTTGGTTAATTATGTTTGTTCAGTCGACAGAAATTCTCTTTTTAATACTTAGTTGCAGTGTTGTGGTCAGGACCATTCCAGTTAAGACGTAGACAGGTTGAAGACCAAAACTATAACAATAATGGATGCCCGGATCATTTTTTTTGCTGCCTATTCCAATCGCTGATCACCTATGAGCCAAACTGGCCAATTCACGGCCGATACGGATGTTTTTTTGTTCTGTTATACCAGCTGGAATAGCACTATTTAAAACAAGTACTGGCATACCTTGAAAGCAAAATTCTTAAAAAGACTTGAAATTCAAGTCACTCTCCTTGTCTGACTTGTTACTAGCGGATCGATCTGGGCATCCCTATTAACACTTTGTGTGAAGAATTAATTTGGTCTAAATCATAGAATAACTTTTTTGCTTTTGCACTATGATGATAAACATTTCTTTTTAAAGTAGAATATTCATACAGTGTATGTACACAGAGCATGGCAACGCCTCACAAGAATAATGCTTATTATCCTTTTGAACATCTCAGCTGGTTTAGTGGTCTTCACACTCATGTCCTCTTACACAAGTCACATGATTCTCCTTCTTTCATAAAGTATAAATGCATTCCAAAAATGAACAGTCACATCTGGTAGCTGTTCCCTGCAGGCTCAGTAAATATGACAGCATTGGTTCGTGCCATGGGACGCTGCTGATCTTTAGTAGGAGTTCCAGTTTCTGTAAAGCGACGTTTCAGATGAATTCATGGTTGATTGGAAAACACGCCTAGCAGGAAAATATCGAAGATATTTGACAGTGACATATGCAACGACAGCCATGTGACCAACCCTGACTTGGAGGCCCACAACACAGATGAAGGGACGAGCACAGGATGAGGAGTCCTACTGTTACTGAAGACTTCTTTTTCATCATGAACATGCACTGTCTGGATTTCATTTTGTTTGACGGATTAGAATGTATTTTAAGTTGAAAGTTTGATCCGTAGCATTGATTTATGTTAATTCATTGTATAATGTAGTATCTTCTAACTGTCACTAACAAATGAGACCCATGATGATAATTAAGTTTTATTTTATAGGCCAGTAAAAACTGACAATCTTCCTCAGTGAAGGTCTCATTTGTGTTATTTCTGCTGTATGGTAAGGATTTATTCATGTGAAGACGAAATAAATTGTAGTATCGTTAAAAATGTTGCTGACCCTTTGAACCATGCTGGTGTGTATACACTTTCCATTTTGAGAGACATTTTTATTAAAGATTAAGTTACAAATTAACATGCACTTTGTTTCATTTTTGATCTACTGTAAGTCAACAGTTACTGGCTGGATAGGTCCTGGAATTCCTTCTGTGAAACTAAGAGGAAAAAAATCAGGGCCTTAAGTTCTTGAAAACAGACCTAAAGAGACACGAGTCATTGAAAGTGCTTGAATTTAAATGCTTCATATTTTTAAATACTTAATGTTATAGCAGTTAGGCTCAGCTAGTTCAGCTAGTTCTCATCGATCGCGTCTTAAACTATGCCCTGTCTGATCCTTGAATTTGATGAAATGGTCCTGGAAAGACCTTGAAAAGGTCCTTAAATTTCATATTTAAGAAACTATGGGAACCCTGATATATAGTATATATATATATGTTAGTATATTCACTGACGTGTAATACAAGGTCATATGGCTAGAGCCAAAAAATACACAGACAGCATGACAGACATGCTGGAAAAACTTACTCATTCTTCCACTCTGCCACTGCACACTGTACACGTGCCTTAGCGCGTAAGCCCTCATCATCAACATTCATATCACCATTGCTCTTAAAGCATGGGATTTTCCATGTCTCTGTGCATATGGTGTCACATAGCAATTTGCAGGTTGTGTTTGGTCTCATGCTGTCTCTGGACGTGAGGATGTTACATAATTATGCAAAAGTTTAACCTAACTTATTGTAATACAGTGAATAGTACACTTATGACAAAGCAAATAAGACATTCAGTGACATCATGCACAGTCACACACTGACCTGGGTTTCTCAACCTTTGCTGACCCTTGAGCACATTTATAGGCCATGGCCTATAGACTAGAAAGTGAATCAGAGAGCACAGGCTCAACCAGTGCGACATGAATTGCTACATTTCGTAACTTAGTTGTAAAAAAATGTCTGATTAGGAAACATTTATTCTAGGTTTTGATTCAGATTTGCATTAAAATAGACATATTTTGACAGCCGTGTTTTTTGTTTTCTAAGTATAAGTAACTAGTACGTTTTCAGCAAAAGATGAAAATCAACATACAAAACAGTACACCCATACGAGAATATTGAACTAGTATCTAACATCACTATCTAAACCAGCAAGATGTTGGACCTGGCTGTATTAATTTACTTCTATTCACCCTAAAGAGCATTAGGTAGGTCAGCCACTGGCGTTGAACATTGAGGCCTGGCTTGGAGTCAGCGTTCCAGTTCATCCCAAAGGTCTTGGACAGGTTTGAGGTTGGGGCTCTCTGCAGGCTAAGCCAGTTCTTCCACACTAAACCCAGAAGACCAATAAATAAACAAAACCGATGGGGCCGAAAACATTTCATCACACCTTGCTCTTATTTTTGAGTTACATATTACTACACACAACCCTTTTGGTGTATTTAGTGCCTTTGCCTCACATGGATCCCTAATGCTGAGGCCGTGCCATTTCAGACAGAACATCAAACACATTTGACAACAAGACTCAGACAGTGTGAGAGCATTGTAAGGGCGTGTGACTGTGTTTAGTATGAACAGCTGACAGGGGCAGCTCCCAAGGTCCCATATTGATATATAAAGAGGGCCTGATGTTCAGAGTGAGGACTACTGTGCGTCTGGCCCTCTGACTTACAGGATGAATACCTTCCAGACTCTGTTTCTTTTGGCTGCGAGCCTCTCTTTTGGTGAGTACAACTTGACGCGAGCTAATTAATCTGTATCCATGGTGGCTGTGAGTTTATATGACTTCTAGTACCAGTATAAATAGCGTTCTGATTGCGACTTCTTGTACTGCAGCCCAGTCCTTGGATTACAAGGCACTCAACCAGTTCAGAAATATGATCCTGTGCGTGATGCCCGATAGCTGGCCCATTTTTGACTACGCCGACTATGGCTGCTACTGTGGAAAAGGAGGCTCCGGCACACCTGTTGATGACCTGGACAGGTTGGAATACAATCACTCTGCTTCAGACAGCATACATGACGATAAAAAAAAAAGAAGTCCAGTTTGATTTGAATTTTTCCTTGTTTTACTTTCTGACCCATAGGTGCTGTCAGGTGCATGACCAGTGTTACACTGATGCCATGCAGCACCCTGAGTGCTGGCCCATCCTTGACAATCCATACACTGAGTTATATCACTACAGCTGTGACGAAGCAAACCGCAAGGTCACCTGTGGCAGTGAGTACACTCAAACAACTTAAAAGCTTGCCGAAGAATTTTCACTTTTCAGTCTTCAAGAAGATTTCTATTATAGATGAGAAAAGATGTTACTGTTCAAATCAAATTCTCTATTTTTCAGAAATATTTATAGCGTTGGTTGTTTTTGGTACTCACAGATTGCTCTCTGCTTTATCTTCTTCAGGCAAAAATGATGAGTGTGAGATGTTCATCTGTGAGTGTGACAGGAAAGCCGCCGAGTGTTTCGGCGTATCACCTTGGAACCCCGAGCACGAGCACCTGCCCAGTGACCAGTGCCATTAAAAAAAAAACAAACACCTGTGACATGAAATATCTATTTTCTTTATAGTTTTCACAAGTGAGTTCATTTGTTGAGGATCTATAGCTTATTAGAAATATATGCATAGATCTGATGCATTCATGTACCAAGTATCACAATTTCCACATTGTAGTTCACTGTAGCTTCGATCACTTATAACCATTCATCATGCCCCGTGGTTGTAATTGTTTTTTTTTTACTCCTGACAATAAACACGTGTAGATCTGCATCTTTCATTTGACCTCACATGATGTTCAATGATGGCCAGTTATTTAATCTTAATTCAAGTCACCGTAGAGGGCACTATGGTCCAACTGTGTTTTTGTTTTTCCAGGAAGAATTTGATGGTTTTTCTGTCAGTAACATTTTTCTTTCACTTCTGTGTTTTATTTCTGGTGCGTATGAATATGCTATGCTAACTGTTTGGGGATTTTATAATGTTTAAAATGTGTGTTTTTTTTTTCTTTTCATTATTTAATCTTATTATTTTATTTTATGTTTTAAATCAATCAGCAAATAGTTGCGAAGGCACCCTTCACCCCGCCTTTCCTGAATGTGGACTGGTGTCAAAATTATAACTAAACTTATGCTCTTAGTTAATAAGTAAATAATAATATAGTAATATTATTACTGCCTATATCATGATGATTACTGTTATTTCTTTGTACATAAAGCAAGTTTCTATGTAGCAACCTTTTTTTTTCATTTCTCTTTGCATATTGTGTTACTTTGAAACTGAATTGCACCACATGCCAAGTGTCAACTATTTTCTATAGAAGAAAAGATGAATAGGTAGACAACATATAACTTAATCTATAGATTCATTGCATCTTTGTTAGCTTGAAACAATTCTGACGGAACAGTTATTCTAAAATTGTGCCCGTGAACACTTTTCTTGCATGGCAAATGCAATGTAGGTTTACATGATGCAAAAATCAAACAAAGCAAACACACAGAAAGAAAGAAAGAAAGAAAGAAAGAAAGAAAGAAAGAAAGAAAGAAAAAGATGCAACTGTAACATTTAGAAGGCTTGTCATCATTCTCCCAACAGCTATAATTACGTCAGCATTAACAAGAATACACACCTAGTGTTGAGTAACAAACAGTCCTTCCTCAAATGCTTCAGTTTTTATTTAAAAATGTTTTTTATTTATTTGTTATTCTTCCTCTTTGCTGTTGTTACATGCAGCAGATGATTGCATGCAAAATGCTGGTTACTTACAAAACTAGTTAGCACAAGAAGCCCACTGGATCAGTCTTCAGTCTTCAGGCTATTGTTCAGACACACTAGACATCAGCACTTACCATCTCACCATCAGCCAACTGTGGTTGCTGTTGACCCAGAGAAGAAACAAGAGAAGCAACGAATACGATGAGCGATATATATGTACAGTACTTTACCCAACCTTGTGTATGTCTTTGGAATTGCATTCTGTTTCTGTGGTTGGTAAAAGTGGATCACCCTCCATGTTTAGCAGGGGACTTTGTCTTTTGTCTGAAGACATGTGCAGGGACATACTGTAACTTAGATGCCAAACAATGTTTGCACAGGAAGATGAGTTGACTGATATCACGGCATAGCACATTTTAAGAAAATGTTATGAAATGCGCCCTACAGTCTTTAGTCCTTTGTCGGTGCCATTTCAAATAATTGAACAAAAATTATTCATCATCTGCTCTGAGTTTTTGCAACGAGAATGTCATGACACTTCTGCCTTTACTGCGTGCGGTGGTCACTCTCGCAATCCTGAGGTGTGGTGTGGTCTATTTCAAAAGTCCTCCACACATTAGAGTGACAGAACAGAATTTGCTTCTATACCTAAATAATCAAACCACCATGTAGATATCATTAACAGTCCCATTCAGTTTATCATCATAGCATCACCTTTACAGTACCATTAAGACATAGGAAAGGCTGGTACTGCACTTCACAACTAGAATGAACTGTAAAACAAACTGAGGTCAGAGGCACTCGTGTCTCTGAATGACTTGCATTTATTAAACGGAACTTGTTAACCTCTTGGTCACCTTAATTTCCCCCCTTACATACCCAATGCACCTACACACAGAACATCAATACATTTAACAACAAGGCTCATGGTTCAGAAACAGTCACAGACAGCGTGAGTGCACTGAGGTGTGACCGTGGTTACTCTGAACAGCTGATGGGGCAGCTCCCATACTTGACATATAAAGAGGGCCTGATGTTAAGAGTGAGAACTACTGTGTGTCTGGCGTTCTGACTTACAGGATGAATACCTTCCAGGCTCTGTTTGTTTTGGCTGCAAGCCTCTCTTTTGGTGAGTATCACTTGACTAAAGCCATTCATCTAAACTTGTGATTGTATATATATATATATATATATATATATATATATATATATATATATATATATATATATATATATATATATATATATATATATATATATATATATATATATATATATATATATATATAAGTAGCATTCTGATTGTAACTGCTTGTTGTTGTTCTTCAGCCCAGTCCATGGACCACAAGTCAATCTTTCAGTTCAGAAATATGATCCGCTGTGTGCTGCCTCATACCAAACCCCTTCATCAATTTACCAACTATGGCTGTTACTGTGGACTTGGAGGCTCCGGCAAACCTGTGGATGCTCTGGACAGGTCGCGACACAGTCACTCTGCTTCACATCTAAAAGTGTTTGGTCCAGTGTGATTTAAAGTTTTCCATGTTTTGCATCTTGACCTGTAGGTGCTGCCAGGTGCATGACCAGTGTTACGGTGATGCTCTCCAACACCCATCCTGTTGGAAGATCATCGACAATCCATACACCAGACCATATTGCTACAAGTGTAACAAGCAGAAGAGGAAGGTCACCTGTCTCAGTGAGTACACCGGAAATGACTTAAAATCTGCAGTAAAATGCATTTTGTGGTAATTTCTGACACAATTTACTGACTTTTCAGTGTTATCATGCATTAGATTAGATTAGATTAGATTAGATTAGATTAGTTTATGCGTTATCCCTACAATGAGGAAATTCACTTGTGACAGCAGCAGAAATGTGTAATATATACTACAGAAGTAAAATAAAAATGGCAAACAGACAAACAGACAAAAAAACAACAGACAAGTGTACAGATGTGCAAAATGAGTACTAAAGGTAAAGTGGCCATGATATAAATATTATTGCACATGCAGGAACATATTTTCAGTTTGGGGGCTGACTTGGGTCTGTACACGACAGCTTAATTTTGAATCTTTCATAGGTAAATCGGAAGCTTGAAAATATTTTTACAGCACTGTAGCATCGTGGTTCTCTTGAAATGTCAATCGACATTATTGCACCAACCGACCACAATGACCCATACACAAAGCATAATGCACTACAATATTAAGAAACACATACTTATGCATACTTTAAATCCAATGGATTGATTGAATCAGTTCACATATCTGAAATTAAGAAAGAAAAAAATCGCTGCATGAACAACTGCTGCAATTCATACTACTGCGACCTCTTAAAGTTACTACTCCATGCGGCCACCCACTTCCTGTCCTACTGAGTGTTACGTTTACTGTTCAAATCAAATTAACAGTTCTCCTTTTTTCTTTTCTTCTTCTGCAGAAAGAAACAACCGCTGTGCGAAGTTCATCTGTGAGTGTGACAGGAAGGCCGCCCACTGTTTTGGCAGATCACCCTGGAATCCCAAGCACTATCGCCTGCCCCAAGAGCGATGTCGCTAAAGACCAAACAAGCTTAACATGATATGTTCATTTTCTTTTTTGGTTTCCCAAGTGATTCATTTGTTGAGGATCCATGGCTTATTAGAAATATTCAGATGAACATAGCAAGTATTGCAATTTCTGTATTGGAGTAGACTGTAGCTTTATTTGCCTATAAACATAATCATCTCCTGCGCTTTTTTTCTTCCTGGCAATAAACAAATTAAGATCTGCATCTTTCAATGACGCCTTTGTCTGTTTCTTTTCAAATGATGAAACAAACAAACCAACAAACGAAAAAAAAATCATCATCTGCTCTGGGATTTTGCAATAAGTATGTCATGCTACTTCTGTGGTTCTGCTTCGACCTCAAAAATTACAGTAATCATTTATAACAGCGCCATTCAGTTTATCATAGCAATCACCTTTACAGTACCATTAAGAAATGGGAAAGGCTGGTACCATGCACTTCACCACTAGAATGAACTGTAAAACAAACTGAAGTCAGAGGCACTCATGTCTCTGAATGGCTTGCATTTATTAAATAGGACTTATTAACCTCTTGGTCACTTAAGTGCAAACCTGTGGATGCTCTGGACAGGTCACAGTACAGTTACTACTTCATATGGATACCATTTAGATCTGCATCTTTTAATGATGGCTGGTTATTTAAAGGGTATGATCTTAATTCAAGTCATCATGGAAGCCACTTGCCCACTTTTTTTCTTCTGGTTTGCAGTTTGCAGGGTCTATCAAGTCTATCTAGCAAATTTTGGGGGGAATTTTTGTTTCACTTCTGCTTTATTTCTTGTGCCCTGAGAAATAACCCTATAGTTATCAGATCTTTTTTGTTTTTTATAAATCAGTCAACAATTATTTGTTAAGGCTGTCACCTTTCCTAAATGTGGACCAAACATGGTGTAATATGATAATGCAAAAAACTCCTTCCTCAAATGCTTTAGTTATTATTATTCTTCCTCTTTTCAGCTGTTGCATGCAGCGTTCAGGGCACTTGGTGATTGCATGCAAAATGTTGGTTACCCACGAGGCTATTTTTCACAAGAATAAAACAAATACGGGCACTGCAACCTTGTGTCTTGGTTTCAGCTAACCTCTGCTGTTAACTCCCAGGAGCCCACTCTTTGTGAACACAGCTGTGGCTGCAGCCCACTGGATCGGTCTTCAGGCTATTGTTCAGACAACACTAAACATCAGCACTGTAAGCACCGGCAGCTGGTAGCTGGCTCACAGATGATAGTCACTCTGCTTCACACAACATTAAAGAGTGGTGCTGTCAGATTCATGAGTGATGTTACGGTGTTGCTCAGGATCACGATTGCAATCCGTACTTCAGAGGCTATAACTTCAGGTCTAACAACCCATGGAGGCAGATCACCTGTCTCCAGCCTGCGTACCAGTAAACACAAGTTTGGCAGTGTTCTTGGATCTGAAGATCATTTAAATAAAAGTTGAGACAAACAATGGCACTGCTTCACAACTCTAAGATCAGGATTATTCTTTAACGTCTGTCCATTGTTTGAATCATTTCACATATCTGAAATTAAGAAG
Source organism: Nibea coibor (assembly GCA_023373845.1). Classification (NCBI taxonomy): domain Eukaryota; kingdom Metazoa; phylum Chordata; class Actinopteri; family Sciaenidae; genus Nibea; species Nibea coibor. The sequence continues at coordinate 6,885,719 of CM041720.1, read as the reverse complement.
GAAAGACAAAACAACTTTATAAAGAACTGCTTGAACTCATACTGCTGCTACCACTTGAAACTATTCAGAGGGGCGGTCAGCCCGGTCAGCAATTGAGTGTTACAGATGTTGCATATGAGAAAAAAAATTGGTACTGTTCAAATGAAATTGATAATGTTCTCCCTTTGTCTTTTTTTAAATATACGTAACAACAGTTGCTTTCGGTAATCACTGATTTCTCTTTACTTTTACTTTTACTTTCTTTTCAGATATATGGAACAGCTGTGAGATGTTCATCTGTGTGACAGGGCGGCCGCCTATTGTTTTGGCAGATCACGTTGGTACCCCGAGCACAATCGCCTGCCCCAAAGTCAAAGACCAAACAAGTGTAACATGAAACATCCTTTTTCTTTTTTGGTTTCAGAGATGAATTTTACCTTGAGATTAATGAACCTTATACATTCATGTACCAAGTATCACAGTTTCTGTATTTCTGCACTGTAGCTTTAGTCGCCTGCAGCCATCTATCATCTCCTGTGTTTGTACTCGCTTTTCTATTCCTGACAATAAACACACACATCTCTCAATAACTGCCTGTTATGAAATGGTATGATCTCAACTCAAGTTACCATAGAGGGCGCTATTGTCTATCTTATGTTTTTCAACATTGCAGGAGACTTTATCTGTTGTCTGAAGCCATGTCCAAGATCATGAATTTGATCCCATATATATATATATATATATATATATATATATATATATATATATATATATATATATATATATATATATATATATATATATATATATATATATATATATATATATATATATATACACACACACACACACATATATATATATATATAGGGCCTGATTTTAAGTGTGAGAACTACTGTATACTGCACTGTATCATTCGAACCACAAGGCTGACTGTGGTAAGCCACATATGAAGCAGTACAGTAATATCATTACTACTACAGTTTCTGTATTTGAGTACATTTTAGATTTAGTCTATGGGATGAAATATGAGCCACCAGAAACTGAATCTGAATCGTTTATACCTGAATTTGAATTGCTTAGTTTGAATAATTGCATTAAACAAATAATTGAATCACATAACTTGAATTTGTACTATATTGTTCAATTTCAATTGTTCAGTTTCTGGTTGCACATATTTCAGCCCATATTAGTCACTATAACCATCTATCATCTGCATTTGCAACTGTTTTTTTTTTTATGCTTTTATAAACATGGTGTAATCGTGTGGTGCAACAAACTTCCTTAAATGCCTTAGTTATTATTATTCTTCCTCTTTTCAGTTGTTGCATGCATCTGGTGCACATTTAGCAAGCCCCAGATGGTTGCACACTAAACGTTGGTTACTTTTGAGACTATTTGGCACCAAAATTGAACAAATACGGTCAATGCAGTCTTTTGTCTTGGCTTTGGCTAGCCACTACTGTGAAATCCCAGCAGCTCACTCTATGTGATCACAGCTGTGGCTGCAGCCCACTGGGTCGGTCTTCAGGCTATTGTTCAGACAACACTAAACATCAGCACTGTAAGCACCAGCAGCTGGTAGCTGGCTGCTTACCATCAGTCAGCTGTGGTTGCTGTTGGCTCTAAGATAACATGAGGGAAGCAACAAATACAAGGAACAATATTTATACAGGAATATCCTTTCTTCAATCCCTTATGTATGTCTTCGTCATTTTTTTCTGTTGTTGTTGGCTAATCTCTCGTCAACCAGGAGACTTCATCTGTTGTCTGAAGACAAGGACATAACTTAGATGCCAAACTGTGTTTGCACAGGAAGGTGTGATAGTCTTTCAAAAGACATGACAAAAGCTACTTTGGCAGAGCCTTGCTAAGGACCCCATGTGAATGTTTTCTGATCTGGCACCCTGTTTAGCAGGATGACATCCTTTGTCGGTGCCATTTCAAATGATTGAACAAATATGATTCATTCTCTGCTCTGAGTTTTTACAGTCAGGATGTCATGTTACTCCTTTGCTCCAGGCGATGGCCGTGTCTCATGAAATCCTGAGGTTCTGCAGTTAATTATGAAATACTATTTGGTCTCGCTGTATTCCAAAAGTCATTCACACATTAGAGTGACGGAACAGAGCTTGCTTTTACATTAATTAAAATCATCATTTAGATATCATTTAATAATAATAAAAAAAGCCACTCAGTTTATTATAGCAATCACACTTGCAGTACCACCACAAAAGACCAAGCACTTGCGTAGAATGAACTGTAAAACAAACTGAAGTTAGAGGCACTCATTCCTTTGGAGGACCTGTCTTTATCAGACAATACAAATGTAGGCAGAGAAGGGCATGACATGCAACACAGATCCCAGATGGAATAAAAATGCCTTTAGAATGAGTACCTGTTACTGCTCGTGATCACATGAAAATATAGCTTTTTTTTTTTTTTACCTTAAATGTTAACAGACTTTGCATTATTCATAACAAGTCATGTTTACAATGAACATGAGGCTCTGATTTGTATGTAACTTTTATTGTTTTTAATTTTTAAAATGTTAGTATTGGCCCCTGGGCATCTTCACATAGTCAAATCTGGCCCTCTTTGAAAGAAGTTTGGACACTCTTGCACTAGACTAGTCAGTTCACCATAGTTCTGAAAATATTTAGTATTAGTAAAAGTATTTTCGGTTCTGTTTAGACCTATCACTCATTGAGTGTTAAGAGAGATCTAACACCTGACACTTGCCCAACTCGGTTGAGCCTCATGAATAAATAAGTGTGTTTGGGTACAAGGTGTGTAAACCTGCTACGCACGCAGAGCACTGACATGCGACATTCCAAATTCACTCAGGACTCAGGGGAGGACACTGACATGTGAGAAAGTAAAAACAAGTCCAACAGAAAGAAGTGACTAAGAAGGAGTGGAACAAGAAAAGAATAGGGAGAGACGATCTCACTTAATGAGGACTCCACCCTTGTATGCAAACACAGACCCACGCATTCTCAAAAGTACATGCTGCCATGGTTACGTGCGTAGTTGCCACACCAATTATGTAGACTTGGGTACAAGAAGCAACAGTTCCCAGCATGCTGTTCCACTTTTCACAGCCTGCAGGGGAGTGCCAGGGCAGGCTCTCTCATGCAAACAGCATGTGCCAATTTGCCCAGAAGTTCTTTCACTTTGTTGACGCCTTCTGCTTGGTATGTGTGACGTACCACATGAAAAGACACCGGAAATCTGAGCCCGAGACAAGAGAAACAAGGTCTGCGTGAAAGAACACGATGAGCGTAGGTCATTCGTTTGTTCATTCACCAGCGCTTTGATAAAATGGGGTTAATAGCTCAAAGTTCAAAAGGTTCTTGGAATAAAATTGTCTCTTTGTGTACTGATACGTGTGTTTTCTCTCAGATAAATACTGGGCTCAAGTTTTCACTTTCCCTCCAGGGCCCCTGCGTCTTATCCAGGGCTTAGGTGTCATGCTACAGCGCAAGCAGACTTTATTGTGCAGTAAAGTTTAAGCTGTACCTGTAAATGTTCATGTGTGAAATTGTTTAACTTCTACAAAGGGAAGGAAAAAGAAACAACAAGGGATTCTTTTATATATGTAAAAAAAATATTTAATCAGTACATTCATGAAGTGTGTATTATTCACATTCCAGCAGGGTATTGAGCTCAAGTAGGCAAGCTGGAGACAGTCCATACATCCCTAAAAACACCAACTCTCTCTTAAATATTAGATAATAAGAATATGTACATGATTTAAATATCCCCATAGCTCTCTCCGGAAGTTTTGCGCTAAGTTCACTGGTCTTATTTAGTTAAACACAGAGCTTTGCACTCTGCTTTGACTCTGTTTGAGAAACCCCTCTGAAGATTCCAGAGCTCAGCAGAGTTCTGCATACTGAGAGACACATGTGAAGGCCATGATGGTGGCCGATGCTGTGAAAGGGTGGGGTAAAAATGGCTAGCATCGTTTTGGTTTGCATTTGATCCATCTTTTTCCACACACACCCTGTAGTTCTGTCCCTTGTTGTTGTCCCAGTGCGCTGTTGCTCCAGGTCCGGGCCTGAAGTACACACAAAACTCCACTCGGTCTTTTGGATCTATGTTCTTTGGTAAGCTTAAGTCAAAGGCAAAAACATCTATATCAGAGCCCCCACAGCGCTGCTGCTGTAGAAATGTGCAAGGGATGTCATGATGGTTCCGCCAAGAGTCGAAAGTCACTCTTACATGCACAGACTTTTCAGTACTGCCATGAGAGACGCACACTTTGCCACTCAAGGAGTGCTCTGAAATGTTGCAGCTCTCCAGCTGTACATGTGTCTCCCGCAGACGTGCGATGAAGGCTTTAAAGTCAACGGCTGGCTGAGCGAAACCCGGGCGCAGCTTGTAGCGTCTGATTGAGGTCGGCTGTTGGCCTTGCAGTTTGGTTGGGGTGGGTTTCATCAGTAGAGTAGAAGTAGGCGAAGAGGCCTCAGGGATAAACAGACGCACTGCAGTGAGAGCCAATCCCTTGGCGTCTGCAAAAACCACGCGCTTCTTGTTCAGGCCGCCGCTGTCCTTGCGGAAACAGCTCCGAGGCTCCGAGGGCACAGAGGAGGAAGGCAGCAGCGAGGATGGAGGGTGGGGTGATGAGGACTGGTGCGCAGAGCGAAGGCTCGTCCTCGGTGGACAGTCAGCCGGCTGACAATGATGCTGTGTGAGCTTCAGAGGAGACATGGACAGCAGCTGATAAAGAGGTTGACGTCTGCTGAGGCTCAGGCACGTGGCAAGGTCAACTGGCATCACAGCTGTCTGGGGGTGACTACCGATAGCATGGAGAACTCTGAGAAGGAAGGACATGACAGGGTTAAAATGAAATCAGTCCCTACAAGGAATGGTTGCACATACTTCTGATATAGCATAATGTTGGACATGCTCTGACAAGGAATGCGATTCCCAACAGCATTGGAATTTCAGTTAAAGGAGCTCAACGAGCGCACAATAACTTACCTGGTACAATTCATCGTCAAACTGTAGATGTGACACACTAAGTATCTGTCTTTGCCAGAGGGTTGCAGCAATTTCAGAGTGATCTATAAGCAGAAAGCAGGATTAATGAATAAATAAGAAACTTCTCACTGAATTAAACATAAATCAGTCCAAAAATAAGCTGTCTGTGTGACTCCAAACAGCCCCCAAAACACAAATGTAAAGGTGATTTTATACTTACAGAGCCAAAGACTATTCCATCAGATCAACGCCAGAGAAAACAACAACAACAAAATAGAGACGGATCATGGGATCTCTGCTCTCTCCGGAACTTAAGTGTGGAGTTTAGAAATGAGGCCGAACCTCATGTGCAACAGCACATTTGCATGTGGCTCGAGTTTAACCAATCAAGTGAAGCCTTTGTTTAGGTCCTGCCCCTCAAGAGCTGTTGCAGGAAGACAGGTAGAGGCTTTTTATGGAAATAACAAATGTTTTATATATGGCAATCAGACTTGCAGCGCGTACAGTTTATTGGAGAAACCAGATAAAGTGAAACATACAGGCACATACTGTGCAGTATGCATACACTCTGTGCATTTTTACACATGTACTATTTGCTCTGCAAGTCTCTTGGGAGATTTTTTTTTAAATTGCAGGATACTCTTTTAACCAGTTTCAGATAAAGGAATGCTGAAAGCATAATATTAAATTAAACTCCAAATTCAGAATTGTAAGACGTCTTACCTTTTAAATTCAGTCCTCTTCCACAATTTAATTTTCCAAACAATTCTAGTCAACACAGGGCTTTCATTTTGAGATTAGGAAAGGGATGGACCTCAGGAGAAAATTGTAATGCATAAAATGGAAATGGACCAACATTAGGCTTTGATGTTGCTGAAGGAGAGAATGACATTACCGGTGAAGTTAATTAAATCTAGCTCATTATCCTGTTCCTATCCTATCCTATGTGGTGAAACTGGACACGCAATATATCAAATCCAGAGATTTTCCTACGAGAAACTACTGACAGCCATTGAGCTGCAGGCATCATTTAGGTGTGTGGGACAACGTGTCAGTGTCAGTTGGACAACAATAGCGGCACTGTTAGCGACTGTTATTGTAAAGTTGATGTAAAAGTTGATGTGATGTTGTTAGACCTATCCATAGATCTGTCTATCGTCGTCTATCACGATAAACTTCAACCAATCAGATCTTTTCCATTGCGAAGAATCTTTCAATTTTCGTTCAATGGAAATAAAAAACATGATCTGTTGGCACTTATTTGTTAATTAATAAAGAATTCTTGTACAGCCGCCATGCCTATGACCAAATCACTGCCATGCTGATATTTAGCACTCCCTCTCGTGATAGTGCATAATTAAACTGAACTTCAGGATTCCTGAATATTTCCTGCATTGTTTAAAGCAGACTGGAAATAACTAAACATAATATGACACTATATGAAACAACCATCCACCGAATTCAGTTTTTAGGATTGTCTTAATGGTAGAATGGACATCATTAGTATAGTGTTATGTGATGAATTATGATATTTCACATAATAATAGAAATGGAAAACATCGGAAAACTCTCAAGATGAACGTGTTGTCTGCTTTCCCATTGGTACTTTTACAGTAACAAAGTGAAAATATCTAATATAAATAGCTGAATGCATGTTCAGGCTAAGACCAGTGTTGGGAGTTTTCACCATACTGCCCCAGGCAACAATAACAAAACCAGTTTTTGAACATTGGATAAGGCTCAGCAGCTAACTGACAAAATATTTAATAAAAGAATTTCTAGGCGCTGCCCAGGGTTGGTTACAGAAACTGGATAATTCATGACAGGCCTAGACAATCAAATGCTATTGAGTGAAGTCTTGTAGAGAGGTTTGTATCAGGGCCCTCCCTGTTCTTGGCTTCAGCTCAGACATACAGACCGCCAGGTTTGGAAATGATGTTCATGATGTGGTTCCTTTGCACATCACATTTAATAAACATAGACTGCATCACTCTTTGACCTTACTTAAGGATTTTTTTGTGCAAATAAGAAATCCTTATAGGCAATATGTTCAAATGACAGAATAAAATACCCATATTTTATGTGCGTGGTGACTCAGCCTCTTCTTGTGCCTTTCATTATAAGCAAGTCAGAGAGCAGAACTAGGAGTCATAAAGGCCATGCACTTTATACACAGTGTGTATACCTGCATTCCGACAACCCTTCATGCCTTTCATACAGACTTTTACTGCTGAGGTGAGGTCACACCACAGACCAATGAGTAATGCTTCACACATACCTTCCGCTGCCGTCACTTTATCTGTCTTCTTCAGTCTGGCCTGTCTATCAGGCAGCATCTCCCAGGGTAGGACATGCCAGGCAGCTCCCGATGATGTCACAATGAATAACAATGGGATAAGACAAGGCTGTTGGTATGTGTGTCTGTGTGTAAAGGTGATGGGATCTCCTTTTTTTGGTATTGTTTCGTCCCATGCACTTGGTCTCGGTAGGTGTGTATTAATTGCTTTAATTACAGAGAAATATGAAGCACAAAATTGTGTAAGTGTAAATACGTAAATGCATAAATAAATAATAAATAGATAGATATTAGTAAGTTAATTAGTAGTTCTACAGGTATTTGTTTCTATATCTCTTTATTTATTTATAGAAATATGGAAATAAATAATTGGAAAAATACATAAATAGCCTCTTTCATTACAAAAAAATATGTATTTATTTATTCATTTATTTATTTTATTTTCACTTTTTACACTTTTACACTACATTTTTGTCTTTCATAGGGAAAATTAGTTTTGCAAGTTTATAAAAGCTACTTGGAAAAAAAAAATCATTCACTACTATTACTACTGCTGCTACTACTACGGGACTTGCAGTACTAGCACTCACTTCCCCAGTACTGTGCTAGGGGATAAATTGGGATGGCATAAACTATGATGATGCTAATTAATCCTTCAATACACACATAGCAAAAGATAGTATATCGTCAAGTCATTGAAGAAGGGGTCATTCAAGAAAAAGGTAGTTTTGCTGCTTGTTTGTTAACTGTATGTTTGTTGCCATGGTTAAAGCGGTTTGGCTTTGCGCCCAGCGTATGGATTTAGAGCAGTGATGAAACTTGAGTCGAGCCGCTTTCGTACAACTGATGTTGAGCAAGACAGCTGAATTAATATGGCTTATTCTACCACAGGCTGTGCACAGAGTGCTTTAGCTCATTTGAGAATGTGCCACACTTGATCCGATCAAATCAGATTAGAGCGACACATGTTTTAAACTCTGTGTTGCCAGTGAATGCTTTCTTTACGACACCAACGAGCAGAAAGAGCCAAAGCCTATTCGGTTAAATGATTAGATTTGCAGTTTTTGTTGTGGCTTTTGCTGATTACAAACCAGTTAAAACTGTTTCTCACGTAGAGTTCTTCTCTCAGTCACAACTAGAGAAACTTGAGCTTGAGAAATAACACGCTCATCATTTCGAATTCAACAAAACCAACAAAAATCAATTTGTTTCAATATATCTCTGCAGGTGTCATCTTCTGCATCTCTTTTTCTATACGCTTAAATAATATATGTCACGTCGTAGCCTCACCATATTAACCTATATTCTTCTAGAGTCATATTACTTATGCAGTGTGTAACAATGGCTGATACTGGAGAGTCAGGTGAACACACTCTTGTTTTCCACTTCAGTACATTACAGAACAATCTTGACACACACACACACACGAAATTCTGCAAAGTTTTGCCAACGAATGCTTTTATTTTTATGATACTTATCAAAAAGGCACAGACGCTACTGAGTAATAACAAACGACACACTTTTACTTGCTTAATAACTGTTCAGTGTTCATTCCTCAATACTGTATACAAGGCTACAGGGCACGGTTGTCTACAGATTTGCACTCTCTTGTCAACTTGAGTTTACTCCCCTCACACGTATGTTATATTACGACATAAATCTAGTACAGCGTGTGATAAAATAAACTGAACTATAATGAAGTCTTCCAGACGGTCCCATGCCCCCCCCCCAGTCACTGAGAAAACCGTGCCAAAAGTCATGATGCACACCAGTTACCAGATGTTCAATGAGCTCACATAGAGTCATGCATCGTTAATCTTTGTTTTAGCTGCGCCCATCTTTCTGCTTGGATTACTGGTATGTCTGTCTGTCTGTCTGTCTCTTGATCACGTATGTCACGGTGTACGGAATCACCTAATCTTTTGTCACTTTGTCATAGCAACACGCTCTCGTAAATACACCTCCTGTCACTAACTGGCACTAATGTCTCCATAACACATTAGGAGTACATGTTAGCTGAGCTAAGCTCAGCTGTTTGTTCACACACAACAGGGAGCTGTCTGAGGTTAGCTGTTTATACTCGTGACAAAACAAATTAGGCCCTCATTTGCATGCTTTTGAAAAGCTTTTAAAGACTTTTAAGTATGCAAAAACCTGAGGGAGGGGGGCGCAGTGATTTGAGTTGGGCTTACCAGCCGTGTGTCCACATGAAAGAAAGAAAGGCAGAAACTGACTGCCTTATAAGTCTCAAATAGAGTTTTTGGAGTTTTATAGCACATACTTATAAATAAGTATAAATATCAATAAATAAATATGAAACTGAGCCACATGTCATACAGGTGAATCAACAGTCATTACAAACAGACGTTCACCTGTGAGCTCACTGCAATGTCATCACCACCAGCAACTGTGCATTTATGGGTCTTGCTTCTTTCCTTACTTGTTTTCACCTCGTCTGCCTCTTTATGACACGTGCATAATGATCTCATGTCTGAGGAAACGCACTGTCCTACTCGAGCCTCGACATGAATGTGAAGATCTGCTGATGGAACACGATAATCACACGCCTCACAGTTGTCAAAACATCCACATTAATATGGGTGTTCCTAAAGGTGGATTAGGAAACAAACCTGCAAGCAATTAAAGAAAAGACACACATTGGCTGAACTGTTATGTTTTATGTTTGTGACTTGTTACATATTTTACCTTTTGTGGACAATGTGGATGTTTTGTAACACTGACAGACTTTTATTCCACACGAAAGGCATGGCTGTTTTATCATTTTATCGCACAGTGACATGGTTCATGCCAGCTTTTCGTGATTCTTGCTGGCGGAAAACATCACATGCTGACTTAAATGGTTGTTGTTAAAGATGTTGATGTTGATGATGTTTGGTGGAAGTCTATATATGTAATTAGCTGCAGTTGGTTGGCAGCAACCAATTGAATTCCAATTTAAGGCGTTCTTATAGTTGGATTTTGATGGATGAAATGTCTTTCTTGCCTGTTCCATTTGTAGTAACAAATTACTAGAGAGATAACAAACTAATAAAACAACCTAATTGATCATCTATTCGTGCTTTAGGTTATTCAATGACTGTTTAAATACACTGCTGCGAACCAATTTGTCAGATACGCGGCTTAAAATACTTTTGAAGTTTTAATTCGAAATTTAAAATGCCTCCGACGCTTTTTAAGACTCAAGTTCATTCTGGGAAAATAAATAAATATAACTATAATAATAATAGTATCTTCAAAGCCAAAACTTTATTTCTTTTGGGGGGGGGGGAAATAACATCTTCAAAGCCCAAACTGTATTTCTGCTGGCAGAATGATTAGGATTCTGCTTTTAAGAAGAATGATGAGAGAGGCTGATGTAAGCTTGCAGGGGTAGAGCAGCAAATTGCACACTGTAACCCCATTACCACCCATGGCTGACAGAAGATAGCACCCCACTGGACCTCCATCATCATTCGCGCTGACTCCATAGCCAGAAGGGATAAGGGAGGAGCACCCTCCTGTGGGAAGAGAGGGAAGCACTCCTCTCCGCTGCAAGGGGCAGGCTCACTGTTGTGTTTACATAACAGGACAAGGAATTATCTCTAATTAGAGACGTCGGTGGGACAAAAGTCGAGTGAGATAAACAAATGGTTTAGTCCTGCAGAATCAGCTAGTAAGACGTGACTGGTGTGACTGAAACAGAAACATCAACGGATGCAATGTAAAATAATAATAATAATAATAATTTGTCAGTACAAACCACTACAAACAGCAAAGACGACGGACCTACACAGTTCATATTCTTGTGTAAAATGTCACAGCGTTAGAAAAGAAAGACCTTCTTGTTATGACTGCAAATAATAAAAATGAATAGGGAGTGAGAAGAAGAGAATAAAAGTGTCCAAACATTTCAGTACAAACTCTATTCAACCAAAGTTCTGCTGAACTTTTACTGACCTCAGGGCGAATTCTATGCCGTTTGTGACAGCGTTGTGAATAACTCTACCTTGAATAAATCTAACAAAGCAGTGTGAGTGGATTATGTCTGGAGGTACCTTTGCTATTCTCACTTCTGTAATCCCATCACAAAAATAGGACTCTAACTTTGTATATGCCCTGTTCTGCAAAAACTGATATTACTCTGCATTGCATACATCTCACGTCCACGCCCTCGCTCTTTAAATGATTTTTTAAAGCTCCGGTGTAGTGCGCAGTGGGGTGTTTGACCTCTTCTTCAGTGGAAGAAACCTTCTTCAAAGCTTGGTATCTATATGATCATGGCTGGTCCTTAATGCACATTGTATAGCGTATATTGTCCTTTCTGCATTTTATGATGAAGTGGCTTTTCTTCTAAGATCAGACAAGGAAAATAACAATAGTTAAAGTTTACTGTATATTTATTATGTTAGATTGTTTGTTGTTATAATATTTCAGTTCAAGTTTTTTTCTCTTCTTCTTCATTTCAGGAGTTATTCAATCTTTCATGGAAACAGCAATGTAAAATGTCTCATGTAAGTGTCATGTACCTGCAATAAAAAAAAAAAAAAATCAAAAAGGAAACCTCTGTGAGCATTTATGAAATCCTAAATATGTTATCCACCTTCAATAGAATGCGTTCATAAGGAAATGTCTCAGATCGTCCCAGAAATATTTACTGTGATGTGTTACCTATATCGGGCGTGTTTTAAGCCTTTGAATTTCCACATCATACTGACATGGAATATAATCAGTGTCTCCTTGGAGGTTAGGAAATCTAACATCTAAGATCTTCTAATGTGATTCTGTCATAAAAATGTAAAGCTTAGTGGTAAAATCTGACAGATATAATCTGTATGTGACAGGTTACATTCAGCGGGCTGAATAAAACAGTGAATGCCAGCAGCATTTTTAGCTGAAAGAGTACAGGGAACTCACGATTAACTGGCGAGATTGGCACCGCCGCCTTACCACAATATTGAAATCAAGATGTGGAATATTAAATCTATTTTGCAGCTGGCTTTGTGGGGTTCTGCTTCCATGTTTACCCTTACGGGCTGCAGTCCAAGGCTTAGGAAGGAGTGCAGTGGAGATAAGCGTAAGCAGCCGTCGGTTTAGCTTTTAGCTTTTGCCAGGGGTCCTCAGCATGGGTCAAGGCAGCAGCTGGGACACCCTGAGTCTAACTCTGCTGTTGTACCGTAGGAGTCGCAGCAGGATATAATAGCAGGATGAGAGAGTCAAGCTGCTCGTTCTCCTCCTTCTCTGATGCAGTACTTTCCTTCCTAGCTCTTTCATCATCTTCATGCTGCATGCAAGGCCGGTCTGCTATAGTCTGTCTATTAAAGATCCACCTATAGGATGTCAAGCGTACAGTACTGTATGCCAAACGGTAATTAATCAGCATCGGCAAGGTGAAACGAAACAAAAGACACAATATAGAAAACTCACACTGCATCTGCGTCAGTTTAGATTCAATAAGTCAGTCATGTTATATCTAAAATGTGACAAAAGCCTGACACTATGTTTGGGCCACCCTTTCACATCATCATCTTATATTCTTTGTGACCTTCCGCCAGTATCTGTACAGACAAGGCACTTTGCAAAGAAAACAGCCCTGTATTGAAATATTGCCAAAATGTGTTTTGAATGAGGCTAAAAGTATCGTATCGGTCATGCGGCAGTCGTGCCAGATAGAATATATTTGACACAAGTTGGAATTCTGTGGCTGCTGGAAGATTCATAACAATTGAAATATTATGTGCATATAAAAATAAAGCCAGTGAAGCACGAAGGAAAGAGGGCAGATGGATCGTCTGACAGCTACGGTCTCCGTAAGACGCAGCGATGTTTCCTTTTAAAATGAATTAAAAATATTAAATAAAAACTAAATAAAAACAACACAAAACGTGATGTAACAGAAACTCTGGGTAACTGTAGCACGAGGTTAACATGACATAAAGTATAGGAAACATGCAATATCCATAAAGACACTTTAAGCATTAATGTACCCCAGAAACTAGCTTTCATATGTTAATACGTTTCTACAGAGTGTAACCATTGATTCACTGGTATAATATGCATTCTTTTGTACATTTGTACAATGTACTCCTGTATACGCTGCTACACAGTGTACGTAAGTGGAACAGGGGAGTTGTGCATATGTGCTGGAATTCCCACGAGGTATAACAGTTTGCAAGTATACTAATGTATGATGCATAATGCAGTGTGTATGTACAGCATAAATAATGTATCCTCGCTCTGTTTTAGTGAGAAACACGTCTTAATGCCATACTGACATGAATTTAGCAAAATACAGTGAGATAAATGAATTCAAAGGCTTTTCAGGATATTCAGAGCAAAGCTGAAAAAAAAACTATTTAGACCATTATAGGAGATATGAGACATTTTCTATAATTCTACAGTCTATTTTTGACTAGTCCATGAAAGGGAAGCGATCAGGAAAACCCTCTTCATAAGATGAAATCTTACTCTAATTACTTTTATTAAAGGCAAATCCAAAACTAGGCTTTCCTTCAGCGCACTGGCACATGCTCATTTGAAAGCATCACACAGTCTCAGGGTTGACTTGAGAAACTGACACCAACAGTGGGAAAACTGAGACACTGACACCGTCATGCACCAGATTTTCAGACAATGGTCCATTATCCTTCCGGACTTATGTAATAATGCCATTGAAGTGATGCTAAAAGGCCAAATATGTTCTACAAAACATCTTTCCCTGGCCTGCACATTACACCAACAACACCTGCCTCCTCTCCTTTGACACAAGACTATATATAGATAGGAATTCATTTTGCTGATGCCACATCCTCACCTTGCTATTGGTGCGTCACAACAGACACCGGGATCTGTCAGAACAGATGGCCTTTGTCCTAGAAAAAAAATACAACTATTTTTGCAGATCATGTGCTCACTGGCTGTACGCTGAATTACCTTAATATATTTGAGGGAATTGAAATCTAGCAGTCTTTAACTGCTGCTCATCTGCTCCAAGGTGCGATGAGTTGCGTGTTGAGGTGACCTTTTGCCTATTGCTGTCCTAAGATGTTACTTGGGCACCTATGGATATCCCGTTACAGTGATTAGGTTTCACAGTTTTCCTGTTTTCAAAGCTGGATTCAAGACAGCAGCCATTTTAAATTTGATTTAAATATTAATGTCCTGGGCCGTCCACCTCAGGCACACCGTATTCCACGTCCTGCCCGTCGTGATAGTAGTTAGATCAACAGCAAGTTGTTCATTTCGAGAACTTCACTGCTTTTTTTCAGAGGTCAGTGATATTCCAAAACCAGATGTGTCCTAATTTACAGACCACAGGAGCATTTTGCTCAACAGCTGTTAGAAGTGAAACATTTTCTGCTGGGTGTACTTTCACAGCTGGAGAGGAAATGGACCGGTCAGGTGAATCCAGGTGAAAGTTAGCAACCTTTATGGCTTTCATCTATCAAATCCAAATGAATCTTCTTGATGGAAGATATCTGAAGAATAGGGAACGGCAGATCAGTTTTTACACAGATATAGTACAAAATTCATCCTCAAAGCAAGACGTCCTGATTTAGATTGATTGAAGAATATAACTTTGTGTTGTGTGTGTATATATATATATATATATATATATATATATATATATATATATATATATATGTGTGTGTGTGTGTGTGTGTGTGTCTATACACCTTTTTTTTTTTTATTTGTTTGCGAGCGTGCCAGCAAAAGAGGTCTTCTCAAAATGAATGAACCACATCTCTACTCCCCCTTGCCTAATTTACAGTGGATTTGCTTATTTTAGCTGGACGTTGTCACGTATGCAGTCTCTCCTAGCACCACTTGAGGGCAGTGGAGCATCAGTCATAGCGATTCCAAAAGCCCACTTTTCATTCTGCATCATTAAGTTCCTACACAAAGCATAAGCACAATAAAAGCCTCACTCTACCTTCTTCATTACGAATAGCAAAACCCACACTGGCTTGCGGCCCACAGGTGTGTTTGTGGCTTTGGCTCCGGCTCAATCAGCCTGATAGAACCTCATGAAATGCTTTCCACAAACGCAAGCACTTCTGTAACCTTGGACAGAATATCAGCAAATGATGTATGTTGCTGAGAACTTTAACAACTGGAGTAGGTCCTTTGCCAGCCACTTACTGCACCTTGGGCAGTAGTCTGGCAACTAGGCAGTTCACAAACTGTTATATTCTCAGAAATGAGCTAGATTAAAGAGTCAATGTTCTGTTTTTCTTCTTCTTTCTTCTGTTATTGACCTATAGATGTTCTTGCGCTGGCTGTGCTATATTAGAAACTACAACCTAGCGAAGTGAAAGCATTAATACATTATGTAAATAGAAAATTAAGCACCCCAGAGCATGTCTCATATATGCTGGTGAAGAAGTATGAGACATAGCCCCTGGTGCTAGAGTAGAACACACAGTCTCGAGTGCATTGGTATCATACGCCACTGTTCCTGCTCCTGCTCCATACCGTAGGTGGAATGCACATACAGTATTTATTGCATGAAAGAGAGATCCCATGTGGTACAAACGGTCGCATGTAAATAATAGATTCTCATCCCGCAGAGCACCAGGAGGAACGCAAAATCTCGAGTGCTATTGCTCATTTCGACCCATTTTGTGATTGCATAATGCAGTATGTTGACCTTGAAGGGGGCAAATTGGGATAGCTTATTTCCTATAATGCATGTCATGATCCCATAGGAACTATGTGGTGGAGTCCTGTAGGGATCCAGTGGAATTTTGCATTATTGAAAGGCACCGGTGCTTCACTCAGAGGGAAGGTGTGCACAATTAATTAAACACTGTATTAACTCTGACGAGGTTAGCATGCACAAAAATCTTTGGTCTCACGGCATACATAAATAAAGCAAGAGAATATCTCATTTGAAATACTTAACACAAGCAGTAAACACCATAGGTTTTTAATTTAGCTTGTCTATGTTTGTCTATAATTTAATGTTTTCTCACAAAAAAAGAAAAAAAGAACGAGAATCAGTTTTGTGACTGTCCCTCAAGATAATTTTTCAGTATCCCAAAAATAAAAATTCTTGCAATCATGTCAAGACTGTAAATCTTGTAACATAACCCCGGGTAAGAGAGAAGGATGCTGCAGAGAGATTTAAGCAGCTGGGCACAAGTATGTTCTGAGCAGTAATGCAATCTGTTGAACTAATATATCTGATGTTGCTGTTTTTTCCGTGTCAGTGTGAGTAAGTCATCCTTCGCCTTGAAAAAACACAGTCAGATTCGAGCTGCTTGCGACCGAACGAGATGGTGAGCGGATGAGCCACGCAGTAGGCAGCAGAAATGGTATTAAAAATTCTTCACTACTTCCTCATTCCCTGTGATGGCGTTTGATCTCACCCTTTTATTCCTTGCACCCTCGTTTATCACCTCTTTCGCCTTGCTCTCTCTCTTTTTACGTAAAAGAAGAAAAAAAATTATTGTGCACTTCCAGGGTTATCAAATGGACTTTAATCATCCAAGGATCAGGTGAATTCCAGTAATATCTAGGCTCCTTTTGTTTGGTAATGGACAGGTAATTCATTCTTTGGATGAGCAGAGAAAAAATGTAATTGCATTCTTCCCTGCCTTTCAAAAGTTCGAGAAAGTGGTGGTGATTCTGAGTAGTATGGTATTTAATCGATTTAAATAAATGCTATGATAGCGTTAGATTAGATTTCTGAAATTCAAGTTTGACAAAAAACTGACAGTCGTACAGGGTATTATGATTCTATTCATATGATCAAAAACTAGCAGGTTGACAAATTTGCTAACACAACATCATCATTGAGTGCAACAACAAGGCATAGCAGCCAGCTAATATTATGTACTAGTCTAGCAAGAAGAAACTCAACTCTGTCTTTTAGCCTTTTCTTTCAGGAAGTTTCAAAGCTCTGACGATTCAAAGTCAGTCCAAGATTTATTCTCATCTGGTTGCCTCTTGTCTGGTTGCCTAACTTTCTTCTTAGCTTCCTTCGTTAACATCCTCCTTGAGATCTTCACCTCTGCCTTTATGCCCATAGAGGCTGCTGAGCCTGGTTACATTGCCTGTTTGCTCAGCTCCGGTTCTGGCACGACACTGACTCAGCTCCCAGTCAGCTTCTCCCTGCATATCCCTAAAAACCTTTTCCTGGTTGTCTAAAATGTCTGTGGTACAAACACTAATACTCTGAGCTCACAGTTGAGGTAGCTTGGCTAAGTTAACATTAACTAACAGCAGCTATAGTTCACGGCAGTGCTGCTGTCCACCAGGGAACGTTGTAAATCACAGAGTTGATGTGCACCAGCCTGAGGACAGTGTAGCATCAAAATTATTTAAAATGTGTTATTTTAGGGTAGAAAACGGTTGGGGGTTAGGGTTGCTTTGACAATCAATAACTGATCTGGAATATATCTTAAAAGCAATGACCTGGAAAAAAAAAAGAAAGAAATAATAAATACATTATTCAGTTTTCATTGCGCGAAAGAGCAATATGAGCTCTGACCCTGAAAGTTATGAGAAAAGGGTAACACATTGTCTTACATTTATTTATATAAAGTTCTGAATACCAGAAAAAGTGTGAAATCACTTCCTTTGCAAGTCCTTAACTCCTTGGTGAAAAGATTTTTCAAAAAATGTTATTAAATTATGAACTGAGACAGTGTTTCTAACCTGGAGGTATACTGTTTTTATAAGATAACAGTTATTTTTGAAAAACCTTTGCTTGCCTGCCCTCATATCTGCTCGATCCAAACAAATTAACTGTGAACATCTGCACTTTTTTGTCATCAAAGGATGAGTCATACTGAAAGCACCTCTGTGTCTAACTTTTGACATGGCACATATGCACTGATGGGAAATGCAACGTTGATACAACTCAGATGTGAAAAGAAATAAATGTTTATGGAAGTGGTGTTGAGCGGTTAGTTGAATGTGGAAATTCATTCTTAAGCGTGGGAAGGGAAGTTTAACTCAAGGTCCACTTACCACTCATCAGTCTCATCAGAGTGGATGGAGTCAAGCTAGATAAGAGAATTCATACTACTGGTAACTGTGCGGTAAATATGAACCTACAGCCAGGAGACCGTTAGCTTAGCTTAGCACAACAATTGGAAGCAGGGAAATAGCTAACCTGTCCAAAGTTAACCAAATATATCAAAACCACTAAGTGTTGAGCGAAGCTGACTGGCTGTTGGTGGCTAATTTTAACTGTACAGACATGAGAGTAGTATGAATCGATCTTTTATTGCATGGGCTGCTTGTGGACAAATGTTTCAACGTTGTGTTTTGTAATAATTCATTGCACTTGTCTGTTTGATAAAGACTCATTATAAATAAAAGTACAGGCTTGATTCACGTGTTACTCTATGCAGAAAATGGGTTTAATATAACAGAAAAGGGTGACCCTTCTGTACAGCGGCTTTTCTTGGATCATAGAATCAAGTCTGAAAATCTTATCTCACTTTCAATTTTTTCCGTGGCATATTGGCGTAAGTTAATTCCGTGCCTCCTTCTTTTCTCCATCTGAATTTCATTGTGTCTGCTTAATCAGCCAGTAGCAGAAATGATCTGCTAACATTTCATTTCTCCATGAATATTTGATTGTCAAAAATTGCCCTGAGGGAATGAACTGGGCCCAAGGTTCGGTTTTGATTTGCGATTAAACTATCAAGAAATCAATTTCATCTGCTTTGAATAATTCAGGGTTTAATGGAATGAGAAATGGCAAAAAGGAGCATGGGTTATGAGATGGTCTGAAGGGTGTGTATGAGTGCGTGTGCATATGTGTGTGCGTGTGCATATATGTGTGCTGGGTGATGGTGGGTTGATGTTGGGGGAGGGTTACGCCACTCAACAAAAAAACAGGGTCCTGCATTGTGGTGCACAGTGGCTGTCATTTCACCTGTACTGTCAGTGCAGCATGTCTGTGTCCCTAATTAGATTATTTACTTGGACAGAGCGTTACTAGTAGATTCATCATCAAGATTCATCATTTTTCTCTTCCAGGGAATGGAATAGATCATGTGCAATAACCAGAGAGAAAAAAATTCTCTTAAACTTAAGCTGTAATTGGTCTTAGAAAAGCTTTCATGTTTTGCAGTCCACTGATCATTTTCTACTCCCCTTGATGAATCTTAACTGATGATATTAGCCCCAAGTTAAGACTCTAATAAGGCAAACAAGAATGAAAGAAATAAGGGAGCAAAAGATGGAAAGAAAAGGGTTGAGTTACTTCAGGGACTGCAGGGGGGGTTTCATTGAGAAAAAGCAAATTCTGCTCATTCCCTAAATGAGCAACTAATGACAAAAGTTCAGAAAGTCCTTTTGATTTCATCCCGTCGCTCCGAAGCCGTCCCAGAGCCGTCCCACAGTGACGTGCACAGATATGTCATCGTCTGCTCTTGTCAGTTCAAAAAGAATAGCGGTGCTGGTGTTTCTTGACAAGACACAAATAAATGGAGCTGCACTGACTGCATGCAGCCCAACCTGACAGTTGTTAAATTAAAGAGGTGGCTGTGTTGTCAAAAGGCTAAGACGGCTGGAGCCAACAACCTTTGCTCTTCTGGAGCTTGTCAAGATGTTCTGTGTTTTTATTTGAAAAAAGTTAGCAAGCTAACTCTAGCAAGCTAACTTTGGCTGCTGTTTATCAGTCATCTTTACATTCGATTGATCTTTCGCTCATCTTTATTTCAGGATCTTACCCACTGAATCTTTTTTTTTTTTTTTTTTTTTTTTTACCGAGTGCCAGTGAATTATGTGATGCTCGGAGAATGCGGCTGCTTTGAAAGAAAGATTCCCAAAGTATCCTATTTTAGGGCTAATCACTTGCTAGCAACATAGCATGTCAACAGAAGTTGACATAGTCTGCTGAAATATCTTGGAAACATCATCATTAGTGGGTTTCGCTATGAAGCACAAGAGTCCTCCTTAAGTCTGCAAGCTATAGTTGACTAGAAGGTTGTTGACAGAAAGCAGGTCACAGTTAACACATGTCTGTTGTGGTGTGGAGAGGTGATGCTCATACTGTACCGAGGAATGGACTTACAGGGGACTTGAGAGAAAGCAGACAACATCAAACTGTCCATAAACCACTGAGGTGTAATCAAAGGTGTCTGGTGCAGTGGAAAAAAAAAAAAGTAGAGCATTGACTCACCACTGACAGGAAAGATACTTAACTGTGGTCAACAGGCCAAAGGAAGGATGCGAAGGCAGTGTAAGGAGGAAGATATTTTCACTGGGTTTCAGTAATAATTCAGTGTTTAACCTACTGTAGATGTATGTAAAATACTTGCAGTCCATAGAGGAAGAAAACAGGAGTGCATCCAAAGCTCACCATAATAACATGCCGTTATTTCCGAAGCAGGTATAGCATTTACCATGTTTACCATTTTAGTTTAGCACGTCAGCACTGAGGGAGTATACGACTGAGACTGACGGGAATGTCATTAGTTTTGGTTTTTATTTGATCATAAAGCAAGTATTGAACCAACTCAAATGTCAGGAGATCACCGAAGTCATTGTCATTCATCGTGCGGAAGCCATGAATATATGCACAGTGCCCCAGTTCATCCAGTGTCCAGACATTTCACTGGATGAGTGACAATTTTGACCTGATGATGCCTCTAGATGAACAGTCAAGGGATCAACAAACTCACTGGGATCCATCCAATGAATGAATATCTGCCCTAAATGTCATGGAGATTCATGTGGTAGTTCTCCAAACATGGCACTAGAGAAAAGGTCAGAGGATCACTAAAGTCATTAGGATTCATCCTCTGGGAATAATGAATGTCTATACAATCCATCCATAAGCTTCTGAAATATTTCAGTCTATGGATCAACTGACTGACACTAGCACCGGTGTGGCTAAAAACATAAACACCCAGGAAGAATAGCATTAGAAAGCTGTGCATGCTCAGAATGTATTTCCCGTTTAACACCCTTTCCATGGCTCAATCCCCTTCTGATGTGTCCTTGAGCAAGACTCTGGATCCCTCTCTGCAGACAGCTTTGCAACCGTACAGCTGACCTCTGACCTCAATCCTGCAGAGAACGGCAAAGAAAAAAAAAGCATTACTTTCTCATTCAATAAAGTATCAAAAAAGCTCATAACCCAGGTATTAACCCACATATTGCTTTTCTCTGGCAAGAGCACTGTAAAACGTTTCTAAGGACTTTTGAGGTAGACCACTATGAATTGAATGAGCTGTATGCTGTATTTTAATTTATTGTGGAAATACTTAATAATGCTCTTTCACGTCACAGAGACATGTATAGCTGAAGTTTAGGTATTGAAAATAAGGATCTAAACTCAGCCAACATAAACAATTACAGTAGTTGGTAAACTGGGTGTGCTCAATATGAACTTTCTCTTCAATATCACTTTCTCTACCCACTTTCCACATTCTATTTTGAAAATTATTTTGCTGGTTGACAGGTACATTACTGTATATCACCTGTAGACTATTTTCTTCTTCCGAGGTCTTATCCACGTTTATTTCTGTCTCAGAAATTTCTGCCCTGCTTTTTAAATTGCTCTGCCACCTCACACGTCGTGATAAGCCGGCAATATGCATTTAAGTAGTCCATTTTGGGCATTTACTGTGGGAGGATAACTAGCAGAGTGTCTCATTTAGATTCACACTTTTGTAATATTTCATAACTCGACTTCTGACCTCTTGTCAACAGCTTTCTCGCTCTTGATTGCTGAGACTACAATGATTAAAATTGAGGAGAGAGTGCAAGCTTTTATGGATGCTCAGTATGAATACAAAATTAGCGATGCAGCTCAAGAACAGTTTGGGAAATAGGACTGACAAGGAGTGTTGACACATCATCAAACTGAGACTGATTGCTTGAATAATTGGTTTGTACCTAATTATATTAGAGTGCCCTCTTGGGTGTGTGTATTATTCTGTGTGTGGAGCATCCTGTGTTCCTACGCTGCCTGTGTACTGGGATAGGGGCTAGCCAGGGGGAGATTTGCTCCAAGGAAACCGGCGGATTTACTTTCTAGCACGGGCGCCGATCAAATTCACACAGCAATTCTCCAAGAACCACAATCAAATTTGAAAAGTTTACAATCACGTTAGGGAGCTTTAGAGAAAGAGTGAAGCGCTGGAAGGGTGACCTAGTGTTTTTGTTGTGAGCCTGTGATAAGAAGCCAGCCTCTAAGTGAGTTAAATGAGAAATAGCGTCGGCACAGCTGTTGTTCCATTAAACGCCCCCCGAGGAGGCTTTTAGAGGGGGTCCGAGAGGACCCGATTCAGGCAGTGTGCCAGCAGGCCTTCGTCAGTAAGTGATTCTTCCTTTGGTGACAGATTTGGTTTGTGACCGTGACTTTTTTTTTTTTACTTAAAGATATGCAAGCTCATTCACCTTCAGCATGTGGACTGGCGTGACTTTTTTTTTTTTTTTTTTTTTAATCAAAGCCTTCGTTCCTTTCACTGATAACTTTAACACAGCTGTTTGTATTTCACCAGATAGAATTCCCAAGTAGTTAAGCAAGCAAAGTAAAAAGTATAGTATAAATAAAAGTCTCTGAGAGATTTCTTACAGGTGGATCTTGTTTCCTCGTGTGCAGGGAACTGTTGATCCTATATATAAGTGGAAGCGTCTGCAGGAAAATGGGGAGCTTTGCATTGCTCAGATGAGAGCTATACCACAGAGCGTGACCTGAATGACAATGTTTTTATGTCCATTTCTTTCACTTTTGATGTTGAATGCTTAAAGTGGCTGGAATCAGAAAAAGGAATATCCGGTTTACAGCTAAAAACAAGGACAAGAAGCTCGATATGGAACAGAGACAAGTGCGGGCCAGCTGTGGCTCGGGAGATAGAACGGGTCTTCCGCTATTCAGATGATCGGTGGTTCGGTCCCCGGCTCCTCCATACTGCACGTCTAAGTGCTCTTGAGCAAAATACTCTACGAATATATGAATGTGTGGGTGAATGAGACATGTAGTGTGAAAGTGCCGGTCGAAAGGCACTATAGAAGTACAGTCCCTTAACAATTTCATATGTATGGGTGGCAATATTTACATTTATTTGTGTTTTTGGTGCACAGTGTTCTGTAGCACCTCCCAGAGCGGTGAAGAGAAGAAGAAACAGGTCGTGACCAGGTCGTGATGGATGTGCAGTGGTGTTTCCTGAGCATAGGTTGGCACCAACGGTTTTCTCATTTACTATTCTCTATAATCAATATTATTATAATAACACTGAATCCAGTGACTTTGTGTAATGTGAAAAAGACCGCTTAGATAGTTCAAATTAGATAATTATCAGCCAGCTGTAGCTTCAGCTCAGTTAAGCAGCAGGGCTGTTAACTTTTCAATTTATTTTAGAGTAAGATTTGGTAAGGGTGAAGTCATTTAATGTATTTTATGAGTAGGCCTTGTGTGACATTACCCACCGCGGGGTATCACAGGACCATCACTCCTCCATTCTCAGGAATCTTCTGCAGCCGGATTCAGAACTTTAAAGCATCTCCAGATGGAAACTCAAGTCAAGAAGCATGATCAGTGATGAATAAGTATTTGCCAACCTCCAGAACAACTTATCCTTAATTAGGAGACTAAGCTTAAAAAAAAAAGTCTGTCTGGGGATCTTCCTTTCCTGCATTGTAGTAAATATATAATGAGGAAGTATGAGTAATGACTAATTTTGTTGCTGAAACATGGTGTTGGGAGGACAGGGGTGTAGGGGCATTGACAAATGGGACTCTACAGCAACATTTACAAACTAACACTGTAAGAAAAGTGAAAGGAGGTGGAGGAGAAAAACACAGTGTTCAGTGACGGTGGATCGTGCAGGATAGCTTTTGAAACACAGTAGATTTTATTTAAACTAGAAGTTTAATCCAGAAATGAGAGCGGGGTTAAGAGTTCTGCTGAGGTATATTGTTTGGTATGATGGCATGTTTTCGTTCTCATATCAGATGTACTTTCACACGCGCTCAGGCTACAGAGGCAGTTCACTTTCTCACACCTTGGCAGCTAAATTTGTACTGGTAATTATGAGCTGGGTTGGATACCAATGTGTAATGATGATCTGAATTTCAACTCACCTCTAAGGGGTTAATGGTAAGCCTAATTAATATAACCTAATATGTTATGCTGCTTGCATTAAATGTTGTGTTTTTTTAATGAAGATTTCATCTCTGTGTGTGCTTCTGTCAACTATAGTCACACAGATCGCGTGCTTTGGGCTCTGAAAAAAGCCTGACGTTCAGGCTTTGGCGTGGGATTTGACTGGATGCTGCAAAATGTGCTGGCAACATTGTATAATGTTAACCAAAAGTGTAAAATGATGATATATTACTAGACATTAGCATTAAGGTACAATCAAAATCAGGATTTTGCATAATCCAAAAATCTGAAAAATGATTGGGAATCATTATAAAGTTTGGACAGACATGGACATAGCAGGAGGATAAGAGATGCTGTGCTGCAAAGAAATTTTCTGAGCAGCGTGCAGCGGAATAAATTATGATTACAATATTTCTGATTTGTGCATATTCCTTGTTTTCTGGCGGTTTGCTGCACAGTGCTGCTCTGGCTTGTCCGTCTGTGTGCTGACAGTGTCTGTTTCCACAGTGTTTTTCGCCGTCAAAGTACTGTAAATGGACGTGTGGCCTGAGAGTGAATGAAAAGTCTCGTGGCCAGCGTAGGAATTGGTCTCCCTCTCTACAGAGCTGTTTAGAGCACTGTTACTGTTTGTTCACTCTCGTGGCGTTCCATTCGGCAGCAGCACGCAGTTATTTTCAGTTTTAAAAAAAGCCCTAAAAAGGTGTGTTCAGACAGAAAGTGAAGCACGTTCTGACCTTGACAGTGTTTACTCGCCCTCCCGAAACAATCACGTTACTGTAGGTGTTAGCTGCGAGCTAGCTATCAACAGACTCACTGGCTGTGCGTGCCTGTGTGCGTTCTGCTCACCCTCTGACTGAACTCACCAGAAACTGATAAATAACTCAGAAACTCTGTTATTTCTCTCTCTCCATGTTCCCTTCCTCTCTGTATGTTTATGAAGCCTTCATGAAGGCCCGGCATATGTGCAAATTTACTGAAACGCATTCCACTCACTCCAGTTTAAGACCACCGCCAAATTCATTTTTCTTATTGTGAGTTACGCCGTCACTGTGGCTGAAGTTTGCTTTGTTTTCTTTTTGAACACGCACAAACTCTGCAAGCAATTAGCAGAGCCACCGATTTCTCTCAGATATTAGCGGAGACCAAAAAAAACAGAGCTAAATGCAGAGCGGATATCAGACATTCATTAAAAGTCTAAAAACTCCAAATAAATGCTAATGTTGCTCTTTATGTCCTGGATGTGTAAAAAGCTGTCGCTAACAAGGTCTCCACATCATTGTAAAAAGGTGATAATTAGCATTGTGTTTACAGCTTCTTCCCCCAAGTGGCCCAAAATTTATTATTGCAGATTTAAAATTGCCACTTTCAGTTTTTGTTTTTTGTTTTTTTGAAGAATGTATGTACATGCTTTTAGTAACATAGAGTAGCCATGCGAGAAAACATGTTTAACCTGTGTCCCCCTGAGTGAGAAACCTTAAATGGTTACTTCAAACAAAAATAGCCTGATATAGTAGATAAAATCCCAGACTTTTTTTGGTCTTTATTAAATAAAGAAATAAAAAAATATCTAGTAATGAGCCCTATGCTAAGCAGATGTTTTGAAAAATTAGTATGTCTACTTCAGTTCTGGGCTCACATGCACAGCATTCTCCCTTGGGGTCAAGTGTACAGAGAAAACTTTAAATCCAGCTCTTAGTGAGACTGCTAAAATGTCTATGTCAGAAGACATACTTATTTACCACACACACACACACACACACACACACACACACACACACACAGACACACACACACGTTCATATCTTGAGCCTCTGTGGCCATAAAGCTGTTCCAGCATGGAACAGGCCTCTCTCCACAGTAATATCTTTGTGGGCCATTTATCTTAATTTCTTGTCATGTCTGAATAAATCAGCGAGTCTATGGTATAGAGCATATGCTAATTGTAGAAATTATATCATATTTTGCTGCCTGAACTCAACTCCTCTTATCCTTAATCTGCTTTCCTTTCATTATTTCAGTGTCTTTACTAAATCCCAAAGCATTGCCATGTCATGTTGTGCCATGTAAAAGAGTGCACAGCCAAAAAAATGAGTTGAGTTTCTGGCCTTTCTCATCTGCAGTGATAACTTGTTTTCCAATGCTTTGGCATTGCTTTTGACAACACCACTGCGTTTCATCCAAACACTGTGGTCTGCAGTGTTGTTTTCAGCCTCAACACGTCCACATTTTTGCGTTTACGGTCACTTTTTTTTGTCATGCATACCGTATTTCTTTATCCCCCTCAGACTTTCTTACACCAAGGCAAGATCCATCTAGATAGCTGGCAGAAATTAAATTAATAGTAGCCCCCCTGAGGCTACTATTTACCATCAATCACTCTTTTTCTGTCTCCCTGTTCTCTTCCTGTCTGGATAGAAAACCTCAAAAATATCATGTTCTCATTATAATGTTTGTTCTCTGTACTTTTGCTTCCGCCGTTGCACCGCTTGCTCATAGCACGTAGCGCCACATGTTGCATCGTGCTGTTCCAGCCCAGGAAACAAGCGAAACAAGCTAATCTGTGACATGAACTGTAATTTATGGCGTAAGGCAGATGTGTAAGATCAAGACAGAATGTGTGCTCGGAAATATTTGACACAGGGAATATTTGTATAGGTTCAGAAGAAATGAAATTACTCCGACTAACCAAAATGCCTCCCCGAGCGGCGAGCGGAGACTGCGCGCGGTTGGGGATTAGCGTCTGTAATGGGGTTTTGAGGATAGCCGGGATTTCAGATCTGGAGCGATATGGTGCCAGGAGTAAACACCAGGCAGCAGACTAGAGGATTTAGCCAGCAAAGGCTTCCCCCTCCACGTGGACTGAGTATCACTGTGTTCTAAAGTACACCCATTTCCCACGGTCATTTACTCAAGCATCTCCAGTGGGGATTTGGTTATCCTCTCTGAAAGGGCACTGTAGTCTTATAATACTGCCCCTGCACGAGCTGCAGAGAGAGGCCGGGACATAGATAATGATTCACTGGGAGTGAGACATGAACAGAAAAGAGAGAACTGAGAAAGCCAGATAAAAAAAAAAAAGAAAGAAAGAATGAAAGACACTGAGCCCTCACATTGCCGTCATGTGGAAGCTTTTCAAACCAGAGTGTAAAATACATTCATAACAATAGGTCAAAGTTGGAGGTTCACTTGTTACTTATGTAGTCTAATTTCTACTTCTTGTTTTCAGCTTTTACTTCTACAACGAGAGGCAGATTTCAGTCAGAATCAATGAGAGGTTGATGACTTTGAGTTGGGTCAAGCTTCAAAACTGCTGCATGCTATACAGTACCATCGCCGTCTCCAGTGCCCACGTCCTCCAGACTCCACGCCCTCGGTGTGTAATACAAGTTCGCTGTTAAAGTGTTTAAAGCCCAAGCCAAGATAATCCTGATGACGTTAGTCTTTTTTTCCCCAGCTTTTGGGAAAGCTCCCTGCAGAGCGAGAGAAGACATTATACAACTGTTTTCACAGCCAGCTAAACTTCATGTTTAAATCATTGGAGTGCTCCTTTCTCTAACAGCTATATTTGCAAGTTACTTTGCAGATGCAGCCTTTAAAATATGATGCATTGTTATGTATTACACTGTAATTTGAGCAACATAACCTTATAATCTCAACATAACCATAACAGCCTCCTGTATATGAGCTGCTGCGATAAGTGAATTTCCTCTGTGTGGGATCATTAAAGTCTATCTTATCTCATCTTGCTATAATACCTGACTAACAATATCAATATACCTTATATTTCATAACACTCCATTCTATAAGTCTTATTGTTGTATTATGTCATACACTCATATACAATCTACTTCTATGTATTTCTGTGATGTGTGCAGCATGTTTGCATGCACATACAGTGTCACGTAGGTGTGGTTGTGCTTATACATACGTTGTCCATGTATTCATGAAAATACCTTGCAGGCCTTCTTGACCACACTCAACTATAATTGAGTTCATGGGAGCTCACCTTTCTCCTGATTGCCTATTTCTGTTTGCTTTATGGGGAAATTACATTTTACACATACAAATTTGCCACTTACGTGATCCTTGACACACAATGTTCACATCTACATTACGTGTTTTTCCATGTCTGTTTCTATAATATGGATTGGAATGGAAAGCACAAACCATTCGACGCTCTTTACTTTGACTACCGGAGGATTTCCTCCACCACTGTTTTAAATTGTGTAGTTCAACTGATCACTTTAGTTTCCTCAGCAGGGGGGGGGGCACACTCCAGCCCCTCTCCCCGGTGGTGGTGATGTGCTGTGTTTTATCCCCTGATTGGCTTAGGCTCGCTAAAATCACAGCTCCCCTCTCGCAGCACTACGGCGATACAGCGGCTCACCAAGCAGACATGTTTGGAGACAGATGGAGTCAGAGAGCGTGTCGGGACTGTCTGAGATGAGCTTCACATCTGCCGCTCGAAAGAAATCGGGCCACAGACGGCCGGGGATTACACGGTAGAAAAGAGGGAGTCAGTAAGAGTCTGAGTTCAACTTTAACCTTTCTGACCCAGAGGTAAAAGAGAGCCGAGTGTCAGGCCAGAAGAGACAGAAAGACAGGTCACATGTCGTGAAAGTGGATGCGGCCATGCAAGAAAGGTGAGATGAAAGTGTCGCGAGCCGATCTAGATGTCGACGCTGCGATGCTGTGTGTGTTCAGTTAGTCAAATTAATAACACAAACTCAACCGGTGTAAATGACACATTTTCAAACACATCCAGCGTAATTAAATTTAATGAACGCGCACTTGATTAATTGGAGTGTGTGAGGTTTTCTGGGCAAGCGAACGCATTGGTGCGCATTGTATAGAGCGTTCATTAACATTACAGCGACGCGAGACACACACGGCACACAGCTTTTGTATCTTGGGCTTGGATGTAGTAGGAATATGTCACCCACACATGTGCAGGATGCGTGAGATGAGTTCAATAAGCAGAAGCTATTTTAATCAGGCATATTGATGCTGGTAAATAAAACAGCCGATGAGCTGTCAACTCAGACATCACCATAAATGGAACACCCACATAATAAGAAAGTGAATATTCATATTTTTTTTTGAAGTTTTTTAGCGACTAAAGTAAACAAACAGCAAACAGCAGCCCCTTGAATGCAGGAGCCCAGGGGAGAGGTTTGATCCCTTTTGAAGTGTCTTCAACAGAGCACAGACAAAAGAAAAGCGTCTTATATCCTTTAAGTGATATTGTTGTGATCACTGCAGCCTTGTTTCCCCCACCTGGTGGCAACTATTCACTTCTAAATGTCGCTTCCGTTCGTCCAAAATGCGGTGTGTGATTTATAGCTACTGCGATCCAGGAAGGGATACAGCTGTTTGACACAAGAACGTCAGGCGTGCCTGAGTTATGGAGTTATATATTTGGGGCACCTCTGATTAAAAATGAAAGGGAATGAATCTGTTTCTTTTGCTTTCGCGGCAAGGACGCTTTCCCGGTGATCAGCAAGAATGCAATTCGTTTCACTTTGAATTTAAAATTGCCCCACATGCGGAGCTTTTCCTCAAAGCTATTTATGGTAAGTAACTCAAGCAGTCAACACTGCGTCAAAAGCAGTTGTTTGAAGAACAGAGCAGAACACCACCCCGCCGATTTTCACACCTAAACACATCTGCTATAGCTGCTGGAAGTAAGACTGCGTTAAAGTTCCGAATAATTGTCGGGGCACGTCACCTCCGAAGGCGACCATCAGAAAGCAAATTGGTCTTGTTACACAACAAGGCGCGGCAGCCTTTGGACACCTCAGAGAAAGCTATCACTCTAATCTGACGAGATCGAGTGGTGGTGCGATGTGCTTCCAGTGTGAATTTAAGCAATAGATGGTGACTGTGTTGCATAGCAGCAGGATGTGATGGAGACAATAGAAACACAATTGCAGTTTCAGGCCAAGTGTTTCGAGTGCGGGCGCTGAGGTAAGAGGGCTGACGACATCGGGATTGTAATCAGATTTCAAGAAATCACATCAAAATGGCAAATTACTCCGTAGGGTGAAGCGTAAAGTGTAATGATATGAATCCTTTATATTATATAGCATGATAGCCTGCGCTTGAGCTCATGAATCTGAATGTTATGTATCTTTGGGCTTTTCATATCTATTGGCTCTTTGTGTTTCTTTCTTACCATTTAATTCTGTTCTTTTTTATTTTAGATTTGTATCTCATTAAACTTATTTAACAACAGCTGAATGTGAATCAATATGTCTTTGTTTAAAATGATTTGTCTTAATTAAAGAAAGAAGAACCTTCTGTTGCCGTTAATTTTTTAGGTTTATGCATGCGTGGTTCCCTAGCAAACTAATTTCAGAGAAACTTGATAAACAAATGAGAGTTTATTATATATTTAATTTGCATATATATTTTATTATTATTAACACATTCAAATAGAGTCAAAGGCATTACATTTCTTCCAGCTTCCCTTAGCAGGGCTCACCTTTTCTTCATATTTTTATTCAGTCTGCAAAAAAAGATTCAGACTGTGTATCGCTTAAAACACATCTCCATTATGGTTTTAAACACATCCTGGTCTCAAGGGAGTTCTCTCTCTGGACTAATACATAGTGAGCAGAGTGAAGGTCACCTCTGTATATTGCACCAGAGGAAGAAATGAGAATAATAAGAAATGAGCAGAATTAGCCAGCCAGTGTAGCCAGCCACTAAGAACTTCAGAGCTCCCTATCCATATATCTTAAGTCTTGAACAAACACCCTCATTACTGGACTTGAAAGATCCTGATGGTTCATTAACAACAGCATTAATAAGTAGTTTGTAGGTCAAGCGTTTGATACACTTCATCTTCTGAAAAATGGACCTTTGATTTGCAGAGTCACAACCACAAAATCCCAGGCTTTTCACGCTTGGTGCAGCTCATATGGATTGGTACTCTGCCAGAAGAGCAAGCTCGGGACAACGAGCTACACTGTGACCCCTCACCCCCGAGCTCCCGGACCAGAGCCCCCTAATTGGCTGCTTTCCCCCCTCGGACTGCGTTACCCATTCCAATTACAGTCCAGTGTTTGCATGCTGCTGAGCACAGAGAGCTGCAGAGAGATCAGGCAGAAATGAGAGGATCAGATTCTGGAGCAAGGACATTAGAGAGCAGAGTGCATTTACCCAAGAGGTCTGCTTAAGTGTCTTGTGTTTTTTTTTTTTTTATGCTACTTTAAACTTCCACCATTGTATGCTAACCTTTAAATGCACTGGTGGATTTTTTAGACACACGCATGCCTACCTCTGGTTTTTAATGGTGATATTAGAAAACACACACACACACAGACAAAAAAAAAAAATGCAACTCACTTTTTAATCTATGTATCTATATCTATATCTATGTATCTATATATGTCAGAATAAAAGTTCTTACCGTGTGCACCTGGTGCTACCTGAGAAAACTGCAAGAATGATCACTTTAGTGACAGCAATTAACAGTTGGAACTTTACCCTACACAAAGGGCAAAGCATAGTATAAATATCAAAGCAAAGCTTGTTGAATGATAACTAATGATAGCTACAGCTTATAAAACACGCTGAAATCACGTCGTCCAACTGTAAGTTGGCGAGTGTTGACTGTGCTAGCTCAGCTACTGCCATCAGCAGGTGGCCCATTCCTTGCAGGTGGTAGGGGTCCTTTGAGAGTTCTCCTCTTTGATGGCCATTCATTTATTCATCTGCGGCATGGAAACAGATGCGTCTATAAAAATCTATCCATCCATTATCGGTAACCGCGTATCCTCATCAGGGTAAGGCTGGAGCCTATCCCAGCTGACAGTGGGCGAGAGGTGGGGTACGCCATGGAAAGGTCGCCAGCTTATCGCAGGGCTCTTTAAAAAACACTGAGTTAGTGGTAAGTGTATCTCATATACACTGATACACTATTAGTTTTGATAAGTGCATTTTACTGACATTATTACATGTTCTCTTAAAGCAGGGCTTTTACCTGCAATACAGTTACAATGCTCTATTTCGACTTTGACTGTGGTAAAAGAGCTGAATCTCTCACACCACCGGGAGAAAGAGATAGGCGACACATGAGGGAGTGAAATGAAACAGAGAAGAAACAGCAGGGTTCAAAAACCATCAGAGCTGGGCAACATCTGCCCCCCCCCCCCCCCTAAAAAAAAGGAAAACAACAAAAAAAAGGACAAAGAGAGAAATGAAGGACAAAGGTGGAGGGGTGGGGGGGTGGCGTGGAAGGAGAGCGCCACCATAGAAAGACCCGGGGAGAGAGAGGGAGAGAGCGCAAATAAGAAATCTTAACACAGAAAGGGGAAGATGGAAGTGGAAATGAATAAGTGTGGGCAGTCAGTGAGTTGTCTGATCAGGAGGACGGGATCCTATCACACACATGCTGTCAGTGAAGAAAGGAGACAGGCCTGATGGATTTGTATGATAGATGTGTGGATGCATGGAGCCACGGCCCCAGCTGCTGGGCTTAATGAAATGTGTCCCACTACAAGATAGAGCGCCCTGATTTAAACACATCCTGCCACGCTACTCCTCTTCTCCCCTAATGCAGCCAGAAAGAGCCGACGCCACCATCAGGCCCCTCTCGCTCTGTTTGTCTTCCTATTTGAAAGTCAGCTTTTTTCATTTGGAACCAATCCGTTGTCTCTCGTTCCGCCTTGAAATGAATCATGCCTCTCGTCTGTGCACCTGTAGATCATTGGCAAGTCAAGCTCAATCTAAAATGTGCTTTGTTATCTTTGTTTTAAGGCCGAGCCTCATCTTCTCTTCCAGAGCACCTTGAGCATATGTCCGGTTTAAAATCAGTTTACTCTGAATCAGCTTTAAACATATGTGTAAAAAGATATACAGCATATATAAATAATAAAATAGCAGGCTGTGTGGGATTTCGTCTTTAATGTAGTTGTGAGAGAAACAGGAAGAAGAAAGGATTTTCTTCTACATTCATCATTGGCTCTCACTTCTTCTCCCCCGTGGCATTCATCTTTTCCCCATTGCCTCCTCTCCTTCCCTGCTCATGTCCCTCTGTCACTTCGCCCTCACTCCTCCTTGCCTCTCTTTCTCTCTCTGTATCTTGTCCCTCGGGGCTCAGTAGTCCTGTTTTTCTGCAGGAGTTCAGGGCATAAGGCCAAGGAGAGTCCTCGTCAGCCAAGTGTTTATAAAGCTTTCTGCCATGTCAACAAGGACAAACCGTTTCTCTCTCTTACTTCCCGGATCCCAAATTCCAACATCGCCGCTCACCTCTCTTCACTCGAAGGGCCGGCCTGCATCTCCACAATCGCTGTCGTATGCGGCCTCGTCTGTGTGTACACGTCTGCGTGTGTGTCAGTGCGTCTATGTGTGTTTGCGTAGAAGGGCTCGCCGAAAGCCCCGCTTCCTCCCCGGAATAATTGATTTAACAAATTGCCGGCCATGTTTCATTCCGAAGAAGTGACAGGAGCAAAGCGGGGAAACGGAGCCAGGAGATTAATTAGGAAACAAAGTCATCTTTATGGAAATTAAATGCATCCTCTGATGATAGCCTTCCTTTCCCATCAGTCTGCCGGGTTTCGTCCCTTGTGCATGATAAAGGACTGGGAGGCCTCCAAAACATCACAGAGATGACTGTCTGCGCCAGAGCCCGGCGCCTACACAGCACCCTTTAGCAATGCCAGCTCCAGCTCCCACTTTCATGGGTGATGTGTCTCGGGCTACATCATTGGAAAGCACTGAACCCAGAAAAAACAGCTGCTTGTGAAAACAATAGAGTATCCTCTTCCGCCGGAAAAAAAAAATGCAGTAAAACAAAAGCCTGCATAAAAATCAAGCTCATATCTCGCACAGCCAGCCACTGCATATGTGCATGGCACTCTATACGGCATTTGGTATAACAAGCTCTCAAGAGACAGCACATCAACTGCATGAGCGCGCATGGTGAAACTGGTATCCATTAAGTTTAGTGCATACTTTCATGTGACACCGTGCCCTTATGATTGTAGGTGTTCTCCGTTCGCCGCACGGCTCTTCAGCGAGCAGAGCTGCGTGCAAATAGCTGCACATCACGACTGTGATTCTTGGTTGAGTATGCCTAACCTGCCTGATTTTACTGGTTGATCACAATGTCCGTCTCAGAGAGATTTGATTTAATTTGTCAGGGAGGGCGACTCAGCCACAACAGAAAGCCCACAGGAGCAATCTGTCTGAATTGATCTGCAGTATCTGTTTTTTCCTTTTCGTACTTTTTTTTTCTACAACGCGGTTTGACAACAGCAGTCATCCACCTCTCAGATTTCAAAACAGATGACTCGAGGAGGAAAGCCATTACCAGAAACAAAAATCAATGGACAATAGGGCACATTCAGGCTCGCTTGAAAGTATGTCATCAAGCTGTGTTTGATAAGAAGACCGTTCGGCACAGTGGAGCAACGCTCCGAACATCATAAATTCGACGGAAGATTACATGTACAGCGGCGCCTCACCTTGATAGCTGGGGGAATAATCAGAGCCGAAAAAATCTAAAATGACTGCAATTGGTTGGAGACGTCCGTCAAAAGTGGCGTGTCTTAAAACATTTAAAAGCGCGCGCCTCCTTTGAAAAAAAGTTCTTCAAATCAAATGTTCTTTGAATGAGTATCATTTCACTTCCGAGTGACTAATCTTGATTTTAAACTGCCAGTAATCACCAACGGAAGATTCAAATCACCAACAAAAAGGCTTCAGGGCTGAAGTTCTTCACTCATTTCATCAGTCAGGTGGTAATCTTGGATGTTTGATGTCGGTAGTTGGAGAAAGAAATCACCAACATGATTGCTTTGACCTGGTACAAGTTTTTTTTTTTTTACTTCTATAAAGTTTTGCTATGTTATGACTCTGTTTGTGTCTGAGTGGTTCTCACAGCGGATCCTGAAAGCTGCGGCTTTTACCGACTTTTTTCAGAGTCTGCCATTGAAGAAACATTTCCCTAACAGTGAAATCTACATAACATCTAGACCTAAAGGCCTTGGGTGTATGTTTTGATGTGTTTAGGTTTATCTTCCTAGGAGCTCATGTGATCATGTGAAAGCAGAGCAAGCAAAGGGCCAATTAGAATAACCATCATTACGCCCTAATCATCCGGGGTTGCATACCGAGAAATGAAAATTAGGATGGTGCTGAGTTTGCCCATCCCCAGGGGTCCGAGAGCATCTCTGCAGCGCTGCCTCCCAAGCTGTTTTTGTGTCTCACTGTGCCATTTCTGCTCATGCTTTCTCCTCCCCACGCTCTCTCTCCCCCACCCCGCCACCCCCCGTCTGTATTTATTTCATATTTTCTTCCTCTTTTTATTGTCCCTTTGCCACCCATGAGGTTTCATTTTTGGAAGGATCTTTCAGGTGCAATTTCTCCCCTGGTGAATAAGTGCTGTGACAGGAGACAGGTTGGAGAAACGCTCAAGTCCGATTACAAGAGAGAAACACCTTGGAATTCCTCCTGCAGCACTGTCCCAAGGCTTATTTTCCTCTGTGACCGAGTCTGTCTGTCAGCATATGTGTGTGTGTGTGTGTGTGTGTGTGTGTGTGCGCCCCTGTGTGTGTATCAATGTGTGCATGCCTCGTTGTTTGTGCAATAGTCAAATAGACGAGTGCAGAAAATTCATGGAATGGGAGTAATCACTTAAAAAAAATAATGAAATGAATCTAATGGACAAATGTGGCTGTTGGGAAACAGAGAACAAAGTCAAAGGAGTATAACAGTGAGACAATGTACACATGAATACATCGATATGTACAGGTATCACTGTAATTATTCCACCCATTAGTGCAGCCATTACTGCATCAGAGGCAAAAAGAAAGGCTGTTTTCAAATCTTAAAATTAAGTTTGATTGTAGCTGGTTCAACTAATTGTTTGCTATGATATGCTATGATTACAGGCCATGTAGAGAAACTTGAATGGACAATCAGACAGAAGTATTTTCCATGGCCATGGTACAATGCAGGGCAAAGCAGTGAAGGGACCACCTTCACCTTAACAAAACAATGTCTTTAAATTTAGCATGGAGTGGCTTGTTTGTCAGAAGTAATTTCAGTTTTTAAGGACGTTTGAAAGAAAAAAAACACTCTTGATACACTTGTGCTGCATACCACCAATGCACTAAACATAATAATGAAATATACTTAGTTCTTAATTAATGTTAATATATTTTGTATTATGTCATACTGTCTATATGTATATCATATATACAACATATCATATGTCAGTAATACATCTAGAATGTAATTTGCATTCACATATCCACTTGTCAATTAATAGAACCAAATAAAATACTTCAATCAACAAGAAAGAACATTCAGAACTGTATTATTTTGAGTCTAATATATTGCATAGATTGATAATTTAGTCACAGACAGACCATCAATTGGAGTCTCCTGAGAAGGTCTATGCAGGATTAGTCCATCTGTTATCTCGTGAAGAAAAATGTGAGACATCAGCGATGTCCTAGCACAGCACCTCGTGGACCCTTTCAACGCCAGTAAGCCAACTTCCGTTCCATTCACTGCTTCTGAAACATGTAACAATACTCCTTCTTTTCTATTTCACAAGACCCAGTTACTGACCTAGATTCTCATCTTTCTGCTGTTTGGCTGTGGCTGATAAATCATCGAATACAATCACATCATTCTCTGTGATGATTAAGAAGTATTACATTTTCTGATTGCGTTCAAAAAGCTCTTGTTCCCGGCCCTTTCTGTAGTCGTTATAGGTTAAAGCCGCCGAGATGTAAAACAGGACTTGATCAAATATCGAAGGCTGGAGTCAAAACAGAAACGTCTCAGCAGGGAGATACAAGAGTCTGAACAACAGTGAATTTCCAGAACAAGACAGCCATAAAATAAATAAAAAAGGACACTAAATGAAAGACAAGTTTTAGTGAATAACAGCCGCTCCAATGCACATGCTCAAACTTGCAAGCACACCCAGGGAGTGAGATAAAGAGACGGGGTGCTGATGGACAGATGCTGAACTAGAAACAGGCTAAATAAGTGATGAAATGGTCTGCTCTCAGAGAAAAGATGAAATGGAAAAATGTGTACAGCAGCAGACTCCGGATGACACGCTCGGTGCAAAAACAATGCTCTGTCCCTTTTCATAGCTAAATGTCACTTCAAGCTAATGCAGTCCTCTGCTGGTTGGCAGCAGGTTAGTCTGAGCAGATACCTGGTAGATATTCCGAGACTTTCTGTCAGGATCAGCGCTGTCTCTGAACACATCAGACACTCAGAAACCAAGACAAAACAACTACTAAATATCAGTCTTCTGTCAGTATCAAACTCTCCTTCTTCTATTTTCACTCACACTGACAGCATTGCATTAAAAATCCCTCACAGTATTGAGCAAGCTGACTCTCTAGCAGAGGAAGCGCTGTATTTATGTACCACATGCAAGTTTGAAGAAGGAGGTTGAGTTTAGACGGTTGGCACATAAAGCACAAAAGCTATGATTCTGGAGACTGTGGTTCGTATTCTGAGTCCTGTGTGTGGTTACATTCAGGCACACTGGGATTTTTGAAAATCCAAAAAAAAAAAAAAAATAGACATAAATGTGTGTAAAAATAATCCCTGTGAGCAAAGAGCTCAGACTACTCTGAATCCTGAAACCTCCAAATTGCAGCTACAGTTAGTTACACTTTGCGGTTACTTTAGCAACAAGTAAAGATGATCAGTCCTTTAGAAAATGTGAAAATGTGTCAGTGCACCAGGATAGTGTTAGCATTTACATCGCTAGCTAGGTTGAAGAACTATACTTGAGCTTTGCTTTGAGCTCCCAATTTGGGCCGAGTCAGCTAAGCTAATAAAATGCTAGCTGCAACAAGTAAAGCTGATCTGTCCATCAGGAAACTCCCTAATTCACTGAGAGCTGAGGCAGAGCATGCGACATAAGCTTTTCTCAATAAGATATCATCCAGTTTCACCATAGTACGCCAGTGTTTCTGACAGTAGTCACTGTGGCTCAGCCCTCCAAAACACACATTCTCTCATTTGTTACACTAGCTGATGACCAGTAAATTCGTCAAAATCAGTTCCCAACGCTGTTTTCCAAGCCGAGTTACTCTAGCCGTCATGGCATTCTGCACAGTGACAGGGCGAGGCGATTCTCACAAGCACTGGGTGCTAACGTGCTGACTCCCCAATACAATGGGACCTCAGCTGACTAAGCAACTGGTATCATAGTTAGCCAATCATGTCAGTAAAATGCAACAGAGAGAGTGGGGAAAAGCAATATTTAAAAGAACTTTCAGGAAAAAAAAGAATAAATTTGCGAACTAGAAGGAAAGGCATTACCGTAAAAACCTCTCTAACAGTTTTCTTGTCCTCTCCTTCGCTAATGAAAACCCTGCCAGACATATCTGGGAGAAAGAATCTCCTCTATTAATTTCATCCCGCTCCCTCTTTATTGGTCCACCTACAGAACCCAAATGAAATAACCCTGTCAGGTCTAATTCTTGTAGGACATTGCTCTCCCAGCACAAAGGACACACACCTGTATTTTACGGAGGATTTGCACTCAGCGTTTCTGCAAGGCTTCGCAGTACAAACCATAAACTTTAGGAAATACTACACCAAAACACACATTTTATATCGGTGGATGATTTACATGTCAACCAACAGTCCGAATACGTTTGAGCTTGAATGCTCGAGGGTTAGATTTTATGCCACGCTGATGGATGGAATATGAGCACTCCGAGTGACATATGTTTCTGAGTGCATCCGCTGTACTTCAGTCTCAAGTGCACTTGTTACTGGCGACTGTTCCTGTTTACCTCACTCTCCAAATGAAACATGGTACATGTGTTCCTTTTTTTTTTTTCAAGATCAGCATTACCAATGCTTGTTTCTAGTGGTTATGTGTGTCTAAGGATCCAGTGGGGACTGTATGGGAGTGTGTTTGGCAAAAATAAAAGTGATTCGAGCTACTGATGATTTTGACATTTCATTCTGTTCCACATCTTACTGTTTTTTGTGTGTGTGTGTGTGTGTTGGAGCAGGTGCACTAATTCTCCGCTCGCACGTGGCACTCCCTGCGCGTGGATGCTGTGGAGGCGTGCAGGTGAGGGGTTTGGCTTCGCTGAAATACCGTGGCATGATTAACGTCACAATTACCAGATGATTGGAGCAGGTAATATCCTCTTCCTCTCGCCTCTTGAGTCTTTAGACGGGAATGAGGGCAATCCTTGTTATTGTTAGGAAAGTTCCACCTCCTTTTGTAAAGCCCAGGGGTGGGTGCAAATCTCCTTTAGGCAGCTCTTGTGCGCCGTTGTGGCAGGACAGACAAGAAGGTAAGTAGCGAGAAAAAACTGGGTCAGATTGGTGACTGGAAAAATGATTTTCTCTTAGCCGTATATTTGTTGCAAAAATTTTTTTTAGCTTGTATCAGCCCACATGATTTCCTGTAAATAAGGACACAATTTGCATTGTTTTCTAAATGCATAAATGTGTAAATTGAAGGGGTCACTCGTAGTGCTGGACCCATTGAGACTCTACACCCAGCTCTGCAGCCCTTTGGAGCTCTGGGCTGTATTTAGCTCATTGTTTTTGCCTCACCAGTTTGTATTTACTGTATGGTTGCCTCCCAGAGGCTCCCACTAACCTCCTTATATAAAACCGTAGACATCTGTTTCTTGCAAACAAGCTCAGACAAACGGACAGTACCTGTCCTGCTGCACTACCTGCCTTGTATGAAATGGCAGAGAACATCCATAAACAAGAAGCTGGGGAAGTCAACCCACTTGCAAGACAAGAAGTCACGAGAGGAAACATGGACATAAAAAATGGTGATTGTTGGCTCCACAAGGTGAGTTATTGGACCTTCACGGTGCTTTATTTAAGAAGCTGTTGCTTACTGTGGCTGTCTCTGGGCTTTTCCATAAAGTACCCCCTAACTTCTTAGGGGGGTACTCTATTCTGGTGATTATTTTAGTATTTTCTTCCTCCTTTTATTCTCTGCAGGTCTTCTGTGCATGTTCAGACTCATTGTGTGAGCTGGGAGCTCCCCGGAGGGAGTGGCTGTGTTTGCACAGCAGTCAGGAGCTGGCTGCCCTTGGAGTGCTTTCCCCAGGGCCTTGAGTTACTGGGGGATTCAACTTGTGTTTTTTTTTTTTTTTTACATTGCATCACTTATGAACTTTGCAGCTTGAATCAAAATCAGGTAAAGCTAAAATGTGTGACCCATTTCGGGGGCCGGATCTTGTGCGAGATCCAGAAACTCTGCATCGGGGTGGCGCTTAACTCAGTAGAGTATGCGAAGGCTCGCTGCGGCTGGCCTGGGTTCGGGTCCCGACCTGTGGCCCTTTCCTGCATGTCATTCCCCATGTCTCTCCCCACAGTGCCTGTCACTCTTCGTCTGTCAATAAAGCTTGGAAAGGCCAAAAAAAAAAAAAAACTTAAATAAAAAGAAAAAAAAAGAAACTCTGCATCCTTCCCATAAATACACTGTTGCACAGTTTACACATAAAGTTAGAATAATTTTGTTTTCAGACACATTCCCCTTTTTATTTATCTTTATAAAGGTTTTATTGTTCTGTCAATCATTATCTCTCTTACACCTTTTCTTTGGATATTACTAACTACACTCCTTCCCCGGAGTTTCTGTGCTTTCTCGTCCAGCAGGTTCTCATGGATCGTGGCTGCCGCCGTGGTCTGCTGCTGACGTCCACCATATTTAGCATTACATGCCATATATAGTCATTATTGCTACCATCCCCACTACAGCTTTGTTGGTTAATGACTTATTGCTGCTGTGCATCTGTGTTCCACTGCTACTGCAATCACCTCACCATTTATTGTAATTCATTGTAATTGTACAATATGTTTGTGTTGATTGTTCTGTACATGTGACATCCATTGCACGTCTGTCCGTCCTGGAAGAGGGATCCCTCCTCTGTGGCTCTTCCTGAGGTTTCTTCCACATTTTTTTTTCCCTGTTAAAAGGGTTTTTTGTGGGCAAGTTTTTCCTCACTCGAACCGAGGGTCTAAGGACAGAGGGTGTCACTCCCTGTACAGATTGTAAAGCCCTCTGAGGCAAAATGTGTTTTGTGACTTTGGGCTATACAAATAAAATTTGATTTGATTTGATTTGATTTGATTTATACACATCAGGTTAACTGTGGTTTAATGTTCACTGTGGTATGTTTGGAAGAGACTGATCAATAAAGTTTTGAGACACACTTCTTCTACCAAGAATAAATCACATTGTCACAATCATTTCATGAGACGAGGTAAAAAAAAAAAAAAAAAATTTATTCCAACCTTATGGGCAACAGTGCAGATACCGAGACTGCTAACATGACAAAGGTTCAACTTGCAGCTGAATTTTTAGATAAGTCTGGGTCAAGGGACACATCTGTCAGTGACAGATGACCACCTGAAAGCACATCTCTCTTTATGGAGTTGGCCACAAAGAATGCGCCGGCAGCGCTCCCCCCAAATTCCAACGAGAGGAGGTCAAATTTCTCAGACACATTTGAAGCAGCCATTGAAATGGGACAGACTGGACCGGTGTAGAAATTGCAGGCTGACTTTAGAGAACCCAGCAGCCGAATTGGGACACAGTGTCCCTCTATGGTGCTGACATATTCAGACATAGTCCGTCTGTCTATCTCTTTCCATGGTGCTAAAACATTCAAGCCTGTGCCGTGTCCCAATTGCATTCTACATACTAACTGTGTACAGCCTAGAATATATGCTACTATCATCTTAGTTACATGCTTTTTTTCCTGTTAGTATCCAAGAAATGAACATACTTAACCATTTGACACTCACAAGAAGTTATGCAATATTGCACATTAGACAGACTGCACCTTTATGATGCTGCTGCCAGTGGAACATCAAAGAGACAGCAACATGTTTTGGCCAAAACTTAATTGGTTTTCAGAGGTTTTTCCTGGAGCTGTTTTTCCAA
Source organism: Nibea coibor (assembly GCA_023373845.1). Classification (NCBI taxonomy): domain Eukaryota; kingdom Metazoa; phylum Chordata; class Actinopteri; family Sciaenidae; genus Nibea; species Nibea coibor. Next base: position 6,843,455 of record CM041720.1, on the reverse strand, counting down.
CATCCAAAGTAGTCTGAATTATGCTGATGTCCGTTAACAGCACACTCATAAATGGAGGGTTTTGAGTACTGCCATATTCCAGTGAATAAACTCAAACTGTGCACAGAATTGGTGCGTATTATAGGACACAGAGAGTCTCCCCTTTATGCCTTTCTCCACGGTGCTGAAACACTTTCCAAATCAGGCCTCTGTCAGACTCATTCTGTCTACATTTGTCATTTGTTTCTTGCTGTTTATATCTCAGCTGTGGACATGCACATACATAGCAACACACACGCAGTGTATATAAAATGCTGTTTAACTTCGGCATTCTTTTTCTATGATTTCATCAGTTATAATAGGCCACTGTTTCAGTTCCATCTCTGTGACCAATGCAAATATTCCATTCCCCCTATAGCAACATGAGACAGCTTAGCGGCTGCCAAACATCCCTTTTTGCAAAAGCTGAATTTGTTAAACGCATAATACACTTTCAAAGTCATATTTTTTCTTTCAGCATAAAATTATATCCTGAAAGTTCTCTCCATTTGTCGGATTTGCATACACCTTTATTGCACAGCGGCTCAACGTGGTTAACACTTTCTTACTATTATGCCTTTTTTTTTTTTTCTTGTCTCTTACTTCTCCCCACCTGATGTTTCATTAACTGAATCCAACGGGAAGAGGATGTAAATTATCTGGTGCCGCCACCTTTCTATACACTTTTGAATAAATTCCACGAGGCGAGCGTTTGAGGGGTGCAATTAAATTGGCCCTGTGTTTCAAAATGAAAGTTTTTTTTTTTTGGAAAAAAATGAAAAATGAAATGAAAAAATGAAGAAGGAAAGAAGGAAACTACAACCCCTGTCTTGCTTTTACTGCACACACACACACACACACACACACACACACAGATGTGTTTTAACTGAGTGAAAATGTGCATAATTGTCTGATGACTGGGAGTTGTTTTAGTTGCTTCACATTGCTTTGCTGTGTTAATAGCTATTGCATAAGCGAGATGAAGTGTATTTTTTAATGAGGAGAGCCACATGATAAGCCCTCTGGGTTTTGCAGCTCTGTGAACACCCGCGCTGGATAAAAAAACCAAAAAAAAAACACTTTGAATGTATAACTTATCACCATGGCGAGTTAAAACATTTAGCGAAAGAAGTGAGACCGTTGATAATGGTGGATGCGTTGACTCATTATGCACGAAGCGTCACCTTCAAGAATGTTTAAATTAGACTTTGGTGGCACTCGTTGGATACTGTACAGCTGCAAGTCAAAGTCATATTTACAACTAGAGCTGATGAGATTAGATATTGTCATAGGAGTCATAGGACAAGAGGGAGATCAGTAAAGTGTGTGTCTGTTGTTGTGTTGTTTGAATGCATTATAAAAGCAGCAGTATCTTGCATAATGTGCAGCTTTATGTAAAAAAAACACACAGCCTATAGGTCATGTTTTCTCAATTCTGGAAATGCCGTTTACTCAGACTGTAATATAGATTTAACGGACCGAGGCAAAAATAACAAATCTGCCTCTCTATGAGGCGTAGGCATCCTTGTTCTTGGCAGCCCCGTAAGCCTGCTCTGTCATGCTGTAGGTAGTTGTCACCTGCAGCATTCCACCGGTCATCAGATGACACTCTAAACATCCCAGATGGCCACAGCCGCCGTCTTCCATGAACCCGGAAGACTCCCCTTTCGCATTCTGCTCGTGTGCGATGACCCACTGAACTGCGACTTGCAACTTGATAAATCATTCAGCAGTCATTCAGCACAGACAGTGGTGAGACTGCCCTGCCTGCTACTTTTGAGCAGCGGGTTGGAATTATTTGCAGTGAGCCAGTTCTGCTGAAACGCATCATAGTATGGATTTGTTCCTTAGCCAGCTGTGAGTGATGCCACAGCTTTTTTTTTTTTTTATTTTTTTTTTATCTGAACTCTGTTGTAGCTCGAAAAAACTTTTCCAACAGCTCATTGGAAATTTTGTCAGGCGAATTGTCTTTCTGCTTCTGGAGAATGGAGACAAATGTGAACTTGTGGACCTCTAACCATACCCCTGTACCTGTAATATCTCTCACCTGTAACAGGAGGAGCAAAAACAAATCATTATCAGGGCTCTGGTGTCCAATTACTCAGCCTAACTGAGAATAGTTACAGTTTTTTTCTCTTTTTCCCCCTCTAAATAACCAGCGTTCTACTAAAGAAAATTCCGAGCATCTAACACGCATTGCCAAACAGGCTTCCGTCATTGTAAACAGTACATATGCAATGTGACATCCAATTAAAGTGTTCACTGATGTTTCTTAATATTAAGGTTTTTTTTAGCACAAATTATGTGGAGGAAACTGTCAACTTCATATTCATCTTTTTACATCTTCTTTTTAACTGTTGCTGTGGTTGCATGCTGGCAGTGTTTGATGAGTTAGTGTCAAGTGTTTAATAATTGCAATCTATCATTTAATGACAGGCAATTGCTATGTGTGTCTAGAATAGTCTTTATTCATAAATTGCCCACTCGTAGAACAAAATCAACAAATGTCGAATTTAACTGATTTCGCGAGTGCGTTTGATGGTTGGTTTGCGCGCATGAGTCATCGCTCTTTGGTCTTGCACACATTTAATTCACAGTTAGGACTCTCTTGCATCTTGATCTCAGTGACACTTCCTGAATGATTAAAGTTAAACACGTAGTTATTGAACAGGATGTAATATTGTTGTCTGCTTCATGCAGAGTCTTGCAGCTATTTTGCTGGGAACTTTTTTGTTTTTAATCAAACACCTGAGAGTAACACCGAACAGAATATTGCTGAAGTGAGGCAATAAAACACAGCTATTTTTTCTCACAAGCACAATGCATTACTTCTTAAATGTGTATTTCACTGTGCAATTAAGAAAAAAACAAACTAAAGTACGACACAAGATTTACTGACATTTCAAAACTGCTAGACCTTCAGTTGAGGTTATTGTTAGACTGGGATAATTAGTATTGAACCTAGAGGAGATCGATGGAACCAACAACACTTAACTACATTAAAATGTGACGTCTTAGCCATTAAGATCTTAATCATCACACCCATAAAAGAGTAATTAAAAGAATTACACTTATCAGAAAAAAAATACTAATTAGCACACACCATACACTGCAATAGCTACAAGGTGTATAAAAGACATTAATGTGCAGTTTTTCTCTAGACAGCTTCTGCATGCCCGGCATATTTTTTTTTACAGATGGCTTGGTAGAGGTGATTCACCCAGTTAGAAAAACACAGTTAACATCAAACTTTTATAAGGAAACACTGTCTATGGTTGCTCGGGCAACTGCCTGTTGCCAAGGTCAGTTTTCATGATATTCACATCTTCCCCCCGTGTACCTTCACAGGAGAATCACAGGAGATGGGAGACAGGCTACAGCTCTCACAATCGAAACAAAGCTCACCCAAAGTCGGTTCTGTCCCGTTCAATAATGCTTGTCATCCAAAGTCTCGCCTCCTGGTTGCTTTCATTTATTGTAATCATCTTTTATGTAGTGCGTTCTCTCTGCCACTCAGAGGTCAGTATTAAAATTTGACATAAATGAGGGCGACAGAGGTTCACTCTCACTAAGTCCATTAGAAAATCTTTGTCTTCTTGTAATTGGGAGGCTGAGTTTGTGGTCAACTCTGTGTACAGCTGAGTGTCACTCATTATAGGCCAATTTCCAAGCTTACAAAACCAAACCAAAAAAAAACACCACACTTCATATCCACTTCAAAGGCCTCTTTTAATCCCTCTGAGTCTTAAGTGTTCAACCCTGTTTACACATTAGCATTAATATGCCTCTACATGATGACCAGGATGACAGTATGCAAACCTTTATCCGCCTGGCTCCTCCTAAAAGCCAACAGAAGGCACACTGTGAAAATGAGCAGCAGATAACTATGAAATCACAAACACTGATCCAGGTTAAGAGTTCCACTGTGGTTCCTATATATATATATATATATATATATATATATATATATATATATATATATATATATATATATATATATATATATACATACACACACACATATATATATATTATACTTTATGTGTTGAGTATTTTTCAGCTGACAGAGAATAGGCTGTATAGCATTGAGACTATATTTTGTTATTTTGTCCTTGCTAAGCTACAGCAAGCTGAAAGAAGGTTGTTTGCAGTGTGTTTAACAGGTTAGAGTTTTGGCCATACTGAGGGCTTTAAAATTCAAAATGTCTATAAGAATTTTGTTTTGTATAGTAAGCTGGTTAATGGCCTGACATTTGTGGGAGCAGTGAGTGACTTTCTGAATTGTGTTGCATGTTTTGTACTCCTGATTGGAAATTATATCTCTGCCTTTAGAATAATAAAGGTCCTGAATGGACCGAACTGAAGCTCACGGGCTGTTACTCTGCATGTGGTCCCGTTTCCGATGGCAAAACGAACGTTAGTTGACTGTTACAGTTACAGTAGGTTCAGATTTGTCGGCTCTATTTTAAAGCCCCCTAAAACCTGGTTTTCAGTTAAGCCTTTAAAAAAATAATAATTCTGAGTTTACACTTTAGTTATTCTACTCCATCAGGAATTTGTGGCTTTGGTTTGATCAGCTTTGACTGACAGCCTTGCCCACTTCAAACCAGACAGCAAGAACATTTTGTGTTAATGCAGAAGTCTGTCATGCATAGTATGAGGCCGATTGAGAGAGAGAGAGAGAGAGAGAGAGAGAGAGAGACTGAAAGTTGTTCAGGACTTTGAAGGCAGTACTCACATATGTATGAACACTGAAACCATTTCTGGTCACTGCAATCAACCAACCCTCACTTTAGTCCTGAGATCAATTCCCAATGTGACTCCAAAGGAAGCAATTGGGGCAAAATCTACAGAGCCTACAGTACAAAATTTCCTTTTTTGTGTGTGTGTTACTATCCTTTCACTGCAGCTCCCCCAGGAAACATAATCCCAGGACACATAGAAGGAGTTTAATAATAAAAAGACTTTTGGTAGATAACCACTTCATTTGTCTAACTAGAACATATTTGCGTACAGAAAGAGGACTGTAGATTTTGTCCCATATGTCTTACATTGGGGTCACGATGAGATTTTTCAGGGCTTTTATAGGGAGCATGCATAACTACAGCAACCAATGACATCACCAGTGCACATATAGAAATGTAAGTAGTGTAAGACTTGCTCATTATTTCATCAGTGGTTCTCAGGAACATTTAATTAATGATGTGGAATTTTCTTTTCATTTGATTATGTATGCGTCTGTCTTGCCGGTGTGTGTGTGTGTGTGTGTGTGTGTTTCCAGTTTCCCTCTCGCCTGCCGATTCACCTCACTAGCGGCACCTCATCTACCAATCAACCTCTGCATAAAAGACCGGCTCAACCTTTCACATCCTGTCAGATCTTTCAGTCTGCCTCGAGATAACAGTGCTACGGTCAGTTCTGTGTTTTTCTAACTTTTGTTCCTTTGTGACTTATCATGATCTGTCTGTCCTCCAGGAAAGCCCCCTCTGCCATCCTCCTGCCACGCTCTGTTTTGTCTTCATGTCTGCACTCAGCCGCCGCCAGCTCTGCACCAACCCAGGCACCCTGCCACTGGCTCGTCCACCTGCACTGCTCGTTCCCTTTGTGAAAGCAATGTACATTTTTAACTATATAACTATATTTTTAACTATATCCTCAAACCTTACACAGCTCCGTAAGGTAGCCTTTCACCTCATGAATCTATTTATTGATGAGGCAAATGTGTAGAAATAAATTCATTTGAACCAGAGAAGAAGCTATCCCAACAAACTAACAGAGGTAGAATTAAGTTCTAGAAGCAATTCTAAATGTTACCCACCTTCCCTAATAATGTTAGAGGTGGGTTTCGGCTAGCTCGTTTGGTAGAGCATCTGGCCCCGTGTACGAAAGCTCAGTCTTTGCCAGGGTTTGAATCCGACCTGCAGCCCTTTACTGCATTCCCCATCACTCTGTCTCAAAAATAAGGCTTGAAAAGGCCCCAAAAAAAGTTACAGGTGTAATTTCGTGCACGTGTTACATCATAATTTTATTTAAAAACACTTATCTGGGTTACCTATGTGCTGTGTCTGGTCTTCTATATATGAGGTGCTACCTGGATATTACCTTACTCAGCTGAAATAATATTTTTCTCTTGAACATGAACCACTTTGTGGATAGTTCACCCTCTATCAAGAGAAATACCAAACTGCAATAGCCTTTTGTCAACCCTGAGGTTATCATGAGAATAAGCAGACAGGTTGTGAATGCGTTGCTCAGGCTATGAATGTGATAACATGAAGCGACGGGTCAGCGAGTTTATCTGCGCGCCTCAATGCTGTCGGCTTTGTTGGTGGCAGAACGGGAAAAGCAAAAACATCCTCCGCCGACTTCAGTTTCGTACATGTCCTTCACAAATCAGATGAATTTGTTTTTATATTGCAGTCATATCTTTTGTTTATACAGTGCATCTACAAAATTCCCATCGTTGCAATCATGTATAGAAATAACAGCTCAAAGGTTACAATAAATTAAATAATAATTAGTGCCGGAATGCTCCATTGAAACACAAAATGAATTGATTAAAGTGGAGGGATTTTCTACTCTAATTGCTTTAAATGACAGGAGACATTGTTTGCCTTTCATTACCATAATGACACAAACAATTTTAATCTTTGAACATAACATTCAATCTGTGTGTGCGTGTGTGTGGTTAGGGGCTTCAAATTGTGTACATGTGTGGGTGTGCTGAGGGGGTAGAACAGTACATTGGAGGTGATGGGTGGTGGGGAGGAGGGTCTAAAATAGCATCAGTGAAAGTAGCAAAACAGACATGCACTGTATTTACATGAAAAAGGTTGCGGATTATGAAAATCCCGATGCTTTCGAGATCTTAAATCGTCCGCAGACTAACATTAGCTGTAAGTTGTTAAATACTGTTAACGCGTCTCTTTTCATAATCTGACTAATGGACATTTTACGCTAAAAAAAATGGGGAAGTAAGCTTATTATGTGATTCTTTCTGGCTGCTGCAAATACAGCTAGCAAGCTCACATAAATTGAAGGCAAGTTATTTTTAAAACGATACAATACATACGACCCCTCTCTATAGATCTCTATAAAACTCTGACAAACAAATGGGAGGCACAGGGGGGAGGTGGGTTATTGGAATATTTCTGAAGTGCTTCCCAAACTTAGAGGTAGAGCGAGCGGCGCATGTGGATGCAAGCGACTTCGGCATGCATGTTTCATCTGAGGAAAGTACCCGTGCGAGCCCCAAGTTTGCCAACTCTGATCAAAATCCTAAGTGCAAGGATGAAAGGGACACAGAAGAGTTGAGGGAGTGTTGGTGCAAGAGGAGGAAGTGAGAGCCCCCCCCCCCCCCCCCCCCCCCATTCTGAGCTGAAGAGTGTCAGACACTAATGCCTCTGGATAGAAGCTCTACTCTAGGGTATTAACTCAAACATGGACGACTAATGCCATGGGATAAAGCGTTCAGCCTCACTTACAGGGGCACAGGCACTCCCGTAGGATCATAGGGCCTGGGCGGCAAGCATTAAATTACCGCAGACTTGCTTGTGCCTGTGCCAAGGGATATACTGAAGGCAGAGGTTCACAGTTCGAATCAAGATCCGCGGCCAGAAGAATTTTTGATTTTCGGATATGTAACATGGGCAAGGTGCCAATACAAATATATAACAAAGGAGAGAGAATATATTTACCTTGTGATGTTGGTGAGATCTGGAAGTGGGCCAGATAATCTCCAATTTCATATTTACACTAAAGCAAAACCATGCAGGCCACAATGAGCTGTGTCCCTTTTTGACCTCAAAGCACCATGACGGTGTTTAGCAAGTTTTAGCACTTGCTAAAATATTATACAAGAGTTACCAAAAGTATCAATATTTCTATCAGTATCATGTGTTTAGAGCACCATAACGCAGTTTAACAAAGTTTTTTCATGACACTTTCCATATAGAGCTGGTCTAGACTGTAATGTTTATAATATTATTTAGAGAGATTTATCAGTTCCCACCACGAGCAAGCACTTGGTGACAGTGTCAAGGAAACGCTTTAATTGAAACCTCCATCAATAGACGATGCAAACCCAACAGACCAGCTAACACACCCGCTTGTTGCCGATGTTATTCAGTGCAACATTGGTTTCCAACAGCTACGTCATTTACAACAAGCCTCCCCCACATGTAGCTCACCTCCTGATGTGATAACAGAATCATGGCTAATAATATCCAAAATGTGTTTTATTTTTTGGGTGACAGAACAAATATTGTTTTTCCTGTATGATACATATATATAGAAAATGAAATAGAAAATGGAGGAGTAGGAGGAGGTGTGTGGGGGTGAAAAAGAGAAGGAGCAGAAGGTGAGAAGATTAAATGAGAATACACTGGAATAATGTGGAGAGTTAAGTGGAATTAAAATGATGATGCATGAAAAATACAGTGCTAGAAACAGAGTATATATAATAAAATATAATCCCACCTAAGTTACAAAGTTGTTGTGTTTGGAAAAAAAACTTTGGGTAACTTTTTACTGCACCATCACTGTGTGCAGATTATTAATAAAATATAAAAATAAATAAAAATTAAAAAAAAGAAGAAGAGGAAAAAAGAAATCTTATTTTGTGCTCCTCTGATTGGCATATTGGCATAAATGCATCACTTCACAATTTAGCATTGGAACTTGGCAACACTGGCTATACTGTACAGCGTATAATCGCCTGCTAGTCTGGATAAAAATGGAGAGGTCAGTGATAAATGGTAACGCCACTGAGATATGTGGTGCTTTCCTCCATTAGGACATTTATCTTGTCTTAAAGCGTGAGGTTAATGCTTCAGAGTCACACAATGGTGATATTTTTTTGACGCTTAAGACATTTTATTTTCCGGAACACTCAAATCTGTCACTTCAGATTCCTCAAAAAGATTTTTTTTTTTTTTTTATCAACCAGCCTCTAACATTATGGTAGCAGCTATCACATACCTAATTTAGGATGTTCCCCAAAATATTTTCATAATTACCCTTGATTTGAGTCACAGGGTGTCCTTATTAATGTTAAGATCTTGCTGCTTTGCTGAGTGTCGTGGTGGATAAACCCCCACTGCTACATCGTGAAATCATTCATGATTTGTCTGAACTACTGGCTTTGATTATGCCAAAATCTGATAATATTTTAATAGAGGGAGACTTTTAACATCAATCCCTGCAGTCTGTCTAGTAGCCGTGCATCAGCCGTATTGAGCTTTTTTTATTTATTGTTATTTATAGCATTCAGTATGAACTATACAGTACTTAGCATCGGCTGCTGTTGCTTTCACGTTCAATCTTTCTGTCTGCTCCGGTATCTTCTACATTTTCCAACAGTTTTCAAATACACTCCTTCCTCGTGGTGCCAAAGAGTTTGTTATTTATTTAGTGTGTGGCAGTTTCTGATGCTACACTTTGGATTCAGAACAATTAGAATAAATCAAGAAATGAGTCTTTCCCATACACAGACGATATCACTTGGGCTGTTAAGAGAGATGCTGAAAAGATGCCCATAAATGCAAGGCTGATAAACTCCAAGTGTCATCTGGTATTATGAATTACTTATTGCTGAAATGTCAGAGAGAGATTAAGGATGTGCGAGCGGCTTATTTCTCTGGCTTATTTTGAAGAACTATCGCTTTCTGTCCTTCTCTCTCTTCTTAAGCTCTCATTGCACTTTAACATCTTAAAGGATCTTCTTCTTCTTTTTTTTTTTTCTTCTCAAACTTATCTCCATGTCTTTAATGCTAAAAATAATAACCTGTACATGATGCAAGGCGGATTGGATGGGTGGTGATACAGGCATCACTGACTGTGTGAAATTGCTACCAGGGGCAACAGTGAGGCTATGGGTGCAGTCAAACAACAAAATAACCCTGACACTGGGTTTTGTTGTAGTGTAAAGGTAATGTTTTTTTTCATCTTTGTAATAGAAATGCAAACAGATGATTGATCCTACAAAAAATCACCGCATGACCTATTGTGGTTCATGTAGTGCCGTCACTTGGGCTCTGTCTGCTCCTTTGAAAGCAGCTCTTGTCATATATAGTGTTATGTCAGAATACTTCAAGCAAATGGCAGCTTGACAAGAAGCATAAATTAAGCATTATTGCCGTCACAACAATTTAAATGACACTTGTAATTTAACAGTTAACAGTCTGATTAGGAGACACATGCATTGGCTGTCAGAAATGGGAAGTAAAATAGTCTTTCCTGTGTGACACGGTAGAAATAAGTGATAAACAAGTCATTAAAAATAATAATAATATGATAATAATGTTTTTTGTCCGTTTACTGTGTGATAAAAACTACATATGTCTCAGAAACTAGTTCACAAAATCAATCCAAAATACTATAGCACCTCACCCTACTCGTTTTATCATTTCAGATTGAAATCAGTATACTCCCATCTGACACTGAAATGCGTGCGTCAGTCTGGCTCGGTTCAGAGAGATCACAGAGCGTGTCATTTATGTCTTAATCAAAACTCAAAACGTCATTTATCCAAAGCGATCCTCCTTCTGTCAACCCTAAATCCATGACGTAACGAAACATCTTTCCATTGGTCAATAAGGTTCTAAACGCTGACTGTAGACAGAAGATAATATTCAATAAATAGAAAAAAAAAGGTCAAAATCATCATCGGACAGTGACAATATATTATGCACTGGGCAGGAAGCAGACTCAGCACATACTGTTGACATTATCACTACTGTTACAAAGATTCCGATTAGATCAGATTAATATACGGTATACCAATAAACAGTTCAATCAGTAAGGTGACCATCATAATGTTTAACTCTCTCTCTGTGTATGAGTAACTGTTCTCTCTTTTACATAGGAAGTAATCTACATCACACCCCATGCAGATTTTCATTTGTACTGACAAAAAGATCAAATGCACCAAATGAACTATTTCTAGATGAAAGATTTATTCACCTTTCTTTGAGCCAGTTAGAGGTGTTTTTCGGTTTGTTTTGAGCGAAACGGTGGCAAACACTGAAACCTTGGAGGAAATGGTAATTAATACGCTGCACACTGTTCCGTTCCTGTACACCTTATCATCAAAGGACTGCAAAAAAACAAAGATAAAACACAGCAAACCTGGTGCATTGTTGGTGTGATTATTAGTTTTTCAGGTCGGCCTTTTATTATGTCATCTTTTGTTTAGGAAGGAGAAATGCAGAACTCCTCTTCCATGTTTTACAATAACTGTGTTTCTATTAAAGCTTTTTGATGACAAAACAATCCAACAGAAAGTAAATTATCAGTCATAAGTAAATTTTCGGGATTGATTTCTAGTCTTTTCCGACCATCCGACAATCATCTGTTTTCGGGTGTAGATGCACGACAAAAAACTGCCTCCTCAACTGAAAGAAATAATTTTTTAGCGAGATTTAGGGGAAGGCTTTCACTGGTTTTACAGTCATCTATCCCGAAAAAATGTCTTCTGTCACCATTGGTATCTTCCAGTGACATTGCACTCTGTCTGGTGTCCTGAAAGGTTCAGTTTTTTTATTCTTGTTCTCAATATACGCACAGTTCCACTTGGACTTTCACTAACTTACTATAAATTTTCATTATTATGCTGACAACACAGTTATGTGGGCCTATAAAACCTTAAGGCTTCAACCGGCTCACGACTCTGAGAAACTGCACCTCAGATAAAAAGTAATGGATGTCACAGAGTTTTCTGCAACTACACGAGACTAAATCAAAAAATAGTTTCTTTTTGAAGCACCCAGCCCCATTTAATTGATTAAGCACGAATCTTCGTCTGCCAAAGTAAAGCCAGTAGCAATTAATGTAGGTGTAATTTTTGACGATGATTCGAGCTTTGATGTTTTGGTGTCTTGAGTTGTACCATGCTGTTTCTTTCAGCTGTGGAAAATAGGCCATTTTTTTTTCTCTCCATCCAAAATAATATGGAAAAGGTCAATGAAGCTTTGATTTCCTGTCTCGCAGATGATTACAATTCCTATTTCTCTGTCAGAACTCCTTCAAAATGCAGCAGGAACAGAACAACATCAAACACTTCATTTCCATTCCGTCATTTAAACTAGTTTTTTTGTAAGTGTGTTGTGTTTTGGTGGGAGTTTGCCTTTATTTAGAAAGCTCTCAGTCATGATTGACAGACACAACAGGGGGGGGTGACATGCAACAAAGATCCCATATAGCCAGAATCAGACGGAGACATTATATGCACGCCTACATGTATTGTTATGATTATGAGGGGGTCTTTTCTGGAGCTACTGTTTGTAATTATGCGGGAAACTAAAGGGAAATCTACCAATTCCACTCACGAAAATGAATTTCCTAGTCATGGGAAATGCTGCTCAGCCGGTGGAAACGTGTGTAGTGTCTCTGTGGTTTTGGAAGAGCTTTGTCAAGAGAAAATAACCCCTGACAATTTCATCAGAGTGATCTTGACTTGAGATTGAAGACTCAAACCCTGGGGGCATGGCGATTGAAAGACTTGGGTATTTACCAGGCAGAGAGATTCTATAGTGAGGTATTATTCCAATGCATTAGGGGAAATGTAGGGCCTAGCATTTTTGGAGATTGACCTAGAGATCAGAAATTTAGGACTGCTTCAATTTTGACCATTTTTAAAATAGCTTTCTCTTTCGAGTCCCTCAACTCTGCAGAAGTCAAACTCATCCTTTTATAGATAATAACAATGATATAACAATAACATAGTGACTTCCATAATGAGCTCATGTTTTTTTTTCCTCTACTTCAGTGACAATAATAACTTCATGATTAATAATGATCACTCTGACTGCAAAGCACAACTTTACAGCCACAAACACCAGAGCGGGCAGGCAGGCAGCTGTCTTCGCCTGGCTCTCCCTCTCCTCTGCTATGTCTGTGATGGAGTGTTTTTGCCCCGTAGACTGTGTACAAAAGTGAAGCAAAATTTATACGAATGTGGTAGCTTGCTCTGTTAATGTAATTTAAAAGCAGATTCTGTGCAGTAGAGACAGAGTGCCAGGGGCAGGGGAGGCGATGCTCTATATACCGCTTCAACTTTTGACAGTCGACTGTTGCTTCTTGAGTATCATCAAATGACTAATAAAAAACAAAATAATATGATCAGTGTGAAGGGTGCAAAATAAATGAAACCACTTGAGGGAAAAAAGACTTGGAGGATGGAAAAATCTTGGCTTCACTTCTGGAGAGCAGTTATTTCACCCATCTTTAAATACATGGTTTTGTCCGGGACGGCTGTTGCCAGGTTACAAAAGCTGCAGATGAGTCGGGAATTGAGCTCAGATTTAAAGATGGCCTTCTGTTTTTCCTCAAGACAAAACGATCCTGAAACATTGCTCTGGATTCAAAGCCAAATATCATGGCTTGACAGAGGAGAAAACAAACTGGGTATTTTATGCAACAATGGAAAAAAAAAGTGTGTGCTTTAGGAAACTCGTACCACAACCGTCCAGCAGACTTTTCTTGGTTTGGCAGAGTTTGCTACCACAGTAGGCATCACCTAAAGCTGACATCATAGTAAGGTTTTATTTTAAAAAAATAATAAAAAAAGTTGCTCCAGTGTTTCAATAGTTCTAGTTTTAGTTGTAATATTCTCAGTTTACATAATTTATAGACTTTGAGCAACCTGAGTAACTTGTGCAGGCTAAAGTTGAATTAATCTTTTAAATAACTTCTTGGCACTCTTGGAATTTTAGCCAAGTGTTTTAATATGAGTCTTTATTCTTTGCACAAAATAATCATCATCTATCATATCGCCATAATATTTTCTTTTATTGCTTTACATTTCACATATGAATCCCTGAGTGTCTGTTTTATATAAATAGTGCCAGTCATTATTGCGTCATCGTGTTGAAAGCTAAGAATTATGACTGAGGGAAGAGCATCAATACATGGCTCATTAGAATGGCTTTAAATGTTTACTGTACACATGAGGAGACCAAAAACATAATTCATCGTGGCAGCTGCAGTGTTAAAATGTCCATGCTGTAACCATCTTGACGTGGCCTCTTGAAGCCCCTCAGTGACTCCATGGTGATTGACATTCTGAAAGTGACACTTTAAAGCTACTTGAGAAACACGTTGCATCACACTCTCGTTATTATCTTTCCACTTCACCGCTCCCCGACTGATACGGGAAGCAGCCCTCATCATGTTTACTTTGCACAAATATTTCATACAGCTAAAACAGTCTTAGTTGAGTTTTGGGAAGTTTTTCTTTGTTTTATCTTGAGTTTTTTCATCTACTTCCTCTTCTTACGTGTTGAAGCACAATCCCTTTGGTCGGACAGGTGATTCACTTGAACAATAGAACCTGTTAGCTCCCGCAGTGTTCGACTTACCGTAGAGATGCAGTTACTTTACAGACATTGCGTCTGTCAAGACCCCCTCGGCGATGTGGCAATTCACATTCTGAAAGTGACACTTTAATGCCACTCGACAAGCCTTTCCATTTGCTGTCTCGTTATTATTCGCCCACTCCACCTCACCCGTGTGGCCGCTTCCTCAAATGGCCATCATCATCAGCCCGAGCTTGCCTACTGTTCTTGCCGTGGTGCAAGAGTGTTACGAAGCACCTGTCCAGACCAATAACACATATCCTTACATGTTTTCAACACATCCCATCTTAACACCTCAGCTGACGTGATATTCCGGGAGGGCGGAGGACTGCAGATATCAAACTCTGTTGTATTTCATGTATCGGCCACTCATTTAAGTGAACTACTAGTGTTAAATTAAGGATACGGTTGACAAAAAAAGTTTCCTCCTTTCAAAATGTTTCATCGTGAGAAATTGGGTACGTCATAGTACATCAGTCTATTTTCAAATCAGTGTTCTGATGGGTTTTTTTTTTCTGAAGTGTGATCATGAGGAGGAAAAATAGCAAATAGTGCACTCCCCTCTCCTCCCGTTAAAGTGTTGCTGAGGAAATGAGAAAGAAAAAAGGAAATAATTGAATTTTGTAATGAATGTGTGTAATGTAACAACCTGCCTATGTGAAACTGAGTTTCTGTGGAGCTGGTTAATAGGCAGTTTCTTTCTCTCAATTTCACTTCTCAGTGTTTATACTTTTTCACTGCATCCCTTATTTAACGGATACTTTAAAATATTAATTTCACGCTAATATTCGTTCTCTCCAGACACACACACACACACACACACACAGAGTTTATAGTAAGAGTTCAGTTAGTGTGAGCAAAGCTTTAACATTCCAGGGAGTCATTTAATTCCGTGTTAAAAAATGTCAGAAATATTGCATACCAACCTTTAAATACTCTCCATGGGATATTGAATGATAAAATGATTTCTCTGGCAATAATGAGCACACTGCACCCACTCAATTTTCTTGTGTGTTAATATGAAGTGATAATGAGAAATCTATCTTTCTTACAGACAGTAAGGTTAAAGTACGAATGCATATAGATATCTGGTGTAGATCTACAGAAACACATAAATACATATCAAATAAAAATACTGTGTGGAAGCCGGGATGCTGCATCACTTTCCCCTCACTTTAAATTCAAAGTGTGTCAACTTATCACCACAAATTTCACGCATGCTGGATTCTGCCCAAAACATGTAGCCTGATGCTCCCTTAAACAGCTGCTGCCTAATTCTGTAATGTGCACGCCAGTGGTGGTGCCGGACAGGGGAGACATGCCAGTTTGTAAAATAAGCACCTACTGATGGACATGATCATTATGAAAATGAATACTTGTCAAGAGTGACTGAATGCACTGAATTTTCTCTGCTGTCTGTCTGTCTTTGTGTCTGTCTGTCTGCCTATTTGTGTGCTCTTGGTATTACAGCATCACTTCTGCACATTTATAAGTCAGCTTTTTGCCACTGGCAGAATTCCCTCGATATGAAAAAAAAATCAGTCTAAGTCGTCATGTCTAAAATCCTGCAATCACTAGTCAGCTCACAGGTATGTCCCTTTCTCAAGGAAAATAACGACATTCAGCACACTCAGCAGGCTCCGGGCTTTAGACCCGGTCATAGTACAACAACTGCTATGAGGGGATGGAATAAACAGCTAGATATAAAAAAAGCACCATTGTGTTGCAAAGTGCACTCGGTAGATCTGTCCAAGGCCCCTTTCAGTGTCAGTTACATCTTATTCAATAAAGTGTTCTCCGTGGAATTTGATGAGTGTGCTTAGAGGACATCCAGATCATAGCTTTCTGGTAAAATTCAGGCTGTCGATGCTGAATGTTTCTCCAGATACGTTGTAGTAATTACCAAACTGCTGCCTGCAATATCTTCTGTGGCAGCATTTTCTCCCCTCGTGGACTTCATGATAAGGTGCAGATGAAAAAAAAAAAAAAAAAAAACAAGAAATCTTGACCATGCACCTAAACATTAGGAAAGAACAACTGTTCTGTGAGTGAGTGAACATTTTATGAATTATGTTCAGTATCAACATTTTGCCAGATATGTAAGCAAACAACATATCTTAATAATGTAGTTAAAATTTGATCTGGGTATGATTTTCGTATCTATCTATCTATTGTGTTTAAACAAAATGAAGTATGATAATATGTTTCTGGATTGTTGTACTGACACATGAATTTTTATATTGCTTACAAACAGGATGTCCACTGAGATATACTGTTGAATCCGGTTCTTTTTATATGTTGGTACACCGAAGCGGAAATGTTCTACCCAACCATGTCAGGGATATCTCAAATGGTTTTGACATTTGAGATTGATCTTTTTTTTTTTCTTTAGCCAGCAGTGAGAGAGGGTCGCCCCTCAATGCCTGACATGAGGGGCTATGTAGACTGGAAAGAACCATCCATGGCAATCTGATACAAGGTGGTTCTGTACCTTGTCAGGCAGAGTGTAGCCACAGTGAGTCACGATACTGAGACAGGTTTTCTTACGGAGGGCCCTTTCTACTCTTTCTAACACAGCCATTTGGGTTACTGCATAAATCACCTCTAAGTCGCCTTAAGTCCAAATCCTCATGAGCTTTGAATGGCGTCTAGCAGTAGGACTGTGGGATTGCTGAAAATTGAATTTTAGTTCTGCGGATTTACTTATTGTTGGGGGTAATCATTCATGGATTTGGTTTGGTCTCAGTTGCTTTTTTTATTTGCAGTAGAGATAGAGGGATTTTATGTATGCATGCCATCGGAGAGTTATAATGGGCCACTGAAGGCAGGTTTGGCAAATTGGATGCGACTAGTGTTCTGTTTCAGAGTTATTTCATTTCATGCAATAAACAGCAATAATGATCAACAGTGGTAGCCATTTGATTTGAATAATTCCGAGGGTCATTTGTTTATGCCATAAATTAAATAATGGACCTTGAAGAATGAAGAATATTTGCGATTATGTGTCCTGAAATGTGGAGAAAAGAACACTGAAAAAGTTCTTGGAAGTCACCTGATGATCTATTCATGAAATAAAGATGGTGATTTATCAGCTCATCAAACACTTACACAACAAAACATGCAACGATGGCGCGCCTTTCTCGGCACTGCAGCGTACTGTCAGGAAAATAAATTGCTATTAGCATAATAATTCAGTGAACTGTCATACAGGCGACATGGGGGGTGTGTTGGCAGGTATCTGTCCATTGGCTGGCGCGTGCCCATTGGCGAGGCCTTTAAACTGACCGGGGCAGGGTGGCCATCAATAATTCAATGGGTGTGCCAGCGCAAAGGTAAACAATGGCTGTAATTAGGGGAGGTCTGCACTGTGGACAGGGAGATTAATGAAAGGGCAGTCATTTCCACTGGTGCCCAGAGAGGAGAGGTCTTTCACAGTGACGGAGGCACTGACAAACTAAGCACAGCCGTACTGAGTGTGTGTGTATTTACACATAGTACCTCTGTGTAGGTGTGTGTGCGTGCATGTGTGTGTGCTTTTGCCTGTTTGCACTTGGACAGTAAAAAAAAAAAGGGAGACAGACAGAGACAGAATAAGAGGGAAAGACATTGAGACATACTGTGGTAGGTACTGCATGCGTGTCTATAAAGCAGTTTATATTAATATTTTTATCAGGGATTTTTGGGAGCTGCATGCACACAAGGTATTGATTTCCAAATACAAAGAGGACAATTCCTTTCCCCATCCCGGAAAACAAACAAAACAAAAACAAACCAATGGCTCAATCCTACTGGGCATGACGGTGATGTTTCCGGCAGCGCGGCGTGCTTCAGAAGCGGCTCTCAGAAGCGGTTCTATTTTTGACGGATGCCGTGACCAGCCGTGTCAAGTAGCACAAGCCAAAAGGGAAACTATTAACTAACTACATAGCATACTCATGATAGAAGTGCACCAACCAAGGAAAAATGACCAAATCCAAAGCCACATGGAGAATGGACAGAACCATGCCTGGTGGTATGCAGGGCTAAGTGTTTACATAACTGGTTGAGGCTTTCAAATGCTTCAGTCTTTTATTCTGTGAGACTTGAAGGGCATGAGCATCAAATTCATTGTTTACAAAAGTGCATTTTGTTTGATGCATAAATAATAATTGATGTGTACATTCTTTCTTTTTTTTAAGAATCACTGCAACCAGGCAAAGAGGCAGGATAATATTATCTGACAGTTGTGTACAGTATCGCTGCTGATAATCTTCGGGATATAAAAATGAAAGACTTCTTGTGATGTTATGCGTCATATTCCGATCCGCCTGCAACACTGTATAGTCCACTTCATTGTGCAATCGCTTGAAATGATGCAACGTCAACAGATGGAACACTGGCTTTTATAGAGTATAATTAACAGGTATGTGGCCAAACTACTACTTTAACAACTTATTTCCATACAGCACATTAAACATTTTAATGAGAGAACAACAACTCTGTAAGATTTTTAACTGAGGTTAATCATACTCCACATGCCAGCGCACATAAACTACGTTGTTCTTTAACGTAACCTTTATACATAGACCTGCATCCGCAACTGCAGAGAGAATCAATCCGAATTGTACTGTTTTATCAAAAGGTACTCTCTGACATATTTAGTGAAAGTATAGTTATATATAGTATCTTTTAATGTATTTAAAATTAGTGAGGGGCAGCACAGTGGCGTGAGCACAGTTAGCACTGTCGCCTCACAGCTGGAAGGTTTCTGGTTCGCATGCATGTTTTGTTTTCCCAGGGTCTGCTTTGGTCTCCGGGTCCTCCCACAGTCCAAATGCAGGTTAAAAAGGTTAATTGGCGTCTCTAAATTGCCTGTAGGTGTGAATGTGAGTGTGAACGCTTGTCTGTCTCTGTGTGTCGGCCCTGTGATAAACAGCCGACCTGTCCTGGATGTACCCTGCCTCACGCTCACTGCCAGTTAAGATCAACGCCAGCCTCAGACGAGCCTGATAAAGCCACGTGGTTGTGGAAAATACATGGAGGGATAAAAGTAGTGTATTGCAGTTGTGCTCATCTTAAACCGCATAAATTGATTTGGCAGTATTAAAATAAGATATCGTGAAACATGTCGAAATGCTACTTTTTTTCCCCCATCATCACTACACGCTACACATAAACTAGCCTTGTTGATTTGCTGTCTTGTAAAAGTAGTTATTACTGTGAAGAGTGTGTTGCAATTTCAGATATTTTTGACTTTTTTTTTATATTTCTTTGGCTGGATTGAGGGTTTTGAGTAGCTTTGGCGTTCACATTTTTACAAATTCAGTGTACTGTGTAGGACGCTACTTCCTTTTCATTCTTTTCTCTCTCTGTCGTGCTCTCTCTCTCCTTCGGGCGTCTTTTGTTATTATTCACCCATGATTTCACTAAATCATGTTGTTTTGACAAACGCACTTTCCAGTTCCATAAAAGCAGATATTGATTTTTTTTTTTTGTCACCTCTCTGTTTGTTGTTACTTTGTTTTGACACTCCTCCGTTCAGACCCATGTCTCCTTGTCCCTGTGTGATTCCAGAGGCAGTGTGCTTAACTGTTCAACTATCTTTAGCGCTGATGATGATGACGACGCGCGCAGTTAGACAAAGAGGAGAGAGAAAGATACACAGAATGAGGAGGTAATCTGCAGGAAAATTCACCCTCGTGGATCTGGAGGCATCTCAGTATTCAGAGCACTTTGCCCTCACCTTTTTTTTTTTTTTTTTTAAAAAGATGTTTAATTTAAACAGCAGCTTGTTCTTGTTTGCCCTGCTGATTAAGCCAGAAAGAACATCCTCCATATGACCTTGTCTCTTCTCACTAAGACTTTCATCAAACTGGAAACATGGCTGACCAAGCAACCGCTTCAAGCCACTCAGCTCAGTTCACTCCAGCAGAAATGTGCGCCTCCCGGGAGATTAAGCGATAGAAGAGTAATGGCAAAGGAAAAAAAAAAGATATTTAATGGTAACATTGATGGGAGACGGTATCCATCACGGGATCAACAGGCGCGTTAAAGATGTTTAGTAAAGAGTACATGGAAAAAAATGATTATGAGAACGAGGGCTGAAATAATGTAGAAAATGTCAAATTCAGGAATGTTACAATCCACGAGAAGTTTTGATCTGAATGTGTATTTGATCGCTGTCCGCGACGCAGAGACCAGCCCACATTCAGATCAAATCAGGTGCTGCAGCGAATTGAGTTGTGCGGTGGTGTGTGGGGGTTTCGGTGGTTAGGCTGGGCTGCTAGAGGAGTGTCTGTTAATGCTTTTATCTTATAGATGAACTGGCTTTCTTGATGCTGCCGCTCCTTCGCTCTCATTCACTATCTATGTCAGTCGACCCGTGCTCATCAGACATAAACCAGAGGACACTTCGTCATGACACTACTTCACAGTGTACAATAAATTGCAAGCCAGACTCACACGTAGAAGTACATGAAAGCCAGAACATGACGACGGGTGTTCTGGCTATGAAACATGGTGTTAATATAAGGTTGTTATTCTTCCTTAAAATATAATTTCCACTTGTAAACAATGTCCTGATCTAGGATTTAATTTGCAGATTGACACCACTTACGTTAATTGTTGATGGTGGATCCAGTTCCACTTGAAGCTTCATTTGTGCTTCAAATAAAATAAATTAAATACAGTCTATGACTACACTAAAAGTTTGAATTCAGTGTTGTCAGATGGCTGAGAGGACTACACATCCTTGAATGGCCTTTCATGCTTTTATAGGCTGTAGAAAGCCGTCTTTACAAATACAGTTGTATTATTTCTCCCGTTTCAGTGTCAAGTGCAAAATAATACCTACTTCTAACAAGCTTTTTTAAAAAGTTGAGGTTAGTCATAAAAGGTTCAGCATTTATTATACAGTTAGTATCACTTGAACATACTGTGGACTGACAAATCACAGTTGAATCCTGTTCAGTGGAACCAGTGAGCAGACTGCAGGGGGCCCACAGGTTCCTAAAATATTTATTTGTGTTCCGGTAATGATCTAAGGTCGCTTAAGCTTTTCTGGACAGGATAATAAATTCCAAATCGAAGGGTAATTGGGAGAAACAGGTTACAACAGTGTACTCCTCTGTCATGCAGCACTGTAGGGAAATTGATTAAATGGGAGTTGTTCTTTTGGGGCCAAGACTATTCCATTTGGTTTCTGAATGACACAGTTTTGCTCTGTAGTAAATTGCTGTTATTAAAAGGAAAGAAACATGAATGTAATAGGTGATTCGATTTTTTTTGTCATTCTGAACACAAACTCCCAAATCATAAAATACAGCGAGCTGAAATCTCTGACCATAAATGATGTTCTGATCTGAGCTTACCTTGACCATTCAAAGCATACAATGCTTCTTCTGCCATCTGTTGCTTTCCATTTGAGTAATTCTATGCTACCAACAGTTAAATAAGTCAAGTGTCTCAAGTACAATGAATTCCTCCTCACCGAATGCAAGCACACGCTCCTAAGTGGCGTTTTGGGAAACAAACTTTAAGAGCGTTCGTACCAACGCTCTTAGAATTCATTTCCATTTAACTAGCCAGATGAGTTGTGTTCTTTGCTTCATGATCAAGTTGTGTTTACCGGAGCGCAGCCAGTGAATGTCTCAGGTCAATCCCCCAGCTGGGAGTTTGAGCACTGAGATATGCTGGTCCCACCTTTAAAATACACAGCAGAGACGGAAGGTGCTTCATGAATGAAAATTGTGACTGAGAAGCCATAATAGTATTATTCACAGATTCAATTCTTAGCCCAAACCTACTTGACCTAGCATCTTTGCACCAGTCTGTGTTCTGATTTTGTTATCCTGCTGTTTATCTACGTGAAATACTGTTTTGTGTTGACAAGCGAACATTTAAAATTCAAATACTCACTGTCTTATTTCCAGCTTCCGTGTGTGTGTTTGTGTGTTTGAACGGGCGTGTTTGGATATTTGGTTTGAGACTAATTTATTTTGTGAGATGTACTGACCTTCACAATAGAGATTAGAAGAAGTTTTGCCAGAGTCGTGCTAATCTCGTCACACTCGGCTAAGTCACTGAGAGCCAAGTGTTATATAGCCCTTTGTGGGCGCATGTGTCTCTGTGCATGTGCCTAGAAAAGTCCAATAGCTACGGTTTAAGGAGGATTTAAAGCGTCAGATCTTTGCCTCTGAAAAACAATGCGCCGTGAGCCGCCACCTGTCAAACATCACACTAGAGGGAGGCCCTTAAATCTGCCATCACAGCTTTCCAAAGACCCCGTGTTTGAGCTCCCGGCCGCAGGGACAGAAGGACAAAAATGGAAAGGCACCAATGTACAAAGCCAGTGCATGTATATTCCATGATTCCCTCATGTCAGACCTGCCCTGGCTGCATGTCCTCTGCTCCCCCCTTTGGCGATCATTCATCATGCCGTCACACACACACACCGAGCGAGGGGGGAGTGCAGCTCATGTATCTCTGCTGTACGGCGGCTTCTTGGAACAGGCAACGGGGGCCACTGCATAATCAGCTGGTTCTTTTATGCCCAAAATACCTCATCTGCATTAACTTCATCGCAGCTGCTTTATCTTATCGCCACTGAATTGATTTACTGTGAATCACCAGGATTGCACCGCAGATATAATCAGGTTCATGTTTACAAAATAAACCATGGGACACAATGCCTGAAGTGAAAAATTCAGTGGATTGCGAGAGTCATTCGGGAGATTGTTTTAATGTGCGAGCCGGCCCGCTGTAAGTATTTGTTTATGGAATCTCGCTTAGCATATTCCACAAGCTAATATTTAGGTCACCTGCATTGAGAGCATTGTTTGGTGCAACCAGTTATGCCGCGGAATTGTTAGAATAACACATAATCCCTTATCTTAATTGCGTGGGAGTATATATTTGATTGCGGTGGGGAGTGGGATCTAGAATAAAAACCTGCTTCCGAGCACCATTGTCTTTGCGCCTGAATGTCACGTGAGGAGCTGAGCTTGATGTATTGATGTGACATCAGCCCAAGACGGCTGTGGTTTGGACGGGGATTGTTTGTATTGTTAGGAGCCATGTAGTTATTTCCAGCAAGACTGATCGCCCCGCGCAACCAGGCAAGAAAAGATATGCCGCCGACACCTCTTTGTGTTTTTCCCTCTTTTATTCCTTTTTCAGCTGCTGCGCATTCCCCCCGCCTTAACGCCGATGTGCTGCTTTAAGCATAACTTTAAGATTTATCTATATTATCAGTCTGATCCTGTGCCACTTTGCTGTGGTATTTTAAGCTACATCCCCATCTTAAGCTGTACTCGCTAAAGCGATGTGTCAGCCCTTATTCCCACACCCAGCAGGTTGTTGTTCTTCTTGATAGCTCACCAACAGGCATATTACCAGGCCCGGTTGTTATTGTCACTGATGTGCAGCCCCAAGACATTGCCGTCTTCTGTTCACAGTTCCTCGGAGTGTTATGTGTCATGTAATAAGAGTGTACACCTTTTGTCCAAGCTGGGTCTGTAGGGACCCTGGAGGTAAGAAGGAGGAGGATGGGGAGAGGGGAGGGGGTGATGTGAGATTGAGGCACCGTGTCTGGTCGCTGTCCCCGGGAGACGAATGGTCCGTGGTCACCCCCTGACGTCCCCAGACATCCCCAGATGTTACCGGACCTCATGCGGCCAGAGTAGTTGACAGGCCCGAGAGACGCACAGTCACAGCGTGATTAATCACCACACACGCTGTAGCATGCAGCTCGGCTCTCGCTGGCCCCCTGCCGAATAACTGCCCACTGTACTGCAAAACATCCCCTTCTACAAAGAAAAAAAAAAATATTGACTAATGTGGAGAATCAAACAAAGGAGTCCATCAGTGAGGGAAAGGCAAAGATTTCCTGAAGCTAGCATAAAAATCAGCCTTCTAAACACGAGTAAACCAGACCAGGAATGAGCGAATCTCAAAAGAATTCCAAAATAAAGCTGCTGAAAATTCAATTATTTATCTTTAAATTCAGTGCACCTCAGAAATTACAGTGAGAGCTTAAATATTACATGAACTCGGCTGCTTCCTAACACTTGATGGCAGCGAGCTTCACAAGGAGATAGTATTCTGGACCACTCATCACACAAGCAGGAAGTTATACTAGCAGAGCAACCTGCCTCATGTACGTCTCCTGTTGAAATTTAGATATATAACCATTATATTTACTTTCAGTATTTTATATTATTTTTTAATATGTATCTATGATGAGTTTATGAATATGTTCTGTTTGTCATGTACTGACATTGTGCTGTATGTATGCAGCAATTTATGTGCGTGAAGATTATTATTGTTATCATTAAACTGAATTCTATGTTTTATATTCCACACCTTTATATCTATCAGACAGAGATGCAAGCTTGTTTTTGCTTAAAAAGGTCAAGACCAACAGGGTGTGTGTTGAAATGTATCTTTGATAAGAAGACAAAACAAAACAAGAACAACAACACAAAAGATGAATCATCCTTGATTACGATATTACAACCTTCTTGAACAATCCCATTTACAGTGAGCGATCCACACAGCAGAGGAAGAACATGTAAAAACACCACCTACACCGCATTCGTTCCGGTGGAAACACTGTGCAAAAGCTTCATGTTTTGAACACCGATGCAACGCTGAGACTTGTGCATTTGATGATAGAACCTGACAATGTCAGACAGACCTCTACAGTATGCATTTTTATGCACTCTTGACGCTGCTAGCTTCGCCACATCCCCTTCAAACATGTGTGGGTGGTTTAAGCTGTCATTCCATTTCGAAGGGCAGTTTGGGGTCATGGAAAAGTGAGCACAACAGTATAGAAGCTTCGCAAAGTGTGTGTGCTCGCGGATGGTTTGATACCACTCGCCTACTCTGTTGGACAACAATTAGAACTCAGTAAGCTAATGAATTTCTTCTGGCTTGCTGAACCTCGCTTGTCAGGACTACTCACTTTTGCCAGGGTTCACTTACAGAGAGCAAGACTAAAATCTGAAGAGATGTGTAAGAAATGGACTGTTTGTTCTACTTATTTTTGAGCTTTGAGCAATTTCACATCACTCTGATGGGTAATTTGAATTCGGAGCAGAGCATGGACAATGGCTGCTGTTTGTACATTGCAACAAGTAATGCCAATTTGTCTGCAAATTTACAGGAACTATGCAACCTTTGAAAAAAGAAATAACATAATATTCTTCTACAAATGAAACTGTGAATTCATAAGCAATAAAACCTTTACTCAACAGAATCTCGAGACAATCCTAAGGAATTTTGCACCATTTTCCTGTACTTGTCACTTTTGCAGGGGCCATTCTTCAGCAAACTTTCCAATCGTGTTGTAGGAATGTTCTGAAAGATGATGATGCTTGGTTCAAAATATAGGTGTTCATTTCTACAACATCCTTAGAATGAGACATTTTCTGCTGAAAACAGGTTAAAATATTCATGCTGGTTGACTTATCTTTTCTTGGGTCAGGTCAGGTGTGTCCGATTTATCTACAGAATATGGCAAATACAGAATATAAAATTCAGTTTCCTTTTCCACAGCTCCATCTGTTGAACAGGTATGTAGGTTCTACAGTAGTCCAGCACGAGAAAACTAAACAAATGTTTAGCCAAACTAAACAACTTACTAATTAAAGTTTTTGCGACTCCTCTATAGACAGATACCATTGCCACGTTAGGTGTTTCAGGCTACAGTATATTTGTAACGTGGAAGCAATTGCCTATGCATAAGTGAGAAAGCTCTATAGGCAGTGAGGATAATTTACTTCATTCCATCATTGCTTACATAACTCCATTTGTTATTAGTCCTTTTGTACATACAGTACTCTCTAGAGGATGCTGAATACCTAAATATTGCAAAACGGTGGCACATCATCTGACTAAACAAACAAGCCACAGAGAACATAACTGTACCTGTAATTGACAGTTCAGTGATGGCTCATTATCCCTTTATTGGGTTACATAAATGACTCTGAGGAGAGTAGTTGTGCTGCAACTCAGAAGATTTCCATACCCATTTGTTCTGCTGACTCAAACCAGAATCATTCAAATGCAAATATTTCCTAACAGAGGACAGTGCTTTCAATCTAATACTACTCTTTTCATCTCCTGAGGGTCATTCTGTGGCCCTGCCTTTGTCGAAGAGAAACCTCGATGACAAATTTAAATGGAAAATTTAGTGTTTTGCTTTTTTATTAAGCATATGTTCAACGTTTAGGGCATTTTCCACCAGGATCTGTCTTGGAACAAGACAAGGGAAGTATCAGCTGTCACCCTGTAGCTGTATTATATTTTGAAGATGTACGAGTGTGCTCTTTGTTGTTGAGATTGGAGTCAACCTTCTTAAGTCTTTTTTTTTTTTTTGCAAGCCTCAGATCTAGCATCAAAGCTGCGCCTGAAATGAAAGGATGACGCAGCTCACATGTACAGTGACAAAGGTTTTCGGTATGACTCCTTTTAAGTGTTGCGGATGAAAAAAATGCTAAAACGTGGAACAAACAAATTTAGCCCGTATTAGAAGTGCCAGTTGGCACAAAGCGTACTCTGTACTGTCAGGTCACTTTAGTTGTGTGTTTTGACAGATAAAAGGTCAACCTGACCCAGTTCCTGCTTGGGATGAGTGAATGGAAGGAGTGCAGGTCACAGTCGCTGAAAAAGTGAACGTGTCAGAGTAAAAGAGAGATAGAGGAGGAGACAAGGACGTAAAGCGAGTCCTGGCGTCTACATTCAAACAATCCTGGAGCAATCCCAGACCAAGGTCCTGGCCCAAATCCGATTAACTCTTTTCAGATAGTGAGGGCAGATTGTCTGTAAATACCTTTTACTTTCAATTTGAACGATTTAGGAGGAGCATATCTTTTGAGAGAGCTGGGAGCTGGGAGCAGCTCTGACGTGGTGGCAGGATATACCTTCCCCCAAATGTTTAAAACCAACCAGAGGGGAAGATCACTATCACTTCAACAGTCTCCAAATACAGATGCTATCTGCAATCTGGGCGACATCGCTTAAAGAAAACCTTGAACTGGAAAGAAAAGAAAAGAAAAAAAAACATTCCTCGGGATATCCATTTTCTATTAGCGGTGGTTGGGTTTTTCCTTTCAGCATTTCATGTGATGCGGCCTCCTATCAAATTGACCCCGGGAGAGTTAATCTTACTGTGGTGAAGACTCAGAATAACTTTTATCACTCTAACATGGGAGCAAGTGAAGAGAAACTCAGTTAAAAAATGCTGTTGTTGTTGAGCAGTATCTCATTTATCAAGCAGATGTCAGGACTGGTCTCCATTCAGTAACACAGTAGTACAGTAATACGTTATATCTAAAGTTATTTTAAATTCTACTCATTGTTTATCTTTGGATACAAAAAGGGAGGAAAAGCAATCAAAAGTGTGGATTTTGTTTTGCAGGATGGGGTTATTGATTTTTTCAGACAATCAGAAGCAATTGTACAGAGTGGCTGAAAGGTCATGGTGGGAAATTATTTTCTCAGCTTCGGAGCATTTATTTACAACTGTTGTGTTCCCTCACACATCACAGCAAGTGGGAACATTAGTGCTAACATTCAGTGGATGTAGCCTAACTACGCGCAGGGGGTTGAGCACGCGTGAGAGACAGACAACGTGATTAGTGTTTCGAGAATTGCCCTAAAATGTTCAAGGAACAAAGACCTCCAGCAGCCACAGGATTTCTAACAAAAGGAAAGGAGGACCCGGCCTCTTGCCCAATGCCAGCTGGGATTGGCTCCATCCCCCCCATGACCCTGATAAGGATAAGCAATTATGGAAAAAGGATGGTTGGAAAGGAAGAAGTCAGGTGACATAATTATAGAGCAACAAAGCAAAGCAGGTAAATTACAAACAATGGAAGTCCTGTTGTAATTGTTGTTTCGGCTAAGTTGGCTATTCCTGAATTCGTATCAGTAATAAATCAGTCACCAGCCTCTGCCTCTCCAGAAGGACTGTATCGATGGTGCCTGCGGTTGTGTTCTTTATAGAACTGAAAAACCTTTCTTGCTGCATGTAACCATTTCACACTAACAGCATGTAGTCCAACAGCTCATTTTGTTCTTCTTTGAAATGTTTTTAAAAACAGTAACTTCAGCTGTTATGGTGCTCCTCCAACAAACTGCAGGGTGGCAACAAATTCCACTAATCCCCTGACAATGCCAGGGTTCTCTGAGGACTCATCATGTCTATGCACGTGCCTGTCTTTCTAAACCTCACTACAATCCTGTGGCCATTGTTGAAGTCCAGTTCAAAGGTTTGCTATAGCGGTCATTCTAGAAATTTTTGCCCCAATGTGTATTTTCTTGATCAAGGAGCCAAACCATTAGGGATAAAGACTGGTCCTCACTTGCTTGAGAAGTGTCCACCAGGCCAAAGGTGTTTTTTTCTCCA
Source organism: Nibea coibor (assembly GCA_023373845.1). Classification (NCBI taxonomy): domain Eukaryota; kingdom Metazoa; phylum Chordata; class Actinopteri; family Sciaenidae; genus Nibea; species Nibea coibor. The sequence continues at coordinate 6,814,691 of CM041720.1, read as the reverse complement.
CCATCATGAAGATGCATAGCCATGTTCACTCTTTCTATATCTTCAACTATTATCTCAGACAGGCTCTTTATATCCCATAACTGTCCATGCTGGATCTGTCCCAGTCGCTTTAAAAAGTAAGCACAGGAAGCAAAATAAAGCATTAGGATGACTGCATCCAGCTAGCCAGGCCTTTCTGGTGTGCCAGCCATGACAGAAGCAGATCTTGGAGTTTTTACCAAATTGGGGTTGGGTGTTAGATGAGTAGGAACCACACTCTCTATTGTCATGCAGTTAAAACGGTGTCTAGACTGTAGTCCTGAATCCTGACCAGCCATCGCATGCTTGCGGGTGATAAAATAATCACATATTTGAGGATGACATTTTTTTTTCTTGATCCAGCAATTGGCTAAACTGCTACGCAAACATTTCACTCGTCTATTATAATAACGCCGTATTGTTTTTGTCTTGCTCAAGGAAGGCGGCGCCCTCGCACCCTCTCTTGCCATTGACCTCTATTTACATTCATGCGTAGCCTAAGAAATAACCTTAGCCATAGGCACAATCACAGCACCAGCCTTTGTTTGAACCAAAGCTGTATCCACTATTGACCTTTTAGCACTCAACCCACAATCAGGCATAACTGCGACTTTTAGAGATTAGGTTCTGTGAAAAAAAAAAAAAAAATATTCAGTGGAGATGCAAAACCTAATGCAAAATGTTAAAAAAAAAAAAAATGTCCCAACATGACCTTTTGGAGAATGGTTCCGAACAGAGCTGCAATGTTTTATATGTTTTATAATACTTTTTCTGTCTTCTTTGTGCACAACCAGTGACAGAAAATGTTAATCTTGAACTAAAGACGCCTACAGCAGACTCGTAGCTGCGTTTGTGTTGAATTAAAGGACACCATGGATTTAGGGTATTTTGCATAGAAAAAAAAAACATCAGAAATGAGCTAAATTAACCATATCAACCTTTGCCTCCAGTCAACAGACTGTTGACAGAATCTGATAAATGGCATCGCCTAAGGTTTTTTTTTCATGACCTGCAGGCATCATTGTATAGCAGTTATCCCCATTTCCTTCCTTTGACATGCCACTCACACATACTGCGACATCTTTTTCGGGGAGCTTGATCAATTTCACGGTAGTCTGCAGAGTTCCCAGCGAGGAAGTGAGTTTGAGAGGCTGCGATAGCATCGGGCGTCCCCTTCCTCACCCACGCTTGGGTTGTCTAATCGGCCCTCCAGCTGCATCCAGCCAGATGAAGGGAACCCTGTTGACTCCTAATCTGTGTCGCCCATGATCCGTTCTCCACCTCAGCAGCACATGCGCTACTCGGTGCGGGAGAGAGAGGCGGGGAGTATTCGTTTGTTTTCTTCTTGTCATCGTGGAGGTTAATGGAAGCAGAGGCATGAAGCGCTTGAGGAAACAGAAGACATAATGTTTGGTTTCACTTTGTTCCAGCTCTCTTTTCCTCTGTCATCTCCCCCGCCTTCCTAATCCTACGACCCCTTTCTTTGTTTGTCTTTTTTGTCTCCCCGTGTTTAATTCCTGGATTTACATTTTGGATGTCTTTACCTTTGTTTTTTTCCCCTCAGACTGACTAAAAATAATAATAAAAAAAAAAAAAAAAAACACAGTGCCAGTAGAGGGCAACTTGTTTCTGCACTAAATATTTGCAAGAATGGTTAAAGAGCTGCTTTTAAAATAAACTCAACTTTTTTTCTTTTTTTTTTTTTTTTTTTGTATTTTCTGTGTGAACTTGGACAGCTACAGTGTGAGTGTGCCTGGCGGGGGTGGTGACAGTTATTTAAGCAAATCATATTTTGATGAATATGTCATAATCAGTTCCACTTAGCTGCACTAATTGACAAAGCATGTTTCCAATGTTTCACAGCTCCGTGATGAAAAGCTCGCAAGGTTGAGTTCCAAATTTTCCCCTCTCGCTCTGCAGATGAATCACTTAATCGTAAATCAAGCACAAGTGTGTAACATATACAATATTAAAACATTTTTAAACAGGCTCCGTTTGCTTGATGCTTTTTCATCTGCGCTCCATTAACTTGAGTTGGCTTTTGTGTTTCCCTGCTGCTCGTTATTATTTGAATTATTTCTATTCTGCATCTAACACGACATGATTTTAATCCCCCTGTTTTTTTTTTTCACATTTAACATTTAACATTTATCTGTGGATAACGTCGTGTACTATGAGAAAAACTCACGTCTAGCTATTAAAAGTTTGCAGGAGGCAGCTTCTCAGAGAAGCTTAACAAAAGCTGTGCCTCTGGAACCAGAAATCAATGCGTTACGACCTTTACCTGCCATCGCAAACCCATTATTCAGAAATGTACTATAGCAAGCTAATTGACAAGTATGCGCATTTCAGTCTTGCTAAATAACCTTGTTTGATTTAATCTCAGTACACCCCGAGTCAAGGTAAATTTAAAGAAAAACATGTTTTAGCCACAAAAATCTGTTTTGCATTTCAACCTTACCTTCAAAATGCACCATTCAGGGAACGGAAACAGTGAAATAAATAAGGTAGACTGATCAAAGCTTTCTGAAACACACCCCCTGTAAATGAATCTATTTCAGCTGCTAATTAAATCCCAAATAATACAAAGCTCCCTCAGCCAGGATCCAGAAGTCAACAGGAACTTACAGCGCCGACGCGTTCATCCACATCTCAGCTCATTAAATTTTAGAAAGACCTCAACCTCTCCTCCTCTCCATCTCTCGCAGCTTTCTCCTTCTTCGCTTATCTTTGTCTCACTTTGTCCCCAACCTACTGTACCCTCCTCTTCCTTTGTGTTCTTCAAGTGAAAAAGCTGATGGGAAAATGTTCCATTACAATGTTTAAAGGGCCAAGGAGACAGAGCACAGTCAAGTACATCCTCAAACAAACTCAAGATAGAAAATTTATGAGAGAGAGAGAAAAAAAAAAAGGGAGATGTCTGAACCCATGCAGCTACATGCGCCATCAGAGGAGGTGGTGCCCAACGGGGTGGCTGGGTCTTTGGATGACAGCACAGCAGCCAGTGGCTTAAAGGCCTCCACTTTTTTTTTTCTTTTGTAGATATGTTTCTGGAAAATAGTAGATTAGACAACCAAAAACCAGATGCCATGTGTTACAAAATACTGAGTGCACAAAAGAAGTGTTTTATAAGTAGAAGGACATTGTCGCACTCTGCTCTTACATTAAATACCATTAGCGAATCACTGCATCACATCCTCAAATCGACATTCTAACTTTTCAGTCCTTGTACATTCAAAAGAGCGCGCTTTGTAAAGTGTTTGACCATAAAAAAAAATCTAAATCCTTTGCACAGATTTCACAGAAAGGCATCACAATGTAGCAGCTGAACAAACTCATTTAATTTGGTCATTTTTTCCATTTATTGACCTGTCTGGTTTAACTGCTCCTGCATTAACACAGTCAATACATAATCTGATAATTACAATACATTCTAAACTTAAACATTAAGATCTTAACATCTGCTTTAAAACCTACAGGCAACAGATGCTGATATTGATGTTAAATGAAATCCTCCCTGCCTAATGTTTTTTTGTCAGAAATGATCATTTGTTAAGATTTTAAAGAGAATTAGAACATTCAAAATTGAACCAAACTCAGTAAAGACGTCTATGTACTGTGTTGCAGAGATATCTGCTCAGGTTACAGTAGCATGCTATAGCACGATAGGTAGCTTCAGCCACATGTAGTTCATGGATACTAAATAAGCACATATGTAATGTGATCTTCTTTCACATTGTGTCTAATCAAGCAGTCCTTTTCACGTCGCAGCTTTACTTCGCAGAATATTCTTCAAATCTTTGTATCTCGGTCAAAACGCAGCTAAACAAAAAGGCACATAATGGGCAGATCAATTTTAGTTTCAGTGTACTAAGCCCAGACGGTGCATGTTTGGATCCATTTGTTACAAGAAAACATTTTTACAGGCTGTTACATAAAGCAGCTGGGCATCATGCTTAATGATACACTGGCAGAAGTTCACTGACTGACACTATTCGCTGGGCATATTATGAACCTGTCAGAGGCGTATTATCTTCTCATAGACAAATAGGCCTGGATGTGTGCATATTGTGAATACATGTTGTGAAGTGCAATAAGTGCTACCCAATGTCAAAGTTGCACCTTCCTCCTTTTTAAAGAGCATCACAGCTCGCAGGACCACGATAATCCTCAGACGTTACAACATGTTAAATCATATCTGACCATTTGCTTGCTTGCAATGCAATATCAGTACACTTTTACAAAGCCAACAATGGTTGACCAGAGTACAATTCATCAAATAGCATCATGCTGCTGTAGGCAATTATTTGCTCTTTGCACAGCACAACTGTTAGTCAGCAGATTAAAAGGAGGAAGACATTCTCATGTTCTTACCTTTTGGTGCTGCAGTGCTATTTGTTCAGTCCATAAAAGCGATGTCTGTCATCAGATCATCCATGTTTAATGCCTCTAGCAGTGTACATTCTACAAACACGAGCATGAGGTAGGTCTACCTGTCGTCACACACTATTGTTCTGAGACACATTTTACAGAAAGTAATCACGCTGGATGCTGCAGATATAGTCAGTGGAGCAGCAATGACCATGGAAGATTTCTTTAGCATAAACAATCAATTTATTGCAACACAAGTTAAATTATTCTTTTCTGTGTGTCTTTTGTTCTGTAACAGCACAGTAACGGGGGTAAAAAATGGATGAAGCCACAAATTGAGTGGGTGTTAAGCTGCTTTAATTGTTGGAATGATGTGGACTATAAAACATAACAAAACGGAACGTTGTATTTTATGTTAAACTCTAAACTACATGTTTTGATAGCTGGATTTCTGCTAGATGAGATCTGCTGACATCAAATTTGGAAAATTAATACCGAAATACAACCATAGACTGATGATAGTGGCCATAACTCCACACCATTTTAAAAAGTAAGGCAGTTTAAAGTGTCTACAACTTTGAAATATCACCAGACTGACTTCTCTCAAGTTACACTAATTCAGGCATTTTGAACGTCTGCCTTTAAAATGACCAAATTCTCTCCTCTAAATTATTCTGCAGCAGTACACAGTGTCAGTGATTGACAGTGGCATGGAATTGGTGTGCCAGTTTTCTGGCATGGGAAATTTAGTAAATGAAGATTCACAGCTCAACAGCACACAGTGGAAAAAAAAAAAAAAAGAGAGAGCGCTATCCCTGTCTGTTCCTCACATTCTTTGCCACTTGCGAGAGGCCATCAAAAGAGCAATTTGTTGTGCTATAGCAATGAAGTATTTTCTTTTTTGTACGAGTTCAGCACAGAGTGCAGCTATCAGTCACTTTCTTAATTGTGTTTCCATCTGTCATCCATGACAGTTCATCTTTGATGAATCAGAAAAAGTTTTATCTGCAGGAAATGCAGTCAAATGATCCATGCCCTCTGCAACTGTTTACACTACAGTGGATGATTTGTGGCCATTAAAAGGAAGTGCGTGAATCCGACGCTTTGAATTCACAGGAGGGGAAAAAAGGACAGCAAAAGTGAGGCTTAATTCACGACACATTTAAACTATAATGTTTACAGCACACTGAGCATTGGTTTCCCAAAAATAAATAATTAAATACAAATAGGGATTATATGGCAGAGATGGTGGGTATACACTGTTTACGTCACACGCGGCATGGTGAAACAGTCCCTTAACACACATTTAGCCACATGGGCTAAGCTGCAGGCTTATGTTTATTATTTTACGGTTCAAGCTCAACACATTTAAGATAAAATGAAACACTGTCCTTTGAGCTTGTATTTGTCAACACAAATTATGCCTTCTAAATGTCGGTCTTTATATTCAGCAATGATATTAGAATCTATCTCCTTTGGCAAAATCACGCAGGAACATAAATGCCCATAGTCCGTAGTGAGTTTTAATACGTCCATACTTTACGACCATTTATGGACTGTCAAGTTAAATGCAAGTGTCTGCAGAGGCCATTTGGATTGGTGGGTTATAGACGTTCTTATTCAGCATAATACTGAGCACAGGGTAATTAATCATGGAAATAATTGGAATGACTAAATGATGGTCTACAAGGCTTCAGGCTTGTTTTGTCTGGATAACTGTAATCAACATTTGGAGAGGGACAGGTGGACAGAAAATCAAAATATTCCCTTTTCGATTTATTGTCGTCCTGGATGGATGTGTGCTTGAAATGAATATTTCGGATTTTAAAAGAAATAAAACTTGAAGAACCACCAGAAAATAACGAACGCCACGAATGAACAGATGACTAAGAGTTGCTTTTAAAGACTTTTTGAGGCTCAGGAGTGTTAACATTCAGGCATTCAGCAGTGTTTCCCACTGCATTTCTTTTTGGGTAGACTCTGCTTCAGGGATAAAAGCACACTGAGATGCATCTAATGAACTTAGTGTGTCTACAACATAATGTAATTATCTGGCCCATGAGTTTCTCTCAGTTGAGTGTTTTTTATTCATCAAACGACTATCTCTGTCAATCCTTGAACCGTTTTCACCTTTATCCTTGGTTAAACTTTGTGTTTTTGCAACTTCTGAGTTCTGTGTGAATATATGAATACAAACCTAAAAAAAGATATTCATATGAAAAGTCACAATGAAGAAACTGAATTTTTTTTTTTTCAACAAGAGTTGGAGAGTTGGCAGCACAATCGGGAGTCGTCGTATGCCCACGGTTTTTAATTAAGATGTGAGTGAGTGTGCAGTGATTGCCTTTGTGATATGGGCGTGCAGAAACATCATTTCCTTTGAGAAGCTCCTCAAAGACTCTAGTAACTCATGACTGGATTTTTGGCAGGGCTCTTTTTCAATTCCTTCCCATTTCCGCCCTTTCAGATGCACTACAGTATAACTGCAGTGTCACTCCTGTAGGCAGACTACAGGGTGACTTTTGAAGTGGGCCACTCTCTAAAAATGGTAATGTTTGGTTTTAATATGTGCTGGAATTTAGCCTTGGGGGTAGCTATATGGAGTATAAAAAGGAAAGAAGAGGTCCTGAACGTCCATGTTATATATTCCAGCAAATACAGAAACATGAGAAAAGACGATGGGTGGAGAGAAGGACAGCAGGGGACAAAATCTATTTGTTGAAAGAGAGCAGAGCAGGATATCTGGGCAGGGAATCAATAGGATAAGAGGTTATTAGCTGAGAAATGTCACTTGAAACATCGATCATCATCTCCATCGACTGCAGGGACATGTAGACACACAGGGTCAAAGCAGCTTATCAGTCAGCTCTGATGGGAAACTATACAGTGAGGAATAAATGAAGAAGATGAGAGGTTTACATAAACTCATGAACACGTGTACACGCACGCGAATAGTTACGTGTGATCAAATGACAGGATGTGAGACAAAAGTTATTACTCTCCAAAAGAAATTCAATTGATCCGAGCTGCATTGATCAACACAGAGAGGAAGAGGTACTTTATTTTGCTTTAAAAGATCTGTGTGTCGCATTTAATGGGACCTGCAACCAAATGAATATGTCTAACCCTCCCCATCCAAAAGGTGAAGGAGAACCTACAGTGGCTCATGAAAAAGCTCAAAGGGATCCATTTAAAGCCAGTCTTTAGTTTGTCCCGTCTGGGCTGCTGTAGAAACATGGCGGTGTAACAAAGCAGACTCCGTGGAAGAAGACTCACTCTCTATTTAGATATATAGGGCTCATACTAATGTAATAAAAACATGATTCTTATTTATGAATATTATATTCCGTTTATGCCATCTTCTGCCAATAGGTGGCCCCAGATGTTACACACTGGACCTTTAAATTGAAGAAAAGTGGATATGTCACAATGTAAAAACACTAAAAGTAAAAGTCCTGCTTTCAAATGTATGCATTATTAAAAATACAGTATTATATTAAGTATTAAATAATACGATGATGTATTTATATATGATAATTGTTTATAACGAGTACATAATGCAGAATTGTAATGTTGTAGCTGGTCATGCTGGAGCCTTTTATTGTCATGGCCCAGCTCATGAGCGTTGTCAAAAAAATAATGGGAGATAAATGGTTTTAAACACCAAGATGTTTCAAGTTTCATACTCAGAGCTCGCTGGTGTGTGTCAGAAATGTTAATGTGTTGCGAATGTTAATCATCGTTATGGGTTTGTCAGCAGTTTGAATGAGTGGCTTGGTGATGAATGGAGGTCTTGCTTAGAGTAGTAGTAACACAGCCGGAGCAAACCAAACACGAACAAGGTGCCCTGAGGAATGGAAAAAGAGAGAGACCGCACAGACTGAGACAGCCAGGTCTTAAGCACCCCTGAGACACTGGCCAGGTGCTCCCAAGCTGCCCTGATTAACTCCGCCCACCAGAGACCTGCAAGACAACTGACAAAAAGCACAGGCTAAAGCAGGAGGGCCAGCTGTAAAAAAAATACACCACACTGCACCAACTGAAAGTACAATTCTAGTCTGCAAAGTAACTACAACTTATTTCAATGGATTTAGCATAATAACATCATAATAATAACAGAGATTGTCCATAAAACAGCAATAAACTGACTTTGAGAAAACAAATTCTCCTGAAATATAGATCTAACGAGAAGAAAGAAAAAAAAAGAATCAAGATGACCCTGGATCGAACATTTCATGAACCTGAAGAACACTATGTCATGCTTTTATTTGTTTATTCATACACGCTATTCTTTGAGTTTACGTCTCTCAAGTTTCACCTGCTCTTAATATCCAAAACAGCTTTTAAATGAATACATTAAATGTTTCATGCAAATTGTGGAGGCATTAAATTGACTCCATATTCAAATCCTTTAATTACACATTGGTGTTTTGCCCTTCAGCATGTTGATCGGCTTGCATAAGCAGTCATAATGAGCATAAAACCTGTACCAATTGAAGATATATCAGCTATGTAACCATTAAATGAAAACGTTCCCTCTCTTCTGTCCGCAGTCAATCAGTGCTGGAATTCATCTGCCACCAAAGTGACACAGTTGACAGCCGACACTTTCATTAGATTTTTCTTGGCAAAGCTGCAAGTGGCAGCTTGTAATCAAATCTCCAACTTAGGTATGTTGTTAGCAGTTTTCTCACATTTCTGCCTCCGCATGTGGTGAGGGGAAATCTATAACTCATCCCATAAATGGAACTGGCATGTACAATACAGTCTGTATGTGTAGGAGTCTTGCACCGTCCTCCGGGCGTTCGGCTTCATCCATTCAATCACAAGTGGTGGAAGTGTACGGAGGGAGAAAAAGAAGCGCAGAGATAAGAAGAACATGATAGGAAGAAAATGTTGCAGGCACATTTCATTTATACGTTACTTAAATGAAAGGGCGCATTAGATAAATGAAAGGAGCATGGGAGATAGTGATAAGAGGGAGACAAGAGGGGAGCATTTCCTGAGGATCATTAGAGAGAAGAAAGTGTACAGGGATTCATTAGCATGTGAGGCATGGAGGGAGAGTCCCAGTCGTGATAAATGTTCCTGAGGACTTACCACAAGAACAACGGCTTTACAAGTGATGGAGGGAGATAGCTGAAAGAAAACTTGTACTGTGAAGACAATTAAAAGTTGCTGTGTTTTCCCCCCACCCTCACAGCCACACACGCGGAGAAAAGACACAGTAGACTATGAGAGGTCCTTCTCCAAGGCCCAGTCAATCCATCAGAGGCATGAAGTGTGCCATGGGACGGGGCAGTGCCAGTCACCTTGGACACGGGGTGTAGGCCGGTTTCACGGCACACTGGACATTAATGCTCCTCCCTAGCTAGAGGTCAATAACTCGGCACACTCAATCACATGCACGGGCATGTGTGCTCGCGCGCACGCACACATATTCACTCTGCACAGGCATCATCGCACTCACCTTTACATTCAGAGGAAAGAGCGAAGGAGTGAAATGGATGGCTGGAGTGGGAAAATCGCCTTTTTACAGGCAGCGGCGGGTTTCTCTATACAGTCCGCAATTTAATCACACAGTGTAGAGCTACATCTCGTTGTAATCTTCTCTTATGAGCGTTGTTTCCCGTGCACTGCAGTGGCTTTGCCTTCACTGTTACTAAATATTGTGACCCACATTACTGCAGTGTAATCCATTCTTAGATTATGATGTGCAAAGCCAGCCAAGCGGGGTGCTTTAATCAAAGCAAGTGATCCATTTCCTGCGCCATCCATCTGACACGCCAGCAAATCATGCTTCATCAATTCCCCCCTACCCGAAAAATCCGCCAAGAAATGTGATAGTGAAAAGAAGTAAACTGGACATTCAATGAGGATTTAAAAAAAAAAAAGAAATAAAAATGGTACTGAGGACAGTGTCTGTGATTTACATCTCAGACAAAATGGTAAAGTTGGGCTTTGAGAAGTGAACAAACACTTCAGGTGGAGTTAAAACTTTGCTGCTACGAAGAATGAGTCAGTAAGAATGACTAATACATTGATTTTTACCTTGTGATCATCACTCTGCAAAACAAACCTGTTAAAAAGTAAATGAACACAATGAAAATCAATAATTGAAACAAGCACATTCTACAAAATAGGCTTATGATTTGGTGCTGGGATCACCCCAGAGCTCAGATTTGTTTGATTGTTCATATTTTGGTGCATCACTTTAGAAAACAGCAAAAAAAGAAAACAAGCTGCATAGCATAAGTCACATAAGTGTGACTCAGTTTTATGTTAATGTGTTACATTCAGACAGGGAAAAAAGCTGTATTGGCATCAGTTTTTCAACAATTCTCTTACACCTACGTACTCCTACACCGTGGAGTTTTGAAAAGGTCAGAAAAGGGGAAATCACAAATAAACATTTTTTTTTCCCTTTTTTCACCTGTAGTGGTATCTAACTATGCGGATAGTTTTATGTGCTAAGCTTTTGTCTCTAAACTACCATCCTTCCACAGGGGCGGTGAAAGTAACTTTATTCATACAGCTCAAAGCAAACACTATGTCACTTTTTTTTTTGGTTGAAAATAGTTTTAATGAAAAGTGTTCACAGAAACGTCTGGATTAGCCACAGTAACAGTTAACTTGCTTTAGGAAAAGACAAGTTGCTGCAGAAATTCTCAAATCTCAACAACATGAGCATTACAAACCTAATTCATGGTACCGGGGTTAAAGCAGATGTGTGAAAGGCAGGTATCTCTGTAATACTGTACTTTATAATACAGTACACAAAACAGAAGCTCTTAAATAAATCTCTCTTCAAATACTTTAATTGTTTCAGATCCCAGCACAGGACTTCGCACTGCTGATGACCCAATTCTCCCGCATTGCCTGGCACAGTGGATTGGCATTTTTTGGGTCTGCCCTTGACTAGTTTCATTCTTACATTTCACCCAGATCACCCTCATCCTCCTGCTAGCTGCTTCTGCTAACATCTCATATGGGATTCCGCAGGGATCAGTTTTAGGTCCACTTCTCTACATGCTCCCATTAGGAAAAATCATACAAAACCATAACATTGCTTTTACACTGCTACACAGAAGATTCCCAGACCTACCTCCCTCTCATCTCTCAACTCTTAATGTAACTCATGCATTCAAGATATCAAACACTGGTTGGCTCAAAAATGTCTTCAGTTAAAAGAGGACAAGACAGAATTCATATTATACAGTGCCCCACGTTACCACCAAAACAGCCCAGAACCATAACTTTTCTACCTACATCAGACCACACCAGTATGTCATATTTGACAAGAGACATGAGTAATGGGCAGACAAGAACAACAACAACAACAAAAAAGAAGGCAACAAAAACTGTTTGCATTAAATAAATTTGAAACTTGCTGTACAAATGCTTATGCACCTATTTGAACAAATATAGCTACATTTCACTCAGCTGAGTTACTTCTTACTAGTTTCTTGTAAATTTTCAGATTGATTCATCACAGTATATCTATTTACATTATAACTGTGAACTAATCATTACACAATGATTCATGAATATACCATCTCCCACTCTGTTCTCTTGTAATGTATCATTATCTTCAACAGTTCTCAAGTTATTCAGGACGCACTCATATAGTGATTCATCAATCATCAGGTCATCTGTGATTCATACTTCACCTGTATCTTAGTAACTGCTCAGAATATGGTGTAAAGGGTGATATCTTAAAACTCTGCAAGTAAGGTGTTGTTTCTATAGTGTGGATGCATTCCCTGACCCATCTCTTTCTCCAATTTCTATTCGAGCAGCTACTAAGTGCGGGCATACTTAACATAAGATGCATAACCTCCTCAATGTCCTGGTTTTAACCTGGGTGTTTCATCTATAGGCATATATAAGGCATACTCCTTACAGTTTTCCAATTGCAAATAAAGCCTGTCCTTGTTCTGTTGTTCTCTCCAATAAAAGGCAGTAATCTATAAGCCTGGTAGGCCGGATCTAGGAAAGGTGCCATCCTGAGACAGATTATATGGTGCTAACAGGATCGGCATAGGTGGATGAGACCAGGGAGGAAAATAATAAAGGAAAGGGGCCTGCTATTGATTGTGCTCCTTTCAGACCGGCTGTATTTTTCATTGGGCTTCTTGAGAGCTTGTTAGTGGTGTTTTTGTCAGGACATCATGGGTATGTCTGTCTAGTTTCTTCTAAAGCAACAAATGGTGTAAACTGATCTGTTCTTTGTCATATTCCTTGATTTACATCTCATGTTTCTGGGGTGATACTATAAAAAAAAAATATGATGCTAAAGAGCAGCAACTACCCAGAGTAAAGCTGTGGTCACAGATAAACAAAAGGCTGCCGAGGTAAAATGTGGCGTGCCAGAAATCAGTTTCAGTACACATGTCTTTGCTGTCAAAGTTTAAGATTAACGCCCTACTACATACACACATAGAATGGAAGTGAACAAACACCTTTTATTATAATGATGCTGAGAACAGCCTTGATTTCTATTATTCAACGCTGATCTTGAACGGTAAATTCAGCTGTGAGTTCTTCATAATTATTCTGTGGTAATGAAATATATCAACCTGTGACCTCGAGATAGCAACACAAAAAAATGCATACAGAGCTGAAGTGAATAGTGATTATATGCCAAACCTTTGGTTAGCATATAATGTATGTTATATGTTTACCTTGCAATATCCGGCAAGTATTCATTCATTTTTATATCAAGGCAACACAAAGCACTTACAAGGGCTTAAACACTGGAAGTGTTTAAGATTTAAAAGACATCCATTTTTGCAATAGAAGGAGGGATGTTTTATCTACCCTACTAGATCAGCAAAGTCACTCTGGAACACATTAATCCAATACATTAATTAAAGAAGAAACTTCTGAGTTGCTTTTCCCTATCTATGGAATTTTCTGTGTTCCCATGTTCTGGAATTTGCCATTTGGTCTGCTGTCACATCAGTACAACAACAACAACAGCAAAAAAAAAAAAAAAAAAAAAAGTTAAATATTTTACAGATTAAGACCCTCTAGAAATGCAGCTAGTGTGTAAATTCCCACACTATGTCTATCTGAGATGTTTTCAACCACAAATGGACAGCACATTTTTTTCTGTTCTATCAATATACAGTACAGGTCAGATCCAACTACAACTGCTTTCTTTCAGCCCAGGCTCACCATGCTGCATGGGTTCTCAGTGTGCTTTCTAAGTCCACCCAGCAGGCAAGTGGGGTTTCAGGTGAGATCAAAACAGCACCTGGGATGCCGATGAAGGTGTAATTCTACCTCTTTCACTTTACATCCATTGCAAAATTTGGAGCTGATATCAGTGAATGGTGTATCAAATAGAGCTGCAGTTCACCTCCACAAATCGGAACATCCAGGGCACAGAAACTCATTGAGCAAAATGGATTTTTTTGTTAGCATCGACGCATCTTATGATAGCTGTAAACCATTTTGGAGATACATGCATATTTGAGCAAGTAATTCACTCTGACTAGTCTGGATAATCTTCATGAGATCCACATTTCCTTTTGGATTTCCGCTTCTTTGGTCTCTCTTTAAGAGCAAATGCAAATGATGTCTTTGATTTAAGAAATGGTGTCAATCGATGTTGATGAACTCCGGCAAAATCTTTATTTGGATAATTTCATAAGCAATCAAGTTTGCTTTGACCACTGAGCAACTGTCTAAGAACAGAGACTTTGTTTCATCCCTTTGGTTTTGGCAAACATCACTCTCTTATTGACGCATTGCGTAAACAAGTTGTCACTCAAGTCAGCAGTCATTGCTAATTAGATTCCTGCTGGCTTAATTTAATGTGTGGGGTGCTTTATGGCCAGTTACATTTAAAGTCTCATCAGAGCCCTCTGAGGTGTTAAATCCAGAGAGAAACACATTTCTTACTGTTGGTGTTTGAAGAGGACTGTACTTTTACAGATTTAGCCAGATCTTGGATCTGAGAGGATTACTGTACACTCAGAGGATGACAATCAACGAGAATAAAATGAGCCTGTGTTACAAAAGCTTATTTTTCAGCTCTCTCAAAGGAGTCCCACTGAGCTACTGTATATCTATGTGGGGTTTTAAGCAATGCAGAAAGATAAAAGTCAGCCGTCAAATTTTGCAAGTATTACCAGCCAAAAGATGAGCTTGATAATTGCTATGGAAACGAGGGCTGAATTTTTTTAAAAACAGAAAACTCTGTTCACTTTCTAGTGCAGAAATGTTCCACCCTTCTTATTTAAACTTCATACTCCTCCACTTGTACCCGCAGGTCATGCAACAAGCTGATTCTCCACCCACCTGGATCTAAGCTAATGCAAGGAGTCAGGCTTTTTTCCCTTGCCGCTACTCACCTTTGGTCTCGACTGCCTGGCCATCTGAGGTGTGAAGAAAAAGACAATACATGCATTAAGGAAATATTGAGTCTGTAAAAGGTCCGCGAGAAGTAAATCACTGTAAGTACCTTGAGTCTCCATAGGAAAAGACAGACATTGCTGCTTCAGTATTTATCCCACTGAAGATCTCTTGGAGAAAAGTTATCTGTCAAACAATTCGGTAAAAGCTGTGTTTAATACATTCAATTTTCCACAGGCATCACCCATATTGGAAGGCCTCATTTTTACCAACAACTTCTTTATTTATTTTTGGCAGGGAGGGAAGTCAGGTCAAGGTGTTCCATTAAATGGTAGCAATTTAGAAAAGTGGATTGAGCCTGGCTTTCTGATGGCCCGCGTGGCAGGAAAGAGCTAAAGGGAAAGTGGTTCAGCCTGAGATACTTGCTCTGTAAGGGTCACCTTCTCCTCCACCTCACTGTAAGGAATGAATGCTGCCAAAAAAAAAAAAAAAATCTTCTCTCAAGAGGGCTGAGTCGCTTCATGCTATAAAGTAAGAATGCTTTTTAATGGTATGAAATTTGTTGCAGCTATAGCAAACATAGAAGTCCTATTTGTTATGGCAGTATTAACTACTATAGCGATGCCTGTCAATTACCGCCTCTGTATAAATCTGACATTGTGAAAAGGACAAAGCAGCTGCTCTCTGTTATGGAATTTAAAAAGAAGAAATACATCTCTGGTAGTTTATTTCAGCATGTCAAACTAGGAATAGAAGCATCATTGAACTGAAGGTTGCTGCCAAACTTAGTCTTGAAAAATTGTAGCAAAGAGAAGGATTACGGGAGATCAGACTCTGACTTTTTGACTTGTTTTGAGCTTTTTCGTCTTTCTCCTAGGTGCCCTCTTTGAAGCAATCTTTATTGATTCCTTTTGCCAGCCCCCTTTTTTTCAGTTTTACACATGATTTTGCAAAATTCACTTTAGGGAAAAGAAAAAAATACACTTTAATAGTTTCTAACACAGACAACAAGACATCAAGGACATGGGGTACTTTTGATTTGAGAGATTTCTGCCGCTTCCTATTTTGTACAAGTGCAACAAGCACGCGGAAAAGACAGGAAAAAAAGCAGAGGATAACCAGCAACTCTTAAGCAGCACCTGCTGGTGAGGGTCAACTGTGATCCCCATGCAGCTGAAGCAATTTTAGATTGAACCTTAACCCCAAATGCAAACCTACACCTACATTGTGCAGCAGCTACAATATTACAAAACCTGTGCTCCCTTGACAATTGTTTCAAAATATAACTAGAGCACTTGGTGTTGTCCAGACTGACCTTTGAGAGCTTGAGAGGACAGAGACAGAACAGTGATGTTTTATATAGAATCTGGTATCTGCAGACAGACACTTTGAAAATGAAAAAAAAAAAAAAGACGTGGTTTGGAAATGTCATGACCATCTCAACCAGATTGTTTACTGTTGTGATCTTAAAAGGCCAGACCTCAGTCATCCATCAGAACCTATATCCTTGATATAGAGTAGGCTATTAATGAATTTTGTACAGTTAGGATCCAGTGCTCTCTCCAATTAATTGAGACCTGTCAATAGAGACTGAATTAATCAGCGCTGTTCTGCACCACTGGAAGAGTGAAGATAAATCTAATTGTATAAGTGGGATTATGGAAATCTAGTTAATATTAAAATCAATAAAAGAGGGTAGAAAAAAACACCAACAAAGCAAAAGAGTCTGATGTCCAGCTTCTACAGGCTCGCATTGCTCCTAAGAAAATCCATTTAGGGACCTTGGGACACATAATAATTCAAAACTGGGGGGATTATTTCCTGCGTGCTGTTCTGGCTGAGATATACAGTCCTGAGGCCCCGCATAGGTCAACATCGTTTTTTTAACTACCATCTTGGGAGAGGGCTGAGGCCGGTGCAAAGCTTACAAGGCAAGTCATTTTCACCCCGCAGAGAAAGGTTGGTGCCATTTACTGATAGCAGCTGCCAGTTTGAGGATTCAGGGAAGAAAATATGCCTGAAAACACAGCAGGCAAGATAGAAAATCATATTCGGTGTGGATACATCTAGTCTCCTGCTAAAATGCCCCGGGTAAATGAATGCAGAATAATCACAGATTGGCTGCTTGAGTAATATCTCATCACTGTATGGGTAGTGGATGAAGTTGGGCAGTCCATCGCTAGACTTCATATACTCACCGACGGCTGCATTTGTGGTTAATCACACCTTGGAATTAATGCAGTGGTAGGGGTTCATGATAAATCGGATAATCATAAGGCCTGCATGTATAAATGCTGTTCAAGTATGTTTTGGGTCTGTGGATAAATTACAGCACAGTAAATTGGGAGAGGTGCTGTGTCATGCTGAGGGGTTGCAGGCATACAGCAGCAGCGAATCCACCTTCACAGAGGAAACACACCTGCAATCTATCTGATTTAACAGTGGCTGACAGAGAGAGAGAGAGAGGAGAGAGGGGGCCTGGAACGGAGGAGTTGGTAGATGCTGCATACGAAAAGGGTGATGGGGAAGAGTGGTGGCAGATGATGGCACAAAGATAAAGGAGGGCTGAGTGAAAGAAAGTCCTCTTCGAAGATGGCCGACAGCTTTCTTGTACAGGAGAGAGGAAGCCACTGAAGCGAAGGAGACACCGTCCCCTTTCCTGCTTCTCCCGGAGCTGACACCTCTCCTCACAGAAAGGTCATCCCTCCTTTTCCTACTTTCCCAACTAACTGACTGTCACTCACAGATATCTTCTTTAACACACTCTGTCCCTGTTGGACTATATCCATTTCTTACTTTTGTAGACAGTGACAGAGACAAACCCTCTTGCCCCATCACTCTATGGACCAATATGCCATACAATTAACCAGTTCTTAAAACTTGATAAACTCTACGGAAATGTCTCGGCAACCAGGTTTGGGCCAATGTTTCTATGCCTTTCATGTGTTGGAAGTAGGTAGAAATTCCCCATGGGAAATGGGAAGAGAGTGTAGCCACTGTAGTTGGCCAGAAGAGGATGGTAATGAAGGCATTGACAGTGGATGCAATGTTTTTTCCTCCTTACCTCATCATGAGTCATCGTCACTGTGTCGGTTAAAGTGAGATCAAGATTATTACTTTAACTTTATCAAGATCAATCTTCAAAAAAGAAATAACAAATATTGCCTTGATCTCTGCAGTATCAAGTAAGTTCAGTTGAGTCAGGTCTGAAACACCCGGGTGCAGGTTTTTGTATGGGGTTGTTTCTTTGGGTTTGGTTAGTCAAGTTCTAAGAACCACAAAATCATGCCGCTACTTCCTGCAATAATATTTAATGATGCACTGTATATATAGTGTGCTTCCGACCTGTGGACAAAGTTTGAGAGTGGCCCTCTCCTATTTCAACAAGAAAATGCCTCTGTACACCAAGTGAGGTCTATAAAGAAATGGTTTTCCCAGTTTGTTGTGGGAAAAAAAACTTGACGAGCTTCCCCAGAGCCCTGACCTCAACCCAACTGTGAGCTAGACTTCATCACCCAACATCAATGGCTGATCTCACGAATACTCTTGTGGCAATGTTGAATCAATGGTTCAATCTTGTTTTCTGCAACATTTCAAAGATCAGACCTCTTTCTCTGAACCAAAAAACCTTGAAACTTTTTTTCATGTCTTCATTACTTTCCTGACTGCAACTGCAAAAAATCTTTATCCCTTTTACAGCTTATTCAAAATTTGGCTGCTGGCTAAGAATCAACATCATATTTCATTGATCCCGATGTCCCTGCACTGGCTACTTGTTGATTTTTTTATTGATTACTAAATTTTACTCATTACTATCAGCCCAACGGTGATTTGCCTCATGTCTTTGTCTCTGTCACTTTTTGTATACCCCCACCCCCCTCCATGCTGATTTGTCTTGCTGTCATCGGCCCCTCATTGTAAATCATTTTCTGAAACCCATTTTCTTTTTCTTTCTTTTTTTTAAAGGCTTTCATACAATAGGTATTTTTTTGAGAAGTTCTTTGTAAATAAAGTTTGACGCTGGTAATTTTAAACACATATTCTACCGTTTGAACAGCAAACATGTATGAAATATATTGAGAGGACTAATGGCTACAGGTTCAGGGTTAGGTTACATATAATGAGCCATACTGAACAGATTCTTTGCTAAGAATAAATAAACTGCCAGTACATCATATGTTCAACTCACTGGGTAATGTACATTATGTGAAACCTATGGTTGTCAAGAAGATGTGGGGAGGACATGTCAGTTTCATTAGCCAGGGTAATCATAAAAGCTTTTACATGAACTATTTACATGGTATATGGGTGGTAGGTCTTTAATGGATGAATTATCATCTTGTATACAGGGAGGTCATGATGGATTTATGTATGTGTAATGGAGTTGAAAACCTTAATACAGTATTTCTTTTTTCAGTGACCAAATTAGTGTTTCAGTTAGTCTGCACCTTTCTAATACTTTGGGGAAAAAAAGTAGTGTGTGGACAGTTGAACATCACCTTCCCTCTATAGCATATACAACTTCTGGACATGGTGCATATTTCTTTAGACAAGAAAGTGTTTCCACGCGGTATCCCCCCCTGGATCTCTCAAAAGCATTTGATGCTGTTCATGGCATTTGGCTTGCAAATACATTTTGCCAAAAAAAGTGACTAATGTTTATATAAATATAGTTACATTAAGATATAAATATGCTATTATCATAATGGCATGGAGTCAGAGAGAGCTATGAGTACAGGGCACCACAAGGTTCCAATTAAGGACCCTTAATGTTTCTTATATACATAAATTATCTTGCAGCTATATCCAGTGTTAGATTTCAAATACTATCCACAAATGATTTTATAATCTCCAATAAATAAATTAATAAAATAAAATAAATAAAGTACTCATTAATTAAGTAAACTCTGGTCATCTACTTTTATTTTTTGACATCGACAATGTTCAAATATGTACCATTATATTCAAAGTTAAGTACAGACACTTTGTGAAAATGATTTTGTATTGAATCCTTCTTGCCATTTTTTTAGAGCCTTTTAACTTATGCAATTTGATATGGATGTTTTGTTTTCAGCTTTCTGCTGTATTTCTATTTGCAAAAAAATATATATTTGACAACATGATTGGGCATGTTTGATCTTTCTTTTTAAAACTGTGCACATAAAACCTAAAATTATGTTCACAAGCTTCATATTTAATAACAATGATTCACCTAATCTGACCAACAGGCACTGTAATATTACTTACTGCGCTGCTAGTAAAACATGAAGACATCTTTGGGTAGAGTGCCATGACTTTGTTCCAAATGTGGGGATGGGAGTCATTCATTATTTCCTGTCTTATATTTGCAGTAAAATGACTGTCTTGTCCTTTCCTGCATTAGTCACTCAAACCATCTGAGCCAATAATAGGTGCAATCAGTATTTATAAGGAAAGAAAAAATGAAACTGCTAGCAGCTCTGTGAGACTGTGCTGGGGTACAGCAATTTGTTGGTCTAATTGCTAACACACTTTCATCTTATATTAACATGATAGCATTTGCTAAACATGGAGCACAGCTAAGATAACAGCTATCACACTGGTCAATAGTTTAGCAGATATTTGGTTTTAAAATAAAAGGTTAGGTGTATCAGGACCCAGTGATGACAAAAAGTCATCAAGTGCAGTGATTACAGTTCTTCCTGAAAGTGACATAAATGCCACATTTCATTCTGATCCAGTGTTAATTTTATGGTGTTTGTCTTTACAGTAACTTAACCATCATGAAAAGCACTGACACTTAAGGTGCTTTAGTCAGCCAAAGTCAGCATTCATCACATTAATCCTGTAACACATTTCATGACAATCCATCCAATAATTGTGGCGATATTCAAGTTCTGACACGTAGTGGATGAACCATCTGACACTATCCCAAGAGCCACGCTCCTAGTGTGACTAAAATGTGAAGAAAAACACAATGTGACATCAGTGGAATATGCCAAAGAGAAGCAATTGCTCAATACAGTATGTGCGTGTTTTAGAAGCTTGTTTTCAAGTGGTGTTGGCTAAAAGCGAGGACCATTTCATTAAAACTGTCACGCCACACTACATTTAAATTACATTTTGCTTGAGGTTGAAATTGTGCCTGGGAGTGTATGTTAGTCACTGACCAAAGCAAAGTCTTAAAGCTTGTAATTAGTCACTACACGCTTTTTACTATATTCCTTCATGTTTGGTCCATAACTCTCAGTTGAGTATACTGAAAAGTACTTTGATGTGTACATGTTTTACTTTACTGTACAGCTTTTTGCTGAGACAATTTGTCACCATGCCGTCTATTTTGTGGAGCCAGATTCACCCACCAGCTCAGGCGGTCGACATGCTGGATCAGGCGTGAGCAATCTGTTCAGTCATTGACAGAACACTTGTCCTTGCATTCAAATTCACCTTGGAATAAGACGTTAAATCTGTGAAATCTGGCATTTCATTTATGGTTATACAAAGGTCTGCAGGGCAGTTTTAATGACAGCCCAGTTATTCCTAATTAAATGACAAGATTGGAAACTAGTTTGGCATGCAATTTAATGCAAACGCAAAGTTTTTTTTTTTATTTATTTATATATTTTTGTTATTTCTTTAAAAATCTCATGTTAACCTTTGTTGTTTCTTACTAAGCTGGAACAAAACAGCAAGTCATCCCAAGAGCAGATCAAGTATTCAGAAATACCCACATTCCGAAATGTATTAGTTAAACATCAAAACCGTTTAAATAAAGTGGAATGAAAAGATTATTTTCCCTAAGAACAGAGTGTACAGAATGAAGAGTCAAAGTGACTTGAGGTGCCACCCACACAAACTCAATAGAAAAGTATTCATTTGTACAACACAATTAAAATCATTCACTGATGTTTTGGTGCATCAAGGTTATTAAATCCTTTAGAACAGAAACAGAAATGTGTACTCCCTACATTCCTGTGTCTTTATTTTGTTACATATGAAAATCAATTTGCAGAGCCTTTAAAACCTGCTTGAGATGGGTATTCATCACACTGAACATTTTGTCCAATTTTATTTCATTTTGTTTGTCAAATTCAAATGATGCTCGGACGGTAGCAGTCACAGACAGGGGGGCCCGTTTCGAAAACCTACTTGCTGTGCGTTCAAGGATGCTCCGACATTCAATATGCGGGTAAGCCGCTACAACCCTGACTTCTGAAATTATATTTATAGTTGTCATTTCTTTTGTTGAACATGTTTTGCAGGAAACATCCTTGGATTACGTTATGTGGCAATGTTTGTTCAATGACAAAGGAAGCATACAGAGGAATGCATGGTCGAAGTGAACAAAGTGCTTCGTTCCTGGAAACCACAATTTGCATTTCACATGTGGTTATGTTTATACCACAAAAGAACTTTGGTTGAGGTAAAAATGTGATTTGGGTTGACTATACAGAACGGAGAGGATTTATTGCATAAGCAGGTATGTAAAAATTCAAAATATCCACACATTTGGGAGGTATATTCCATCAGAGCAATTTGTGACTGTAGATGTGTTCATTCTAAACGTTTCCTCATTATGTTGATCAAATAAGAGAATTCAAGGGACCTTTTCATTTCTTTCAAACCGCAAAGTATGTAAATGTAATTTCCTTTCAAGGTCTGCATACCGTTTTAGTCATCACAGCTGGAATCAGAAGAAATTACAGTTTCCAGTGTCTCCAGTGGGTTAAGCATCTTTAAGATTCGAGATTGATCGCCAAGTGTCCATTTTTTCCCTTAGTATCAGAAGTAGTAGAGGTAGTATTTTGCTGTTACATAGCAAACACTAATGTAACTTGAGTTTTTATGGCACACCTTTTCCGAAACACAAACAACCTGAGGCCAAAAACATGGGGCTCAGGTGTCTCAGGAGAAGCCTGCGGCAAACTTGCTGACTTCATGGCAAAATTCTGTTTTGCTGGTTTCTTCACCCAAAGCATGATGGCACCTGTGATGGAACATATAACACATTACATCACAAATAGGAGTTTGAAGGGAGTAGGAGTCGTAAAATGTAGTTATATATGTATATGTATATGCATATGTAGTGCATGTAAAGGTCTTCAGAGTGAGTGTTCAGAGAGGTGGTAATGTAACTAGTGAAGGCAGAGGAATTGCAACACATTGCATTATAGTGGACAGGTGTTGCTCTTCTTACAACCTGCCCCTGTTTTTATGCTTAAATACGCAGCATGCATATGTATTTGTAAAAATGTGTTCATGTGTTTGCATGAATGCAAAAGCTGTTTTGGCCTGTCAACCTACACCTTTTCCTTCTCCCCTGTCATCTCTTCAGGCGTGCAGTCGCTGGAGCGTGAAGGCGAGCACCGCTTCCCTCCTCATTGAGGATGCCAGTCGTCCCCTCTGGTGTCCCGCAGGCACAGCGGCAGCCGACAGGCGCCAAAGAGAGGTGGGCAGAGGAAGACATCGAACTTATAACAACAGAGGTGGTAACAAATTCGAGAAGTGGGGGGACGCGTTGGCCCATCGGAATCACTCCATCACTTACTCTAACAATGTTAAGGAGGGGGAGCTGTGTGTTTCTGGCTAAGCGTGAGAGAAAGATAGAGAGAGACAAAAAACATCTGAGACAAAGCGTAAAAAAGGATGGGCAAGTTTAGAGTGGGTGTCAGTACCCACAGAGGGAAAAGGACTACTTTCATTTCATCCCTCTTTTTTTTTTTTTTTATCATCTCCCTTAGAGAACTGGAATGACTAATAGAATTAGACATGAATCTCAGGCTGATCTATCTGGTGTGATGAACCAGAAAAGAGAATCACAGCCACAGTATGCACTTTGATAAGGAATCTAAATGGAATAATGAAGTGACAAAAATCACCCCGGCTGCATGTTGGCTATACTTAGCATGTGCATGTGACAGGGCAGGCTCCATTTAACATGGCAATACCAGCTTCTAATACGCAGTGGAAAAAAAAATGTATCATGTCTTTTTCATGATCCTGTAATTCATAGTTGATATTTCTATAAAAAATGCATCAAAACACATAGCATGTGTGCCTGTGCAGAGGAAAGATTGCTAGTCGAAGTAGAAGGCAATTTATTTCTATGTTCTTGCAGAATGCACATTAAGATGGAGGGCCCTTATTCTCTAAGCTGACTCAGGATATGGTCTGACCCCGTCCTGACATCAAAAGCCCCTCTGGTTGTCAGCTGAATTGATAGATTTGGACGGCAGCAATTCAAATATGCCACAGACGGCTGAATTGATTTTAACTTATTGAAGGCATATGTTTGCAGGAGGAGTAGTGCTTTTAAAAAACAGCATGAAGAAGAATAATCAAACATGATTATGCATCCTGCTCTTAAACCCACCCCATTCTCCTTTCTTCCTTGTTCTTCCCATCTGCCATCAAAAGCTAAATATAACGCCAGTTCCCTCTCCACCAACAACGGCCAAAGGCTAATCATATGCATGCATTATTTGAAAAAAGTACGCCTTCACTTCCTCGTAGCTGACATTATCTGAAGTGCGCGCAAAGCCCAGACAAAGATAATAACAAGGAGGGATTATATTTATTTCCCTACTGCCAGATATCCAGAGATATTTCCCAGCAGTTTGACTCCACATCCCACTTCTCCTCTCTCAGCTCTTGGAGGGATGAGTGTAACATGCCAAAACAATGTTTCTGCAACGTCTTAGTTTTCTCACTTCATGCTCTCAAGTCTCATTCCAAGAAATGAGAGCTTAGCACTGTGTAGGAGCTTGGGACTGTACCTGGCACAGGACTTTAATCACAACAAAGCAGATTCAGCTGAGTCCATTTGTTTGAATCTGATTCAATCAGTCTACCAAAGTCATACCTGACAAGGAAAGAGGTTTATTGTACTTCAATGGTTCGGCAAGTGAAAAAAAAGAGGCTATGAAATGTTAGATGTTAGAAAGATAGATTGCACCAAGAAGGACTGAATGTACAATAAATGCAAAATCGAGTTTGAACTCTCATATTTAAAGCCTAATGAAGGAATTGCAGTAAGTGGCAGTTGGTGAAGTTAAATTCTCATGGTACAGTTCAGACTTTCAAAGGTTGATCCTTCACAGAAAATTGAGAGTTGGACTGAATTGAGTTCTACCATTAAATTAGTTTAAAATGGTATTTCTTTATCACCATTAGCAGAAAGTAGACTCCGGTAGGAATTTTCACTAACATTGTAATCTTAGTCTACTGGATTGGACCAAGAGTTCCTGAATATGTACTCTAAGTGGTTGATCTAAAACTGCTTTTAACTTTTTGGTGACTACATCTTGTTGCCAGACAAGATTTTCCCAATATAACATATTCTTAAAATAGATAAATGACATATCACTAATGATAAAATAAAATTTATCAATAAAAAAATTGTTGGATTAATTAAAAGCCCAGTGCGTAGGATTTAGAGGCATCTGAAGGGGTCGTTTCAGACTGCATGTATGTAGTGTAGACTTACACACTGGACCTTTAAAGCAGCTACGACGAACTTTCATTTTGTGTTGATTCTGGCAGCTGTTTCAATCACCTTATTTTGTTCTTTTCAGCTGTAATCCGAGTAAATCTGACCCAGTAGTTCACTTTTCATGAACAATCATCATGTCCTTGCAGTACATTTAACCAAAGCACGGAACTAAAGCATCCAACATGGTTACGTTTTTTTTTTTTTTTTTTTTTTTTTTTAATAATCTTGCATTATTGCTAAAACCCTGATTAATTTATGTGGTGGCAAAACCCTGCAAAGTGTGATGAAAATGACAATCCATCTCATTACTCTATTTTGCGCTCGCACATCAGATGTTTTCAGAACAGGAATGTTTATTTCAAATCATCTTGTGCTTTTGATTTTTGGTAGAATTTTTCAAAAAGAATTTACAAAAATGTAAAAAAAAAAAAAAAAAAATGACAACCTCATGCTTAATGACTTCACTATTACTTTAAAAAAGTAAAAATGATTTACTTCAGATTGTACGCAAACCATTTCCCTTATTGTTCTGATTTTAAGTAAGCATTTAAATTTTTATCTATTCATCCATTTTCCATATCATTTCCATATTCTATATGGACAAGTCACCAGTTCATCACAGGAGCGACACATAGAGACAAACAACAATTCACACTCGCATTCAAACATATGGGCAATTTACAGTCAGCAATTAATCTATAAACCTGCATGTGTTGTAGGAAGCCAGAGTACCCAGAGAGAACCCACACAGGGAGAGCATGCAAACTCCAAACAGGGAGGCCCCAAGCGGGATTTGAACCAGGTGTGAGGCGACAGTGCCCCTTTACCACCGTGCTACTATATTTGAGTAGTTAGATTTATTTCCAAAGAGCCAAGGCTGTTTACATGAGATTAGAATATAGTGTATTGATTTTAAATACTAATAAAAAAAAGCTTGCACACGTGGATTATTGACATGGAAAGTCATATTGGGGATCATATCTGGTGTCAGTTTGCTTCCAGCCTTTGTAGGTTAGTCCTTAAGTGACCTTCATCTCCTGCATGCGTTGGCCTTGGCACAAATCTGTGTGTGTCTGTGTCTATGAATGCATGTTTAGCGTTTTGCTTTGTTTTGCTGTTGTTGTCATTGTTCTTTTCTGCGTTTTGCTCACAGAAATGCTCCCTGGGTGATTAATATTAATATTGACATTGGTGATAAAAGGATTGTTTTTCTGAGTAATTTCCATCTGCCCTTCAGCAGGCGAGACAGCAAGCAGCCAACACGCTGGCTAATCCCCCTCCCCATCTCTCTGCTGAGTCCTGCTTGTTCAGGTGATGGCATTATTTAAGCCAGCTGACATGGCTTAAACAGCCCGCTTCCAAATAGTATATAATATCCAGGTCATTCCAAGGTGATGCTTACGGGTGGTGTTAAAGGGCTCTGAGGGGAGGATACCACTGACCCCTGTGGCCCCTCATGTTGTCATTGTTTGCTATAACACAGCGGGGGCTTGCTCCTGTTTGTAGTCAGTTCGGCTGTGTAGTCATTTATTCACACAGCGCTTCAACAAGAATGACTTTCTCACGTAATACTTCCATCAAACTGATCAATAATCAATCACAAGATTATAAACCCAAGCAAGCCACACTGTTGGAGGGATAATAACATGTCTGCCACGCATACCTAGCGTATGGGGGAAAATATAAGAAAGGAAGAGGAAGAAAACCTTGGGTTGGGTAAGATCATCTCTCACCCCGTCAGGTTGAGCTGTAGCTCATTGCATTGTTGTGGTTAGCACGCCTAATTGTGACTTTTGTCAAATAATGACATTTTAGCTAAACAGCTCATTCCAAACTGGTTTCACGTTCTTTGTTTTCGTGGTTTTAGGTGAAAGCAGAATCTGAATCTTTTGGTTAAGGCGATGCGAGTTCCATTTCAAGGTGCGTTAACTGATTTCTGGCCACTTGTGGGAAAAGAACTCAACAAAGAATTGACTAATGGCCTCTGACACTATATTGTGTCAGGTTATTGTGTCTGCTCTAAGTGCCTATTTGCAGATCCAGCAGACACAGAACACAATTATCACCCCACTGGATTTGTCTTCCTGTTCACCTAATGAATGTAAGACCAATATTCGCTCCCCTTTTAGCTTTGATTAGGTCTCCACCAACTCCAGAGAGCAATATCTGTGTCTTTAGCTGCTAGATATTCCCCTTTCTTCATTAGCCGGTCACTTACTTGGCCTGCCTTCTGTTATTGGACAGTGACAGTGGGTTTATCAGAGCTCGTTTGTTTAGAAGAACTGCTGGCTGTATGAGGAGTGTGAAATGTGCAATCCAATCAAAACAATCAGCTAAAAGAGCCCAACACCTCTAAAATAAACAGTTACTTTATTCAAATATAATAATTATAGAGTGATTAATGCAACTTTAAAAGTCCAGTCTGGTAAAGTTACAACTAACTTAATACAGCTTACCCCTGATGCTTAAAGTCCATTTAATATGTTGTCCCCATATTAAAGCTATATCATTTATGATGGTGATGGGGCCAGTTGTTCCTCCATTTTGGTGTAGACTTGAAATTTTGAGTAATACCTCTGCATCTGCTTGATGATAATTTAGTATAAACAGTCAGAGGATTCATCCTAATAACGTCGATGCCCCCGCCTACATTTCCCGTGACACCATCACCAGGTCAAAATTTCAGTTTTGTCACGTGTCATGAATTGTGTGTTCACTCGGTGCTTGGATAAAACATCATAGCAAACAGTCGACCCGGGCAATGAATATGAGATAAGAAATATGAGACAGAAAAAACCCATGATGCAGCAGTGAGATGGGATTTTCAGGCCAAGACTGCACCTGCACCCACCGCCAGGTACAAACATCGCATTGGACCGGCATGGAAGGAAAGACAAATATTCCCATATACACGCAGAGCCATGCCGACCCACACACAGAGCTACATACACACTCACACAGACAAAAAACAGAGAGTGTGTGCAGGAGCTGTGAATAAGATGATTCTTTTCGCTGGGTTCCCAACTGGGTATTTTTTTTATTTTGCATTTTTATCCTCTTTATACTCCTTACTGGTCCACAACCTGACTCCAATTCTGGCTATTTCTGGAACAAGAGCTATTTTTTTATTGTTCATTTCAGACCTTCAGCATCTCAACATGGTCATGTGGGTGTTGGGGCTTTCGATGCGCTCTGCTGACTGCTCAGATTATTGCTATCCATCATTTGTTTATATTCTCATTTAGGAAAGGAGGGCGCTTTTATTATTGCATTATAATTTTCTGCAGAGGTTACAGAAGGCCAGAGCCAACTTTAGCTGTGCTCTCCTGACTCCCTCGCGCCTTGCACTGCGAGATTTCACTTTATAGCATAATGCCAAATGGCCGCATGGCACCGGCTAAAAGTCTTGCACACGACGAGAAGCTGCTTCCTGTCATCGCTACTCACAGTCCATCTTTTCATTCCATAGTAATGTCAATACCAGAAAAAAGCCACGCCGCAGAGGCTGACAATGAGCAGAGACTGATGCGGCACACTGCAACCACTTAAGATTTTTGCATGTTGCTACAAAAAGTGTAGTTTTCTGTGAACAGTATTCACTCCTCTGGAGCTAAAACATGCTATTTTCCACCTAATGCTGCCACTTTCATGCCTTTCCTCATTCTCATTAGTATGGATGCCTCCATGTTTAATATTTAATCATTTATATCAGTGTATATGAGTGTATGACATGCAGCTGCTGTAGAATTAAAAAAAAAAAAGAAGTTAAACACCACATTCGTACCTTGCAGTAATCAAAAGATAAACACTTAAACACACTTAAACACTTAGCTGCTGGTCTTTCACTGAGGCAAGTATTACACCATCTCAAGACCCTGAGGGACACTGATACAGACTTCTGATGTTCTGCGTAGCCTTGATACTAAGCAATAACATCATACACCTGTCATGGTGTACTCCAGAGGTGGCTATATGTCTTGTCATGTTAACAACACAATTAATAGGATACTAAGAGGCCAGTATCCTGTCAGATAGACCATGTATCCTCAGGAATTTCGCCTTAGCCGCGGAGTCATCTTGTGTTAAGTCACCCTAACTGCGGCTACAGGGCTAATGTGTTGGATAAACGACATTGCTAGCTGTGGGGGAGGCAGAGTAGGGTCGTGACATTGTCTGGAAAGGCCCCGTGGCTATGTCAACATGTTCACTGCAGGAATTTCTTCCATACTCTGAAAACAGCAGGCTTTCAGGTGTTTCAATTCCTCTTCCCTTTCTTCCGTCCTCTCATTAAGCAGCCTCTGGGGACAGGCTTCTGGGCAGCTTTTCTCTGGCCCACAATGATAATGTTGATCCTGTAGGCTTTCAGCCAAACCCTGCGAAATTTCTATACTTAGAAAGACCATCATAAGCATATCTGCAAAAACATTATCAACGCAGCAATGAATGAATGAAAAATACAGGCTGGGCAAAGATTTTAGGGGTTATTCAAGCTTAGTGGAGTAGTTAGCATCGGCTGTCTGATCTATCTTAGGGCAATATCATATCATAGTAATGAGGACAGATATACTCCAGCTTTGGAAGCTGCAAAGAAATCTTTGAATAAATTCGCCTTTACATATAATTCATTCAGTCGCTAGCTAAAGACAATTTCACATCTCCACATTATGTATGTCAGTGAAGAATTACTCATGTACAGTAGGCATACGGGACTTTTATATAATGACCAATGACTTGAAGTTGAAGTGCAGAGCGATTTAAATAAAGTTTTTACAGTTTCAAAGTGACAGCGACAGCGGTAGAGATGAGATGAGCTGTCTTTGACAGAGAATTTGTCAAGATTAGGGAAGCGTATCAAGTGGCGATCTCTATCTATATATCAAGAAAATATACTTTTTTTGGTTCTTCACTTTGATTCACAAACAAGGTAATCTCTATAAATAGACATCTGCATATGAATGTAGAATCTGTAGGCAAGGGATTTTAGCATCATTCTGGTTTCCATGTGTAGTTTGAGCAAAAGAGACAATTCAGTCTCAGAACCCATCGGCTATCGTCTGACAATGATTTAGCATTTTAATTTTTATGGCGTTTTTTTTTTTTTTGTTTTTTTTTTTTTTTTTTTATTATCTCTATATGCACATATCTGTTTATAGAGATTAGCCAAAATGAAGCCCCAAAACATTGGCCACTGCTCCCAAATGCTAAATTGTTCTCAGACGATAGCTGATGGGTTGTGAGACTGATAACAAGATAACCTGGAAAACCTACAATCATCTGTGTCTTTCCAGAATTACTCTGTTTTATTTTGCTGTTTGAATCTCATAAAAATAAAAAATAAAAATAAAAATTGTGCATTTATGCATTTATTTGTTTCCTCTGAGGTTGCAGCTTTGTCACAATTGTCCCCAATTCCCCAAAATGTAAGAATGCATCTAATTGGCAAATTGGGTTGGGATAATCTTATGAGTTTATCCAGGTATTTTGGGGGGAAGTGTTAGAAATCTCCAGGGTGTCTGGAGATGTAGAAATCACATTCGCGTTGTGAATTAGTCTGCGTTGCTGTGCATAATTTAATAGGGCTGTTTGATAATCTTCCTTTGTGAAACATCCATCAGAAGTAGAGAGTATCAGACAAAGATTAACAGGTAACCAGGTAACAGACACCTCTCAGTGAAAGGACTGAAAATAGCACATGGGGTACAGATACATTAGAGCAGGGTAGCTGCCTCAGTACTGGGCTTTCACACCAAATGCACAAGCACAGCATTGTGTTTTTGGCGGAAGGCCTTTGTTCTGAAAGGAGAATGGGGTGCAACCTCATAACCAATTTCACCAATTGGGAGCTACAATTACCCAGCACATTTTTCATCCGATGTTTAAAGGACAGACTTTTTTTTTCTCAGTTCTGTGTTAGGACAATACTCATGTGCCCATACGGTGGGTACAACTGATTATTCACTGCTGGTGTTCCTCTTATCCAAACTGGCTGTGAAGAAATCCCTTTCTAAAGGGATTCCAATGGATCCTCACACTCTGCAACAATGCATTCGAGTTAGACAAAACATGTGGGTACCTTCCAGTGTTACAGTCTTTTCAGTGCAAAATTCCCTCTTTGTTTTGCTGTCCCTCAGCCACAGCTCAGCAAGGAAAAGACAAGTGTGGAGGCACAAAATGAGGGAATCACATGGGGGGGAAAAAGGCAGCAACTTTTGATGCCATCCACATGATTTGTGACACTCAGACTGCTGAAGCCTGTAGAGTACCTGTTTTACATAAAGAGAGGATCTCTTCACCAATATGTAGAGGAGGAAGGGTTACTTTTCAGTATACTTCAACAATGTACATGAGAAGATAGACTTGAACAAATGTGAACTTATTCTTTAACTAATTTCAACTTTGATTTACTTTACTTTATTTATTTGAGTGAATTTACAACTTCTAAACTTTATTTTCAGTTTCAGTAGGAGGTAAATGTCAGCAGATTCAGAAGACATACAGGTAGGCAGGTTTTTCATAAACTCAACGGCTACCACTGAGGGACCCTTTAGGCAAAGTCACAGCTGGACCAGCGGGGCTCCTGTCCAACGGTGAAGACTGTATCAGTGCAGGGCTGCTCCCAGCGAATGTGTGCGACTGTATGAATGTTAAGCAAGGCGTTGTTGAAAGCGAGCCTGCGTGCTCAGCAAACCCTCCCTGAATAAATAAAGCTTAAAATAGTGGGAGGAAGACGTGTGACGAAGGTCATGAGACAGATTCCATGATCTTGCAAGTTCACATTATGCGCCGACGCTTGCTGAGACACCAAGGCAGCCCATTAAATAGAATTTAATATAAAGAAAGAAACAGTATTTCAGGGGCATAAGCCAAGGCTTTGGCAGGAAGGAACCGCATTTCACAGAGTGCTGTGCAACTTTGTCAGGTAAACGTGACTGTTAGGGACAGGCGAAGATTGATGGAATCTTTTTTCCCCTTGGCTCAGCAGTCTTTGATTTCCACAGCACAAGAGCGGAAGAAGGGGAGAGGGAACGGAGGAGGAATGATAGATAGGAATTCATGTCATTTATATCCCTAGGTCAGTCTATCACACAACTGACTGGGGGAGAAAGAGAGCCGGAGAGAAAGAGAGAGGGGAATACATGGATACAGTCTTGAAATATAGAAAACGTCTACCTCCTGTGAGAATAGTGCACATGGGTTCAGATGTTTCTATGAGCACGGGCGCAGTGATTCATGCTGTCTCAATTAGCATCTGGGTGCGTTTGTCTGACTGAATGAAACAACTCATTTCCTGTCCTTGAAGCACAAATGTGTAGTGCTTTTCGGTCTCCACCTATTGCTGCCTTGCCATCAATGCCAACATTTACTGGGAGGCAAAGTATGAAGATGATTTGGGTTTACAGCACAAGTGCTTCTTCTTAAAATTGCTTCTGCAAAGACATTGATTGATAAAAGCCTTCAGGGTCTCCAGGCCAGATTGAATGACAGGCTTTATAAAAAACAGGGACATGGTGGCCATTGGAAAACGTCAGCGCTTATTGCATTACATTGCTTTTTTTTTTTTTTGCTTGTTTTTTTTTCACGATGAGCCTTTTACTGGTAGCGCTGTCACGATGGCTGCTTCTTTGCTTCTTTGCTGGCCATTTGTCTCCCCATGCTTCTAATGGTTGGATGAATTAGAGCCTTTGTGGTAACGTGCTGTGCTCTTTGTGGGGTCATGACCTCCCGCTACTGTCCCCCCTTTCATTAAGCCAGATGAAGACAGCAAGATCTCACAGCCTGCTATTTCCACACATCCAGCACTGATGAAAATGAGCACTGATCGGACATTAGTCCAAAAATCATGAATGCGATCTGTAAGTTTCACCTTTCATCGTTCGAACAAGCATGGCTAATAAATATTTATGCTCATAAAAAAAGGGCAACAAATTGTAAAGATTTTCTACTTGTTCTTTCTTATTCTTGTTCTGGAAGGGCAATATTATAAGTTCACGTTCATATAACCTCTAGGTCTTCTTTCTGTGGCAGCATATACTATTTTACAGGAGCTTTATTGGTACAGTTAAAATGAAAATGCCACAATATGTTTTCATTCAGAATGTATGTATTGTATTTTATGTTTGAAAAGCCGTAGTATTTTTTTCCCCCACGCATTAGTCATAATTAATGCAGCAATAAATCTAAAAGGAACTAACTTGGGTACCAGTGAGGAAATGGTGCAGTAATAAAGTTTTCTTTTAAATGTCATTGTTATTTCTTATTCTTTCATTCTCCTGCTGCTGTTGCTCTGCTGTAGTCTTGGCAACAACTCTCTCTCCCTCCCTCTCCGCTTCTCTCTGCTCTCACTTTTTAACGTTCTCAATTTTAACATTTTCCTTCAAAATGATTTTCCCCATTCCAGCCCTTGAAGCTCCCTTACTCCAAAATCAAGTTGAAAGGAGTATCATTCAATTGTATTTTTTTTTTTTTTTTTTTGCTCTCCCCTCTAGCCTTTTTCTCACACTTCTCTCTTCCCCGTTTGCTCTCTCCCTCTCCTTTTGTGCCCCTCTTCTGCCTGTCTCTGGTATAAACCTGCTTGACTTTCGCTGTTGAGTGACATGCCTTTCAATCTCTGATGGATTTTCTTTGCCTTCTGTATTTTTTCCTCTGCGTCCTCTCCCCTCCCACACGGGCAGATTCTGTGTCATAAAAGCTGCCATTGTACATCTTACTGTAGCCAGATATTCCCTGCACACTGTTACCCATCCGTCCTATTCACCACGCAAACACGGGATATGTATGCCACCCATCCAATTAATCGTCCATTCCCTCTGTGGTATGTTCACACAGATTTTCAAAATGAGAACGTTCAGGTTCGTATTTACGCGGCCAGACAATTACCACATTACGCCATGACATTACAGCAGCATGTTAAATGACCTGTCATTTGTGTCTGTACAGCCAAATCCTATAGTGCCAGAGCCAGGCTAATTCTATGTAAGCCATTCAATTGGATCCTACTGAGGAGAAAGCCTATGAGCTATTTCTGCACGTGCTCATCCACAAGACACATTACTCATCTCAGTGTTCATCCATAGACAGTAGGCATCAAGCATTCCCCATAAGTGAACAGTTTTTTTTTTTCATATGCAAATATGCCTCTTCTAATCCTCTATTATTCTGTATTTGCATGCTGTTCTGAAAATGCCTCAACCCCCCCACCTGCCTCTCATCATACAAAACAAAGGTGTTTACACGATTCAGTGCAGCAACTGCTGCAAGATATTTGAGGCACTGCAGAGATGCAAATTAGACACCAGTGAAATTCTGTAGCCACTAATCCATTTTCTATGCATATTCACAGTGTGCCATCTCTTTCATGAATCAGAATAAAATGTCAAGACATGATAAGGCCTTGGCGAACTCATATGATTGCCTTAAGCAGGGCAAATGTCCATGGAAAAAAAAAAAAAAAAAAAACATCAAGCCATTAAATTAGCAAGTATGACATTAATGATAGGACATGACATGACCAAATGCACAAATTTATATCTAGACTCATAATACATTAGTTTTCACTCATCAAAAAATTACATCTGGGAGTTGCAGCCTTAGACTACTTGCAAAATACTTACATACAGGAACCGAGGCGAATGATTGTAGCACATTTAAACATTTTTTGAGGGCCCTCAAAATGAGCGGGCCCCTTGGCATTAGCACCGGGGAGTGCCTACATAACACATTTCAGTAAAACATTTTAAAATAAATGGCCAAGTGAAAAGTAAAGCAATGAAATAAAAGCTAAAAATAAAGCTTGTGAAATGCCCTTTGGTTTGATTTAAGCACAAAAAATCCTTGGATTACGAGAACTGAACTTATGTACCTGACGTAACTCAATAATGTTGAGAGAGTTAACTTACGTAGCTACATAACTTCAAACAAATCAATATTTACTTTTGGCTTCACACAGGACGTGAACAGTGGTCTCCCGAGATAAACACTTAACAGTAGAGTTATATAATTTAATATTATGTGTCAAGTAATGTTTCTCTGTGTGACAGATCAGAAAAAATCTGAAAAATGTATCAGACTGGAGAAAAGTCAAGGCTGCCTATTGGTTAAAGAGCTTGTTTTGGACCCGAACAGCTACTTTTCAGTATCTGATCATGGCAGAAGAAGTACTCAGATCCTTTACCATAGTAAAAATGCAGATACAACAATGTAAATGTAGAGTGTCAAAAGTATGTATTCTGCAGAATACTGGGTCTGCACACACTGTTTGGTGATCAACAAATCTTTGCTGATAACATGCATTGCAATAAACGTAGCATGGAAATACTTCCAAAACATACAAGTAAAACAAAACTGCACATAAGTAAAGTACTTGAGTAAAACTTCCACCACCGGTGTCTGAGGCACTGAGGTACTCTGTCACCTGCACTGCGAGTCCCACACACAGTTGGCTGTACACTCTGTATTTCATCTCTGGTGCAATGTGTAAGCCTCCGAGGGCCGTGCCAACAAACACACTCCTAATTAGCATAAAATGGTGATTGATTGGCCTAAATTACTCCTCAGTTCTACTGGTGACACATTTAGATTTGATGATGCATTTAATGGCGCTCAACAACTTATGTATTTATTGTGCAACTAGACCACTCAACCCGAGCTTTACCAGCTTAGAGGCTGTGCGACAACCTACTGCTGAACTGCCTTTAGTCTAATCACTGAAATAACACCTGAGATGGAAAGAGATGATTTCATTTGGTTTTATCCAACAGAAAAACTGTTGCTGTGTTTATATTCTCTCCATGTCCTCCTCAGCGGGTGTTGCTTTGCGTTGGGAGCTACAGCTTCCTGTCAGACAGCTGAAAGGAGAACACTTGACAGAAAGAAAATATTCACTCCGCCGATTTGTCATCCTTCTTGTTCTACTCATCTGAATGGGATGAGGAAGGGAAGGGGGTAACAAGGGGGATATATTTGGAATATCTGTTTAACATCCTAATTGGAAATGACAAGCACAGTGACGCGTTCAGCCCTGCAGGGGAGATCAAAGAGTTGGAGCTCCATGAGACACAGCGGTATGGATCGGAACCAAACCGATCCCGGCTCGCCTTGGCTAATTAACACCTGGCTCATACTAATTAGCCAAATCCACTGGCATTCCAGAAACAGCACGAGGAAAAAGGAAGGGAAAAAAAAAAAACAAGGCTGTGTAAAATGTGCAGCCCGGTGTTGGACCTCAGCTATATCTCTAGAGTCTCTACCTGTCTGTAGGAGCAAATGTAAGAACAGGTGTTCTCCTCCCTCTGCTGTACCACACAGAGCGGCAAATAAAATGGAAGTTAAGGTATTTGGGACGTTCAGCCAAATGTTTTGTATTGCTAATACAGCCTGTTAAGTGGTCCCATTGGTGTTTTACTCGGCACATGATGTGTATGACAGGTCTAGTCAAACAAAAATAATTGCTCCAGCCTCAGCGTCTCCTCACTTGAACGACAAACTCATCAAAACATGTTTACATTTTCCACTTCCAGACTTGACAAGTGAGTTCACCAAATGTGAAATTGTCAGAAGTTTCACCTTGAAAAACAAACAGCGATTAAGCCTCGACAACCGTTTTGTGGTTATTGTTAATAAATGAAATAAGAGAGTCTCTTTTCACAATGTGCATTCAAAATGAATTTACCTGCTACTGAGTTCACATTGATAATCGCCGGATGGATGGATGGATGGATGGATGAAGCAGTAGAAAAGCATTTTGGTTTGGCTGCCTCTGCAACAACAAAACAGTAATGACATTAAATGATATATCTCAGCGGGGTGCTCCCAGCTGGTGCTGATAAATTTTAAGGTAACTTCTTTCAGCTCTCAGAAATTATTATTCTGCCAACAAGAATAAACCAGGAATTATTCAACATACAAAGAAGGTATCTGCACCATCTGATCTAATACCCTAACACCCTGCAACAACAAAAAACATGACGTTAAACTCAAGTCTTAACTCTTCAGTGAAGTCCCCCTCTGGATTCCTCATTTCCTCAGGTGATGTTTAAAGTTTGTTACATATGTTTACCCAAGTGATGGAAATTGATTCACCTTTCATTTGTTGTGTCCATACAAGAAGAAGCCGCCGTGGAAAATCTATCGCAACAGTGACGCCTCGAGTAATGAGTGAAAGGACAGTCCTTCTGTTGGCTGATTACAGACGGTAATTACTGTAGGACACCGATCCTGTAATTAAGTGGCAGCAGGTAACTTGTGCTCAGAATACATCATGTTTCCCTCCCCAGGAGTCTGTTTTTCCCCTTTTTTTTAAAAAAAAAAAAAAAAAAAAAAAAAAAGTAAATACTTACATCAATATTGAAACGAGACCACAGGTTATCAACTTTGAAAACAACTCTCTTTCCCCTCTGCCGTGGTAAGATTATGAATTTTGGCTGAGTCACTCTTTCAGTCTGTAGCTTTCATCTGTCCCTCCATCCCCGGTCAATCTGTTGAGCTGTTTGTTTGTCTGTCTCAGTCTCCATCTACCACTAATCCTCCTTTCTCTCCCTCTTTCAATTCTCCCACCTCCGTTTCTCTCTTCTCTGCAGTGTCCAAGATGACCTGGACTGGCTTCAGAGACTACTTGGAGAGGCTTCCCTTCATCTCCACTTTGGTATTTTAGCGCAGAGCTAATTTTCATCCTGTCAAATATTTCATATAATTTCTCTGCCACTATTGCGGGCCCAGAACTTCATGCATCACGTCTCAGCTCAGTTGAAGCATATAATATGATGTGGTTAGACAAACCGTCACTCTCAACAAGGTTCTCTGACAGTAGCTCTGCGAGCTCCAGAAAGAAAAGAATCCTACGACTAACAGTGAATAGAGAGTTAATTAGCTAATCATATGATTAATCTTGTTCATGCTTGACATACTTTTTATTATTAAGCGCAATGATTGCTCTTAATATGTTTTAATTCACCTAATCTAATTACATTTGTTTTCATTTTTAAAGGAACATATTCATTTTTGAAGGGGGACATATATAGAGAGAGCTTATCTATTAAACTTCTCACCCAAAGTGTGCAACAAGAGGACTATCCTAAGACCCGCACTTAGATGATGGCCGATGTATGTGGCGTACCTCTGGTCTATCGGAGCAAACTGGGACACGCGAGATCAATTAAGTCCGATGCATTGTTGGTTTTACCCAATTTCCGTATAATGAACAAATCTGTCACACAGTTACAATCAGATGGCAAAAAAATACTGAATGCTTATTTTGAAATGTTTCTGCGTGATAACCTTTATTAGCAAGGCAACCGTTTTCTGAAAATCATTGGTAAAATATATGTTATTTAATAATTATGCTGGCAGATAAGTGTCTGATAAGTACCAGAATGATTAATAGATTTTTGTCTTTAAGAGATAACCAGGTGCGGAGGTTCATTACATAAATACAGAGTTTGGATTAAAAACCAGACAAGCAGTAAACTTTTTTTTTTTCTTCTTCACTTCTGTTGATTATTGAACAAGCCAACGTGCATTCGTGGACTGGTGATGTGCAATAGAGAATAGCAAAATGAATCGTGGAAGTTACTTTAAGTTAACTAACTTTACTGTGAGTGAAGCAGACAGGCTGGACGACCTGCTGGTGGGTGAAGGACAAGTCTACATACAAGCCTGATGACATCGTAAGTGTTATTTTTGCTCTGTGTGCCCCTTTAAAGCTAAACGTTAGTCTGAATAATGAAGTTCTCTGAAAGCTCCAACCCTAATATGAGAAATTGTACTTTATTATTATGGTAAGCTGATTCTATTTTCCTTATTTATTTGATGGGATAAAGTAAGCGCTTGATATGTGGGCAGCATAGTGAAGTAATGCCACTGTAATATTAATGAGTGGATAACTTCAAACAGACTAATAAATCAGCGACAGCGGGGGATTGTAGTATAATAAAAATCACGAGGATTACAGAACAGTGGGTTAGGCCACCAGCAGAGCATTCAATATAGAGCTCTTTTTATATTGCTGCTGTGCCATCCAGGACAGAGTATTGTGGATTTGGATCTATTGTACTGCTTGGTTCAAGTGTTGCTCATTGAGCGGCAATATCGCCTCAGTAAATGTAGCGATACATGAGCGGTTCAGGAAGTCCATCTGCAGGGAACAAGGTGTGTTGTCTGCCTTGTCTATGAGCGCTGTATACGCCGTGCGGTTACAGTAATTGGAAAGCCCGATACGTTTGCGATCTTCTGCATTTCACGACAACCACAGCAAAAGCTTATTAATTAATTTAGTCTCTCCCGGGAGCGTGATATATTAAGATATTATTCGTCTTGACTTCTGAAAACCTGCTTGCAGAACTTGCATGCATTTTTAAATACAGACACGGAGATCCAGAGCTCTTTGCAAGACAGGCTGTCCAAAAAAAAAAAGAGCCTCTCTCTCTCTCTCTCCGTTTGATAACGGTGTTCAGTTTAAGCTTTGTAACTGCTTAAATGGTGACGTGATGAGAGATGGATTCTACTTGTTACTCTCTGGAGGCGTGATTCAGTTCTTTAGAAGCTGGGGGCCTTGATGCAAACAAGAGCTTTACCAAAAATAACATGGCACAAACTCTCAAAGAAAAAGTTTGTTTTTTTCTGTGTGTTTTTCATTTGAAGTGAAGAGCTATTTCCTGCGTTGAGCTCATACATTTTTAGTTTTTGATGGCTAGAAAGAAAGAAGAGAAAGAAGAGCACTCTGGAGCTTTGTTGGCAAAGACAGATTCAGGACGATAGGGGATTTGAATTCTTTTGTGCCCTTGAAGATGACCACAAATGAGTTAGAGACTGCTGTCTGGAGCCCGAAAGCCGACATCTGATGAACTTTAACTACAGCATTTATATATATGTTTTTTTTTTTTTTCCTTTTAACCACATGTCGATGAAAATGTTCCATCACAATGGATGCTGAGCATGTAAAATCTGTTCTATTTCACACCCTCCTAAGGCCTAAATACTAGAGGGTGAAAGCAGAACCCAGGGGCTTCAAAAGACCCAGTGACACACTTTCAATCATCTATCAAAGGGACAGATGAAACGTGCACCACTTCCTTTCTTCTTTCTAGGGACATATTCTAAATACAATCATGTATAAAGCCGAATTTCTACTGCAAGACTTGACAACACTGTTTGATCTCTGCAACAGTCAAGAGGTCAGAGGCTATGCATTTTTTTTTTTTTTGATCATTTCCTCCTCCTGTCCAGCCATTAGACCCCTACCAGCAAGGTCTCTCCCTGCCCTGCAGAGACCAGCGTGCCAATGATAAATCTTCTCTATTATGCAGGTAAATTAGTGGCCTGTACACTCTACACTATTTGCCTGGAGGTTGGGAGCGAGATGCCTGTCATTACTCGGCCTAAATGCAATTTTACAAGCTTATCTTCTCTTAACACAGAGAGGGAAAACAAAAAAAAAAATGAAGAAAAAAAAAGAAAAAGAGTGAGGATGGAAATGAAAAAGCTCAAAGTAAATTTGATTGACCCTCAGGATGACATGCAGTACAACACGAGCCTGGATAGAGACGTAGATAGAGACGGAGAAAAAAATGAATCTGAGACGATTTGCGCGCTGTACGTGTTCATTATCAGACTTGTTCACAGCGTCGGGGCTCAGTGTTTCGACTAGATTGCTATTCAACCGCTGTACTGTTTGTGAAATTCATTCATTCATCTTCATACTTGGCTTTTACCCAGCACGTCTATCTTTATTGCCCTTTTGAGAAAAATAAGATTGTGCGATAGTGTCTGCGCTAGAAATGAAATGCATGGCAAATAGAGCATAAATAAGGATTTCCTCTTTTTAGTGGGGTGTTTTGCCGCTATTCGATATTCAGTATTTATCACATGATCCTTCTGAATTGCTCACATTGGCCTACAGTACATAGTATTCCAATAGATATTATTCCTGCAGGAAATAAACTGTCAACAAATAAACACGCTTGGCTCTGGTGGATGCATTTTTGTCAGTCACAACACTATCATTTCACACTTTTGGATAATTGTTAATTTTGTGACTGCAAATGAATGTGCTCGTGTGCGGGTTGGCACAGTGGTATAGCTCAGGTAGTGTTGATGTAAATCTGTGGAGTTCTGGTTCCCATTCTGGCATGAAACTGCAAACACAAGGAAATCGAGCACTTCTTTTCGTGCGGCTAACTCTAACCTCTGGTGGGGTGTGATGTGTAATTCTAACAGTAACAAAACTGTTCTCCCTGGAAGAACGACAGAAACAGTTGTTTCAGCAATAGCCCCAAAAAAAGTGACAAAGCCCTCTGGCTGCCATAAGAATTATGACAGGAGCAAAGGAAGAAGTCGAGTGATGTTTTTGCAGAGTGACAAAGTCCCTGTGGGGAGATGGTTCAGGGTGGATGCATGGGTCAACAAAACAGAAAACTTTAGTACAGGAGACTGCTGTTCTTTTCACATTTCCTACCCATAATCAACGTGATTTTTTTTTAGGGGTTTTTAAGCACAATGACGATTATTCATATGTTTTTATTACTGTTGCCTTGACAACGGATGTTCCCTAACCTAAATAGGCACTTATTTAAAACCAAACCATGATATTTCCCTGAACCTAAACAGACCTTAACCGCAGCATTAACACATCACGCAACTGATAAATTTGAATATTAAACAGGCTCCAACTGCTGGCTGTAATCTACAAGGGTATGCATTTCCAAAATCTAAATGTCAGTATCAGTATAAATAAAGATTATGAGGTTATGTGGATAGTTTCCCCTCGTCTCCTTTCACAGATATGCACTATTACTCTTCCTAAACCCTTTGGGCTGGGTTCAGGCTTGTTTGTCAGCTGGATTTCAGTGCATTTGGCCAGATTTGGCTTTTTTTTTTCCAAGAACAGTACAGATAAATGGCTAAATGTTTACAAAAGATATTGCAGCAAGACGAGGATTTGAAGTAGAAAGCAGAAGGCATGGTGTGTTGCCAACTTCATAGCATATTAATTGGCAGCACTACACTTTTAATTATCCATTCTTTTTTACTGATTAGATGATTGTAAGCCGCCTCTTCTGACAATTCTGCTTTCAGCGTTCGCTGATCAAATGCACTTAATCATATCTATTATGTGGACTAATTCAGCTCTCATTCACACAGCATTTCTTGCATACCTTTAAAAGCCATCATAGGACTTTGGAGCTTGCATAAAGCTTGAAAAGACTGAATCAGGTATATCTCTGGACAGTGCAATTCAGGAAGCCCACCCACACATGTTGTTACATAAGAGGCGCTTTATGCCAAGGATAAAACTGAATGCTGAACACAAACATTAGACAGGTCTCTCATTAACTTCCCACCCTGAGGACCTAACTAAACTCGGAAATGGAGCTTTAAAATATCTTCTCCTGGAGCCTCGGAGAATTTAGTTTAATACCAAGGTCATACATTTATCAAAGAGCCACATCTAAGTCTATCAATTTGGGATTATGTCCGCTCCTCTCCTTTCCTCTCTCCTATCCTTTCAGCCTCTATCGTTTTATTATCTGTAATGCAAGTCAAGTACCCTAAAGACAACTTTTAAAGAACAGATTGATTTCTAAGTGCTTTACAGGAGACAAAAGATAAACAACAACACACACACAAGCTTATGTACTGGGCAAGCAACC
This sequence comes from Nibea coibor, assembly GCA_023373845.1. NCBI lineage: Eukaryota > Metazoa > Chordata > Actinopteri > Sciaenidae > Nibea > Nibea coibor. The sequence continues at coordinate 6,771,827 of CM041720.1, read as the reverse complement.
AATTCAAATGACTCTGACCGCTCTTTTCATTTGTACTCTCATCTCTCATCACTTCCTTCTCCTGCTCAGCCGTGCTGCCTGTCCTCTTCTCTGCCCTCTAACCAGCACAGTCTGTCTGAACACACTGAACTATGAAAGATTAGACAGATATGTGATGCGGACCCATAGTGAGAAACTTCACTTTATTTCACCAAGAATTCAATTATATGCCAGTGGTAGCAATTGGACACAGCGTTTCCATCACCTCAGACGGTTTAGTCTTGGCAAGTTTAAAATGCATTGCTGAAAAGTGAAGCTAGATGGATTAATGTGTTGCTCAGCATGGTTCCAAAAGCCAATAATGGGGAGTTAATCCTACTATCTTCTCTGGGACGTCTAATGCTCTGGACTGAATATGCCTGAATTCAGTTACTGTATGCCATGCATGTACTGCTATTTTACTGTGTATGTATATATATATATATATATATATATATATATATATATATATATATATATATATATATTTATATTTATATTTATATTTATATATAGTTAGCAAACTATCAATAGTAATTCAGCCCTGCATGTGCATCCACATTGCATTCATTGGTCAATAAGATTCTAAATGCTGACCAGGACAGACACAGGCAGAACATTTCAAGTCATCAAATGTGGACACACTTGGATTTTATCAGACAGACACGGTACACTACATCACCTACAATGCAACCTGGCCAGCAGAAGTTCCCTAGATATAGCAATGTAATGAATAGTTCTGTAAATAACTCCACAATAACTCACTTGTAAACTCGTGTAAAATTGGTGGACTTCACCTTCAAGTGTAGACAAGAAAAAAAGGGGCACTAAGATACTGTAGTACCAACTGGTCATGTACATTCAAGTTGTTATGAAATGGTGGGATTGGTTACCTGGTTTGACACGTAAGATTAGTTTGTGTAAGCAGCTTCTGGTTGATAAAATGTTGTGTTGCTTGTTTCTTGCTGCAAAACGTGTTCAAACCTCTCCTGATATCACACAAAGCAGGAAACAGCTTTGTTTTATTACACTAGAATTACAGTTAAAGCCTAATGTAGCCATCCATCAACGTAACCTCTAATACCCATTTGCCCTACATCAGGAGAGTCTGATGATGTGTCATGTATTCAGTTGGAGGATGTACTCTTTATATGTGTTTTTTTTTTCTTCTATGAATTTAAAATTCCCAGCTGTTTTAGAGCTTCAGTGGAATCATTTACTACCGTAGAGCCCCACTCTTCTCTGATCTGCTCCACTTTGCTTTGTTATGCTGTAAATGAAGTCCATTCCTCTCTCTCAATACTAAAGGCCTTGCCCAGTGGTGGGCTTTAGTGCAGGCCTCCCTCAGTAAATCTTCAAATAATGCACGAGTTGTGTGTGTGTGTGTGTGTGTGTGTGTGTGTGTTCTGCCTTGGGAGCCTCTGCATCAAGAAGAAGGACCAATTTAAGAAAAAAAGAAAAGTGCTTTGAGTCAGGTAGGAGAGGTCAGGTTTCGTACAGTGATTGCACCCCATGAGAGGGACTAAAACCTCCACACGAGGGAGTTAAAGATGGGTTGTAATGAAAGAAGCTCAAAAAAACAAACAAAAAAAGCAAGTTGAAAATCTAGACATTGAAACCTCAGGCAAAATGTCCAAGCAAGTGAAATGAAGCAGTTGTGCTTACATCTCACTAGCTATGTTTGGTGGATATTCGTCTTACTGTAAATAACAAAGGTGGATAAAGCAATGATGCCCTGGAGTTTGCAGTAGGGGTAGTATTGATAAAAAAAAATAAATAAATAAATAAAAAAAAACACATTGAAAGTTAAAGACCCTAATAATTTTTTGATGTCTTCTGTTGTTGCTTTTGTTTGTTTTGTTGCCAGATCATTTTTAATCACTGAAGTACTGGAGTTCCTTAGAGCTACTAAACAGCATGGCCAAGGGCAAATAATCAAAGGCCATTAAAGGTTTCTATGATGAGGCAAAGCCTAAAACAAAACTCCAGATAAGCAGACTGCATTAGTTTTCCATTTTTGAGGGTAAAAACATTAAAACAAAACAAGCTGACCAAAGTTAATGGGTAAAATGATGAGGGCCTTGGTTCCCATGTAAGCCTCATGTACTGTACATACATCAACCTATAAAAACAACAAGGTGTTAGGCCAGTTAAAATTGTGTTGTTGTTATTTTAGCTGGGGCTGCAGGAACAACAGTCTTCACTGTGTTTACTTTCTAATTTGGACTGTAAAATCTCATAACAAGTTAGCTGAAACACACTCCTCTTTTATTATGATCCGTCTAATTAAATACAAAATTAGAAGTTTGCCAGTTTGCCAGGTTTAAATTCTTACAGTTGCATTGAGTAGAAATTGTCGTTTTTGCAGCTTAGTGCCCCCCAGCACAGCGTGTAATACCACTGCTGCAGATATGAACAGCTGCACAGGTGTATCTGTTAGGGCTATATTACTTATATAGGATCAAAAATGAGTGAGTTGACAACTTTGATAACAGCCAAATATCAAGTGTAACAACACAAGGCATAGGTGCCAGCTAACCCAAGTTTCTGATTGCGAGTCAGTGTGTAGCATCAAAGTGCTTTAAGATCTGTTGTTTTATGTTAGAAAAGTTCTGAACACATAAGTGTATGCTCGGGTCTTCAAAACAATGCAAATTATGAAGATACTGTACCGTACTGATACTGAGTATAAGTTTTTGTGGTGGACGTTGCATCCAGACTTTAATTATTCTAAGTGTGCCTAACTTCAAAGAGGTAAAAATATAACGTAAAATAATATAATTCATAGATCTAACAGATGTTAGATCTTTGTTGGATAAAATCAAAGCCTAACCTTCAAACCTTTACGTCTCAGTGTACCTCCAAAGCATGTTCAGGGAAAGAAACCTTCCTCCATCCCGTCACAGACAACGGTTTTGATTACAGTTCCTCATGACACAGCATGCTCAAACTACTGAGCCAAATGGACGTCCACCAGTTGTGACTCCATCATTTATTTAATCTTTGTTTTCAGACTGGAGGGCTGTTTTCTTACTTTTCAAACACATGGCACTATTTGCACATCACTGAACCTCATTTCATGGCATTAAAGCCCGGCTATCAAGCTCACCGCTGACCTTCAATTCATGAACTCTAGCCTCTGCAGGCTTCGTTCATGTGCACAATACCAATACCGTCTTTCATGGGGCCTTCTAACTTCCTCATTATGTGACACTGTAGCATAGGAGGGAGGCTTCTGATTAAGCTTAAGCTCATTGCCCTCCCTTCAGGGGGCTGCATGGCGTCCCGGCGTTCCTTCTATTACACTCCGCTGCTCCAGCTCTCTCGGTGGAAATAAACATCTGTCTGGTTAAAGCTCTAACGTTTTGTCCAGGAAACCCTGGTGACCTTGAATGTGCATCTTCAAATCTGCCTGTATCCGAGGCCCAGCAGCCAGGCTTTACTCTCCTCTGTCACAGGGGGGATGGACTCTCCTGAATCCTGTAACAGTGGGTATTGTGGTGGAAAACCCGCCGCTTAAAGCCTCCCTGCTGGCATCTAACGGTCTGTTTTTGCCCTCTTGTCTGGTTGAAGAGAAACCCTAGAGCTACAACTACAAAGGCTCAAAGACATTGTTTGAACATTTGAGTTGTTAAAATAGAATTCCCCTCTTTGTGAAGATCAAATTTAAAATATGAACATTAAATATAAACATAGTCTTTATATTTCATGGTGAACAGAGAACTTTCACTAGGTGACTGCACTCAGAGATTTGTCATTTCAGAACTAGTTACTGCAACTCTCTTCATCAATACAGCTCGTAAACAAAACTACAATTATGGAGCTGTTCATAACGTTTGAAGTGAATATTGCTTTATACAAAATTCCATTTACTATTTCATTTTCTTTGTTGCAATCTCACAAAACTTTCACTTTTTGCTGCGTGGCTGCCTGATATTTTCAACTTCTTTCAATTATTTACAAAGCAATGGATTTCTTAAAAGGTGTTAGGAAACACAAAGGGAAACCGCACGAAAGCACAAAAACGAAATGAGAGCAAATAGGTCAAGATGCAAACTCTATTTTTAAATGTTGACTGCTCAATTTCCAGTCAAGGGGAAGACACGGCACAGTGTGTAAAAAGAAAGTGCCAAAGGGACTAGGGAAAGGGCTCTCTTTGGGGAGAGGGCAACAATTGCGGATGAAATTTACTTAAGGTGGCTCCAGACTGTGGCACGATACAGCTGAAAGCCAGCGTAGGCTATACGAGGACAGGAAGACATTTTACATCCCTGAGGGAGCTCCATTACTTACAGTGGATGTGGGGAGAACAGTGCCATAGAAATCTTTGCCTGGTTAAAAAATAGAATGGGAGGGAAAGGGGGGGGGGTTGCAAAACACTGAGAAACAACCTCAGAGTGTCTAAAACCCATGAATTTTCCACTCCCTTCTAGTCAAGAATTTCAGCCCCGCGCCACCATCATGCTGTTGTAAAGGTCACTGAGAATCAGACACTGCGTACTTACCAAGCCACCTGACCTGGCCAATCAACCACCAGCCACCGGCATTCTCACACAGACTGAGATGAGGTGGGCTGTGTGCAATCAGCTGAAAGAGGCTGACCCCTCAGCCATGTCAGACCTTTTTTTTTTTTTTTTTTAACCTTTCAGATAAGGTGTGTCTTTGCAGAGGAAAATGCTGGTACCCTTACAAAGCATAGCAATTTGCTGAATTTCGATATGATGCTGCTCACAGCGTTTCTTCAGTGCAATAAACACACCTTGGTTATGTTTTTAACGTGCAAAAATGGGTAAGCGTTGGTAGTTTGGCTTGTGATGATCGCTGCTAAATTATGAGTGCAATATGTCTATTTATAATTGTAAACAAGTTCTGGGGGCTAAAATTATTCCTGTTATCAGCAGTAGCAATTAGCAAAAAGGTTACAACTAATGTATCACCTAAGTGATAGGTACCTCGCTGCATGTTTAAACGTTTGATGAATGTGCCCGGAACATTTTTTTTTTTTTTTTTTTGACATTTGTTTTGATGTTACTCCAGGGGGTGTTTGATCATTGGAGGAGAAAAGTAAAAGATAGCAAGACCTCATGTCCTGAAAACCGCTGTGAGCTGGACTGTGAGCGGACCTGTCATGTTCCTTGAAGGCTGTGATGGCATGATGTGTGCATCTGAAGTGACAGTGGGCTGAAGTAAACCGATCTCCCATCTCCGCGACACCGACGGTACTCTTGCGCTGAGGGTGTTCGGTTCACTCCGAACAAGTCGGCCGCGTTCATCAAGTTTACTTCCCGAGTGTTTGTATGACAGCGCGGTGTCCCGAAAGTTTAGGAAATAAACAGCGCTCTAAAAATGTAGGCTATGTGGCCGCTGTCTTTGCATTTTCTAAAGGTTTTCCTCCTCACCTGCCTGCCTGTTCAGTATTTTGGTGACACTTTGGAGAGGCACAGTTACAGAAATGTTATTGGCAACATACCGGTGCAATGCAAATTAGCATTTTGCGTCAGCAGTCACCTTTTTTACTTGTGCCCTATTTTGCAAAAAAGCATCTCAACGGGGAGTGCCATCGACTTTACACACTCTTAATGCACATGCACACGTGTGTGGAAGAAAAAAAAAGTTGCATAAAGCTTGTTATTTCTTAAAGTGGATCATGGAGCATCTCTACTTTTAGAAGAAAAAATCTACATCTACAAATGAACGATCAACAGTTGAGCTGGATTGTGGGTAACCATGTTCAATTCAAATTATATCGGTTATCTCATGACACTTTCTATATCAAGCAGCCTGGGCCATACTCTTTGTAATATTATTATGAAAGAGGCAAGTGGAACGCCTTTTTTTGAGCAGAACCCATCTCATGGTGGACAGCGATCTGACACGATGGGTATTAAAGCAAAGAAGAATGCATGGAGTAAAAAAAAAAAATCTGGTTCTGTTGCATCAATTTTTCCAAAAGAAAAAAAAAACACACACACAGAGACAGGTTGGTCTCTTTGGAGTGAAGTTTCAGGTCTGTTGCACCTCTCTCCAAACCTTAGCAGCAAACTTAGCAGCAACTTTCAGCAAGTATGAAGCAGCTCTTACAGACACTTTCGGGACCTGCTTTTATTCATGTTTTTCTTCTCTGCGTCATATTTTATTTCTGGCTCAACTTTGGATAAATTCAGAAACCACGATGCTGCGTTTTGTTCCTGATTGCAGCAATAAATTGTTCAGAACTTGCTACAGCTATGATTTGTGTCTCTGGCTGGTTCCATGTCCATTCCATGGACTTAACAGGCTCATGAGCATTGCAGTATTTAGAGCCATGCCAAACTGATGAGTGTGTGTGACCCAGGTGCGGCGCGCATCTGCAGCTAGCGAAAAAAACAAAAGTGCACTTGACTGTGCTTTACTTTCCGTGCTGCGGATACAATCAACGTGAGGATTATCACATCTTGTTATTACTTCTTGTCTACGTAGATTTATTTTAGCCAGGTGTTAACTTCCAAAAATATAAAAACAAACTGAAGAAGAGTTGAAGATGTTTTGTTCCACTAAGTTCAGCTAGATTGCTCCAGTTTGACGAAAAGTTGAGCTGAGAAGCTTTGTTTCCTGTTCATATGCGTGCTCCTCGCGGCAATTAACAGCACGGCAGCTCGGAGCACGTTTTGGTTCATAGAACACTGATGAGTGTGAAGCGCTATCTCTAGCCTGCTAGCAGGTTTCAAGTTGCCAGCATGTTGAGTGGAACATCAAACCCCGGCTACAAGGGAGGACAATCTCCTTACACATCGTGAGGCCATTGTCACAGTGTGATCACAGATCACAGTGTGCCTCACATGTGTTTCTTTTCGGTGGTGTTCTTTGCGGATCGTGTTGCTATTTTGAGGAAACACCAGTCAGGCTAACCACAGGTTGTCAAAGCCTGCTGAGTGGGATTCTGCTCCCTCTCTTTGGACTCTGTGATTGCAGTCCTGCAGGTGGTGAAAGGTCCCGATTACAATCATTACTGTGAATTGTTTAGATGTTTGGATGAGTGTTGAAATCTTTAACCAGCCCAGCAGAATGCGCATGCATATATTTTCGGACATTTAAGTAAACTAAAATAGATCTTCCAAGACACACTCATGGCAGAATTTGCCAAGAGGAATTGAGAAGACAAGCGAGGAAGCTCCCACATTTAAGAAACCAGAGACTTAAGTATAAGGCATCTAAAACAGAGACTGATCCCAAAGAGCTAGCACCGGATTCTCAGTAAAAAAAAAGGAAAAGAAACTTGTAAAAAAAATCCTGCAGGGAGTACAGAAACGAATGGAGGATGCCTGCTACAGTCCTCACCGGGGAACGACTATTCTGTCTTCTCCATGGATTACGTTACGCTCAACTCAACATTCATCATCAAAGGTCACCTGCTAATGCAGCTGAATGAATTGAAATGAATCAGTCAATTATCATTTTTGCTCGACTGCCTTGTATCTGGTTGCCTTGTCCGTGTAATGTTTGTAGGGAGGAACCATACATCACTCTTCCAGCATGCTTCCATAAATTGCGGAGGGTTAGCAGAATTTCAAATAGAGATGGCAGAGTCGTGGATGGTTGCATCAGTCACTGTAAAACCTGCAAAAGTCTCCCAGTTGAAATGTGGGACTTCTGGGATTCTAGCTCTGTTTGATGCATGAGAAGCCTGTTCCCAGGCTCCAATTGGGAGTTGGTACTGTCACGGCCAAAAGTTGTCATTTGTCATTTTTGACTGGTCGCCAAGTTTTGAGAATATCTTACCTGAAAGGAGCCAGTGGAGGGAAGATACCAGTTGGAGGAGAGGACGCGTGAGAGAAAGGAGCAACTGATACAGTGATGGACAACGAATAACCCTCATCTCTGGAGTGTTTTGACTTAGTTTCTGTCTGTGCCTATTTGTGAATCTGAAATCAGCTAAAACCAATGCAAAGCTCTGTGCGTGGCTGATGCTAAGTTTGCCATGCTGTGAGGGATGAGTGGAAAAACAGTGGAGAGTTAGCTGACCTCACGGAGCTCAGGTAAGACTTGCATTATCTTTTCAATCTATCTATTTCTATCTCAACTAAGGGTAAGTGTGAATTCTAATGGCTTGTGGTCCTGTTGACTTAACAACATCTCACCAGTACACAGAGTTTGATTACAGTGATTGACAATATCATGAATACTTCTTAAACAAGCTCAAAGGGATTCTGTATTTCACTTTCATAAAGTCAAAAAAAAAAAAAAAAAATCCAGCATTGTTCTCCAGCCCATCTAGAATTGTATAATGCTGGGTTGTCTCCAAAACCAACTTCAAGAGACCCTGGTGACGTCATCATTGGTTATTTTTTAATACTCATGCCCCTTCATAAGCAAAGAAAACATTATTTACTCTAACAGTGTTTACAGAGTAGTACTGCCAAAAGTTAAAGGCAGCGATTTAGGGGGCTTCATTTGCAGAATATGGCAGAAATTAAATATTGTATATAAAACGTATATTGGAAGCATAACTATGTTTCAGTCTATAATCACTTGAAAATAGGAAGCTTGTGTTTTTGTTACCTTAGAAAGAGCCTTTTATAGAGCCTTCTAGAGATGCCCCAGGTCCTCGTCCGCCTTGTTTCTACAGCAGCCCAGAACAGACAAATTAAACGCTGTCTCTGGATAGAGCCTTTTGCATTTTCCACGCCTTGCACAGGCACTGTAGTTTATAGAGTTCTATTACATTATATTGTATCATGTTCAGGTAAGAAAAGACATCACAGTTCCCATCTTTAGATGTTTATTTCTGATATCATCATCAAAATTTTTACAAAACATTTTCTGACAATAATATACTCAAAGAAGAGCCATATTTTTGCGCTTGGACCAGGTCTCCACAAAAATGCTTTAGGTCTGAATACAGTAAAAAGAACAAAAATCCAAATAAGAAAGAAAAAAAAAACAACCAAAAAAAAAAAAAATCAACAACAAACCAACTACCAAAGAAAACAATGCAGCGCATATTTACACCCTACAGAAATCAATGGTCTCTGCAGGAAATGGATGAGAAGGAGACAGCGGGGATCCCCTGGTTTATATGGAAAGCGTTTAAGAGGCAGCAATTTGATTTGAGCCTGCAAGGAAACAAAGACTAATTCTGATATTGCTCTATCAGCTTCTCGGCTTTCTCTCTCACTGCACGCTCGCAAGTCAACTGCAGGAGTAGAATGCAGGCTATTTGAATAAAAGCATTCCTTTCTTCAGTGCTCACATTAAATCCAATTAGGGACGTAAACAGGCTTTGTCAGACAAACGAAAAAGTGTGTTTCCCTGACAGAGGTTAATGATCATGCCTTGCCTTTCTGTGTCCCCTCTGACATGAGCAATGGCAGAAAAACAGAGTCAGGACAATGCCGGTCAGAGGTTAAAGACTTCCTGCTAATGTGAAACAGCATGGAACAATAACAATCAATGGGGACCGGGCTGGCCTGAACATCAGTAATGGTGACGTTGGTTCACAGGAGGTAGAGGAGTAGGTGCTGCTATAGATACACACACACACACACACACACGCGCACACACAGGCCATCTGGGTACATGCGGGGTAGCTAACTCACTAGCAATGCCTCCAGTCTGTCTTTTACGCCTTGCAGGACAAAGTTATTAATTCTTACCACTTTGTAGTCTGCACACACACTAATGACACACTAGCAAAAATAGAAACTCAAATTCAGAATCTGGAAGTGGCAGATGGTGGCATTAGCTTTTTCTTTTTTTTTTCTCTTTTACTGCTCAGGCCCCCTATCCATGTGTATACATACTGACTCTCTGGAGTCATGACTGTGTGCTGTATGGGTATGCCCCAGTGCTGCCTGCGGGTAAGACACAGATGTATGGCAGAGGAAGAAAAGCTGCAACTCCATGTCTTGCTTGGAATTCATTTTTGAAATCTATTTATCAGGTAATGGATTAGAACCCACTGAACCGTCACAGATGGCCTTGGGTGAACTGGAATGGATGGGAGCGTCAGAAGCTGGAGTACTTTATTATCATTTATCAATGCACGTGCGTTTGCCTGCGCATTTTCATTTCTGCAGTCGCAGGCTGACAAGTTAAATGGATTCACAGTGTAAATTATAATTAAAATTTTTTTTAAAAACTAAGCGTTTAAAATGGGTGAGTGTGTCGGTTTGTCTTTACGATGTGAGCATGCATAATACGTACAGGTTTATAAGATCCGAGTTGCGTTGGTTATGCCTTTTGTTTTGCCCGTGTGTGACCTATGTAACTCTGCAGAATACTCGTGTGTGACTTGCGTGTGTCTGAGCTTGGCCGAAGCGGTTTGCGTTGGTTTTCTTACAGTGGCGATAAAGCTGACTGGGACATTCAGGGGGAAAAAAAAATCACAAAGTTTTCATTGTAACAGAATAAAATGTCCTTGCACTTACCCATTTGTCCCTCTATATCCTCCCTATTGTACAGCATCTCTGGCTCCCCCTTCCCATCTCCTTTGCATCCCCCCTCCCTTTGGAGATTTGCATTTAGCTTCCCTTTGCACATTAGCACTGAAATATGAAAGTTTTCTTTGCAATTCCTCAGACCTTTATTCACCCCACCCGAAGCAAAAAAAGGGAAGAAGGGAGGGGAACAAAAAACAGAGAGAGCGAAATGTTCCCAGTGGGGACTTGAGCCCAAACTCAAAGAGTGAAGGGAGGGTGGGGAGCTGGGGGTGTACAAAACTGTAAACAAACATAGCAGAAGAGAAAATAAAGCCTGTTGGCATTGCGGGGCTAGCGCAGACGGTCCTGGAGTTCAGCTCAAACATGCATCATTAGCATGCAGCGCCTGTGCTTCCAGCTCTCTGATGGCAAAAAAAAGAAAATGGACAAAAGACTAAATAATTACTGGCAGCAGGATTCGAACATTCCGCTGAACATATCCGAGTTTATCAGGGAGGTAGTCATGATTAATCAATCGCTTATTAGTCGTAGATTCAATTGTGAACATACAAAGATTTTATTAGCATTTTCTAATTACACATGAAGGGCAAAGGAACTTTGATCATTGTGTTTAGACTGAATTGAACCATTATCACTGTTCTGAAAACTGAAGTAATTACTACATATGGGGTACTAGGATTTAGCAGGAGACTATTAAAGGGAAAGTCTGTCCCTGGAGTGAGTGCCCAACACGTGGCTGTTCCTCTGTTTAACAGCCTATATAGTGCCAGGGAATTCTACCTAAGGGGAGAGAGGGGCAGGGATGGGTCAGCAAACAAGTTGCTTTAAAAACAGCAAAGTTGTCCATGACACGTGCTGCTGGTTCTAGGGCACTCCAGACAGGAAATATCTCCCATACTGTTTGTCTCTGGTTCAGCGCTCCTCCCTAACTGGGCATACTTTCCCAAAATATCAGCATGCGGACAGAAATAGAACATCATTAAACAGGTTCACCCGAGTCACCAAGAGGCAGACATGAAATTCAGGCCAAGGAGTTAGCAGGGGTGATATAGAGCAAGGCAAGACAATACATGGATAGAATTGAGAGAGCTCCCATTATAAAGACATTGGCACAGCTGCTATTACAAAGTAAACTCCACCAGCACTATTAAGCAACCGTACTGAGCGAATCAACTGCTTTTTATGCATTGTCCTGTACATGAAGGGGACTGACCCCTTCTTAGTCATGAAACCATGAAGACTTTTGGGTCACTTGTTGTTTTGGGGCTGGTTTTTGGTAAAACATTTAACAAAATAATGGAACGTCAAAAGAAGAAAAAAAAAAAGAACATCCTTCACAAGTTAAACTCTTGGTATAAAGAATAGCACACTCCTTCTCCCCAAGTAGACCTTGAAATGGCAGATAGTGTTGAGATTTCCTAAACAAAAAGAGTGGATTGGGATGTATAACTAACAACACGTCGTGCGGCCACCACCCTGCAAAATGAAACATGTCCGACATCCGAACAGAAAATATGGATCTCTGCGAGGTTTGACATTTGAAGTGCATCACAATAACAGGGCTCCCATTCTTCCCCTCTTCATGTGATTCGGTAAAATGATTGGATTTGAGAAATAACCTCAGGAACATAATTTGTGTTTAATGGCAGAGTAGTGACGGGAGCAGATAGAAAAATATTTATCATTGAAACAACAGGAGCGTTTCAGTAGGAACCTCTTCACCGACTCGTCTTGGTAACAGATTCCCACTGCAAAGTGAATAAGGCTCCTCTTCTGTTCACAAGCAGTTTGTGTTTCAGAAGAAGTCAAGTTCATACTTTTTTTTTTCTCATCTTTAAAGATTCACTATTTACACGATAAATAAGTTCTATTCGATTTTGTCCTTTGATTAGTCTTATAGAATTTCTTGACATCATCTTTGAACACCTCAAAAACTGTCTTTTATGCTCCGAGCCAAAAACGACAAAATAATAAAACAAACAAAACAAAACCAAAAAAATAATAATTCCCTATTTTTTTTCTTTTATCTTGAGGTTACGCCCATTCTCGTGAGGTATCTAGGCCCCTCGCACTTTCATCTCTTATCAATCAGTTGCGCTGTGGGAGGACCAAACACAGTTTCCATAACTCCCGCGTGTGTGACCACTGACATGTAGAGAACGGCCCCCGGTGCACTGCTTGGATTAAGCCGAAGATGATATTTGAGAGGCCATCGCAGCCCGATCTGTAGTCCTCATCATCAGCTCCATAAGTCATTGAGTAGCAGCGCTTGATACGGTGGCCAAAGTGTTACCGAGTGCAATAATGTCCTGCACTGCAGACACGTTTTCTGAAGAGAAGAGGGGAAAAAAAAAAGAAAAAAAAAAAGAGAGATGTCAGGCAATATTCCCAGTACAGCCCATGGGTTCATACGCAGGTTCAACATGCCTCCACCAGGCACTGTTGTTCTTTGTGGTGGAGGGGAGACGAGAGCACATGGCCAGAGCTTTCCCGGCCCGGCGAGATGGTGCTCTTCAAATTGTCCAGTGTGATGAAAGTCAAACATTGACTCAACAATGTTTCGTATGACTGTTTGGGGGCAGTGAGAGTGGTTTGACCTTCAGTAAAGTGGACCTTTTTTTTTTTTTTCTTTTTTTTTTATAATATGTACAATACTCTGCATTCAAATGTACTTGTTTTACCACATAAATTTCCCGTGATTACTTCTTTAAAGCATAGTGAATAATTCATCTGGGAAATACAAAGACCTGCCATTCTGCTGTGAAAAGGGCCCCTGTATGTTTAATAAATTTATGGAAATATCTCCTCAAAAGTGTCTCTGTTGTTCGCAGAGATCGTGGAACTGAACAACTGAAATGATGACAGGAGGACCGGGTAAAATACGTCGTCATGATAAATATCTTCAAAATTTCTGCACTTCACTTGTATGTGTCACGATTATTTGGCTAATCTGTAAAGACAAGCCCGGTTCATCTGAAAACTAGCAGGGGATTTGGTTGTAATTGTGAGCGCGTGTGTCGGTACATGCTAATTTAGTAGACCAACTGGCATTTTAAGAATGCCCTCAGCTAAAGCAGCTTATGTGCATTGAAAAGAAGAAAAAAACTAGAACTCTTTGGTTTGACATGCACATTAATGGAATTCAGCGAGCGATCCCACGTCGAAGGAAAACAAAAGAAAGTAAAACAAAAAGAAAATCAATGGAACTACTTGTCTTGAGAAAATGACCCCTCTTAATGAAATAATAATATGGATTTGCTTTTGCTAACAACTACAAAGTAGATATTTGAATAATAATCACAGTAAGAAGCGCCTTGCTCTTCACATCATGTCCAGCTCCATCTCTTTTATCTGTCATGCTCCTGCTCTCACTTTTCGTGATAGAGAACTCATGTTTATTGCACTTTCCCTTCCACTCATGACTCAACGCAAGTGGACCGCTATTTTGCTGTGAACAGTTGCTCAGTGATGTTGATCATCATGGAATATGGCAAAGACCAGATTTGGAAACAAGGTAATACGTTTTTTTTCTTCTTCTTTTTTTGTGATATGCCGAAGTACCTCCCATGATTCAGTAGTGAGGAGTTTTCTGTGAGTTGCTTTGGGAAAAAAAAAAAAAAAAAAAGAAAAAGATTTGCAGGGATGTCTCCCCCTCTATACTGTGTATTAGTGAGACTGTGTTTCAGATGCCAAATCCCTTCAGGCAGAATTAGAAAAATTTTGTCCTCTAGTTCACATACTTATGTTCTGAAAACAAGGCCCCACTGAATAACCAGCTCGCCTGCCCCTTCATTTCAATGTCACGGTGAATCTGAGGCCCTTGCCCCACTTCTAACGATCAGGCTCGGCCTGCTAGCGTCCAAATTTCAGTGTGCCAGTGCGCTCGGCAGGAGGAAAAGGGCCGCTGCTGGGACCTTCAGTCGGTGGTCTGAGAGGTGGCGGAGGAGAGCGAGGCCCTGGCACAGGGGCGCCTATGCTGGCAGCTGAGGGCACGGCAGGCAGTGCCACTGTCTGTATAGTGCCCCTATCGCACGGTCCCAGGTCCTCCAGGCCCTCCAGGCCCTGTGGGGGTCCCTCATAGCCCATGTTGAGCCTCAGGGGCTGATGGGCCTGGCAGTAGTCTACAATAGGCTGTTCATAGCGGTAGAAGGTCAGCGCACCCAACTGGTGGGGGACCTGCTTAGACAGACAGAGAGAATGCAGGGAAGGATGGATGGAAGGGTGAATGTGGTGGATGTTATGAAAGTACAGAAAGGAGAAGAGGGAACAAAAAGGGACAGGGAGAGAGAAAAAAAGCCATTAGATATACAAATTCTCAACAGTGTCTCCTTTAGATACACACACACAAAAAAAAATATGTTTCATAAAAGATCTATTTATGACACTGCACACTCAACAGTTGCTCCTTCCTTCCACAAGAGGATGCTGATCAATAATATGAAGTCAACAACGTTCTCTTGCAGTGAGCAAAGCTCGGAAAATTGATGATTGATGACTTAAGTAATTGCGCGCCGGAGTTAAGTCATTTAAAAGTGAAGTCAATAGTTACTACAGGATGCCTAATGTTTGCCTTGCAAAGGGCATCGTCATTGTCACTCCGATTTCTGCATAGGCGTTTGTTTTAAACGCACGTTCATCTATTTTTTTGACATTTAAAAGATACATTCACAGCAGTCGGGGGAAAAAAACTAAAAACTTTCACCCAAATTCAGTGAAAAAGGTGAGAAATGTAATGCGTGGCTCTTGAATTTGACAAATTGTGTCTCAGAACCTAAACTGCGAAGTGTCTCGCCAGACACGCTGTCCTAAAAACACAAAATAGAGCTTTTATTTGGTAGAGTCTTAGTTGCTGTTTGTTCTGCGATCTTCGTAGAACGACCTTTTAAGACAAAGAGTGAATAATAAAACAAGAAATAACAAGCCCTACATCCACAGCTACAGCAGCCGCAGCTGTTTACCTTTCAAATAAATATTACATACTTTCAAATTATGTTTCATTTCTCCAATGCACTTAATTTGTTACACAACATTTCATCGTGCCTGTGTGACTCCAAGCCCATGGCGTTAGTTAGTTTGGAAGCTCACTGCTGGCCCCCCTGTAATCATCCTCACATGGTGACCACCTGAGCCTCTAGCTACCCAAAACCCATTTGCTGCTGCTGCTGTTGCTGCAAAAAAAAAAAAAAAAACCATCCAAAATGTGTGCTTCGGAGCCTCTGTGACGACTGCCTTTTACAGATGTGCGAAGCATTTCATAAAGTCAGGGTACGCTTCCCGCACCGCGACCCACTGCAACGCTCCCTGCGACTGTCGGAAGGATGAGATGCGTGCGTGTTGAGATAGGCGTGCGTGTATGAATGACACACAAACCACGCTGCGTAGGACAAGGAGCGCAGAGGCTTTTGTGCTCAACCTCTGGTTACAAGAGCTGGAGCAAATAGGCCTCTCTCCAGTGCCATGTCACTTGTGTCACAGCCAGGAGCCCTCGTCACATCTGGCTATGTGTCGGCTCTTGCGCTGCCTCCCCCAAACATTTAAACAGTGCCAAGCAAACAGATGAGACTCTCGTGGCACTCTGTCTCCCTAACTTTAAATCACACACTTATTCGCCTTAAAAAAAAAAAAAAAAGAGGCCAATTAAGAGATTTTTAACAGGCCGTGAGAACAGCAGGGTAGGATGGCAGCTGACCTGGATTAAACACTGCGGCTTGGCAGAGCAACAGATCATCAGATCAGTACACACAGGCGACAAGAAACACACAACAACAGCAGGAGCTGCAGATATGACACCAACACGGAAGATATGAATAATACAACCCCTGGCTCTCGAGGTGATGTTGGAAACAGAGCAAGTGTCACAACCGCACCGTCTTCCGTGCACCGCCTTGACATTTTATTTTTACCTTGGCAAGCAGCGGCGAGCACATCTGGAGAATGATATCTTAAGTGCTTTAAAAAAAATACAGCAGAAATATAGTTTTAAAAATAAAAAAATAATAATAATAATTCATTTTTCTCTTCATCTAAATTACCAATGAGTGCACCAGTGTCAAAGATTCTAAGATGATTTGTGTGTGTCTCGAAAAGCCTTGAAAAATTGCGTTAAAAAAAGAACTACTACTATGTTCCAGTTAGACTGCATTCCAGATAATGTTCCACAGTTCATTTCTGTGCAGTTTTCATCAAAGAAATAGTCCCTATGAGAATATGCTGGCAGAAGAAATTTCAGATACATTGATCTCAAAACCACATATAACAAAACTAGCTGAATGGTTAGGTACCGCAGGTGAGAAAATGTTCTTTTTAGTGGAAGAAGTCAAGAACAGGAAGCATATGATACTCTAATAGGGATCCCAAATGAACTCTAAATTATGTACGAGCAACCCAAAAAAAAAAAAAAAAAAAAAAAAAAAAAAACGTGCCTCCGATATCCTTGTACATTTTTTAGACTTATCATACGAAGTCATTCGGATTGGATGAATCGTATTTGAGGTGACGTGAGAGAATTTAGGACAGGATTCTTTTAAAAAAGAGGGCCGACTGTGTCAATGAAATGCAGATATATGCCGGTTGGGACAGGGGAATAATGTGCGTTTGTGAGCCCACGCGTGTGTCTGTGTGCGTGTGTGTGTGTGTGTGTGTGTAAGCACAGATTTCAAAGTCAAATGGAAACAGTCTAGGCTAACGCAGCTTGGCAGTTCAGGAATTATCCTGAACCACAGGGCTAAGATAAAGCTACTCTGAGAGCATTAACACCAGCTCTGTTTTAGATAAAAATAGGGTTATTTGTAGCTCGGAGCTTTACTGTAACATGCTTCCATGATGCAGTGCAGCATTCAGCAATTGCACAAAGTTGTAGTCACGCGTTCATAAGGAGCAGCAGCTGAGAGCACTTTGATCTAGTGTTGCGGGACTGACATTTACAGAAAATCACCCTTCAGTCCTCCAACCCAGCCCTTTTTTTCCCCCTGCTACATTTACGCACCTCCAGAACCACCACCTCCTTTCTTCCCTTACCTCCTTCCTCCTCAAATGGACTCCATTAAGCGAGGCTGACTCATTACATTATGGGCACTCAGTGGATTACTCCCCTCATTCCCCTTTCAGTTTAAACCCTTCACCAACCCCTGATACCGCTGCCGCTTTCCCCACCACACCACCACCACCACCACCTCTGCTGCTAGCACCTCATCTCCCGTCACACCCCCCAATCCACCTCAGCTCTGCTCACAGCTCCCCGCTCAGGTCCAATGAATTAATTAACCGATATTAAGTCCTAGCTGTTTCAGTGGATTCTGTCAAATTGTCAGGGCATATATCTGACCTCGTGCGGAGTGTGTATATGTGTGGGTGCCTGTCTGGGAGTGTATTCGACAGGGAGAAGGAATTGGAGACAAGAAAAAAGATAGAAAATGCTACAGATACAGCGTTACAGATGCCACTTTAATTTCCAACACTGCGCAGCTTTAAAAAGAACATGGAATGTTGGAAGATACGTAAATATCAGCCAGCCTGTCTTGGTTTGCTGGACAAAATCACTGACCCAAAACACCCTTAATGTCAGTTTCCATGAACAAAAAGTGCCATCGGTATTGACTGGCCATGCATGTAGTTGCAAGGTACAGCTAGCTCATTAGGAATGCTGTCAGCTCCTCTGTGTGCCTTTCAGCATTAGTACATTATTAATTCCTCACACTGAATAGTCTGTTGACAGTGGAGACGGCCAAATATGTAAATGGATAACATCTGGTCAGACAAACAAAACAAAAATACAAAATAGACACTTCAATTTATTTCCCAACTGTTCTAAAAAAAAAAAAAAATACGTGGTGTGGGTGGGAATGAAATATGTTAAAGTGACATCATGGGGTCAGTTCTTCTATCAGTTATAAGACAATATTCATTATAATACTGATTACATAATCAAGGCTCTTTTGACCGTTTACCCACCAACAAAGTCATCTTCCTGCCTGCAAGTTTAGTGTCTAACGTGAGGGAAAGGCCAATCTGAATTGTAATATTTCACATATGAAAATTATTATTTATCAGTCAACATTTCATTTCGTGTCTTCCAGAGATTAAATTGGAAACGAAACGGAACAACGCGATGGCTGTTGTCGAGAAGTTTCAAGAAGCGGCATGTCGTGCATTACTGCAAAGCCTCTCACCAAAACAAGCAAACAAAAATATCATTTTGATTGCATTACAATATGGGACTATATATTAGAACTGATTTGAATATTTTGGTTATCAGCATTCAGGCATGGCTTGGTTTGGACACACACACACACACACATACATATATATATTTTCTATTTTTGCACTGATAAGCCCCTATGAGTACAGCCTGAGATCCTGAGGCAGCCTTCCTGGCAGTTTCAAGGCCTGAAGATGTTCCCTCCATTCAGACATTAAAATACACAGAGGCAGGTTGTCTCGCTCACTAAATCTGTTGCTTTCCGGCTTGTTTAGCATCGAGAACATAATTTACATATTCAGCTCTTAATGGGCGCCCAATGACATTGCCACTATGTGGAAAAAGTAGGTCTAACATAGCATTTACTGGTACTTGACAAATGGATTCATTTTTCACTGGTTGTCAAGATTTTAAGGGAATAATTTATAGTGTCTTTACTTTGCAGTATCCAACATTACTTAAATAGTCCTGTATCTGTGTTGGACACAGTGAGAGCCACCATACTGCTCGATGGAGCACAGAGTATGTGCCAGGTAGCAGGGAAGTGGCAGGACATTTCAAAGGCAAAACAATGATCCCAGCCTTTATGAATTATGCATTTCAGTTTAAGACAGAAGAAGGCACTGGCAATTATCCTCCTTCTGAGAAGAAGATATGTAAAAATTCAGTGATGGAAAAAGGTTTTAGGTTACGTGAAACCTTTTTTTTTAAAATTATTATTATTTTTTGTCCGTTGCTGGATACAGCGGATTATGCGTTGGACAGCTGTCATCGCGAGGGTGCTCTGAAAGGTCACCAACAAACAACGTCTGAGCTGAAAACTGATCAAACTCTCAATCTGAGCAGGGTGCGCGTAACCCGAGGTTTGGCATCTCCATCGGAAAACAATGGCTCGTTCGCAAAGCGATTCTGTTGCTGATGAGTACTGCGTGCGCAAGCTCTAGTTGACGCAGGTGCGTCCTTTATTGTATATTGTCGTATCATATATTTTACTATAATTGTAAACTGCAGTTTCTGCCTGTCAGAAAGCATTTGCATGAAGACAAAAAAAAGCTCTTTCAACTCTCCATGCTGCACCACTGGATGGGTTCTTGCTTCCTTGGATCTCTGCCACAGCTACCTGCATGTGCCTCAATTGACAATGACTGGCATCCTGCCTCATCCTGGATCTTTATCTCCGTATGCCTGAACACACATAGGGGACCGAAGCTTTGAAACAACCTGTCCAAGGACATTAAGCCAATCAGGCCAGTGTCGTCCTTCAAAGCGTTTCTCAAAATGGCTCTTCTACTCGGGGACTTTTGGAGCTTTTCGTTCATTTTGTGGTTATCATTGTTGCATGTTTGATCAGCTGTGTTACATTTTGTTGTAAGGGAAAATTCACACAGAGTCTATCATGAGAGTATTTCTCTGTTTAGCGACACCTCTGTGTGTACCATTGTGCACAAACACTTCCTCTGTCTAATAACCAGAGATTGTAAAAATCCCGATCGGAGAATTGCAAAACATTTCCTTCCTCCATCTGTGGATACTTAGCTTTAACGTTACAACTCTAATTTGTTTGCAGAGTCCCTTAAAAAGCTCCCAAATCCCATAAATTCATTTTTTTTTTTACAATATTCCAGTGCCCCTCAGAAGTTGTGTTTCTTTTTGCATTCACACTTTTATGAGCAGCTAAGGAGCCAGTAACTGTGCCACAGGCAGACAATGCTAATGCCTCCCCGGGTTTTAGGAGCATTACGGTTCAAAAGTCTGCCGCTCTCCCAGCCAAACATTTTGATCCTCTCTAGTCACCGTATTGTGGCACACAAAGCATAACGATGAGAAGGAGGTGCAACGGACTCCCACTACATTGTTGCTCGGGCTGTAACTTTTCTTTTCATTAATGCTCCATTTTTATCTCTGTAAAACTGCGAGATATGTTGGGAATTGTTAGTTATTGTATCATTTTGAGTGGGAAGTTCTTTTTTGTCTCTGTAGAAGTCACAAAAATCCCCCAAATATAGCAGATATTCCTTCTTTTTTCATGCATTATAAATGATGCTGGTATTACTGACTGCTCTAATAATGTTTTAAGCATGTATATGTTTGTCTGTGTTGCTTTATTAACTAAAATACTAAATACTAAAAAAAAAATGACCTGTCACTAATAATTAATTTTGGGGGATATTAAAAGTGAAGTACAACTGAGTTACGGAATATAATTCAATTACTCTTTTCTTTGTCTAGTTCTTATCCCTCTCGTCTCGTCCTCTTTGTAGAAGCCTCGAGATACATTACCATAATTCATTTTGGTCCATCTATATTTAAAGCAAGCTGCGATACATATTTGATGTAAAGGTCCAGTGTTTATACTGTGGAAACTCCTTCAGTATAACCATGTCCCACAGTTCTGTGCTGTTGTACAAAGTACTTACTGCCACTGAGAATAAATCTCTGCTTCCGGAGAGCGCTGTTTTCTGTTTCTCATATTTTTGCCACCCACTACAACATCATTTGCGAAGCCATTATTATCTTGTCTTCACTTTTACTTGCTTAATGAAAGAGCAGTAAGTAATCACAATTGGTACACATCCCATACAATAATTAGAAATTGAATGTGTGATCAGAAAGTGATGGTAAAGATTTGTGTGAAGGCTGGAATAAGGAGTTATCATGTTTCACTGCTTTAAAGCCTTCTAATGCAGTTTAAATAAAACTTTCCTATTGAAGGAGCAATAGTGGTGGTAGAATCGCGGTGGTAATAGCCTTACAGTGATGGTAGTAATTGAAGTGGACATAATCAAGAATATAGTCATTAAATTGAAATCTATATTTACACAGCCTTCAGTGAACTGTTTATTTTATATGGATTTATGTGGCTTGTGAGCAAAAGTATGCACATCATCCTGTTTACATCCACCTTAGTTGGTAAGCTATTAACAGCAAGGTTGTCCTACATGTTTCCACATAGCACATTAAACTAATCAAAGCTATTTTACTAATATGAATTGAAAATCAGCACAATCCAGTTTATTGGCCATCTGACGTGTGTGCAGAGATCACAGAGCTTCCATCTATCCTACATACATAATGTAACAAAACATCTTTGCATTGGTCAATAAGACTGCAAATGCTGACCCGAGATAGACGGGAATATCTATCCATCCATTTTCCTCACTGGGGTCACAGGGGTGTTGGAGCCTATCCCAACTGACTTAGGGTGAGAGGCGGGGTTCATCCTGGACAAGTCACCGTCACTCATGACCACTCGCACTCACTAACTCACTAACACCTACGGGCTATTAAGTGCATTTCTTTGGACTGTGGAAGAAGGTACCCAGAGAGAACATGTCAACTCCACACAGAAAGGCACCACCACCGTGCTGCCATGCGCCGTGCATTCTGTATACTGTACAGGAAAAAGTCCAAATCATCAAAATGGGAGAAACATGGTTTTCATTGGACAGCAACAATATATTACACCGCCTGCAATGACAAGTAAAATGCCACTTGAGGGCAGTTTATCAGGCATCGAGGAGCTCTCTCGTGAGAAACCATCAAAGCGTCGTCAATATCATCAAAAGTGGAGATGCGTGGTTTTCATCGGACAGCTATGGTTGTGTACAACGGGTACAAGACTGAAAAAAGCATTAGAATGTGAAAAGAAAATATTCAGGAACACAGCGTTGTCCATTACCCATATCAGCAGGCTCCAGTACACTTCAGCAGCAAAACTTACACAGTGCTGTGCTGTTAACAACACATATGCAAGCTGTCTAAATATGTACATACAGTACATGTACTCTACATGTAAAAGTAGGTCCATAGGGGACCATGGTGTCACTCACTAATTAGTGGTTTGTTACGTTTTGAACCATTTGAAAGTGTGAAATTATAAACCCACGGATTAACTCGAGAAACCCTCCATTAATTGAAACAGCCTCACCATAATCATGCGCCCTCCGCGAACTGCGAGTCACGCGCGCGTGCACGCGAGCGAGCGTGGTTGTTTCGCACGTGTGTGTTTGCGGGTGAGTGTTGTCATTCAAATGTATGCTTCTGAGGCACGCGGAGGTAGTCGGCACAGATGTTGATGAGGCGGGCATCACTGACACGGAACCCACCAGTCAGGGTTTTCAGCAGAGCGGCGTGCACGGACGTGTCTGAGAGGGTGTGAAGCTAAACACCATCAATTTGTTTTCAGACAGCTCATCCCGTGAGGAAGCCTTCCCAGCTGCATGGGTAAGCGTACCTAACAGACTTATGTGTGTGGTAGTAGTACACATCTGTCTACGTGTTAACATCTGTGGTAATTAATGTAATCGAAGGCTGCGATGAAGAATGTCTTGGAAGCAGAATTGAAACGAGAAGATCCTCTTTTTTTACGACAAAGCAAAGAAAAAGAAAAATACCCAGAATTCACGGTTCTCCAGAGACCTCCATTCACACTGAATAACGGCCGCTTTCAAGTGCCCTAATGATCCAGTCAAATTTTTCCTGAAACTATACCCTCCCATCATATTCCATTTCACCTGGAAGTCTGTTCCATTACGGAAGCTGAAGATATTCTAACTGCTGTTTTACTGTGTCCTTAAAACCAACTTCCATTGACTGGGATTAAAGAGGCCTCTCAGGACTCTACTAGTTGTGGAGTCATAAAGGGTCAGTTAACTTCAGCAGGATGTACAACCTTGACATTACCTCATAGAGCTGTGTGTGAAAATGAGCCCACATGTCCGCATTTTAAACTAATTGATTCTCTAAACAAGCCGTTAGCCTCCCACTAATTCCTTAATGACTGGAGGTCCCTTTATGTGCAGTGACTCTTGATTACAGGTCTTTGGCACGCAACACACACACACACATACGCACACAGATAGACGCGCCCCTAACAAATACATACCGAGCAGCCGAGGAGGCTGGTTTAACGGACGGAAAAGTGAAAGAGAAAACTGGGGAAAGACAGAGAAGGAGAGGACAGGATCGAGGCCCCCTTCACGCACCGCTGAGTGCCCACCGTCGGCTCATCACAACCTCCTCCCACTCTTCGGTACGTACAGTAAAGGAGCTTCTGCAGACCACAGCAAATGGGCCGTGAAATGTTACTCAATGCTCAACACGTTCCTCGGCCCGGTTTGCTTCCACACACACATCCAGCACAACACGCAATTACCACAACTAATGAAGGCGGGGGCCGAGAGTCTGCGGAACAATGGAAATGAGACAGAAAGCTTGCAGCGTACAGTATGTGCTGTTACAGCTTGTTTCAGAGTCTCATTTCTGTCGGTACAGATTAGGGCCGCGACTAATGATTATCATCATTGTTAATTATTTTTTTTCGATTATTTGTTTACTTAATAAAATGTCAGAAAGCTGTGAAAAAGAAAATGAAAAAAAAATGGGTACCACAGTTAGTGACGTCTTCATATGGTTTGTTTTGCCTGACGAGCCCAAGGATATTCAGTTCCCGGAACAAAACAACACGACAGTTTCTCGCGTTTGAGAAGTTGTGACCAGGAAATGTTTGGCATTCTCCCTTGCCAAATGATGACTAATTGATATTCATAATTGTAGATTAATTCTCTGTCAACTGACTAATCAACTAAACGAGCACTCGACTAATCATTTTAGCCCAGGGGTGAAACCTCCATGGAGGTGGGGGGCTTTTAACGCCCTGGGTTTTACCTCTCAGGCTATGTAATGGCTGTTCAGTTTAATTGTCACATATAATCATACAGGTACAGTCATAATGGAATTCCTGCAGACAGTAAAAAAAAAAAAAAGGAAATGAATGTATTTTTATTTTGTTAATATTCTCGTAATATAAGGCAGTAAAGCACACTGCTCTTTATATTTAAAATCAGTGCAGGGATAGCACAGATTGAACCTTATAATCAGAAGAGATTAAACATTAGAATGACTATAAGATTATTCATTATTTCTATTTATTAGTTTCCATCACCCACGTGATACAGCACAGTAGAACTCAAACTAAATTAAAATTAACTTAGTAATTCAAACTATATCTGAAGACATAGCCCACTGACATTAAAGGTGGGTGGTGTAATATTACCTAACCCCATCACAGGGACCTTGTGCAGCTAAAACCATATATTTCCTTTTATCTGTATGTCATCTATATACATGCAAATGATCAAAGTCAGGGCACGCTGATGGTATTTCATGGCTTAACAAACAAATTTAAATTGCCTCCAGCTCCACTTATACAGTAAATCACCTGCGCCCATCGCCGAGTGCCCCGTTGCATATTAAGAAGGCAGAATGACGGGCTGTGTCAAAGGAGAACAATTTGTAGTTTCATTTCTGCTGTCCCATATTGAATTCAAAGTTCCCAAATCTCTTGGCTGCCGATGTCTTGCATTATGTGCTGCTTTCAGTCGCGGTGGCACTGGCACTGTGTCTGAGTAATGAGCATGACCCAACATAAACGCTGTGTGGCCAACTTGGCTCTACACTGGGAGCGTCAGTCGCACTTTAATCAGGGATATTGGGGAGGAGTGTGCCTGGGAAGGCAGGCCGAGGCTTTTAAAGACCTGACTAATAAGACATGTCAAAGGGAGCTGGGTAGCAGCCAGAACTGATATGCAGGCCTTCTCCCTATCTGCTTCCCATCCTGACTCACCATGCGCCGCCTCAACAGCATTCGGACACAGATGGCCTTTTAACAAAGCTAGATATTCACTGATGCAAACAAATAACGCAAGGCATCTCAAAGCAGCATGTGGCCTCCATGGCTAATCATTTTCTTTCTTTCTCTCTTGGCTCTCCTCGGATTTTTTTTTACCCTTGTGAGTTGAAACAAGTTGAAATAAGGTCAGTTTTTTTCCCCTTTTTAGAGTAGTTCACCACATTTTCAGCTCTTCAAATAAACACATTCTGTTTCCTAACGAAGTGTGAAACACCAGTTTGTTTTAATTATTATTTATTTAATCAGTGCTTGGCAAATTGCTACATCTCACTTGCTCATGAGTCTGTACGACTGCACTACTGAGAATGCATACAGAGAAAAGTATTGCATTTATACTTCTGCTCAATTTGAAGAAACAAACAACGACAAAAAAAATGCATTAAATCATTTGCACACTTATTTGAACAAATGATTGCCAAAGCTACACAGTGATGTAAGGCGGATTATGTTTAAGATGACCGACAGGCTTCTTATTAGATCACCCGATACAGTAGCCACTAAAATGAAGTGAAGGGATGTAATTTCTTTGTAATGATAACTTATTTGCAGCTGCTAGAGGCCTTTATATGGACAGAGCTGGCACTCATTTGAACACGCATCGAAAATACCATAGCAACAAGCACAGGTTTACATTTGCCGCGTTTTTAATCAATTTATTTTACTCGAATATGTGCACATAGTACAAGGAAATTCTTTTGAGGCAGAATCACAGCCACTAATTAAAATTAAAGCGATAACAACAACTTATTTGGCAGTAATTATGATAGATTGAGGAATGTTGAATTAATGAGGAGGCGTATGTTTTCATCTGAAAAGGTAATTAGCCATAGGGCTTAAGTAATCGCGGGAAAATCCAGGTCGTTGCAGGCAATCCCTGGGGGGAGAGTTTTGCATACTCTCATGGCAGAGCAAATCCCTCAGGAGAGAACCTATTCACTGAGAAACCTTGACCAGACAGTTCCTTTGAGGGTAGAACATCTCTAGTCTGAATTTCAATAAGCAATGCAAATGGAACGAAACTCAAAGGCACAAAGAAATGTAGTCATCTGGAATTCAGAATCGGTGGCAAATAACCTCTTTGATCACCACACGAAATGCTATTCGCCACCTAAGAATATAAATTCACCTGTGTCTACCTATGCTTCTCTCTTTCCTATCTGTTTATCTATACAATCTATCAACTGAGTTCCAATTTGCTGCAATGCAGCTTTGCCTAAATAATGTAAGAAAAGGAATGGCACAGTCTTTATTTCATCCCATCAATCATTTACCAGCACATTTTACATCTTGTCAAGTCATTCTATCCTGATCTCTAACCTGACCCACAGTAGACTTTGAAGTGTTGCTATCTTGTAGTTCATGGCTATGTGGTGTAATTCTTATTCTGTATTTTTAGTATTTTCTAACCTGAGATTTGTGGTTTTATATTGTAAGCGCGGCCCTCTGTCAGTCTACAACTCCTACTCCTTCCTACACCTGCTGAATGTTTGTCTGTCAAGGAACATAGTTACTTTTGTCAAGTTTTTTTCTCCTGATTTGTCTAGGAATAAATGCTGTCAGATGCTCAAGATTGTAAAGCCCTTGAAGACATACTGGGACCTTCCTGGGACTTTAACAAAAAATATATATATACTTTAGACTTGCTCTTTAGTGTTAGGCCAGTTTTGCTTTCAGATTAGCCTTGTGTACAGGTTTACAATAAGGATTAACTTCTCTGAGTTCAAAGAGAGCACAGTAAGAGTGAGTACATCGTCGCCCATTTACATTTACATTTTCCGCCCGAAGACACTATCCTGACGCAGAAGTATTGAGCCCTGAATTAAGGAGCCACATCCTCACAACATCAGCTCTGCCACAGGTCTGGATGTTAATGGACATTTTGTTGGATTCTCTCTTGGATAAAATGTCCTTGTAATTGTTCAGTCCTTCTAGAAGACAAACATTTTCTGCTCGAGTGAACAGGACTTAGCAGTTTGACATGTTTTTTTGTTTTTTTTTTAAATAAACTGGTACAAGTCTTAACATACCCAGAATTGATAGCAACGGGTAAATTTAGATGTCCACCAGAAGTTATTATTTAGTCAGGGTCAATCTATGGATTTATTGCATGTACTGTTGTGCTTTGAAATAACTTTCCCCTAAGAAGTCAGATTGATAGTTTAATGTCATGTTTGAGTTAGTTACCATATTCGTCAGCTCGTAATGTGCACCGAAAACAGAGCAAAACATGTCGCTGTAAACAAAGACGAGCACACACTGAATGACAGGACTGAAGGCACCACAGTAAACCTTGTGAGATGCCTGTTTAGCAAATGGTAATTAAAACTGCCTGAATCCTCAAATCCCTGATAAATATTTCATCAGGTGGCTCTTGGTGATTGCTATTGTAATGGAGCAACAATATTCAAATTGCCTTTAGTGAAAGTATTGTAGCACCCCTATCGGCACCCTCAACCCCCCCACCCCCTAACCCCACCCCGCGATCCGCCTACGCGTTCTCCATCACGAGCGCATACACCCACTTAAAGACACAGATGGCACCATGCAAACACAAACCTGCACACGCACACACATGTACTGTACCAAAAACATTCGCACGCACACACATTTGCATACACACACTGAGAGTAAATGCATCAGCTGATGCCTCTCATGCTCACACATTCACAGGCACTATCGGACCCTGGTAGAAAAGCAAATAGCAATATTTGTGCTATTTTTAGCATCTTTCCAGTAGCATAAAAATATGAAAATGAATGAATATTTAAAGGATACAATAAGCGGCAAACATTGTCTAACATTGTTTTGCCTGGTGCTACACAATAAACCAACATTGGACTAACTATGTCTATATTCTATGTTCATTTGTATGCAAAAAAAAAAGACACATATGTTTCAATGGACTCAAACCAAGTTCGATTGGTTGATTTCATGTGAAATCATGCATAATTCATTCCTTAAAGTTTACCCAGTGCATGCTGGGAAAAGCACCTTCTTCTCCATGACTAAATAATAAGAATAAGCCTGTATGAAAAAAAGAATGGATGGATGTCACACCAGCAGCCAATATGAACAATGCGTCAATGGAAATAATAATAAAAAAAAGCTCCTCTACTGTTGTCAGTGAATGAAAGATGTACTATCTAAAAGTCAGTGTGAGTGATTGCCCTCTTAGACCCGCTTCACTTTTTTTTAATATTACGGTTACAGTCTCAGTTCCAAACCATAAAAATGACTCCTGTACCACCTGAGGAGTTTGAGGCAGGCACACTGCAGGATTTCAGAGCACTTCTGTTAACAGATGAGGTTACACAACCAGAATAGGGTGGTCCAGGGGGGATCCAAACCTGACAGAATTTTTTAACAGCAAAATACCCCAGTCTGGTGCACTTTGACCAGCAGTCTGTCCAAGCCTACGGCGATATGTTTCCATGCACTGTCAGGCTCCCTGTCACTGTCTCTCGCCTCCCTCCTATGTTTCTGACTTGTTTTTTTAACCCAATCTCTCCCTCATCTGTACATGCCACTGGCATCTTGTTCATTCTCCTGTTTAGTTCAGGTTGTACAAATGAGACACAGTAAAATCTATGAATATATGCGAAGCTTTACAGGCTTTACAGGCACAACTATGCGGTCATGATGTCACCCTCATCTGTCTTTTTTCTTTAAAGGAAGTCTGATTTAAATTAAGGGTGAAGGCTTTGTCTCAACATTGGTAGGGACACAAAAGCTCACCCCTGAGGTAATCAATCAAATTTTGCCCTTCTAAAATCTTCCCCACCATCCATACGCAAACCTACATCCTTTATTAAAAACGATTAAATCAGATCTTCCTCTGTCATCTGCATGCTAAACTTAACTTCATTCTGAACCTGTTATAGGAATCATAGGCCTTGTCATTAGAATATAGGCTTCTTGTGTCATTTCTATGTGCCTTCAAATCCAAAATAGTTTCATTAACCTATTAAAGCTAATACACAGGTACAAAGGGCTACCGGTGGCACATCCTTTACAGCGTTACTCTTCTGTAAATGCTAAATCAAACTCCCTGTAGCTGCTTCAAAATGCAGAGTTTTAATTAAGACAGCTGACTCACTGTGGAGCAGCTGCATGACACTGGACATTTAGCCGGACAAGGCAAGCAGTTGGTCTGAATCGAAAGTTTTCATCACACTTCAAATTAGTCTTTTGTTTTTACACTACTGTCTCCTTTAAAGGCGTCAAGAAAATGTGCGCCTGCAGCTGCTTATTGCATGTGAACTTCAGCCTCCTTGACACAAATCTATTTTCTCCAACTTTTATGTTACACAAAGTTTCTAGTATTGTAGATGTTTCATCTGAGGTAAAATCCTTGTCATATTTTAATTTTCTTATATCAAAGAAATGTTGAGACAAACCTGACAAGCCAGTCCTCCAGTGACTAGCTGACTAATGAGCTCCAGACAACAACAGACGTTAGACGTTAGATATAATAGTGACTTTGCTAGATGTCAATTCTTTAAAAAGAAAAAAAAAATATATACTGTTTGTGCTCGGAAACAATAAATAGCTGAACAGTAGCTTCAAGCCAACCCAAGTGTCAGCCCAAACTAGACTTCCAGATCATCTGGCTGATAGTGACAGTCACCTGGCCAGAGCACAACTGACTAGTTTTTGCTGTCTTTCCAAATTTCACAATTAATTGGTCATTCCACCCAGTGGACACAGATATTCAGCCTTTTGTCTTTTTACACTGAAATAGATTCAGATACTATATATTTGTATTTTCTTGGATGTCATATTTTATGTTCCCCCTGCTGACTTACACCTATAACATTTTCCTTCAGTTCTACTCAAAATTACATTTCAATGATTGGCAGAAACTCCAGCTAAA
Source organism: Nibea coibor (assembly GCA_023373845.1). NCBI lineage: Eukaryota > Metazoa > Chordata > Actinopteri > Sciaenidae > Nibea > Nibea coibor. Next base: position 6,741,630 of record CM041720.1, on the reverse strand, counting down.
CACGCAAGCAAACCAAGGAAAGCTCGATTTGTATCCTGGCATGTACTTCAGCAGAATTTAAAGCTGACAGATGTAAAATAAGTGGCCTGCTCCGCCTTGACTACTAAATCAAACATCCCCCGCATTCTCGTGCAGCGCAAATCTGTGTGAACAGCACTCATAATGGAACATGGATGGTGATAGGTGACAGAAATTTGGAACTAAGTAATGGGGTCCTTAGGGATCACTCTTGTCCTTGGTAGAGTCAGTCATCTTTCTGCAATGGCATCACAGACAAACCCTTATGTATATGGATATTAGAAAAATCCAGAAATTCATTAATACGACCACAACTGTGTTAGGGCCTGATGACACTGTCCTGGAATACTAATGCCTAGCTTCATACTCTATTGAGACCCTGTCAGACTTTTAATAGGGTGTATTTGGACGTCCTTGTCAGAACAGTTAGTTATCCTTCACAATTGGACAAAAAATAAAAAAAATCCAATGTTTTGTTTTCCTTTCCTTGTTGTGTTGTTGCAGCACCACGAGATGATTCGAGGGTAATTTGGTTTTAGTTTCGTGCCCGTTCTTGTTTCTGTCCTAGTTTCAATTCGAGCACATGTTAACACAGTAAAACTCTGTCTGGGTAATTACACCACAGCTTGTGGCTGTATGGGTATTTGTGGAAATATGACTAAATGCTGGATTGTTATCATCATCGTTATTGCTTTCATTTCCATTCTCCCTCAGTCACGTATTGCCATATTTTTTTTGCTTTCCAGGGATGAGTTAGGCTTCTCAGAAGTGCTATCAATTTACATGTAAGTTGCTCTAAGTGGCTATATATGAGTTCTGTAAATGTGTTCTGTTTGCCACTCTTATTACCGTTCCTTATCATATCTCCATTTAAGATGAATCTATTTTACGTTTCTGGCACTACAGCTTCAAAGTCATGCTGCATTAGTCACAATAGCTGACAGCTTCTGTATGTGCTTTATGAATGTACTGTACAGACAACAAGATGAGCCTGATTGGGTTTGATTTGAGATCTTAAGTAATAAGCAGTGTCTTTTTTTCTAAGAAAGTTCTGCTTATTTGAGCAGGATATATATATGTGTGTGTAAACTGACGTAAATGTTAATTGGGTGCTAAAAGTGAACACTGCACACCGGTCGCTTGCCACAATTGATTAAACACTGATAGGAATAAAATACATATTGACGTGAAACACAGATAGACAATAAGAAGTTAGAAAGGTCCAGTTTGTGATGTGAAAGCTCCAAAGACAAATCTGCTCTAAAAAAATATCATCAACTTGACAGAAAGTGTCAGATTCATGCCTTCGGGCAGATATATCTCTGCATTTGTATCAGCTTCTTATCAAATGCCAGATACTGGCTATATTTGATGTGTAGCACACCGATATACATGACACGCAGTCTACTGATGATGTTACAGAGTCTTATCACATCTAAAAGCTTCAAAATGCGGCATGGAAAAAAGGGGGAAAAAAAAAAATCAAAAGATCGAGGACACTTTCTTCATCCTCATATGGAGCCATTCCATCACTTCCTGTGTGTTAGTGTAGACATGAAAGCGGCCTGATGACTCTTGCCTTTCTACTGCATTTCTCCCAGGGTAATTGCCATTTCTTCCTTACTTTTAAAGAGCTGTCAGTCTGCCTGAACTAAATGACAGCCCAGTGGTAACTGAATTACAGAGCGGGAGAAGGAGCCAAGAATCACCTTCTTCTGACTTGCTTGCTAAGTGGTTTGATTGCGTGGTCATGTCTTGGGCATTAATACGACCGTTTCTATGGCGATTTCTCCAGACACGTATGAAAAAAAAGTTCTTGCAAATGTGTCTTATGCAAAGTCAACTTCTGCCAGTGCAGGAACAAGTGATTATTTTAGAACCTGCAGAAATCAAACCAGTGTCACACATTTCACCTGATTGTAGAAAATATCTACCGCTTGTTAACTTTTTTTTTCTTATAAATTTCACTTTAATGGCAGCTAGACAGAGAAACAGCATATTCTTGCAAAGTACATGTATAATACAATATGCTCGCGATGAGTATCTTAGAAAAAATATGCAAAATTGTTAAGAGGGTATTCACTGCCATCTTACTGTGATGATTTGTCTCATTTGTGGCTGTGAAATGCTGTTTGAAATCACAGAATGTGGCACCCTGGAGTAGCTGTCATTATTACACTGTTTATGCATAGCAAGTCGTGTAAATGTTCAAATTTCTCCGCGGTGTACTTTTACAGCTAGGGCTTTCTGAATTTAATATGAGACATCAGGTTGAGCACAATGATTTCGCTTTGTGTTTTGCAGTTCAGATGACAACCGCTACATTCTGCAGCAGGCTGGAAAATCAAAAGGCCTCAAACACAAACTCTGTAGCTGTCTGACTGTTATAAGACGTTCCTTATAGGACTGCACGATTATAGCCAAAATTGCTAATTATTTTGGACCACATGGTGACGTGCTGTACGTCGGCACTCTAAAGGATTTATGAGCTGACGTTGTTTTATTCTTCTTGGCCTTCATGCATTTATCCTACCGCAGTGTTTTCAGGTGGTTTAGTGAGTTAGTTACTTAAGTTGTTTGGTGGCGCAGACACAAGTCGCATGTACGTCTTGTGTGTGATTTGATCTTGCTTAACGTCACTTGCCCTATACCCCAAACACTTCTACTGTAGGGTGCATGTGGATAGCTCCGCAAAGTGAAGCTTTGGCTGGATAGTTTAGTTCACTGTGGGAATCCAAAATTGTGAACACAATCGGTATTTCATTAATTGTCCAGCCTTCCAGAGATAAAGCTCATATGTGTTGAGAACTACAGTGCAAACAGATGTGTAAATAAATGTGTACAGCTATCTGTTGGTTTTAATGTTGTTTTTATGTTGTAATGAAATTCAAGAATTATGTTTCCACCTGAACAAACGTGACTATAACACAGTATTTAAGTCACAACAATACTAAAAGTCAGTAAATACTGATAAAATGCATGACCGATTTCATATATTAAACAATTAGCAGAAGGCCAGACATTAAATACTGGATTATCACAAAACCATTTGCAAATGTAAAATGAGTCAATTGAATGCATAAAACCATCAAATGTTACTGCAGCCCTTTACGCATTGTTCTAGCTGTGGTCAGCTGTATCAAATATCTCCATCATATCAGCAGTGCGCCACATGACGGTCCGGTGTCCAATATTCAATGAATGAAAAAAAAAAAAACATCAGTCAAGTACATTGGCAGCCTAACTGTCTAACTCACCAGATGTTTGACTCTAGATAATTCTACCATTGGTTCCAGCAGGTTTTGGCTGGCTCTCTCTCCTTCTGCTCTGCACTGTGTTAACATTTTCAAAGTCCACCCACAATCTGCAACAACAACAAAGCTAGCAGCACAGCTAGTAGCAGAATGTGAAAGAAGTTGATGATGGAAAAACGCAAAAACTGCAACCGGCGGTCTGATCTGGCATTCACGACCTGCGATGTTCAAACAATTGTTAGCCTAATCACATTAGGAGAGAGTTATTTACACGTCTGTCTGACACTGTTGTATTTGGAAGGAGTGATTAGTCTTTCTTAGTTAAAAAAAACAGGTTCTGCCAGGTCATTACTCAGTCCTAGTATAACTAAACCAAAGTGGTGATAATGGACTGGATAACTGTAATTAAAATGAGTTTTATTTAAATAAAGTGCTGTTTAAAACCAAGTTACAATGTGCTTTACGGAGACATATGAAGATTAAAACATTTAAAGACTAGGAGAGGATGCAAAACGGCCAAAACTCATAAAACAGGAATAAATCACGGTTACTACAAACAATATAACCTATTCCAAATAAAAGACTAACACAGAGATGATGAATGGCTAACGCAGGAGCAATGAAGGCCAAATTTCATAGCGCAAATTAATATAGACATTTGACTCAAAACCACAAATAGCAACCTGCTGGTGGGGCTAGAAGCAAAGGCAAGGCACCACCAAAGTCATTAAGATTCATTCTCTGAGTTAGAAATGAATGTCTGTGTAGTATTTTAGTACAATCCATCAAATAATTGTGGAGATATTCCATAATGCCTTACAGTTTGGGATCATAACACATTATCATTACCTGCTGATGTTAGTTATAATGATGTGCCTCTTGATGCTGCAGTGCATCAACGCTACCTTAAGGAAAGAAGATACCAGCTGGTACTAGATGGTTCATTTCAAAATTATTCTCAAGGTCTACTAATTACAGATGTGAATGGTTCTAACATTAAATTTGCAGTGTAGCATTTCTAGCCATGTTATAACCAGCATTAAAATTCAGGAATGAAGTGGGGAGGGGGCCTGGGAGCGACTGCTGATTGGTGCATAGTGGCAGATCTGACTGTTATCATCATCACCATCATGTTCATGTCTGTATGTCAAAGTTCATTTTCAATTACAGTGATTTCAGCCCCCCCCCCCCCCCCCCCCCCCCCCCGCGAAGATTAAGGAAGAAATTGTAATAGTGACGGCCATATGCGATGTGTGATGCTGCTTCCTCACTCAATAACAAAAAAAAAAAGATATATATCACAGAGTATTTCCGGGTGGATATACTGAGATGTCGGAGGCACTCAGATTTGTTGCTCCATTTTGTCCCTGCTCTTTGAAGACAGCTATCACGAGATATCACCAAGCTTTGATGCGTCTTTATGAAATCCTGAACCACATTTAAGTGTTACAGTGTCATGCCACCCATGGGTCCCTGATGCTCCAACAAGACATCAATCACATACGCCCGCCTCCCCCATTTGCCTGTCATTTCCATCGCCTGCACAAGGCTTCAAGAGAAGAACTAGTGTAATGTCACACGGCACTGTCAAAAATATGCAGTTTTTAATCGATATTCCGTTATGCAACACATATTTTACAAGACTGTGGAAAATCAAGTAGAATTATATTGGGAAACCAAGGAAATTGCAGGTTGGACGAGAATGCCAAAAGCAAGATTTAAATTCCAACAAAAGTGGATCATTTTGTTAATACCTCTCAAGTATCCTTAGTAATTAGTTATTAGTAATCTCCACGTTGGTAGTAACTGAAGGCTAAAGAGACTCTGTTATAGGTCCTCTTTGAATTAATGGGAGTATATGTCCTAGAATATCAAAATATTTACTAAATATGCACTCAAGCCACCCTGAAACACCTGTCTAACATCAGAACTGTATCACGTTCGGAGATACAGTAAACTTCACTTGCTTTTATGCATCGTTTAGCATATAAAAGCATCTTAAAATCGGAATAAAAATGAGGACAAACACATTTGTGTAGGAGGAAAAAGATTGATATGCATAGTAACACATATAAATGATAATGGATGTGGTGGTGAAGAAAAGGGAGTGAAGGAGATAAAATAAAGATAAATTAGGAGAGGTAAAAAGAGTGAGAGGGGGGAGAAGGAGAGAGGCGAGAGAACGAGAGGACACATGAGAATACAGTCATGCGCCTACTGAGCCGTAGCGCTCATAGCTGGGCTATGGCACTCGTTATTGATGTAGTAGAAAATTTGTGCCGACAGGAAACGAAGCTGCCAGCTGTCCCCCCCCATTATGACATTATCTCAGAAGGATGGCCGACAGCAGCAGTGTATCCTATCACCCGAGTCGCCCCCTTGGCATGTCCAAAGGAGAGCTCGGTCCCCCAATGGACACTTACACATGTACGCACACACGCGGGGGCTACAAAGAACCACATACGCATTCATTCAACGATAGACACATCACACACACACACACATATGTACATGAAAGCAATTCCTACCGATTATTACTGTAGCGATGTCCTAACGTGGCCTGTATGTCACACTAGACAAACAGTATGCTTTGAATTATACAACAAACTGCACCGTACAGTAGGATGCGACTTGGAGACTAGCACAATGCAGTTATTAAAGAGTGAGCTGAAGAAAGCAGAACTGGACGTGCGGCACGCAGAAAATTTGCTGCGTCTAATGTGCTTAGTATATAATGTTCCTCCAGTGTTCAATGGATATTGACTGTGAATTCCATGGTTGCAGCATTGTGCAAACACAGGAGAGAAAAAGGCAAAGTCAGAGAGAATAAACCCGGGCACAGGATCCATAGTTAAGTGTGGTAGTTCATCCAAATGTTAAAATCAAAATGCACTACATGGCCAAAAAGTATGTTGACATGCCCAGGGGAATAAATATAGTGCTGGTAGGGTGTTTGCACTGGGGCTCGTAGAGAGAAAAGGCCCTCCAACAACATGTGGGTGGAGAAGGAGCCCTTCTGAATGATTTAGCTACCTCAAAAATATATCGGTGTCCAAAGAAGAATTCACGGTAATTTAAAGAAATGTTGCGATTTGCAATATGTGCCCTGGAAACAGCAAACACATTTCTGTACATACTCTACACAGTGTGATACATGGTAGCTAGGACCCATATTCAATCCTAAGCAATCTTCAATCCTTAAAGCATATTAATGACAACTGCGTTGTGACGTTTTGGCAACTGTTTGATGAAGGCCATGTTCTGGTCCGAACATGATAGTCCCCCCTGTGCACAAAGTAAAAAGTGAGTCTGGTGTGGCTTACACAGAGCACTGACCTCACCCGCATGAAAACATCACTGGGATGAATTGGAACACAGACTGACTTTGACACCATCAACTATTTTTCACATCTCATCCCCTAGAAACAGAAACCAACAGTCGAGGTTAGTTTCGTTTGACCTTTCCCTCTTGAATCTTTCCACGAACTGAGCCAAACAGTTTTAGTTACCCGAACTTAACTAAATCGTAACCATGTTTGTCGGCAGTTTTGGAAGACACCAACAACCTATTTTGTCTTTTAGGTATGAGGCCTTGTTGGAAAAAAAAAGCAGGACCCGACACGCAGCAGGCAGCAAATTTGCTGCACTATGTGTAATGTTCTTGGTCGATAATATTCCTCCAGTGTTCAGCGGATAATGACAGTGAATTCCACGGTCGCGGCGCTGTGGAAATATGAAAGAGAAAAGGGCAAAGTGAGAGAGCATAAGCCTGCCATCTAGACGTTCAGTATGAGCCACATTAAGGCATCCAAACAATCTCTACCTCGCTGTAAGTATGCTGCCATGATGTTCAGCAGATAACGTAAAGACATCTTACAGCTTTACATGGACAGTCTCGCAAGGTTAGAGGGACTCGTGTTACGTTAAGTGAGTAGGTTCTCATACATTTGAATACCGTACGTTGAAGATATCGGCCGAGTAAGGAATGATATGCACATAATAACACCACCTTGGATGGAGGGACAGCATACCATTTGTACATCTCCCTGCCACCTTATGTTTTATGCACATACTAATGAGCTTCCGTGTGCCGAGACAGTGCAGGTGATGTGTCTGTTTATGGGCCTTGCTCATTAAAGCAGAAGGAGAATGGACTTTTCTGGTAGCACCTTGGCAGCTTCTGTTACATTCCTGTACTGCCTTTACAGGTATAGCTGACATCCTGCCGAGGAGGAGCCAATCCTAAAATGCGGCGCCGCTACAGACAGAAATAGATTTGAACTCTGCCCGGTAACCAGCCGGCACTGCAGATCCCTCCACCAAGTGTGTGCCACACTAGCGGGCAGACCCCCTCGGGGGCCAGGAGACTCCACCAAGCAGGACAGATGGAAGAGGATGGATGTGAATAAGACCTCCTCCGCACCAGCTTTCCACTTGAACTCAGTAAGTGTCACAAAGATTAATGATTTTTTTTTTCCTGGATTATTCTTGACTTTTCTCCTGTGCGATAAGGCCATAAGACATTTTGTTCAACTGTGGAGAAAAAATATATATATTTTGACTGGGGACACCAGTTTTTTTTTTTTTTTTTTTTTTCTCTCCCTGCTGCATTTTTTTTGCAGCTTTGACTGCCACTGAGTCATCCCTTAGGGAGATGGGGAAGCATTTTTTTCTAATTAACATTACTTACTACATCTACACAGTCATGTAGTATCTTCACTGCCCGGTGAGACCTGAGAGTTATCCTTTTAAGTGCAAAATCTCATCATCACTGAACAAGTGAATGTAGACCTCTGTAGTGTGAACTGTCTCCAATATAGTACGAGGTTGTCAGTTTGTTTCTACCACAGGCACACACTAAAATGCCAGCGCACACATACAGGTGGCATCCATAAACAGTGTGCAGGAGAGTTTGAGGGGAAAAAAAAAAAAAAAAGTTTGCAAAAGTTCAAACTTTTGCTAGCCTGCAGTTTCTTCTTACTCCTTCAAAGTTCATTTGTCACATCATGTTTCACTTTTATCGATGGAACTTGGCTTTAAATAGGCTGCTTATTAACTAATTGCACTTACTGTCTCCATTGAGAGCTGTCTGGGCCTCTTTTTGTCTGTGATAGAAACTTTTTAAAAAAAATGTTGTAAAGGCCTAAATCTGGAGTCAAAGTCAAGTTTTTATTTAATCATGTGATGACACAATATATATCTATAATATAAATACAGCCTTTTGAACCTTTTTTTTTTTATTATTATTATTATTATTATTTTTTTTTTTTTTGTAATAGAAACCTTTGTCATAAGAGCCAAAATGTCGAATTAGAAACACTCAAGCAATTGAACAAAGTTTTGCCAAAGTCTGATGAAATCCATGCTGCACAATACAATCACGACACTCTGCATTACCATTGATACTTTTGGTAGAGCACCCAGCAGTAGGTTTAAAATCAATCCTTTCTTTCATTGCATCTGCAGCATCTTTGTGTTGATTTTTTTTGAGTGAAGTGAGTCCTGTGTCAATTTCAGAAAAGCTAAATCTCTTATTTTCTACTTTTTAACCAAGCATGACGATGCCAGTCTGTCGACCGTTGTGGCATGCAAGGCCTTGTTCCAGCATATTTTCTCCAGAAAAACATCTTCCAAGCTTAGGGTCAGGAGCCAAAATGGGTCTTTTGCCCCGAGTAGCAGAGTAAAGTGCATAACAATGTTATAATATGTGAATTCATTTTCCTAATTAAAGCAGAGGAAGACAGGTTGCTCGTATTCTATTTTAATTAGCAACAGGAAATTAGAGGGCAGTGCACGTACTCGTAGAACTGGGGTTACATCCAGTAAATACAATTTTTTGCTACACTGGTCTGCTCAGTGCTCTCTCTCTCCCGTTCTCCTCACAAACCAGGACCTGGAAATGTGTTTGCTCTCTCTGGCTGAGGTGACATTGAGTGCGACTTCTGTGGTTCCCTAACTGTCCATTGTGTGCGTTGTCAAAATGAAAATACAAGGAACAATTTAAAGACATGGGCTTCACCAAGCATAAAATAGAAGAGAGGACTCACTGTGATCTGTGTGGGGAGGCACTCAGTAATGAGAGGTGTGTGACTAATGTGTCGCTGGCTTCTTCATCATTTTCTAGAGACTGTTTTAAACCGCTTTGTGGCGACTGCCCTGAAAACCATCTACTTTCGCGGGCATTCCCCCAAAAGATTCCACCAGAAGTTCAGCATGTGCACGTGCACGTGCGTGGGTAGCAACCACTTCAGACCCGTACCACCATGATCAAAAACTGCTTCCCCTTTGCTGCGATTTCCCTCATCAAAATGACTGGGCGGCGCGCTGGTGTGAAAGCCTCACAAGTTAAAGGTCCCAGGGAGACAGCGATTTCCGGAGGTGGCACCGTTATGCAAAGTCATACCACATTTCTGCAACCTTTTCTTCTCCTCTCATCCTGTAAAATCCACGAGCAAGGCCTTTTGATTCTCCCCTCACTTCTTTTCAAGGGTCTTAACTGATGCATCAATACGTTGCACATGCACTGAATCCCGAGCACTTCTCACTTGTGCTACAGCGTGTTCTTAGGGTGCAGACGTGAACATGCCAGTTAGACCTGCAGCAACCACAGGAAACAAATTGGCTTAATATGAATATTTTCCAGTTTCCACGACCACATTGGATAAGATGATGGCTCCGTATTATAGTGCAGGGGGGGGGGGACTAAGTGCAACAAAAATAGACCATTACAGCTAATTCTACGTGCTTGAGTTTGTCATTGGGTTTTACTTTGCTTGCTTGAGGTAAATGCCACATTACATGTACTGCAGATTTGTGTAATAGAAAAAATATATATGTGTGCAGAGGTCACATGTTTGTTCAGCAAATAGGTAATGCAACGTGCTCTTTCACCTACTCGCATGAGTATTTACAGCTTGCCTCTAATGCGATCTTGCCGGGGGAAAAAAAAAAAGCTAAGTGATCAGCAGGGCTTCAAGCTCACATGTAAAAGGAAACATTTCTCACTTTTTACCATCGTGCTGTCTGGGGAGTTTCACATGGACTGTTTTTGACTCTCTTTCACCCCCACGTTGCACAAGAGTGCATTCTGGAGGTCCAATGAATAAAAATGCCATGTCAACTAGGAAAGAAGAAAGAAAATCTCCACTCAGAGCTGTCAGTGATTTTCCCTTCTTGCCTTTACCATCGAAAGCTAGTAAAAAGTTCACCTTCCTCACATAAATTGGCTGGGAGATTTATTTCTCCCCTGACATTCTCTCTGGAGATGCCACCGGGAACCTGGGCATCTGCTCTTTGGAGGGAGATGACAGGGCTATTGTTAGGGGCGGCGGTAGTGGAAAGCTATTCTCTTGCTTCATCCCCTCTGTCTCTTTTCTGTTTCTCTCTCACTCTCACTCTCTTTCTTTCTCCTTATGAAGCCTTTCAAAAAGCGATGACAGCCACTTAAAAGGCAAAGGCCAAGGCTCACATCTGTCTTTTTCACCTTATTAATTTCAATATCATTCCACTTTATCAAAGTCAAAATCCCACGAGACAATCCAGCCAAATCATTGGTGTCAGGTAAGAATGTGCATTATGACAGCTAGAAAATGTGACATTCCCTTGGGCTTTAAAATACTCTAAATAGTAATTATCTCGCTCTATCTATCACCAGCCCTCTTTTTTCTGACCTCAATAGAAGAAGGAAGATACACGGATCAAACAGAAGAGGAAAAAGAAATGAGGATTTTCAACAATTGCTCTTTTATGGCTATAGTTAAGGAATGCAGAGCGATAAGTGATAGGCATTCACTGACTATAAGCCGCTCATGCGATGCTATTGTATTCCGAAATCTGACTGACTGGGTCAAATTCCGACTGCTGCTCCTCGGGGCATCTCGAAAGGCAGCGTGGGTGTCAATGCAAGTGGGGCTCGCACGCATACGTCACTGGGACCAGATTAGGGGAGTATGACAGGGCAGACCCCTAATCCATCATCTGGGAGATTAGAGTAACATGACACAGCGTACCACCAAATCCCTTTAATCATCCAAATGTTCCATTCTCAGCCACTCGCGCTGTTGGAAGAACAATACGGGCCCGGGGGACTGGAGCTGTCGTGGAATATTTTCTCCCTGGGCCTCGCTGGCTTGCCTCATGACACTCACACAAGCAGCTTAGGTTTCAGTAATATGGGAGAGCTACTCTGGATGGGGCCAAGTCAATTAAGCCAGACCAGTGTTTTTATAAGAAGGGATGTTAAAGAGACAGGGGATATATAGGGATGAGCAGACGATGCTTGTCTTTGATGTCCCATGGGTTCTTACAAATCCCTCAGTAGCGTAGTTGCGAAAAAGGGCAATTAGCCTGATGAAGCGGGTGTGTCATCTGAGTCAATCTTATTACACCCCGAGAAAACAGACTGTCTCAATCATTTTACTTCAAAAAAAAGAAAAAAAAAAGATGAGATTTGTGTGTTACTTCAAAGCAGGGGAATGCGTTCCACATGACGAAACAAAGGAAAAAATACAGATAAAGGCAAAGAGTCAAACTGAGACCATAAAATATCATAGTTTGTCAGTGCCTCATACGCGTCGTACATTGTGGGTGTTTTGTCATCTGTGAGTTTTGGAACCTAAAAAAAAACAAAAAAAAAACATTTTCTAATATTGCCATACATGCATATTGCTTTGGGCATGACACTGAACCCTAAATTGCTCCCGAAGGCTGTGCCATCGGTGTGTAAATGATTAGTTCCTGATGAGCAGTTGCCATCTTACATAGCAGCCTCTGCTGTCAGTGCAGGGACGTGTGTGACAGCGCAGACTAGACCAAGACTAGAAAGACACTTCAGAAGCACAAGTCAATTTACCTTCATCAGGAATTATTAAGGTAAGTTTCAACGCCTTTATGATTGATTCATTTGTTTGATTATGCACACATACAAATACTGTATGTGATTGCTGTCTGGTTATGTTTTTTAAAGCACAGGTTTTTTAGGGACGTGGTATGGGTTAAGTGGTGCCATACAGCATTTAGATAGAGTTTCACATCTAAGTCCTGCCTGTTTTTAGGTTTAGGCAACAAAAGCGCTCTGGTAAAGGTTGGGTTTTGGTTACTTGTGGATAAAATAAACATGACATACTGTTCTTCAACTGTAAACTTGAAAACTAACATCCTTTTACCATCCTCTCACAGATATTACAGTTAAAAATAAAGTACATCCAGTGTGAACATTTTGTAACTAAGGTTCATTAAAAAAAAAAAAAAAAGTTATCTGGCAGCATCACATGTCCTTCAAGATAAAATTATAGTAGGCTATATAAATGTAATGACTAGAAGACAGGGTTGGCTTGGTAGACCCAGAGTACCTCCTCCAAACCCCCTGGCATGGGAATATTTGCTCTCTGTACTTCATTCTTTTTTTTTCAGCCAAGCAAAAATTAAAATGAACTGGTTCCCAGTACCCTTGCTGGAGGGAGTGTGGATTAGCACTGGACCATGACCATACAGCCACTGGCCTTGTCCATACATCCAAACCTGTCTGGGAAAATGTTTAATTGCAAATATATTGGCTTTGGACTAGTTTAATGTCACTTTCTTCTTTGAGATTGTTGCAAGATCTCTATGGCTGCAAGCTCGAAAATTATCGGTTGCTCAAGAGAACCCCTCCAACAATGGCTTTTCATAGACACTCTTAATGGAAAGGAACACTTACAGTATACCCTCCAGCTATAGAAAGAAAATGGTAATATATACTGAATGAAAGAGCATCCTCAAAGGAAACCATGGACTGAATGTTTTGCATTTATTCTATGTTTTGAATGTTACTTTACCGATGCGTCAGTACTATCCATAGTTCTGTAACAAAGGTGCCGGATTCCTTGAGAAATTAACCAGATTTGTATGTGCTGATGGCAACTGATCGGCCTGCCTTAGATCTTTTGTTTGTTCTTATACTGGAACAGAATTTAACCAACATCTGTACATCTGCTCTGAGCATTTCCAAGGCTGAGACTCCTGTCACTTTTGTACTACTCTACTTACTCTATGCATATTTTATGACTCTTCATGTGCTGCATACGGTATACCGTGCTCTTTCATATGCTGACTCTATGTATAAATTAGGAAGTATATCTCCATAATAACTTTGTTGCAAATGCTGCCTGCATTTCTGGGTTTTTTTGTTAACTCCAGGTATTATAATAACTCTTTCTTTGAATTGTATTTCACTTTTGGATGTTATTTTCCAATATTTTGAAGACAAGGTATGATAGCTTTTCATACTTATCAAAAAGTATCTCTGTTTTATTGATATTTCTGTACCATTTCTGTGATTTGCACAACAATGAGCTCCACGCAGTCTTTCATATTTCAAGCTTATCTCTAATTCTACAAGCACAATCCACTCGGCTCCGGATGATATGAATCATGCATTTGTGAATCTGTGATTTTACCTCACAGCAAACATCGCAAGACAAAGGCTACAACAGCAGCCGGTGGCATCCAACCTTCTAGGTGCACACACGTCCTAAAACATACTGTACAGAGATACACACACACACACACACACACACACAATATAGGTAAAACAATAATAATAAAAAAAAAGAAACAATAAAGGCAGTCAGCTCCTGGTGTTAGCTCAAACAAGTCTGGATAAGGTCAAAGAACAGGTCTGTTCATGAATGGCACTTCCTTGAAGCTATGTTGCAGGAAAATAACATGTTTACCTTTACTTCTTTTTTCTGAGTGACAGAAGAAAACCCTGGGTGAAGAAGCCTGATACAAAATCTACTGTATGGGAAAAAGGAGAAAACAACACTGACACAAATGACTGCTTAGCTGAAAGATGATTTATTTATTTATTTATCATGCAAATTAATCAAAATCTGGTCAAAATGTTATCAGCATCGGGATCAACCATCGGAAACGTAACACCACTACACAGCTTTTTTCTCGTTCTAATTGTTCCTGCTGAACGTCTGCATCCTTTTTTCGGAAAATAGATACAAGACTGTAGCTGTATAATTTCATCACTGCCTGTTTTTATATTCATGTCAATGGTTTTAACAGGCCTTGTGTGTGACATCACAGTAACCATTCACAACAGTCGCCGGAGGCCGTTTAGTCCGTACTTGTGACAAATCATGTCTCTGTAGTGGATTTTGCAAAGCTTTACACAAACTCATCAACCATAAAATGAATGGTTGTAGGTACTGTACGTCTACCGCTTTGAACATATTCAGATCCTTGGCTGAGTCACTTCATATCATAGGCTAAATTTGCTGCTTAGAAAATCATTTTGACAGTACAAATTACTTCAAACACATGCAAAAAAATATTCATTAGCTCTGCATAAATCTTTAATAAGGGAAATCAAAGACGGAAATTTAAGCGTTTATCTTCTCGGTTACAGCTGACCGCATGTTTCTCTTCATGTGGACACTCGTTATGTCACAATATTGTCTTGAGCTGCCCCACATTACTTTGTATTCATTCCTTTTTTTGTTTTAAACACCCCAGCTCATCTGTAAGAGCTTATCGCGCTCTGCAAAATCAATTACCGTTGTTTTTCGATGTCAGTGTGACTTTTTCGTCATATCCATAAAACTTTCTTTTCAAGTTTCTCGTCTACTGTCATCTATAGAAAGATATTTTTCAGCTGTGCAGCCCGAAGCACACTGTAAGAGTCCGTTTTTTTTCCTCTTTTTTTTGGTTTTCAAACACAGCAAGTGTTTTGGTGTCCAGCAGCGAGTCAAACTGCCTTGATGTGTTTTCTTCGAACTGTCAGCTGAGACCAACACGCTGAAGCTGCTTCCAGGAGCTGCAGTGCAGCGGGATAAAAGTAAAGAAAAAATGATACTCTCAGCTGTATAATGACCATGTACCACATGTAATAATGTTTTTTTAATGTACAGTATACCAGGTTAAATGTACTCGCGTGACAATATACTGTTGAGACTGTAGTGAAAAAGTGAATATCTGTGTGTTGTCGCTTCAACTTTGAATTTCTTACCTGCGGTGTGCCACAGCTGTGCCAAATGAAGTGTGTTAAAGGGTAATTCTAGTTTAATAAAACCTATAATAGATTTGGCTGTCTGTTCAACCAGTTATGATAACACTGCACTCACTAAATTAACTGCTGGAATGTGGGAACATGGTGTCTGTGTTGGTATAAAAGAAACTAAAATAATAACAGACTTGTAATAAAAAACGATTCTATCAAACCTCCATTGAATACGTCTGACCTGTGTTCTAGCCTGGCGTTGATATGCAGGAGCACACTGTGATTTCTCTGAAGCAGCTATTTCTTGCCTCCATTTGGAGCCCACCACAGAAAGATGTAACTAAATTTTTCGTTGACTTGGGTTTCAGGCTGAGTGGAACGGATGCAGAACCAACATGAGATTACATTTGGCTTGGTCTTAGAGCACAAAAAAAAAAAAAAAAAAAAAAGCTGCTGCAGTTAGTGAGGAAGAACAAAGTGCAGCCAGTGAAGCACCCGTGACCTGTTGACAGAGCCGTGCATGTGCGGCTGCGATAGCAGCTGGGTCCGTCCGCCGTGCTTTTTTGGGTTTTGTTTGTTTGTATTTTGGGAGGGGGGATTTGGGCGGGGGGGGCTAGGAATGTGACTCAGCTGAGACTGAAGCAAGCTAAAGCGTGAGAATCAAGCTAAAGCACACTCGTCATCACCGTTCCATTCTCCTCTCCCATACTGTGTTTGCGCGAGACAATGTGGTTATGTAGGCACATGGGAGAGTGTGGGTGTAAGAGAGAGACACAGAAGGAGGGGAGCGTGAAAGCAAGCAAGCAAGAGTGGAGGATAAAGAAAGGTGCAGAGATGTGCATGCATTCTCCCGATGGAAGGATTTTAAAACACGTTTCCACGCTTTGGAGGCAACATGCTGCACATGCCTCACAAGAAAAACAGCCAGGCAACGCTACTGCAGTATGACAATTAATGGTACGTGTGTGTGTGTGTGTGTGTGTGTGTGTGTGTTAATGTCACTGTATATATTAAAGGCCTCGTGGTAGGTTAAGTAATGGAGAATGGCGTGTGTGGGCCCTGCAGTGCCATGTGACAGGGGACAATCTGCACACCTGTGCTCTCATCTGCTCCACCGTGGGAGGACTGATATTAAGTCATTACTGCAGGCGCTGCCAGCACACTCCAATTGCGCACATGGCTGCCAGGGTGAGTGTGCTGCCATTGGATCATGCAGGCTGCGTTTTTCATCAGCCCGGCCTCCTGAGCGAACAATAAAGAAAACAAAACTGCTGTCGTGGGCACTTACAAAACGCAAAAGCCCTTTGGTAGTGCAATAGTCAAAGAAAGGTATAGGAAGCTATATTATCCCCCTTCTTTACTTTTGATTCCCTTTTTCTTGCATGAATGGGGAAAACAGCAGAGATCCAGGAAATGGCTAGGAGGAGATGAAATGTAAGATGAATGGATTTTCGAAAAGACATCCGAGCAGTGTGGAAAAAACGGGCGAACAGGAGCTTATTACAATCTCTTGATTTCGACTGACCGGCTCACCTTACAACCAGATGTAATCTGTAGATAACTCAACAAAGCTCGCAGAAGTGAAATCATTATTTGGTCAGCTCATAGAACAGAACATGCTGACCAGCAATGATGGAAGTAGTAATCAGATCTTTTACTTGAAAACTGAAAGTTGTAATAAACCGAAAGTATAAGGACCCATTCTGCATTGGCCTATCTCAGAATCATATGTATATGATTGGGCTATGATTATAGATGCATTATTATGCACGTGGCTTAATGTTGGGAATATGCTACTTCCTATTTCCTCCCATGATGAATCATTTTATCATATCCAATATTGTATTGCTCTTCTGAATCTGCAAAATAAATAGTAACTAACGGTTTTTAATAGTGGTAGCGTAGTGGAGTTAAAAGTGCAATTTCCCTCTGAAATGTAGAGGAGTTGCAGTACAAAATAGCAGAAAAAGGAAATGTACAAGTACCTCTAAATAGTACATAAGTACCATACTTGTGTAAATGTACTTTGCACCACTGCTGCGAAACAGCGGTAAAGGCAATGCCACCCACTTGGTGCACTCGAGCTATGTCGTATGTTAACGGCAATGGAAGGCACACCCCCCTTCTGCAAAAACACTGTAACGCAGCAAGTACCATGTGCTGCCCTCGGGCGAGAGATTTCAAGGATCATGATAACACCATGATGCCATTCCTCTTCTCATGCAAAACAGTATACGTACCATGAGCCATGGAGAAAGCAAACATTTTTCACTAAAGCACAATTGAAACAGATAAATCAAACACTTTGGGTTTGTTTCACAGCAGAAAAAAAGAAGGAAAAAAAAGATTTTGGAATATTTAAATGTTTTGAATGGAGCCAGCAAGCCAGCTTTGTGAGCAATAATGTACATTTATGACATTTTTTAATGGGGCTTTAAAAGCTAGTGGACAGACACACGATCATACATACAGAGTGATGAAATGCATCTGCTATTGCCCTCATCCTCCCTTTAGAGAGGTGTACCCAGAGTTTACAATAATTGTGTTTCCTGTTTCCAGGAATCAACCTCCGGCCATTCTGTTGGTTTATTCATGAGACGGATGGGGGGACTGGGGGAGGGATGAAAGAGAGAACATGAGACATGAGACGTAGGAAGAATTCCTAACTAGATAGGATGAAAAAGTAAACACAATCTCCTGCAATTTGACTATCAATCAGGCCAGCATGTCTCTGGGAGAGGGGGCCTAATTACGGCCCAAATGAACATTGACTGTTTTCTAATGGAATTATTCAGACAGCCTGTGTTTGTATATGCCAGTCCCTCATTTGCTATTCCCATTCATTAGGGTTGCACATTACACTTTGGTGGTCTTTGGCAAATGACATTTTTTCACCAAGTTCAGAAGCCAGATCATCCTCAAAGAGAATTCTCTTCCCCACCTCGTTGTCTCCTCCCACAATCATCACTGCTCTCGTTTTTTCTCTTTTTTCTCTGGGCTGGCTTGTCAGAAGTGACTAACGTTATAAGCAGCCTGATCAGTTGGGCAGAGGATTACGCCTCTGTGGCTGGCCGGTAACCATGCGTAAACGAAGGGAAACATTCGTAGATGAGTGGGTTTTCCTGATGCTGCACGTACTGGGGCTGGGGTAACTGAGGGTAATGTGAGACAGTGGGACATGCTAGTTCTACGCAGAAGGGTTTAGGTGTGGGAAATGGGGTTGAAAATAGGCACTGAGTAAGAGTCAGGGACATGTTGGTGGGGGAGAGTGAAGCTGGAACAGGAACTACACTGTCTGAACGTTAACGAGCTGAGGGACACGAGTAGGACTCGCAATTTGGGGACTTCTGCCGCCATCCTTGCAAAATGTTCAAAGAACCAAACCAGGAAGAGTGAAAGAAAAAAATGCAGAGTGATAGCTTGTTGTGCATGCGTGCACAAACGACAGAGAGAGGAGAAAGTAGGAGAGATTGAAATATAATATACCAGGCCTCATTTATGCTCTTGGACTCCTCGGGCCATTGCTGCAGATTGAGTACATCCATTGTGCTTACAGTAACTTCACTCTGCAAAATGACCTCCATTTGAGTTATTTGAGGAGCAGTGGTATAGTTCAAGGTGGCTCGAGGCCATGCTCCAGTAAGTCTTTTGGGGAAAGATGCTCTTCTAGTTGCAGCTCATGCTCTTGGATGGTGAATTTGGGCTGGAGCGCCATTGCTCGGCGAGCGACACAGCATCGTCGTCTGGAGTCAGCGGTGCTTTGTGAAGCTTGATGAAAGTCATCATTAAAGTTTCATAATGCCTCTTGACTGCCAACGACAATAACTTATGACATCTGTCTCGATGTTTCATGTTAGCTGTCACAAGCAGTTAAGAGCCAGTTCTTGCGGTAATCACTTGGAAGATGGATTACTGGGGATTTTTGAAGCCACTCCTACATTGTTTGCTGTCATATGGCAGGGAGATTTAAATGTCATGAATAGAAAGGTAACACTGTCAGATTAGTCAGACTCTAGCAATGGCAGAGTGTGCTTATACATATATTTTACATTACATTATATAACAGGCTATGCTCACATACTTGGATTTGTAAGTTTGGTATCCGGAAATATTTTTGGTTTGTTTATTGTGTTTTCTAATGAAGTAAGGAAGTACACAATTGACTAGACACAGATAAAACAATATCTTCAGTACTTTATGGTGTAGAAATATAAATGGAAACCAAACTTAATTGCAACATTGTGATGCTAGAGGGTGACTTTTATTAACGTGACACCTTGAATCAATCCGTCCCCTCAGCTTAGTCTCAAGTTGAGAAGAAAGAGTCTGATAGTCAGGGATGAAAGGCTCGATCGGGGAGGGAAAGCATATGCAGAAAGGACTTTGCTATAGGGAAAGGTAAATCTATTTGCAGCGGCAATGTCTTGGGAAATAGGAGTGGAAGAGAGTTGGGGAAAAAAAGGGAGAGGGCCTCAGGAAAGACTTCACCAATGTGCAAGGCAAACAAACAAAACAAAGAGCACCAAATGGAGCAAGAAGTAGGGCTTCAAAGCTCGCAGGTCGATTTTCAAACAGAATATCATTAGCATATTGTCGACTGAAGGACGTCTCAGTGAAGCCATTGGACCACATGATAAAACCAATTACAGCAATAGCAACGGCAGTAATACAATTACCTTATACTCTAATAATAATGATAATTAAACAGGAACCGGAGAATCATATAGCTATCAGTGAGAATATGCTGGGCTTAAAAAACATGGTTAACAGAATTCATATGCAGATAAAGCACACGAGAGGCACTTAGTTAAATCATTAACACAAGATGAAGAAAAGACCCGTAGCTCATCAACTGAAATACAAATCATTCAGCCTCCCCTGGAAATAATTAAGGACTGTCATATCCATGAAGACAAATGGTTCATGGTGATGCTGTTGGGGTTATGGCCTGAGACAGCAGCGTCTCTCTGTTTTCTCTCGGAATCAGCAGCTTCTCAGCTCCCTTGCTCTCCATGTCCGGGTTTTACAGGCCCTTATGTCTCATTTTAGCACCTGTCAGACGTGTCGGTGCAAGTGTTGTGGATATAGTGGAGTTGTCTTCGTCTGTTGGTTACACTTCCTCTTAACCCACATGGCTTGGGAAATTAGGGCGGGGATGAGTACGGCTATATGCAGTTTCTCTGTGTTCCACTAATAAGAGCCGGAACAATTGCAACTTCTAGCATTTTCAATCTTGGAATCAAATGGTGTCTGCTCTCCTGTGAAGCGCCTATGCGAGAAGTGACTCTCCAAGCATTTTGGCAGATGTCTTATTCAGAATCTATCAGCGAGTAATATCCCAGAGCAACTACTGTATATCTGATAACTGACGGTGCACAACCCCTCACTTCCTCCTCCATTTCCTGAGAGGAAGCCTTCAGAGGGAGCATTGCAGTGCAGATAAAACTCACAGAGCCCTTTATTTGCCGGCTAAAAGATTGCCGGAGCGAAGAAGTATTGTATAAGCTGATGGCTTCTCAGGTACTGTAGCGGATGTGAGATTTCTTTGCTCACCTGAGAAAAGGCCAGACACTGTGTTTTTTTACAAAGGCTGAAAATAAAGGGATCAGATTCATCCCACTGCCACAGTTTAATGGCTAGGGACTCACTCTTAGGACACTTGAAAGTGCCACATCCAAGAGTAAGATGCAAAGACGCACACAAAGCCACAGTCACATAGATACAGGACGGGCTTTTGCATGTCGTGTTTGATAGTTCACAAGGCAGGGTGAACATTAACAGATTCAATATGCATCCACTTGACTTGTCATTGCTGCCTGCTGCTGTTAACCATTCTTTGAGAGAGAGAGAGAGAGAGAGAGAAAGGTCTCTTGCAGAATGGATGGCAGCAGTCCGAGCGCACAGTGCACAGGAACCAATTTTAGATGAAAACCCACACAAGGCAATGAGTTTTCTTTTTCTGTGCACTACATTTCCCTTTGACATCTTAAAAGCCATTAGTTCAGCAATGCACACCAATGCCTTACACAATAGGACTTGGAATGCTGCCTTTTCGACATTATACGGGGACAAGCGTCAGGATGCTTGCATAGGGGGATGCACAGACGACTATAAAATGGGAATACAGTAATTCAGAGCGGATCCAGGTAGGGTGGTGCAAGCGAGAAAAGAGCATAGAAAGTGAACTTAAAGGAGAGAACCTTTAGAAACACAAAAGCCTTCCAGATTTGTCCAAGCCAGCCAAATCCATTAAGCTTAAATAAAAAAAGGCCATCATGAGGGCGATAAAGTTCATGGAGTCTGTAAACCCTGACATGACTCGCTTTGTGTTTTTATGGTTGAACAGAATACGTTCAACTACCCACTAGACAATCACTAGATTCAAACTTTAGAATACAAGATGATAATATATGTGAAATATGTACAACAGAGCTTGCCTCCTGAAGATAACCATTCGAGAAACGGCAAAGACGACCCATTTTACAAAACAGATCCTTTTTTATAAAGTGCCACATTGTATAAAGCATGTTAGAAGGGCTGATGTTGATGACTGGGTGTCTGACACTAAATTGGTTATTCAAACCAAGGTGATTCCTGGGAAGTGAGACCATCAGCTGCATTATCTCACTATATCCACCATTAAGGTGAGTCAGATGTCACGGGTTCCTTTGTCTGACCTAGTTAGGAAACACATTATCAGTCTCTCTGAAGTCTCCTGCACCACACTTAAAATTCTTTTTCCCTTTTGAGGTTCTTTTCTTTCTGCTTTTCTGACTTCCAAATGAACACCTTTTGGTTATCTTTACATCAGTCCCTTCCTCTTTCTTCTTGTCTCCTGCTCGTCTCTGCAAATGGATGCCCCAGTTAGGGAAGCATTTGTTGCTGCGTTTACTGATATCGAGTAATTCAACACAAAACAGAAAACGCGGCAAGAAGCTTCATTAGGTAAGCAGTTATAAAATCCCCACCTTTCATGTCAAAACATCAGTATACAATTGAACTGTCAGTAAGAATCAGATCATACAACCACAACCATGATTGTGTGTTTTAAATCATTATAGGACTATTCCTTTAACATTAAGGGACAATGAGAACAAGAACAAAATGTGCAGATCCTATCAATACTGCAAAATGTTTTGGGAGGTTGTTGCTTTAGTTTTATTTACAGAAAAAACACTGTAAATAAACCCAGTAGGTCTGCGGGGCTTATATTTGTCTCTGAACAGATGTTAAGAGGCACGCGCAAAATAAATGAAAACAAAACCGATTAAATACAATGGTTGCAAAGTGATTTAAAGTATTTAAAAGGAGCAAAGCGGCAAACAGCATGGAGATGACAGGACGGAGCACCGCGCGCCAATAACAGAACAAAAGACCCCGAAAAGGATTGAGACGAAGATATACTGTGAACGTTGGGTATGGAATGTATTTGAATTCAAGGCATGCACAACTCAGCATTCAGCAACGTTTACCGCCACTGACCGGGAAGCATCGTTTGATCAGCACTTAATGACACTTAACGCAATCGCTTCAAGACAGCCCTGCTTATTAAGAGTGGAACAGATGTTTTACCAAAGCGATCTTGCAGTTTTAATTAGCCATTGATACTAAATGCATTAGCACCAGCAAACAGCGCGGTTGTGAAATATAGCCACGTGCCACAGGAGCCGAACCCCGTAGGAAATGTGAAGAAGAGCTGCAGAATTGGAGGGGTGGGGATGAGTAAAGGGACGCCATCAATGGCGGTTGTTAGAAGGGCAGAAATTGTGGGGTGCTGTCACAAACAGTGATTTGACCATATAGTCGTTCTGTCATTGGGGGGTTGAGCTGCAGTTAAGAAGATTCATAGCCAAATCTACAGCACAGAAACATCTGGTGGTTTATCTATGGAGTGAGCCCCATGCTGTGGCTGCCGAGAACATCTTTAGGAAGGAAACCATCATCATTTCTTTCCCCGTATGACGCTCCTTAACAGCACAATACTGTGGCAGCCATTATTCATTCAAACAGGTGCGCTCATGAGGTCGATTTGAAGCTCAAGAGTACAGATGGCTGCAGTTGGAAAAATAAAATACAAGTATCGTTAACTGCAAGATTGGAAACCCATAGCTCAACCAAAAACAATTCCAGAAGCCCATGACAGTGTGCTGCAATGCACTCAAAACTATCAATTTACAGTGGAGAATTATTGAACGGTCTTATGCTTGACACCAGGACTTTATTCTAACCACAACGAATTCTGAGGGGATTTTCCAATAGATGTCTGCTGAGGCTATAATACCAGTCCATCTACAGCAGCACACTCCAGCTCCCCTGAAAGCAATTCTCAATGCCATACACAATTCCATTCTCTGACTGATCCCTGTTTCACTTGTGCAGGAGTGTGTGCATCATACACACACACACACACACACACACACACAGACACAGACGCAGACACACACAAACAAAGGGGGCACAGTGCTGATTGCCTTTTGTCCACCCTTGAAAGGCTGGCCACCTGGCTCCTGCTCACCTTCAATAGGGTTCATTATGGCGTTTGTGCACCCGTCCAGCTGCTGCTTTACACTAAAGACATGGATCTGTCTTTCTGCTTCCACCAGTGGTTCTCCTTTGCTCTTACAGCGCTAAACCCTTAACCTTGTGTTGGCCTGTCACACCACAAAAGGCCACAGTGTTGTTTCTGAGCACTAACCGGACTGCCTCTTGTCTCTAATGCTGCCCCCAAGGCCACATCTCTGTGAAACACCACAGCAACGGCCATCCCTTCTCCTCTAAAGATCTCAAGCTTGGTGTCTGTAAATTATATACGGTTGATGCGAGAGGTTTTCTCCTTTAACGATGACGGAAATGAATCCCCTGTTAGAGATTGCTGTGGCACGTAAAAGCCCCTGAGCGGCCCAGTTTAGAGGGTTTAACAAGGTTAAACGAGTGCACCGGGATGGTCGGGAACCGGGGGGATGGGGCGTTGACGGTGGGGAGCAAGAGGGAAAGAGGCAGCGCAGGCTGAGTTTTCGTGTCTGAATGTGTAAAAGCATGATGATGCGTCATGAGGCTTTATAAACTCATAAACACCCCCGCTCGCACCACGGGCAGTAAAGGCAGAGCGACAGGGGAACGACAGTAAATGCAGCACAAACAGACTCAGGGCCGGTGGCCGTCTCCATGTAAAAGCAGACATAATAGAAAGCTCTTAATAGGAAATGTCCCCACTTAGACTTTAATCTACCCAAGCATTATTATTAACCAGACCTGGTGGTGGCTCAGAGGGAGTGATAATGCACATAGTAAAATCACAGCATGAACTGGACAAAGGCTGCAAAGCTCCTCCTGTTGGGTTCACTCTGTGGTTGATCCCTCGGTCATCTCCCCCCCCTCCTGCTTACAAGGATTATATTGCTCAGACTCGGCAGACAGGAGAGAAATCTGTGGATTTGAATTAGCATTTCCTCAAGTGGTGTAAATAAATAGACAGCATACCTCAGCTCTCCTCTCTCCCCTGCATGCACAGAGACACACACATACGCAAAGAGGGGTAGAAGGAGTTTCTGTCTCTTCCACCGTTTCTTTAAACAAATCCCTAACGCCCTAAAATATTAAGGAGTTTTCACGCGCTCCTCCACGCACAAACTTGAAGTATATTAGCGTCCCCTTCTATTCACGTTGTCATTTCCTCTAAACAATTTAAGCCGCGGCCCCAAATGTCTCTGAGCAGAACAATATCTGATAAATTTGTGATACAAAATGCGCTGAATTTCGTCGGGTTTGTTTGATCTTAAGCAGTGACCCTCTAGAACGGCTCATAAGAATAAAAGCACTGTGCTCCAATGACTCAAAGTCCACAGACGTGCGGCTTTTCATTTATTTTCATTGCCTAAACAGCTGGGGTGGATGTCACTTTAAGCTCAAGTACAAGCAAGTGTAATAGCAGGTAAAACACTGCTGTGTAGCGTGTGCTTGTGTGTGCGTGTGCGTTCGTACATGTGTGTTTTTCCTCCACCGGAGTCAAGCTAAATGGAAACTGCGACTGTGTACGTGTGTGTGTGTGTGTGTGTGTGCGGGCGTGTGTTTGATGGGGACTGTGATTGTATTTTCCTTTCTCCTGTCCCCTGAGGAGGTGACATGGTTGGTATTGTAATTCCACTCTCATTTCCTACGTTGCAGCGGCGACTGCAGACTTGTCACTCAGGAGGAGCAGAGAATAGGCCTGTCAATCAGTCAAGGAGCCATTACCAGAGCAACGGCTGAAAAGGCTGCGTTTGCCCCGCACCTTGTTAGCATAACTAAATTTTAACACTTTGTCCCTCCGCACAAACTGTGATTAGAGGGGGAGGGGGGGCAAGGAAATAATTGGAAGCAAAAAGATGGTAGAACAGAGAGCAGCCTAATGGAAAAAATGTGTAAAAAGGATGCCATTAGATTACATTGTGTTTGTTGAAAGACAGTTGTGCAAAGAGGGATGTGGAGATGCAGAGAAGTTTTAGGAAATGTAAAAAAAAAAATCCTGTGACTAAACACAAGATGGCTAAAAGGTTTACAGAAGGAGACCGTGTTATAAAAAGACATTACGCTCTGCTAAAATGATAGCAAAATGCAAATGCAGAAAGAATCACAGTGCAATGTATAAGACAATGATGGACTGTCTGCGGCAGACAGATACACAGCGGGAAGACAAATAGTGCCAGGCGAGAGTGAAAAGCCAACAAATGGATGGAGAGCCACAGCAAGGTTGCTTTGAAAAGGAGGGTAGCGGTGAGAGAAAATCCTAAGTAATACAGGGTGACGTGAGCAGGGCGCGGTGCGTGACAGGTAGAGTGGGAGGTGGCGGGGTGCTTCTGTCCCACTGTGTGCCTTAAACAGAGCAGAGCTCTAACCAGAATACCATCCATCACGCAGTCAGTCACAAGTCTGACATGACAGGCGAAACCGTTCCCTGTCAAGGCAGAAAAAAAAAATGCGAAAAGAGAGCACAGGGCGGGGGTAAGCTAAAACAAAAATAATAGAATATGAGGAAAGAGAAACTGTTTGATTGAAAGGAGTGGAGATGACAGAGGCAATCATTACAGACTGGACATGACGTGATATCTTAAAAATCACTTTTATTGACCGCAAATGCATATTCTACCTGGCCCCAGATCCTGGATATCCTCATACATAACAACATCTATTATATGTCATTTTCTAATCTGCCATCACAATAGTAAAAGCTCCACTAATCATTTTTTTTAAAATTATTTATTATTCTGCAGCTCCACTGACATTTTAAGCCTCTTTTGCATATTGTTTTGGTTTTAATATCACATGAACAGTTCATTCCTATTGTGCTCATCAGCCTTGTTTCAAACTGACAAGCAAGGATTCGACGAAGGCCGCATCAGAGCTCCAAGGAGAGTGAATATCAGCCTCAAATGCTCATGCCGCTCCACGTCTGCTGTAGGTGCAGCTGAACTGCTTGCTTATACGTTGCGCCATAACATTTTTTTTATGAAAAAAAAACAAAAAAAAACGTCAAAGGTGTGTGTTTTCATCTCGCGGTCTCTGCTGGAAAAGTGTGCTGCATATAAAATTAGCTTTTCTATTCTGTCTCAACTCTCCTTAAGGGCATCACACTATGTCTTTCCTTATTAGGTATTCAACCAAAACACTGTTTGTTTCGAGTGGTGTTGAGCCAACGACCAACACTGTCATTTATTTCACGAGTGGGCTCCGTTGGAGGCTATGTAGCATCTATTCTCACACACACACCCGTGAAATATAAAACAGCCAAAATCCGTTTAATGGTGGGTGTTTGGAATCCCTGAGCCAGTGTCGACCCTGGAGAGAGAGATCACTCAGCCTTGCGAGATGGTTATACTTTGCATTTTATTGCATGTATTTTTTTTTTTCCAAGGCCAACAGTTTTCTTTAATCTCTTTCTTATGCAAAAACGCAACAAAAACTCAATTTTTCCCACTGCCCGTCTTGCATGTTGGAACAAAGCACACCGGCGAAAAACTGTTTAGTGCTCAAAAGGCCACAACAATTATGATTTCAGCGGCACGATGAAGAGCAAGACGAATGTTGTTCCTATGAGTGCTGGACTGAATGAGGCCACATGTGTTATAAAGTCCCAGTTTGTTTGTGCTGTAAAGAACAAACAAGCCGCTGTTGGGATGAAAAAAAAAAAAAAAAAAAAAAAAAGGAACAGGAATCGAGTGTGCGTCGCGCAGGATCTTCAGGGGATAGCGCACAAACTAGCCCTCTTGAGGAGAAGCCTCAGGAGCCATTAGGGTGAGGAACTGCAAAACACTTAACCCTTTCATCAGCAAGACCTCATTCATCGCCTCCATTCATTTTTGTATTCATCCCCCATCCCTTGGTTCTCTCCCTTCACATGATCTCTCTCTTGAGGGTTAGTCCCTCCTCTCATTCTCCTCTCTGTGCTCTTTTTCTGCTCTCTCTCTCTCTCTCTCTATCTCCCTCTCTTTCATTTTACTCCTTTGCTCTCTTTGTCGCTCCATCTCTGTCTTCCTATCTCCCCTTCTCTGCTGTTTCTGGCGCACAGAGCAGAGGGCTCCGCAGGGGACCAGTTATCGATTGAACTGAGTCAGCTATGTCCACTTTAATTCATTAAGCCCCCGCTGTCAATGCCCATTGGGCAATTCCAATAATGTAAAGGGGCGATCCGGAGCCTATACATGTTGGGGATATACATAGGTGTATGTATAAGGACCACATGGCAGCAATAATTGCATGCATGTCAAAAAAAAAAAAAAAGGCTTGGACTTGCTCTCAATGGCTCTTGGTGGGTAAATGAAAATGAATAAATCAAGACGTAGAGGAGAAATCCAATAATATTTTCTCCTAACTTAAGGGGATACCAATAATTGCATTGAAGTAATGCATATGGTAATTCACGAGATTTCATGCACGTCGCCGCTTGCATGCGAGGACAACAATTGACACACCTTAATGCACACTCTCGATGAGACCCAACGATTCCTTAGCGTCAGACAAACGAAGCTCCGGGTGTCTAGCAACGAGCGAATAATCACGCAAGCATGTCACTGTTTTGTGACAGACCGTAAGCCGAGAAAGAAGAAGGGACGAGTGGAGACAACAGCACGAGGAGCACAGCAAAAGCTAATCAGGGTGGATTTATCTTCAATCGGGACCTCGCTCCGTTTCATCTCTTCCTTTGCCTAAAAAGGGCGAGCGGCATCGTAAGCACTCTGATCCCCCCCCACGAGCTGCTCTCTCTCCCCGCTGCGTGAAAAAGGAGTCTCAAGAAAAACAGAGACGAAGCTGCGCGCATGCAATCACATTACACACTTGTCAGCTTAAAAGGTCAACATATTAGTTTGCTTCCAAACTGCTTTTGCCAGTCGCTCCAGTCAAGTCATCATCGAAACTCAGCACTCACGTGCATTTTCTATATGCAGCTGATGACATTTAATAGGCCTCGTTTTTTTTTTTTTTTTTTGTATGAAAACACACTCAGAGGACACAAAGAGAGAATTGTACAGCAGCTGAGCCGGGGCCTCCATGCAGAGATGCATTACATACATTTTGACACAGGGTGAGGCCGCACTAAAGGAGTGTGGCGGCGGCGATCCAACGAGTACATCACAGCAAGCCGGCGTCGCTTCCACACTTCGGGATCGATCGCAAGGAGCGGGCGCTGTGTGTGTAAACGTTATGTATGACTCCGCTTTTCATTTGCATTGGTCAATACGAGGCAGCGTTCATCCGTCTGCATTACACTTTGCGGATGAGTCTCCTTCGGCCTGATGCGCCACCTCTGGATGTGACGCATCACGTTGCAGTCGGCGGCTGATGGGCAGCGAACGCTCTCACGGGCCTGCTTCGCCACCGCTGCTATCTCCGCGCTCCCTCCCACCCCTCGTTGTCAGTGGGCTGTGTGCTTGACATGTGAAAATGTGAAAGCTCTCTTGTATTCACACGGCCCACCCTTGCTGCTCTTGTACGGACAGTAATGGTATTACAATGTGGGCAAGGATGGTGGCTATCTCTGCCAGCTATTTAATTTACCATTTATAGATTCACTTTTGAAGTAATTTAATATCTAGAACACATCCACCGGTGTGCATTTATATCTTCATAATATGCAGATACTGAGGCTTTTTATATACGCAGCATCCTTCTGTGTACATTAGCCTGCATACACACCTACACATGATTTGTGGCCCTACCTCCCTCTGTATACTTGGTGTGCATGTGGCCAAAGATGTGTGTGTGTGTGTGTGTTCGGCTTCCCCGGGGGATGAAGCAGTGGTATTCAGCAGCCCTTATTAAAATGCCAGTCTGGCCTAACAGAGTTAGGGAAGGCACAGGCGGCTGTCCTTGATTTTTCTAATCACCCTCCAACCCAACACACACACATGCAAACACACACACACACACACACACACACTTCTCCCCCCACGCTCACCTCACAGTAGGCCAAGACCTGATGAACTCTGTTGTTTTCTCTGTACGTCCCTCTTTATCTCTCTCTTGCTCTCTTTGTCATTGTCTCTCCTTCAGCACAACACAAGAAGGTGAAAGGCTTGCAGCAGGGAATTAAATGCCCCGCTTATATGCATTATATATGCCATAGTCTATGGGGATTCCTCCATACTTAATTCACGCCATAAATATTCAATTTAATATCAATCCATCAGGGTGTTGTTATGTCTGAGTACTTCAACTTATCGGTCAAAAGAGAGCTTCTTGTGGATTTGCATTGATTTGTTTAAAGTGTTACTTGCATTAAAATGCGCTATCGATACACCGACAGACAGCAGGATATTGGATTAATATGCAGAATTTACATTCATGCATGTGCTCTGAACCAGTTAAGCAGTTATTGCTTTACTGGAACCGAATCTGATGAAATGAAACTGGGAATCTAATTAGATTTGACATGCTTCCTCTGCAGTTTTAGTCATAGCTAAGGATGATGACATTTTCTACCAATTTTAGAGTAATGACTGTGCTTAAGCGTGACCTTATTGCTGGCTGCAATAATTCAAAATGCATTATTGTTCTCATCTAGTCATAGCATGGCTATCACGGCAGCATAAATTGGTCTGAAGCTTGGTCTTGGGTGTCACACTTAAAATACTGCACATTCCTTTAAAAGAAAATAAAAAAATAAATAACAGCAGTCTAAATATTGGGTATTGCCAATATAGATTAAACTCATCTACCCCGTACTGACCTCAAAACCCAAAATAATCGCTTGCGCATACAATCGTATTCAGGTTTTATGATATATTACCAAATTACTCCCATTCTTCTCTGTAAACACTTTGATTCCTGTTTGCTATGAGGCTAAAAAGCCAAGTTAAAAGGACAATTACATACAAGCAATAGCTAATTATAGTGGAGTAGACAAACATCACACAGAATCAATACCTATATAGTATATACACACTGCTTCACATCAGTGGAGTATTACATAATCAATGAAATTGCAATCTCATCAAACCCCATTTACTAGTATGTTGGGTGTTTTAAAGAAATAGAAAGACAATAAAAGAAATGAGACTGACACATGAAGAATTAAACTGATTGTCAAAAGCAGTAGGACGGCAGGACTACTATATTGTTATGTAACCACATATGTACTGTAGGACTTTAGGTATGTGACCAAACAGGTCTGCTTTCAACATTGCACACAGACTGCACATGTTTTCCTGTGGAGGAAGGTTTTCACAGTCTGGTATTTCGTTCTCCCTCTGGACTCTGTGACTGTTTGCTCGCTGGCTGTCTCTTTGAGAAAGTCAGGGTTACTAACCCACTGTTTGTTCTGCACATGAATCCACAACAGCTGCCAAGACCATTTTTTATCACCATGTCCTCGGCCATAACATGCTCCTGAATTGTCCATTATCATCTCGGATAACTCATAGTGATCAGACTGATGATTTGCATGCAGCTACAAGTATAAATGGATCTGTAGGTTGCCTGCTCGTGGTTATGAGCACGCACTGCACTACAGTATACTGTACTTTAAGTGGAAATCCTTCAGCAACTGGTAAGCCTCCATCAGCTCTTCCGCACTTGTTCTGCATTCACTTCTGACACTCCATCTCTATTTGTCATTCACTTGCACCGAGGAAGACAAGTGCCTCTAAAGCGCCACATCCTCTCACAGAGAGCTCACCTTCAGAGCCTAATGAACACGTTGAAATTCAATGAATTTTAATTTGCCGTTATATTAGGACAAGGGATAAAAAGCGAGGAATTTATTAGGAGGGAAATTGAAAAGAAAGGAGCACACTTCTTGATTTCCTGCCCATTCTCCATGTAAAGAATAAGCAAGAGGGAGGGAGGGCAAAAAAAAAAAACAATTAGCTTTGAAACTATAATCTCCATCTTAATGGATGGAGAGGTACTTAAAGGGGATTCTTAGCTTATCTCTTGCTCAGTTCTTCTCATGCCCTCTAATAAGTCTGAGTTTGTCACAGAGTATAGTTCACACAAAACAAAGGAGGGGAAACGAAAAGTAAACAAGGTGTTGGCGTTTCATTTTCTCCCCTGCAGGTTTCTCCTCTTGAAAGGATGTTTTCCCAGGAAAAAAAAAAAAAAAAAAAAGGTCATGGACTGAATTTACAAAAGGCGGGATTTGTCAGGAATCTGTTTACCTTCTTCCTTATACAGCATGTCCCATACAAAACATGTCTCCAATTAGTGTGCCTTTTGATTTCCATGTTTGTGACTCTTTCAGTATCCGCTCTCTGTGACCTTTTACAAGCAATGTGTCACATACTAATGCTAGTTATTTTTTTTTTCTCTGTGTTTTCTGTGTACCAAGATGCTGTTTCCATACAGACATAAGGTGCACGTGCAAACACAAACACACGCACCGCCCTTACTTTTCTTGCTTCAACGCAGAGGTGCCCGAATGTTCACTTGTGCAATGCAGCGTAGTTATAATTAACAACTGCCCTAGTAATTCTTCCCTCTAAGTCTGCCCACCAGGCACACTGATCCCCTCTATGCTGGAGGAGAAAAGCAAGCACTGACCCAAGCTGGGTGTAAGACATTTTTAGAAACCTTCTAACACAGTAGCATTTAGTGGCATCATTGGCAGTGTGTGATTTTTACACTGCAGAGGATATCAAGCAACATCCGCGGAGAGGCCGGGCTGCAGGTACTAGTCTGTCGGCCGCAATAAAGCATGGCTTTGTCATTGGGGGTGTCAGCATGAATTGTCACCACTAGGCCACATCCATCATGTGGAACTATCAGCCAGAGTCAGTGTCTCATTTCCCTCTGTAGCCTACTTCCTGTGCTGCCTTACTGCTTTTCCGAGGATTGAGAGGGAAACTAAGTGCAGGTAAAACATACACAGCTTAGACGTGTTCTCAATCACACAGCTCTGCAGCTCTTATCGAGCTTTTTTTTTTTTTATCTCTGCTAATCCCCTATATGTTAACTTCCATTCATCAGATGAATAGAAACTCCAGATGAATGCAGACATAGTGTTGGTAATAGTGACCATCTGTCAGGGTTATGTGTCTGTGAGTTTTTTGGGAGAGCAGGAGGGTTTGCCTTAAAAAAAAAAAAAAAAAAAACATTCTTTTAATGCAGCACCATTTAAATTCTGTGCACCCACACTGTCAAAGTTGAAACTTCTGGAATAGCTAAAAGCATGGATACTTTGGGACTCTAGCAGGTGCACTTATTTTGCTGCAAGAGCAATAAATTAAAACACGGGTGGAATGTGTGCCCACAGCTACACCTGCACAGCTCCGTGTTCGTACTTTGTCACTTAAAAAGTGAATTTGGAGACTATGGTAGCACGGTTTATTAACATTCTTTCTACTTAAAAAAAATAAAATAACAAAAAACCCCCAAAAACTATTTATTTATTTATTTTCTGTACTTGTTGGAAACTCGCAGTGATATCTGTATTTACAGCAGCAGCAAGCAGCACCTGAAATAGCTCCCTGCATGTGTAGGCTGTTTTATATATCAGGTCGTTTTATAACATTCTGTCATTTTAGTACAACAGATACTGTATATCCTCACTTAGTACTATGCTATGCACACAAGGGGATTGCAGTGGCACACAAAAAAAAAAAAAATAGAAAAAAACAAATACAAATGAACTCTTTAATCTCTCAGCATAACTCCAGCAATGCATCAAATTGAACTATTAAAAGCTTCTGTTGCAGAATAAACAAAGAGTCAGAATACATAATGCATCTGGAGCTCTTATGCAAGTTAATCCTCAGTTTATGATTTTCAGAATGTCAAAAAAAAGATGGAAGAGATAGTAGAGGGGATAAATGTGTCTAAAAAAAGAGAAGATTCTAGGGAAGAGCTAATTAGGAAAAAAGAAACATATTTCGACGTTGAAAGCATAAAGAAGCATAAATCACATGAGACTACTCCATCACGTGCATTCACGTCATGTCCCACTGAAGAAATGTATTGCAAATAACTGATAACTACATATAATAAGTAACTGATAAATTAATCATAATGCTCAGAACAATTAATGTCCCCTTCTGCCATTAAAAACAATTATTTCTCCGAGCTTTTCTCTCTCTCTCTCTCTCTCTCTCTCTCTCTCTCTCTCTCTCTCTCTTTCTCCAACAGTAAAAAATCCAGCACTGTTTCTGTGGCAACTCGAATTCAAAGCATCAGTGCTGAATGCCAGACATCACTGGGTAAATGAAGGTTATGTAAGGCTGATTCCCGGAAATGATTGCAAATTGAAGACGGGTGGGCAGAAAACATAAAACATGGACAGCAGGAGAAATAGCAAAAAAGTCCAGTGACAGATTAAAAAAAAGGACTTGTACCACCGTAGAAACACGCACATGCACAGAAAAAAAAACACATCGTTCTAACTAACTTTGCACCTACATTTGATTTATCTTCGTGGGGGTTGTGCCTAGATGACATCAAACTCTACCTATATCTCATCCTCCTCCTCCCTCCCCATCCCTCCTCCTAGGAGTGAGCCAGTCCTCCCACACATCACCCTCCCCTCCTCTCTCTCTCTCCTCGCCCTGTTTGTTCCTCACCCACTGGTAAACATTTCATCACTCCTCAAGGAGAGCCATAAAACACAGTCAGTGCTCGGCGGATGATGCACCAGGAATCCACCAGCACATAGTTTTGTGTTTCGGGGGAAAGTCTGAACAGATAGAATGCAAATTTAAGGACAAAAATATTCTATGTGAGTCTTTAATTTAAAAGTAATGACGGGGTGTTCCCTGGAGCGAAAGGGATAAAGAGTTAGAGGCAGAGCAGGAAAGAGAGAAAGGGAAATATTATGTGCTTTTTCTTGTTGCCTAGATACAGGGAAAAGGGTGGTCATTTCATCTTACTGCTAGGTATCTAATGCACAAATTGAAATGCACAAGCTCTTCACAGTACAAAGCCAGACGGATAGTTCTCCGTTTTAGCTATGTGGTAAATCCGTGCATGTTTCAGGCATTCGCCAGGAAAACCTGCACGACATTCGTCAATGTGGTTGAGTCAAGAACACATGCAGTGCAACAGCTCATCTCTGCAGTGCTACACGAAGCTATACTTCTGTAGCATTTCCTTGGAATGCTCATTGTTTATCAAAATGGCAATGTACAATAAGGTGCTCATACAGATTAACACAACTTCCCCGAGCAAACAATCCAATCCCCCACCCCAAGTCTCTCAGTAGTACACATTTTAGAGTGGGAGTCTGCTTGCATGCCGCTCTCACTCGTGTGTGAAGTGCTGATTTCTTGCTGCTGAGCCCAGAGGAGAAATGAGCTCATTACGAACTCTGAAAGATTTACGAGCTATTACAGAACAAC
Source organism: Nibea coibor (assembly GCA_023373845.1). Classification (NCBI taxonomy): domain Eukaryota; kingdom Metazoa; phylum Chordata; class Actinopteri; family Sciaenidae; genus Nibea; species Nibea coibor. The sequence continues at coordinate 6,706,570 of CM041720.1, read as the reverse complement.
CCCAACTGTTCATTTACTTAGATGTGCTTTTATTTGTTTACTTCTGTATTAAAGCACGGATTAAGTGATTAAACCTAAACATAATGAAGGTTGTTGTTCCTCTCGGTGGGGTAAGAGGACTGCTGTGTACCTCCGTACCTCGGCTTGTAAGGAAGCGGGATGTGAAGACAGCGCGACAGCTTTATGGTCGGAGTAAAGCTTTACTGAGAAAGGGAAATCATGTGCTAAGCCGTTAAATTAGCATCTAAAGTGGCCGGTCTTAATTTCTCGCTGTCAGATGGAAATGTCAACAGTGATGAGGCACGAGGAACCTCTCTGGAATTAACTTCTTACCTAGCCCACTTTGAACACTATAGAATTTGTTTGAATTCTTGTTAAGCTAATCACAGGCATCTGTGTAAAGCGGGGACAGATTCGCATTGTAATTTGCTTGTAGAAAATTAGAGTTTTGATAAACTGCTTTTTGAGTGTCCATTGGGATGTCCATTTTTATTTAATGTAATTGTTTCTCAGTCATGTGTAAAGAAACCAACGTCTAACTGGCCTTCAGGGACACCTGATCAAGGACAGGCTGATTGGATACATGCTTTTATAAAGAATGTTCAAACCACAGAGGACTGAGTCGATTTACTTGTGAAGAAAATGGACGAAGCTTATACAATTAAGCTAACCCCTGCAGTAATGGAATGCAGGGGAAGCTTCAGTACCTACATCTACAAGACCATCTGTTATGTCAAGATGATACTGTTGGGGAAAAAAAAAAGGTTGTTAGGTTGTTATAGGTTTTTAGAGGTTGTTACCCAATCAGTTGTTGTTGGGTTTAAAGCTGGGTCACAATGAATTAAACAGTCCAAATAATGTGATAGTGGGACAGAGTTGGACAATAGAATGTGTAGGGGCGTAAGAAAACTGGAAAGTATGACATTTAAGTGAAATGAATGTTGACCATCAACAAACAAACAAAGAAATAGTTTGGAAACAAGCAGTTTAAGATGATTAAAACCCTTTTAGCTGGAGGTAAAACTGAAAGTGAATGCATCTGAGATGTTGGAGATCATCCCTCACTGCACAGGACCACTGTGTATGCCCACAACCAAGGTAAAGTTATAGCATGACCACTCTTAACACATTTCTTACCAAGTTTTCCATTAGAAACACCAGGAATGCTAACTCTAACTATGATGAATCCAAGTTGCAAGAACCCCAAATTGTCCCTCACTGAATAGCATTACGAGTGGTAAACAAAGTCACAGCGGGGAAAGAAAGATGGGGAGGGAAGAGGAAGGAGTGAGAAGGGAGGAAGGGTGGGGAGAGAGAAATGTTATAACTCAGACCCGCTCTCTGGGGTAAGGTCTCTAAATTACAGTGAGATGTGGACAGCTTGTCAATGCCGAGCCCTGAGCCGGAGCTGTGGAGCAACACCACACACACCACACACTTTTTATAAGCCTACTGCTTTCATGCAGTTAGTCAGGATCATCTATCTATCTATCTATCTATCTATCTATCTATCTATCTATCTATCTATCTATCTATCTATCTGTTTTTAGTTATGTATTTGACTGGAAACTGAAGTCTCTATGTGTTGCCGTCAAAGCATGGCCTTCCATGCATAAGGCTGACACCCACAGGCATCTACTGAGGCAGAAAATTGGATGGGCCATCCAAATTCCTCGCTGGCCACTTTCCATTTTTGCAAAGAAGCATTCTCGGTGCATTACCAAAGGTCCTCCTGCCTCTCAACTCCGTAGTTACAATGACAAGTGGCTTGCATAAGAATTGACTAGGACGTTTTTATGGTTCATCAAGTCTTCACCTTAACGATCAATCTTCCAAAGCCACGGTGAAATCAAATGTATTAATTTGTCTTAAAGATTCCACCCTCGCAGTGTACAGAAACATTACAATGACTGTGTCTTTGTGCAAAATCAATTCTAACCCACTGTGTACGGAATGCCATTTTTTCCCATTGAAGTGGCTTACATTAAATCAATAGGATGACCTCAGTGCAGACATTGTGTATCTCCTGCAAATTAAAATGGATATTAGCTTTGGATCAAATATTGTTTATCAGCATTACTCAAGAGGATATTTAAAATGTATTGAAAGGGTGGCGTTGCTATTATCCTCTGGCTCAGAAAGTTTGCTTTAGAGTTGTGCATATAGAATAGAAAGGAGCCTGCCTTGAAGCGAGATGGGAAAAAATAAATTACTTCTTATAGAAATGTTAATATTGCTACCACACAACTTCTATCTAATTAACAAAAGAAATTGTCTTACAGTACCTGGTGGAGTGGACAGCTGCAAAAGAGAACATGTTATTCAGTTCTCATATCTCTCATTGTTTTTAATCATATGAATGAGGCCAATGCAGGTTTTTCTATTTGGTGGATAAAATGGTGATCCAATTTATATAATGTGTAATAAATCACACACAATACAATATGCATTTTCCCATCCGGGACTAGTTTATGTTTTCTTTGCGCCTCTGTGGCCAACTTCTCCAGACTTTGTAATAACTCTCTTTATCTTCTCTGAGGCTTCTGTCTTCACTTCCAGTGCATGCATGTGTCCTGTGTGCAACATCTATTATTTACTAATCATAGTCTAGTAAAAAAAAAAAAAAAAAAAAAGTCTTCTAGTCCAATGTAGTAGGCTGGAGCAAATAATTGGAACACATAATTTAATACATGGCTGCTTCGGCTGCTGTGTTCCAGCAAGACCATCAGGCTCTGCTGTCTTGCTGCAGGTATACATCTCTATTTGTTCAATAATTCAACCACTGAAATGCTTTATTTAGTAGACCCCCTTGGCTCCATCTAATTCTAATTTCTGGCTTTGGAGTGTGGATACAGTGTTTATAATGGCAAAAGAAAACCCCACACTCAGGGTGGTATTGGTGGTGACTCATAACATCCACATGTTTATGGAAAAGACAAAGCGAGAATCAACTAACCGAGTTCATGCATCTCTGCCAAAACATTCCAGCAAGATTCATCATTTGCAGTCTATCTGCAGAGAAAAATGGTACTGGGCCACAGGCCTGCCGTTTCCTCCTGAATCCAGCCATCAACCAGCTGGAAGACAGTCAATTAGCCTGGCGCCCCCCCCTCTCAGCAGGCTGCTAGTTCCCTTAGTGTCAATCAATGTAGATAGCTGTCAGTCACAAAGAGAGTCAATCAGGAAAAAGAAAAAAAAAAAATCCTGTGGAATCCCATAATAGCCCCGCTGAGGCTCAAGGCAGTGTGAATGATTGGATATGTTGAATCGGAGCGTCTGGTCGAGGCCTGTTGGCTCCTTGCCTCACCCAGCCACCATTCTGTGCCCGCCCCACCCCCCCGCTGTCTGCTCCCATGCTCATTTACAGTCAGCTTGTGTTGTTTTTATGTGATCCATTTTCTCCAGCCCTGCCACAGGCTTCTCACGCATCTGTCTGCCTAGTGTCCAGCTCCCTCCGAGAGGAGGAGTTAGAGACGGATACCTGCCGAGTGGAGCAAAGCTGCTCCATCACCGGCCCGATGCACCATAAAGGACCGCGAAGGACGCCCAGAACCTATTAGCAGTCTCTCAGGGATCAGACTCTTGTTTTGACTAACAAGAAAGGACAGGATGGGAGAATTCAAAGCGTGAAGAGTTGGAAACAGTCTTGCTTTGCAATACATTTCTTTGAAGAAGTTTGAGCTTTAGGAAAAAGGAGGCAGTAGATGAGAAACGTTTGATCCTGCATGAGGTGCAAAGCAAGTTTAGTCATGTTAGACACTAATGGGGCATGTTATGAAACAGTCTTGGAACCATAATGGAAACTGTGGACTGGCAAAAACTAACAGGCATTAGAAAAAAACATTAGAAGGGCTACTAATTACATTTATAAAGTGTTGAATCATTGTTGAACCCCATAAATAAGTCCCGTCTAGTTGACCCATTGTCTTTCATTTCTGGTAACTGAATAGCTTTAAAAGCAGCAATACTCTTGACTAATCTAACAGTCTATTGAGTGTGAAACTATTATTCATTCACTTCTACCGCTTCATTTTCCCAGCAACAGAAATGGTGTGTTTAATTGTATTATCTGTTAAAACATCCCCAATTTTCTCAAGCCTGACATCTCACCCCGGCTATATCATATCCTTCCATAATCTGTAACCGCATGTCCTCATCAGGGTCACCGGGTTGCTGGAGCCAGACCCAGCTGACTTTGAGTGAGAGGCGGGGTACACCCTGAACAAGTCACCAGCTCATCACGGGGCACATAGAGACAAACAACCATTCACACTCACATTCACAGCTACAGGGATTTTGAAGTCACCAATGAACCTATTAAGTGCATGTCTTTGGACTGTGGGTCGGTAGGAGGAAGCAGAATGCCAGGAGAAAACCCAAGCAGACACGGGGAGAACATGCAAACTCCACAAAGAAAGGCCCCAGTCGAGGTCTATACCAGTAACCTTCCAGCAAAAAGGTTATTGGTTCGGACTTCGACTGAGGCAACAGTGCGACTATTAAATATATGTGTAACAAATATATACATTTTTTCTTGACTTCAACAATGGCTTTTTTAAACTGATATAAAACAGTGACTCAGACACTAAATGTTTATTTACATTTTAAATAGTTTTGTCTGCAAAATTTCCATTTACTTGATGTACTCATGGTGTTGCAGAGCAGGAGAGAATAGAGTTGTGAGAACTTTTCTTACAATTACACATTGATTTTGAGTTTGTTTTCCGGTACAGAAAAAACTCAGGTGACCTACGCTCATTACTGAACGATAATGATGCAGTTAGAACATTTTGGGAAACGGCTTTTCTCTGGGCCCTTTGTCGACTCAGTGGTTTGATTGAATGTTTCAACTGTTATTTGCCAGTCTATATTATGTCCTGCTCATATTACATAATCCAATTCAAATTGTGCTAACCCTAGACTAGTCTTCTAGTCTAGTCTTCATGAGCATTATTGTGCACTTGACACTGCTGCAATTTAAATCAGTCCAAATGTTGATGTGAAGATTGCACTTTATTTACCAATGACTGGCGTATATTCTTATTTAAGCGTTCAGCTTTAAGCTCAGAAGTATATTTTTTCTTGTTTCTACTGTCAATCTGATCGAACCATTGGGGTTTATGTGTACAATGCAATAAGATGGGTTGAAGGTAGAGGCAAGAAAGCAACACAAAACTAAGGTGAGTATAACCCTGCGGGCAGATAATGAACAGGTGTGTAGCCGGGTTGCAATCCAAGACACGGCCAGTAAAACTGGAAAATGTGTCAAACTAACCTGCCAAAGCTGAAAAAGAAGAACACACCAAAATGTGGGACAGTAGTGTCCATGCTCTTGCATTGGCTTGTAGCATTTCACTCTCTGGTGTGGTCCTGGCTGTTCCAGACTTAGTACAATGTACCCTATTAATAATACATGGCTTCACCCAGTATGTGGCAGGTAGAGGATTGGTGTTCACAGCATAAGGCTGCATCCCAATTTGTGTGAGTTATGCTCTCATTGAGGCCACACAAAGTGTCAGCGTAGGCTCAGAATTCAGTCACCCTTGGTTTACAACGTTGAAGCCGACAACAGGTAGACAGATACTTAGAAAAGATGCAATAGAAGGCGGTTTAAAAATAAATTCTCCTTTAAGTAAGAGTGTGTAAATAAAAGAGAACACATGGTGTGCCAATACTCATTTAGACCCATCTATAAATTTGTTTCCCTCTCCTCTCACAACGACTCATTTAAAAAGAAATAAAACCCAAATTTTCCAACCCCATTTGCATCAAGCAATTTTCAGGAAAATATGCAAGGATTTGTTCAGCTTAGCTATGATGGAATGTGGCAGGAAATCTAAATGAGCTTGGAGAGAGAGATGGCACACGGAGAGGACAGGAGGAGAAGGGAGGGATGTGGGAAGAACCGCGGAAGATAGAGAGAGCAACAAAATTCCCCCAAAACTCTTTGAAGCATTTGAGCACCCATCCAGGAGAGGAGCTTGGCACCTCGTGTATACTTACGCAGAATACACCTGGAGAATAAGAGCACCACTGAGACCCACGAGGGAGAAGGAAATGGAGGCCTGAGAAGGAGAGTCATTAAAAAAAAAAAAAAGTCATTAAAATGTGCCAAACCCAAGCGCAGCCAGGGAGGAAATATGAAAAGGAAGTGGTTTGTTCTGCAAGTTCCAGAAATGAACTTTTACATATTTCAATCCAGAATCTAGCATTCATTGAAACAATCACATTGTTTATGGTCCACTTTCTTGTTGTTTACTGAACAACAAGAAAGTGGACCATACTAAAATGACGCTAGAATGCTCCAAACTGTGAGTAAGTGAAGGATTACCTTATACCCCTGTAGAAGTGCTTATCCCACTCAAATCCCACTCGGAACAGAAATTTTGATTGAGAAGCGAGACTATGTGACAAACTCAATTTGTAATTGCTCAGAAGCCAGAGCATGAGATTTGGAATGCAGTCTAGATGTTTTAGGTTAGTAAACAATCCCGGAAATGTGGAATCTGCCTGCAGCGATGTTTTGGTAGCATTTTCTCCGGGAGGTGAAGAGAGGAGACGCTCCGTGCACAGGCACAATTTACCAGGGGGCTCGTTAGACGCGCATCAAGTTTGAGCCTGTCATAACCAAGAAGTGTACACCTCTGTGGTGCCATAGGGCTGGGAGCCTACGCTGTTCACCTCACACCTCGCTAATGGCCATCTGTGGTCATTATAGCCCACCAATGAGTCATACCCACACTCCTGAATGCAGTTTCTGGTCCTCCAGGGCTGCTGCTGTGGGCTTCTCTACAACACCGCTGCCGCTGTTGCATGTTGTTTCTCACTGTGGCTGTTGTTATTGATGTTGATTCTCTCGTTCTACCCCCTCAAACACACCACACTGACCAACCAGTATGCCTGCAGTCATGCAAGGCGTTGTTTATCTGTCAGTGAGATGGGTGAGATACACACACACACACACACACACACACACACATATAGATGCCAAATATGGACTCTCAAATGGAGGATCCTCTCACGCTGTTTCTCCTCGCAGAGTATATCCTTTTCATTCTGGTTCAATCCCCTGCTCTTACTCCACATCTCTTCTATTCAGCTCCTTCAATCTCTCTCTGTCTCTCTGCACTAGTATATCAGCCGGTGTCTGGGCACAGCTGTGGATTAGATCACTGTGGGTAAACCCATAGTGGTGTTCCATCAGGCCTGAGAATGGTGGGCCGTTTCATCAAAAAACTCATTCCTCATGTGAGAACTAATGCACTGTAGACGAAGTCCTGGCTGTGCCAGGGCCAGGATATGCGGATTCAGCTACTGCTGCCCCCAGATAAAACCCCAGCAGCAAAATAAAAAGCACAACCCATAAAGGGATGTGGGGGGAAATTTATCGGCCTGCAGTCCGGGCCAGTGGCGACTTTATCTGTTTGTGTGCAGGGGCGGACAGCTACATTTCCACGATGTGTGTCTACATGCCCTGCTGTGTGAGCGTGCATTTATATGAGTGTTTGTCAGTGTATGTTGTGTGCATGGTTGATAGTAGGCAATCGTCTCTCAACATCAGTGCATGAGCACGCATTTTTTTTTTTTCTCATCAAATTTGGGGATTTATCACCTAGCGCGCGGCGGTTGATGAGGGAACGGAGTGGCGGCGTGTATTTCTCTTCCTCCCCACTAGTAGGCAGTTCTCAGCAGGCTTTCCACAAACTATAAAATACAGCTGCCTCCCTGCGGCTTCAGTAATTACACCACCCATCAGGACAAAGAGTGAAGAGGAATTCCAATGAGCGAAAAGAGTGAGGACAACAAAGCTGCAAACAACAGCATGCACTCTCATTTATATGTGTGTGGACAAAGCCTCGTCACGAGCGAGGAGCCAATTCCACAAGGGATGAAACCACTAACGGCCAATGGAATATAACAGCTATTCCATACAAATAAAATTACATACTATTCAGCTGTGGGAGGTGGGCATGGCAAAAGACCCCTGCGAGGAGAAAACTGAATGTCAAATTAAATTTGACAGACAGGACCATTTTTTTAAAACTCATTTACTCTGCACAGATTTCTCATTCCAGCTCTCAAATTGACAATTGTGGCATGTGGCCAATTTTTGGCAGTTGAGGATACGGAGCGACATTGCATGCAGGGTTACTAGGAGGATATATTCTGTCACTCATTTCGGTTCAGAGGGGAACTATCTTCTGTTTTAGGGGGTAGGAGCGGAAGAAGCCAGAGTAGAATGATGAGACAGCAATCATAGAGAAAGTCCATCTGGTTCTGCCAACTTCAAGCGCCAAGGCCTTTTGGGAGAGTGAAAGACTCAGCTGAAGTCCTCTTAGACAGGCCATTATCTGGACTAGATTCTCTAACCTTCAGGGCAGTGCAGTGATAGCTCCATCCCAAGGGGAGATACGAAGATAGACAGAAACGGAGACATATAAAACTGAGACTGAAATGAGAAATCTGCATCCCTCCTTGGCAGGGGCTGTATGGAGAACAAGTCCTGTGTTTTCATTGATAAATGGCTGCGGAGAGAGTGAGTGGGCATTGTGCCTCACTCTATCATCCAAACAACAGTATCTCTCTCAGGGAGTCCTTCCGCTTCCAAGCCACCCCTACTGGCTTTGGCTTTGGACAAATCTGCCAAGCCTTCTCGCCTGTAGCCGCCAAACACAGAATTATCCGTTGCTTGCTTGCTCTTTCGCTCATTTCCTCCCCCTACTTCTACTTTCCTATCTCTGTCCTTCAGTGGAATGAAGCCACTGACAGGCAGATGGGCAGATGGGGATCGACAGTGTTCCCCGGGCCGAAAGCTAATTGGGAGAGACTGGGAAAGGATTTGGCGCTGCTGAATAGTCCTGACATGATGGGAAAATCAATGCACACTTCCAGTGTACTTGCATCATACCGAAGTGAGAGACCGCAGACTAATGTTGTCTCTGCTGGGAGTCATTAGGAGTTTTGTTTCAACTATGACCCCTCGATCTGACAACCCAGCTCAAGACTGATTGAACCTTGCTCGGCTGGACTTGTGGGAGTCGGAGGGAGGGTGTACCCATAGGGTTCATGCATTTCTCATGACTGCCAAGTGCTTGCACTTACTATAGCAACTGTAAATTGAGCTGTTGGATAACGCTCCATTCCCACCACCAGAAAATGAACATGACCAAAACTATGATTAATCATCTTGACCGCATGTATAAGATGGAGCATGAATCAGACTTCACACATGTGCTGTCTAGATATCTGTAGGCAGCTAGTCTACTGGCAGTCCTTCAAGCCTTTTTTTATGCTTGTGCAAAGTTTAGGAAGGAAGTTGGGAGAAGAGAATTCATGCAATGGAGAAGATAAGACTATATGTGGCAGTAGTAGTAGTAGAAGTATATTTACAGTTAAAATATTTACATATTTACAAGTTTAAATATTTCACCAGCAGCTCAGACAGCCCGAATAAACTGCCGCGTCTCTGTTGTTTTCCCATCAGATTCAGTAGCAAAACCAGGAAGCAATGCCTATTGGGAGTGTTGGGGAGCAGTAATTGCTGTTTAAGACATTTCCATCTCCTTCCATGTCATTCTTCGAGTTAATGGTGATTTAACCACGACACACCAAACCCTGAAGTTACACTTGCCGGAATATAGTTTCATGACATCGTTAAGCAATGATACTGCTGACAATGGCCATTTCAGCAAATATGGATTCCCTTCATGCTTAAAATGATGTTTTTATTTTATCTATCTTATGTTCTAGGGAAATGGACAGTGACCACACACTCAATAATCTGTATATAGATTTAGTTTAAAAACCAATGCATGTAATAATGGTAGTAAAATAAACAGATCAGTATGGACGTTTGAATCCCATATAATCCATGAAGTGCCATTCTTTCAGATAGAAATCCATGCATGTATTGATTAAAAGAGAAAGTGATCAATGAGGAATGGAAATGAGTAATGTTTTGGTCTTTATTTCATTCTGGGCTTGATTGCTGTGGAAAAACTAAAGATTTCTAAAGAAGAGTTTCTTGGCAAAGGATACCAGAGATTTCTTGCTTTAATTGAAAACAGTTTCACCAATACAAGTCATGTAAAGTCAAACAAACAAACAGTCTCCTTCTTTTTGTGTGTCTGCACAGACCAGCGTGTTGATGCCTCAGTGTGAATTAATTAGATTTTTCAGGAACTAGATTTTAGAGACGTTTGAAAGAGATTTTAATGGGGTTTGTGTAATTATAGCATTGTACTTCATCTGAATGTTAATGACGCTCTGTGGTCAAGATTTGAATCTTGGCTAATTAATACTGTGTGGCTCAGATGGGAATCAATATGTTGCGTATAAGTGTTTTGCTTCACTTCTCCATTTGTTCCAGCCATCTTGTTTTCCACAATGACTGCACTCTGAAACTGAAACGTCCCTGAGGAGGTAGAACAATGAGATGCCATTCATCACTGGATTTGTACCATTAAATTTACCATTATTTGATTGCCTCAGTGACATTTAGAAATATCATTCACTATTAAAAATAAATATATATCTGATATGCCGGAAATAATTCTAAAACCAGAATGTAATATAGTGACAGAACACATAATAATCAGCTTCACTGGAGGTGAAATGGACCTCAAGAATCAGCATTGTCCAAAGTAAATACATCTTGGAAACAGTGCATGCTATTGTAGGTCTGTCAGTACCATGGGAAGAGGCTCAATGCCACATAGAGATGGGGAGGTAGAATCTGTGCTACCGAAAAAAAAAGCCCACCTGCAGCTCTCAAAATGAGAGATGGTGGAACATAACATAAATGTACTGCCTTAAAATCAGTAAGCCTACAGGGGACTGTTTCTCTCTGCATGGAACAGATTGGCCTCATCATTTTCCAACTGTGTGACAATGGAAAAGTGGCCTCTGATTCTGCTACAACTCCTTTCCTCTTTCTACATCAGGTCTGATTGTGCTCAGGCCAACAAAGCGTCGACAATACAAACCACAAAACAGTTTGTACGGTGTTTTACGGCAGATCTTATCTGAATCGGTGCCATCACTTACAGCTCCCTCCTAATAGAAAAGCCTCACGCGAACGCTGACTCCACTTAAAGCGTTGCTTCATCCAAATTACAAAAGAAAACCGATTTCCTTGCTTACCTTTAGTTGTATCTAGGCATGCAGATAGTTTTTTTGATTTTATCTGCTGAGGTTTCAAGATTTTGCCTCGCTGTGTCTTCACAGCACTAAAAAATTTAATTAGAAGAATTCAACATTAACGTGTCTTCTCGTAAACAATGTTTAAGTTGCCCTAGATAATCTACAAAGCTTGCTGTGAAGAATTTTCACTGCCGCTACTTTCTATTAAAGAAATAATCCCTATAAACATTGTCTGCGGCTTGTTTTATTGACTATCCATAACTTAGATGTTAGTGGTAATTTCCATGCATTTCCATGTCATTGAATTAGTATTGGAATAATCCAGAGAAATAAAGGCAACGCTATCTGCACGACCAGATTCTGCAAAAGGTAAGAAAATATTTCCTCCTGTTACTTCAGTGAACCAACAGTTTACACACACACACACTCACCATGATGACAACCGTGAGCAGAGATTTAAGATGTTCCCTTTTTCCAGCAACACTTATTAAACCACCGTGGTGATCTGAATCACCGCTGTGTGTCGGTATGCAGCACTGCCTTATCCTGGATCACAGCGCTGATACATTTCATCCTGGGGATTTCATGGATAGCGCAGAAAACGTCCTAAACCCGACAGGTTGTTGTTATCTTCATTGACAGCCTCGGGGTGTTAACCTGTGCGCTCTTTGTTCTGCTGGACCAAGCGGAATCTTCAGTGCTTCTCACCGGGCTCTTACCGAAACACACTTGGAAAAACTTGGAGTCTCTAAGAATGAGAACGCGGTTGCCTTGACTTTCGCCAAGGCGTTAAACACAAATGTAAGACATCAATGGTGCCACAGCACGACAGACTATAATTTTACGCTCACTGCCAGTGTTTGATGTAAAACAAGCGGAGTGAGAATCAAAAGGCACAGCTGGAAATGAGCGGGATTAAACGGTACCACGTAGACAAAGATCTGAGGAGCGATGTGAAAATGAAAGAAGAGAACACTGCACTCATGGCATGGACAGAAGAAGTGTCCCTCTCATTTATGTTGGCGCAGGGGTAGCACGTTCTTGCTTAAAGACCTCATCCCATGCAACAGCGCAACACAAATCAGAAAGACGAGAGGAAAATTCCCGGTTGTCATGGAAACATCGTCTGTCCTGGTGACATTGCCCTCATTGTGACAGGCGCTTCCTTTACAACGACAGGTGAAATGAAAAACAGCCAATTCTCATTCTCTACCAGTCAGCCATTATATATGAACCCTGCTCTCCCCTCTCTATCTCCCATCCATTTCCCATCTTTTATTTTCTGCTCCCATCTTAAGAAGACAAACCTCCATGTCTATCTGCTGTTCTCTCAAAGAAACCCCAACACAAACTCTGAGAAGTTGTTTATAGCTTCCTCCTGGGGTTCTGATGTCCCAGAAAGCCTTGCAAATGTAGTGGGAGATTAGCTTCCTCTGAGCTTTTTTTTTTCTTTTTTTTTTTTAATCTTTCGCCCCCCCCAAATATTGAAGAAATGCATGCAAATGTAAGAATACCGTTGATCATTTGCTATGAAGTTATGCATCTGCCACTCCCCTATGGATCTATTTTCCTTTCCATCTCTGTAGGGAATATTTTAAGAAGAAATACTGGAGTACCCTGAAGCTTTATGGAGAATAGCACTCAGGTTGACAGGTGAGGACTATAATAGATGTGTGGATTTTTCTATTTACTGATGTTTTTTTTTTCTTTACATTTGAACTTTTTCTTACTCTTCTCTCTCTTCACTGTGCTTTAGGGTTTTTTTTTCAAGTTACAGTATATATGTGCATGTGCAGCCTACATAATGTCTTGTGTGGGTCTACGTGACGTGAATATGAAAGGAAATGGCTGGCTCAGCGTGAATACGGAAAGGAACGGGGTAAAGTTGCATATCATCTCTCGGCATAAACTGTTTTGATGAATTAACTTCGTAATAAGCACTGCAGAAAACAAATCATGGACTCGCAAGCAGGAACACAGATTCCTCTCAAGTGAAAGAGACGCAGCTGTCTGTTCTTGACTAGATTCAGCTGTTGCACATCTGAAACTCAATTTGAAAGGGACCGTGACAGGTGGAAATAATCGCACCACGCTTTATGAAAGCGACTGCTAAGGAACCTGGACAAAGTGTACGTCAAAACTGAGTGCGTTCTCCTCTACTGAAAATCTGCCAAGTAGGATCAATAACCTTAATTAGTAGCAGAAGCCTTGGAGTTTTTTTTTTTCTCTCTCTTCCACTTTTCCCTGTGGAGTATTTTGATACATTATTGTGCTTTGCCAGTCATGTAGTGCTTACATGGTTTACTCCCTATCTCTGTGAAATTTTACTCGCTACAAAAAGGAAGGTTTTCATCATTCATTGATAAGGTACTCGGATTCCACACAGTATTTTGACTTCTTACTCTTCTGTCTATATAATGACAAGTGCAAAGCACTAAAAATATAGCATTATTAGTCATATATATGCTACACAGTACAGAATACTGCTAACTGGGTTGATATAATTAATGTATTCAGCGTCTCTCTTTTAGAAGGAAGTGAGTTCATTTGACCCTGCGGTGGTGTGCGATTGCTTGGTCAAGATCCTGAAAGGAAGTATGGTCCTGGATCTTTTAACAAGCATTATGGAGATCAAGCCTTAAGTGGATCGGTTCATTCAGGAAAGCCCAATGGTAGTCACGGCACAGGGAGTGTTTACTGCTCAAGAGTCTACTAGTGGGTATTAACCAAACCCCATACAGAAAGTAGGCCATGCAAATGATGCCGAGGAGGCCCCTGGAAAGAGAGAGTGCTATAGAAATAAAGACACAAAGAGAACCAAAAACCCACACAGAAGAAATGGGCCACACTGAATAGGCCAAAAAAATGTGCCAAAAAAAAATATATATTCTGATATTCTTGAAGAGATGAAGCTGGTGAATCACAGCGTCAAAGAAACGAGAAATGTGGGAGAAAAGAAACATTAAACTGGAGCAGACTAAACAGATTTATGCTTGGTGCTCAGGGACTGTGATGGTTAAGTCTGCAGACTGCAGTGTAGTGATGAGTCACTATATACACCAGTTAGAGTGCAGAACCTTGAAAGCTCCAAGATTTCAGACCCACACAGCCTCTGAGTAACCTGGGATTACAGGCGGGGGTAAGGAGTTAGAGACAAACTCACTAAGCTGTTATGCAGAAAGCGTGGAAAGCTAACAACTATGGGTTGTTTTCCAAGCATGTGGAATCGCTTTTATCCACGTGTTTCCGAGCTAAGCTGTATGATATGTTCAAACTTACAACAAGCTGCTGTGCAGTACACTTGAAAAGTAGACTGTTGAAAATGACCATGTCTGGATTTCATAAACCTTTAAGTTTGAACCTGAAACTTAAAGAAATACCACCTGAAATAATCAAAAGGATTCTTATCTCACCTGAAACGAAATTCACTGCGAAATGCCACCAAAGCCTCATTTAATATGGTGAAGGCAATCATGACTAAGGTTTGACATTTGAAGCATTATTAGAGGGGAGCATGGAGGAAAAAAGGGATTTTTAGCTTCTGGAGTGTAAAAGACAACTTCACCTCGACCCTCTTCTGCTCTCTATTTCAGACTGTGTGCTACCCCCATGGAAATAAGAGGTCAGAAGTGAAAGGGAAAAAAAAAAGAAAAATCATCCATATACTGTACATATATTTAGAGGGTGACGATGAAAGAGAAAGCAAGATAGAGAGAAGGAAAAAAAAACTGGCAACTGTTCTGTGGAAATGCAGCAGGGATGCAAGATGACCTTGATACACAAATAGCCCATCTTTACAAGTTAAAAAAAAAAAAAAAAGGGAAAAAGATGGAAAATTATCCCTTAAGATATTTATCAAATCACCCAATATCACCTTCTATTCATCAGCTTTTTCTATCTATACATGATGGAGTGAAGAAGGGGTTTGGGGCTGACTTTTAACTTTTGACTTTAAACATGTCAAACTCAACTCAACTTCTTCATAATAGGTTTCTTTTAGAAGTATATTATCTGATAATACAGGTAGTTCTCATGATGCTAATTCTAATGATGTTTTCAATACATATATGTCTGACATATCTGACGTACAAATGCTAGCAAGATGTGCATTTAGCCAGTGGCATTGTATTAATGTAGCTAGAATGTATCCCAGCACTGCTAAGGAATAGTTTGACGTTTTAATGAAATAAGGCTATATGCTTTATTTATTTATGAGAGCACTGACACAATTCCCCCAACTACACTGTAAATATGTAGCTGCAGACAGCAGCCAGTTAGCTTCTTTTAGCATACAGACTGAAAATAGGGGGTAACAAGTAGTCTGTCAAAAGTAACAAAATGCTCCTACCAGCACATCTAAAGCTTAGTATTTATTTATTATTTTGAAACATATTACCACCTATTCATTTATTCTGCTAGCAAGCATTTGCCTCTTTACACATCTGGCAGCAAAATTAGCATTCATTTGGAGTCATGTAGTCTCCTATCCTGTTTGGTCCTGTGATAAAGTAAACTATCGTACTATGTTGCAGCTACATTCTTCATCGGCTAGAATGTAGCTGCCATTTTGTTTTTTGGATTTACATGGCTTGTTTGCTCACACTTCATTTGAAGCAGCTTTAAGACTGGGGGAACTTACCCAAACTTCCCAATGCAAATGAATGGTTTAAAGTACTTATTTAAAAAATAAATAAATAAATAAAATAAAATAAATTCTAGCTGAACACAAATACTAGTCACTAATAAATTATGTAAATTTTGCTCTGCTACAATTCTAATCCCATGTTTGAAGAGGGGTATATTAGCCTACCTTTCCAGCAAGAAAGACAAGCAAACCCTGATGTGTTAATCATGCGGCTCATTATAAAGCCAGCATGGTGCATGAGAATGTCAACAGTTAGTCTTGATCAGTATTCACAGTGCAGTCATTTTGAATGGTCATGGCCACTGGTGGAATAACTGCCTCATTATTCTGGGCACAGAGTGAGTGGGCTGGGCCTCGGCGTTGCGCAGCGTCATTAAAGTCTGCATCTCTGAGCATAGCAGCCTTGGCCCTGGTTACAGCTGCTGCCAGGGCCTGTTGTCCCACCATGCTGGAGAGATGCATCCAGTGTTTTTGTTTTTCTTCCATGCCGGTGTTTGCAAATTACTGCGGTGATCCACGCGCAAGAGGTGCAGTGTTCGGGGCATCATGCCATCCTGCCAAACAGTGACCACCTGCATTGTGAGACACACCGTATATCTCTAAAGACAATGTGGTGCAGGCAATTTTTGCCGCCTACAGCTGGGCTTTTTTTTCTTTTTTTTTTTGGTCCTCTAGTGGCAACACAAGCAACAACACAGACAACCACAGCTTTGCCTAAGCTGCCCTCTGCAGCAGCGTGTGCTTGTTTATCACCTCGGAACATATTGTCACCGTTCGGTCAAGCCTGGAAAGATGGCAAACCAGACAGATCATGAGAGAAAGAGATGGATGAACATGGGAAGAACAGGGAGAGAAAGAGAGCATATCAGGAAGACGGGGAGAGCAGAGGAGAGAAAGGGAGCATCGGAGATTGGCGAGTGCGTCATGGACAGGAGAGAGACTAATTAAGGAATGCTGGATTAATTAGGCTTCCAGTTTGCCTGCCTCACATACTCCCACTGAGATTCATGCCAGTACAGGCCCCAAACAAACTCCCCAAAGCCAGCCCATCTATTGTTCCATGCATTTCCCTTCCATTCAACGGAATGTGTTTCCACCGACAGTGCAGGCCACCACAGGGCTTAAAGCTAAGCTGTAAATTGAGTAAATAGCTGCAAACATCTACAAAGGATAGACATCACGTTGCATGGAGAGCACATGCTCTCCTGTGTGCATACAATCTGCAAGCCAGATTTCCACATTTGATTAATTATGCTTAAATTTGCAATGAGGTGCAATAGTTTCCAGTTGAGGGATACAGCCCTCACCTTGTAGGACAGTGCTCAAAATACTCTCAACTCTCGGTTATATTGTGTACTGCTCCTTTACAGAGATTTAAAAAAAAAAGACTATTTATTTCACATCTTGACATGGTACAAAAGTATGAAGCTAATGAACTTTACACAACCCTCTCAAATGACATCAGCACCTTTGTTTCTTTCCCCACTCAACCATTTTGTTGTCCTGAGTAAATTAATTCAACACCAGTCCATCCATGACGAACAGACTAAAAGTAGGTGAAGAGGGCTCTTAGTCCTGGACAGATACAATAAATATTCACCGCCATATTCAAGGCAATGCTCTCGATGGCTCTTTCCTTCTTCTGTGTGATCAAAATGGAGTGAAAAGGATTAGCAGATGGCGAGAGATCAGCGTCTTCATTTCAATGTCAACAAAAAACAGCCGTGGATCCTCATTACCCAGTGTTCAAATTAAGTGGCCAAGCCTTAGTCAGTAAATCAGGCAAAACCAATAATGGAGATGTAGGAAGGTGGGGTGAAGTTATAAAGTGGTAATTGATTAACTATTCATTTTATTAACAGCGATATTTGGAAAGAAGATGAACACTTCCATAATTCTGGATTCTACTAATGAATCCAAAGCAAATAATTCCCCTTGCTGTTTCATGAGAGAGAAGCCCCCCTTCCAGCCCAGAATGCAATTTAAAACCTGCCTTTAGCTCTCCTTCACCTCATATCCTTGGCCCCATCTAGAGTGGAATATGATGGGATGAATATTTATTGTGGGTCCTGGCTTTGATGGGGCACATTGGAATGGTTGGAGAAAAAAAAACAAAAAAAAAAAAACAAAGTGGGCAAAAAGCTGGTGTCGCCATTTCTGGCCTGACTGACACTCCAGCTTGCAGCGAATAATTCATTCTGAGAGGGAGGCACAAGTGCCCCCGCTCCTTCTCCTAGCACAAGTTTATGATAATCCTAATAAATTATGATGCGCTGCACAGATATTAAAAACTCTGATTGGCACTAAATCAAACAGGCTGTGCCTCTCAGGTCAGAAAGAGCTGAGAGAGTGACTGTGCGTGTGCTCTTTTGCGCTCTCCTTTTTCAACTATCAATTTCTTTCCATCCTCAAATCCTCCAGGTCCACTTAGCCGCTTCTCTCTCTTCTCTCCTTTTGTCTGCTCCTATCTTTTGGCTCAACTCGTAGTTTTCTATTGCTTTTCGATGCCCTTTCTGTATCTGTAAGACACTTTCTTTTGCAGCTGACTTGATAAATTCAGGTGACAGCGTAAAATGCCACCTCTGTAAAAAAAAAAAAAAAAAAAAAAAGTCTGAGACATGGAGTAAGGTCCTCAGTAACCTGGGAGTATGTGTTATTGTCCCTTTCTTATATTTGTCACAACTCCCTGCATTGCTTTGTATGTATTTTTATCCTTTCAGCAGGTGATTTCATTCACGGTTGAAAGGATAACCAGATTGACGCCCACCACTTCAATCTTACCTCAGCAGCACTGTGCAGATTATTCCACAATCATCAGCTGTAACGGTCATAGAGGTTTGTTAACCCAAATCTGGTTAGCTTGATGTTGATTACTGCCCTGCACCGGCCCCTAATTATGAGAAAATCTAAAAAAAAAAAAAAAAAACCTGCCTTGATTAAAAAGGGTCTGCTTAACCATTTAATTTGGGGCAGTTCATCTCTTTAGCAAAATATGGGAATGCAGGTTTTCAATTACTACTGGTCAAGTACACAGCTACTTCAGCTGCTATTAAAAACAGCAAACTGTTAAAGGTTGGCATATTTCTTCAGAAATATAAGGGCCGGTTTTTGCCACTGTGCAAAAGCTGCAATGTCAAATCGGACAAGCATTAGCTGCCGAAGTGAACAATCCAGCGCGGATCAGAAAAGAGTTCAATTAGAATGGCCAAGGTGATTAAAATGTTCTATTTGCATTGATTGTGATGCACTTTGGAATATGTCCCATTTTAAATGTCCATGTTACAAAGAGCAAATCCTCCCACTTGGTGAGAGCACCCACTAAATCACATTCCCTGATGAATGTTTTAATGCTCAGGGTAGTGACCCCATTCATTCACAGACAGACTGCTTGTTAATGGTTATAATCAGTGGCAAAATAGCAGTGGGGATCATATCTCAAAGGCTGTGCATCGGTTAAGATGAATGAATGAAATATTGGACACACTGCAGATAAAAAAAAAAAGGCAGTCCCCTGATGGTTTCACCTTTACACACTGGATGAAGGGGAAACACGCTGACGAAGAACAGTTAGGGAATGAAAAATGAAAAATTGAGTGCAATTATGATTATATACCTAATGATTATTTCCATTATTGATTAACCAGATTATTTCCAACTGACAGTCCAAAAATATTAAACTCACAGACTCCCCACATTTGAAACTGAACCTGTTGTGGAGGAGCTGGAATAGCTGTGCAAATGGGCAATGCATGTTGTGAATGATTTTCAGTTTCCTTTTTAAAATTCATCACAGATGAACAGCATTAAAACATCAATTCTCTAGCACAAAGTAGACTTCTAATTGCCCTTTTGGAGCCCTTAGAGCATTCCAGTCTTCTACTGCATAAGTCATTAGGGTAACAAGAGGCAACCTGGAGTTCAATATCTTTCTCAAAATGTAACAGTTTTATTCTCGTCTTAAGTGAACTTAGCCTCTTGGATATTGTATGACTTATTTGTTGCTAACTGCTGCACAAAATACATGTTCAGTGAATTAAAATCAAATCTGTCTTTTCATGCAATTTGTGAAATCATCGCCTGAATGACGTCCTTGTTTTCATCAAGAAAGACACTCCTTAAACTATGGCACTGAATTCATTGAATATTTGAAGTCTGGGTCAGAGATTGAGAACCAAAACAGTTACCCTACACTATCCTTGAAATTGAACACAGCGATGCTGTCTACAGGAGAGGCTCTTCAGCCTGGGAAGTCTTGCGCTGACTCTAGAGAAACGGGTTGTCTACAAAACAATTTGAGAGATTCCTCCTCATGAGGTATAACCGCTGCTTTAGTGATAAACACATCAAATAAGCTGCACTAGACTACTATATAGCTGTAATCTAGTGAGCAAGAGACTTGAGTGAGTCCGTGTGAGTGTTTTTGGCTCAGTGAAGTTGGGCAGTGGTGGCCTAAAGGTTGAAGTAGCAAGCTTATGACTGAAAGGTCGTGGTTCAATCCCCCGGACTGGCAGGATAAATCACCTCAGTGGTCACCTCTGCTCACACTTGCACAAGGTCCTTAACCTTAACTGCTCCAAACCTCAGTGGTTGCACTGGGTGCCTTCCAGGTGTTCCAAGTGTAACTGTGATTCAGGGCATTCCTGAAAGAGACAGCATTGCTCTCAGGGAACGTCCCTGAATAAATGAAGGAACAAAATCATAGTACGGGACAACGCATCTCGGGCAATGTTGCAGAGTAATGCAAAATGCGAAAAAAAAAACTCTAACAGGAGGTATTTAAGCAACGCATTACTCTACAAAAAGCTTTAACAAATGACTAATGATCTCAAGAAGAAAGAAAGTACTGTTTTAAGGAATATGTACTGCAGTGTTACCAACGAGAAAAAAGAGGTAATCTACATCAAAATCAATGTAGCCAAATTAGAGATGTATGTTTCACTACATTTTTCTTTGTCAAAACCTGGCACCTCCATTATCCAACAATGTATCAATGTATTTGTTCCCAAGTAACACTGTCTCAAGTGACATCAGTGGAAGCAGTTTTAATCAGATTGTGCAGCTCTCTCTCTTGACCCACAAAAGCTTTTTTTTTAGTATTCCGCACATCCACAACCCCCCTCCTCCTGTTATATGAAAAACTCAAGCACAAAATTAGTCAATCGATAAAACCTTAGGAAGCCCAGTCTTGTAAATCTAGTTTTAATACCTAGTATTGTGCCAACATGGCACATATTCCTAAATAAACAGGAGCAGGTTGTATTTCAGGGAAAAATATATAAATATTATGCAATGTTCTTGATAAGCAGCACACACACACACACACACACAGACACACAAGTGTATTCTGAGATGCTAACACATAACACATACAT
Organism: Nibea coibor; assembly: GCA_023373845.1. Classification (NCBI taxonomy): domain Eukaryota; kingdom Metazoa; phylum Chordata; class Actinopteri; family Sciaenidae; genus Nibea; species Nibea coibor. The sequence continues at coordinate 6,685,411 of CM041720.1, read as the reverse complement.
GTATACTGTATGTGTGTAAGATAACCACTACCAGTGTAGAAATGTAACCAGTGCTGGAAAGTTGGCTGCTCTCTTTTGGATGATGTAATAATGGAAATTTTGGGGAAGCCTGACATAAGTAGGCAAAAAAAAAAATGGTGTTGATGGAGAGCTGGTTTGTCCTTCTCCATAGTGTGAGCGAGCCAACCGGTAATGATATATAATACAATATATTGTAAACTGCTACTGAGCCTTGCTCATAGCCAAACTCCCAGACGCCCCAAAAGAAACATAGTCAAATCCTGAGCTTGACAGAAATTCGATTAATAATATCTGAAAATGATGTCGAATATGAATTATAACAGACAGGAGGCTCAGGTGGGTTTTGCACTCTTCCTCATTTTATCTTTTTATGATCATCATTATCTGTGATCTTTTTAACATTTCAAGAGGCAGTCGATGAATGCAGAGAGGGGTCCTGATCCCTAAGTAGCCTCACTGGCTTCATGGCACAATCAATCCCCAATGTATGCATTGTCAGTTTTGTCAATAGAGACTTTTTTATTACCTTGCTAATTCGATCGATAAGAGAGACCATTATATTTTACTGTGAAAGATGGCCTCTAAGCATATGACATTTGTTATATGAAGGATATCGCATCGTAGGGTAGATATTGCTTGAGTATGTGTATTGGAAACCTGTAATACTGTAGCCACTCATTCTTCTGTTCACGTTCTCTCTTCACAATTGTCCTGGGATGTCATTCTGTTTGTGTTCGAACACCATACACGAAAAAAGGAAAAAAAAAGAAAAAGTGGACCACGAGTTGGGAATTATTCTTAGCGGATGTGTTTATGTTATGTTCTTCGAAGCATGGACGCGATGCTGAGAATACTAAAGTGAAGCTGTGGAAGAATAGAAGTCATCAATCATGAGAGGTGTACATTTTCCTGCAGTGGGAGACAACCTGGATCCAGGCTGATGCAGTGAGGCCACAGAGTGGGATGCTGGAGGTTGACAGAGACAGGTAATTAACTAAAAATAATATGTGCTTGACACAGCAGAGAAAGGGGCTTGAAAAGGAATAGGAGACACAACGGAATGAAACCTCCGAGAATATCCTAGCTGGCGAGATGAAGGTTACTCTGTATGCTGGTATGAGTGGATGCAGCACATGCAGCCAGCCTGCTCTGACACCTACACGCTGCAGATGGATGAAACTTGAAAGGCATGGGAAATTTCATTAGGTTTTCACCATCAATATAGTTCACTCACTCACACCCCTTCATGCGAGTTCTTTATGTATACAGCATAAAAGACTGGCAGCACATCTGAAATTTGATGTCTGATCGCTTTTGCTACTGTGTTGTGATTCTTGTTGGGCTGGTGTGACTTGTAGAAACGGCAGCCTCAGATGGGCGCCTTTTGATTTAAATGAGTTTAGTTGAGTTGGTTTTTTTAACCACTGAAAATCCCACCAAAAAACTGACAGCAGGCCAACAATTTTTACCATCGCTAACGAAGCTTACAACAAGCATAAAGTCAACATTTATAGGTACATTTCCAAATGACAAAAACTATATAACCGCAGCTGGAATATCCTCCTTTAAGCAGGCACAACTTTTCAATATATTGGCATTTTTTTTTAGGATGCCTAGCGAACACAGTGCTGCTTATCTTAATTGCCATTCAGCATGATTTGTGTAGTTACTACGCTGGTGTGACAATGAACTCGTACTGCAATTATTATTATTTTTTGTCATTAACAAGTATTCAGACAATCAACTTTAGATGAGTTGGCAAATGGCGGGTCATAAAAAGGGTTAATAACGGCCTTCACAATTTCCAGACCCAATGTAATGCCTCTATAGAACGGTTACATGGAGACCAACAATCTAAAACCAAAGATATTTAATTTATAGTCATATTAATTGTATAACATATAATATAATACAATAACAGTATTTCTAATGTGTCCGCTCATGTACTGCACTGACAAAGTACTAGTGTGGATTTAGTTTTTTATTTTTATAGTCTAGCAGTAAACACAGTTGTACTCTTGTGCTTCCATCTCAGATCTAATTTTTCAATCCAAGTCACATAATTAACCCAGCGAGTTTGATACACTTTTGATCAAAAGTGCCCTTTAATTCCCAGAAAACACACACACACACACCATCCGCGGTGCAGAACAGTTTTGATCTGACCACTGAGGAAAACATGCCAATCTGCTAGGTCTTGCCTCCAACTTATTATCTTACTTCAAAAAAGCTTTGAGCCATCACCGATCAGAGGATGGACAGCTGTCCGTGGACAAAGGCCTGTGTGTCTTTGTGGACGGACGCCTGCCAATCTAGCTGTCGAGTCTGGATGACTGCCTGATTCCTCTGGCTTTCTAACTGCTTCTCCTGTCCGCCTGTCTGCTGCTCCGTCCTGTTGAACGTGCTTCTCTGCCAGGTTCACTTGCCTACCTGTCTTATTCAGCTTCAACTGCGAGTGCCAGCCTATCTGTTCGGCCTGTTGAATCAGTTGAACAGGATGACTTAAATGTTGTCAGTACCAATGAAAGCACAAACATCTCATGAGCTCCAGGAAAGAGTGGACATTTTCTACAGTTACAAAAATGTATTCAAAATGAATACGGTGCATCTCTAACTAGGCCATCTTCATCGTTAAGAACATACTGCATTTTATTTACAGTCGAGCAAGGAGAAACATCGCAGATCTTCAACTAAAGCAGAAAGGTAAAATTGTACAGATGAGAAAATGGTTGGAGAGCCGCGGCAACACAGGTCGTCTATATTTCAGCGAAAACTAGAGGTAAGAAAGTGAAAGAGCGAGAGCAAATTTCTCCTCTTTTCCCCTCTTCAACCACACATCCCATCAAGGTCGCTCAGGTCAGCTGACCAGTTGCTTATTGCCTGTAGGCTGAAGCACGGAGGAGGCGGTGTCTCTGCAGACCCCAAACCACTGAATGAGTAAGGATTTAAAAACGTTTTTTTTTAAATCCCATCTTAAAACACATTTTTATCCTCTGGCTTTTAACTCACTATGAGAGTTGCCTTTCTGTGTTACTGTCCTTTTGTCTTTTGTCTGGTTGGCTTTTATGGCCTTTGTGTTTTTACTCTGCTGTCTTTATGGTTTTTGTGTTTTTTATGATTTTGTTTTATGTTTTTCTGCGTTTTTACTGTGCTGATTTTATGGTGGTACTTTAATCAACTGTTGTTTTTAAATGTGCTTTATGAATAAAGTTAGATTGGAGTGGAGATTGTAACTGTCCGTTTATCTGTCAACAGGAGTAGTAGTAGTAGTAGTATGTGAGGAAATGGCAGCCTCAAGGGCTAAAATGTTTAGCACTGCTTGGCAAAACCGTCATTAGGAACCAACCTCCTGATGAGTCTGTGGCCAGTTTAGGAGTTCTCTGTAAACATCTCATATTGTAAGGTAACCTGGGCTGAACATCAGAACAGACCAAGGTTTCTCCACCGAGTTTTGATAGGAGAACATCTGGGATAAACCAGCCAAAAAAGTCCATTAGTTGGAGCTTGGCTTTAGGTGAAAACACCTGAGTGGATGCACAATGGATACAATGCAGGGGTGACCCCTACAGGGCACACATGACTTATGATCTAGAAGCAAATTATGCAACACAAAACCATGTTTGGCTGACTAGTTTCATGAGTAGATATGGAAGTATCATTACAGACATTGAGAGATATATGCCAGTGGAAGTATCATGTACTTCTTCTTTAGTTAGGAACAGAAAGATTAGAGAAATCCCTTTCAAGACTCTTAATACTCTGTCCACCCATAGAAAAAGACTGGGCCTCTGCCCTGCAGAGAGTTCCTCTTAATTACAATATATAGTTCATTAGGACCAGCCATAGAATCAGATACCAACTCTTTCAGTAATGAATTGAGAGTTTAGTTCCTTGAAAGATGCACTCTTTAATTCTAAGTAAGTTTCTTGACACTAGGCCCCATGAAACCTATTAAATAGAAATATAAAATTGACTTTGGAAAGCTAAAATATTTTCATCTGACAGCGGCGTTATGCAAGGATGACAGGCTAATTATACTAGACTCATTGTCAATTCATTACATAGCACATCATTTTCCTGGAAAGAGTGAGCAACTCTGCACAACTTCAGCAGAAGTGTTTCATTCAACAGTGAGTGTTCCTAACAAAAAAAAGTGATTGAAAATGCCCATCACAGGGTCGCCTTTTACTTCTTTATTTTATAGCACATGAACAGATGCACTGCCGCACCACTTAGTGGTGCATTCAGATGCAGATCCATGAATGACTCATCCTCCTCTTGCCTCATACTTGCTGATTGACACGTATTAGTGACTAATGGGTGAGGTGAAGCTGTCTAACCTCAGTGAAAGTGATCATATAGGGGGAATGAGAACGCATCAGTGGGCTGGGTCCATGCAGATGTTCCTTTTAGTCCACCCAACTGCCAAGCATTTAACATCGCAAACAAGACACCTGCAACCAATATGAAAGAAGATAGACTGTTTCATGAGATGTCAGTAAAGAAGTAAAAGTAAAGATTTTTATTTCGTTATCATTATGTATTATATATATATATATATATATATATATATATATATATATATATATATATATATATATATATATATATATATATATATATATATTTTTTTTTTTTTTTTTTTTTTTGTTTTATTCTACAGCATTGACTTCCCTTATTTCTCCTTGTAAGATAAAGAAGGCAACGATGTGGAACATCATCAAAGGGGATGTTTCATGCAGGAAAAAATGCTCACTGTACTGGCAGGTTGTTTCACCTGTTTGTTAAGAGTAAGGGCTTTTATAAAAGAGCTAGCTTGATAGGTGGGAAATGTTTGGTATAAGCTTGGTGCACTTCAGCTGCACAGTTTCTCTTACCTGCTGCAAGAAATGCAGTGGAGGGAGAGAGATAGATGCTAGTTTAGGAACATTTTTTGATCGCCGCCGCTGTCACTAAACGCAGTGACAAGCCGAACACTGAGGCAAGCAAGTTGTGACTCTAATGTGATATTGTTCTGTGTCAGTAATCTGGACTTCTTATACCCAATCTCTAAAAAGGGACCGTTTTTTTTGTGTCTTTCACACGGAGTGACAATATGTCACTCTGGTTTTCTCAACCATATGGGGAGCTGAATAGAACAAGCTGTGTAAAGCAGCGGTGCTTGTATCAGTAGGTAGTGAAGCAAGTAAGATGTGGTAAAAAGGGCAAGAGACTGGTGTGAAACAAATCACGCACAGCTTTGAAAAAATGCTTTGAAAGTGAACAGACCATTTGGGGAAAAATAATAATAATTGCTGAGCAAGCGGGTACAAAAAAAGTACATCAGATGTAAAACGTAAAAAAGATTTTGAGATTAGCGTCAGCTACGAGTAGAAATGCTAACAGAGGCAATGCATCAGGAAGCTTAGCAGTAATGATGCACTTGGGCTGCATTGTGAAAACTGTGAGGAAAAGAAAGGAGCCTTGCTTCTTTTCCAGGTAATGTAATTGCTATATTGGTGATCTAACACCCTCATTAAGCATGGATCAAACGGTGGTGCAGAAAGCAGCGGCGTGGAACCAGAGTGTGAAACAGACAGGATTAGCGGATGAGAGAGATGTTCTCTCACGCGCGGCGCATGTTTTGAAGTCTCCCACATTGCTAATTGTCGACTGAAGACACTAGCATCGAGAAGTTCAGCCTCCCCACTGAATTACAGATAGCTTACTTGCCCTTGGCTAGCCTCCCAGTGTTTGTGTTGATTTTTTTTCTGAGCAATTAACAATCTGACACCATGACCTTGGACTGGAGAGAGAAGGAGAGAGAACGCGGGAGAGATGGAAACTGCCTCATACAGGTCATAGAGATAGCCACTACTCTACAATGGTGCAGGGCAAAATTGTAACTTCATTTTCACGAATGTGTGTGCAGACTGTGGGTACAAATCGAGCAAGCGGGTACACTTTGCAAGCAGAGGTGCATGCCTCAGTTTCAGACTATCTTCACCACAACATTATTCCTGTTCAACTTAAAATGACCTGTTTGCATTTCCTGATGAGTGACCTTGTGCGCTCTTGTAAATAATCACTGTCTTCTTGATGCACAAGAGATGAAAGCAGCATGATGTTAAAGGGAGGGGGTAGGAGTGTTGACGTACAAAGCAAACCACTGACAAATACTGAACAATGTATTTGTTGTGTGACTTTTATTGGACAGCTGTAGAGATACAGGAAAGGGGGGAGGGAGAGAGGGAGGAGGGAGGGCACATGCGGCGAAGGGGCACAGGCTGGAATTGAACCCGGGCTGCTGCGGCAAGGACCCGGCCCCAGCATACGGGGCAGACGCCCCAGCAGGTGAACTACCAGGGCACCTTGGACACTGTATTTTTAACTATGAAGGTAATTGTTCCTTTAACAAAGTCGTCTTCTTTCAAACAGAAAGTTGCTCCTCAGACCCTAATGCACCCCCCCCCCCCCCCCCCCCTTTTCAGGAAGAGGTCTGACCTTCATCAGGCCGGGAACCTCCTACAGGTCTTGGGGTGGCTTAGAGCAAAGAAGGTGTGCAGTGGAGGAGAACAAAAGGAAGGGGAAAATAATCAGAATTAATCAGAAATAAATGAATAAAACTCTGGCCTGTACCAGCTGACATACTCAGCTTCTTCTTCCATATAACAGATGCACAATTTCCATGCACACATACACATACCTACATACATATGTGATACTGTACAATAAGAAAATCTAAATATATGTGTTCAGCTTTACCATCTGCTATTCCCTTTTTTGTGTTACTGTTTAATAAAGACCTATTTTGTACAATGGATGGTTTGGTGATTGGCACAATGAAGTGCTACGATAGCACATAAAAGTAGAGTTGAATGTCATCAGCATACGAAAAATAGATGAGATGACGGGTGAGAACGAATATATTAATATCCTAAAGTTCAATCTGGGCTACAACTAACAGTTGTTTTCATCGTGGATTAATCTGTTTTTCTAATGAATCGTTTACACCAGAAATGTAAATAATTGTCTGACTAACAGTTTAAAACAGAGAGATTTATTAAAATATAAAACTGAGCAGCAAACTGAAGAGAAGCAGGACAAAGGCAAAACTGCTCATTGTTATAAATTAGTCTGTTTGCCGGGATTGCTTGTTAATGACTTAAGGTATTGTTAATGGCCTATTCTTGTTGATTCATTTTCTGTCATCCAACTAACTGATTAATGAATGAATACATTTGTTTTAGCACAACTAATACAACTTGGCAATATTTTATTTCCCCCTTTAAAGTGACATTCCTGAAAGAATGAAATCAGGCATATGCGAGGCCACAGGTTAGCAATTTTAGAACTTAGGGCGATGATTTGATGATATAATGATGATTATTGTATTAAAATCAGTAAGCAGGTATAAAGAATCTAGATAGTTTCTTAAATGCCGCTTTTCAATACACCTATTCAGAAAGTCGATTAAAGAGAAGTTCAGGAGACATAGAGGCTATACAAATTGTCTAGATTTTAGCATCAGATGAGTCTGGGTTTCTTAAAAATAGGAATGACATTAATTAATTACAAGACACCTGTGTGCAGTGTGACATTATAGTAAGTGGGAGACTGTAGTTTGGAAAAGGTCAGCAGCACTATCAGAGGAAGGGATGTGGAGGTAAGAGTCAAGAGGGCATGTGACAGCCCTGCAAGCAGAAATTAGTTTCAGGACTTTTCAGGACAAGTTGGGTGAGATGAAGATAGTAGTAAGCGAATTCGGGGGTAGCACTACTGGGTAGTTGGCACAGCAGGCCTGGCGTATCATCAAAATGCTTATCAAAGAACAAGATTTGAGCCACTTCTCAGCAGGTGCAAAACATCCGCTTAGTTTGCTTAGTTTTTGACCGCCAAGTTGTAGCAGGGTACCAACAAGGAGCAGCTCAGAGTGGAAGGTGGTGGAGGTCAAGGGATGATGATAGGGCTGCAGGACAGATGGAAAGTGAAATGGGAGAGAGAATGAGAGAATAGAAGGAAGGAACTGCGGAAAAAAGTCACAAATGTTGAATGAAATGGCCATGGCTGTCAAGTGATGCTCCGATACATGAAAAGGCCGCAAGTGGCAGCTCGAAATGACAAGATCAAAGGAAGATAGAAAATAGAAATGAAATGATAAAAATAATCTTTTTTTTTTTTTTGCGGGAAGATTGAAGTGACGTAGGGAAATGAGGACTGCGCCGTCTCGAGGCAATTCACCAAAAAGGCTGCCAAACTCACCTTCATGTCAGGTAAATGTGAGGGCTTATAAAGGGCAATCATGTGAAGAGGTCCGGGCTGAGTTATAGTGATGGCACAGAACGTGAATGGAAGGGTAAGAGTGACACAGGAGGAATAAGCAATTCACACTCAGGGGAGATGAGCAGACCTGAGCCACTACGGCATCGAGCCTGAGGAGAGGCGGCAAGGCTGGGAGGTGGTGAGAGTGCAGCAGGTGCTGCTGCGTTCCGCCGAGTGATTTATGTCCACGCGAGAGCAACAGAATGTAGAAACAAGATCGGAGCGCATTCTGAGATGAACTCAGGACTTTGTGGACTGCTGACTGATAGTTCCTGTCTCTGCTCTACAATGTTTTAAGATGAGACAAAAGGACAGATAAGGCTGGAGAGAATGCATTTTCAAGGATATCTCAAGAAACAAAATGGAGGAGAGTGTGGGGATAAAAAAAAAAAGAGAGAAAGAAGCTGGTGGAAACAGAACTGTGGATGTGACAGGAATTAGCAGACTGCCAGGCCATCACTTAGTTTGCCTCCACTGAGTATACTTGAGTGTGAGTGTGCGTGTGTGTGTTTACACAAGTACATATTCATGCAATATGTCTTTATAATATAGCTATAGCTAGAGAGGTTGTGCTGTAGGATACCGGAGGCCAACGTGTAACAGTGTTGACAAAAACAATCCCCTATAGGTGCAATGAGTTAATTAGCAGATTGCAGAAAGCAGGGAGGGAGCGAGGGGGGCAGAGTCAGCCTTAAATTTAAAGAGAGCAGCCTATGGAAGCTAATCACCTAATCTGCCGTACTTTGCTGCACCGTTGCAAAGGAATTTCAAAGGGATCACATGTCTATTTAAATTTCAGTACAGTATAAATACTTTAAAAAACATAGCAAAGATGAACTCAAGCATGTATGTGGACGTCCAGAGTACTTTAAAAGAACACACCGACTGTAGGGCTCTCTATCCATTTGAATTTTGTTATTTATTAATGATACTTTAATTAGATTTTTGTTCACACTTCTGATCATTGATATTCACAGTATGTTATGAATGCATCTCACCTTTTTTTAAGATTAGAAATGTGTTCAGATAATGACCTGATTTACATTGACCTGTATGCAAGCCTCCCTCCCTCAGGTATAGCTTATGGAGACGGAGAATATCTGATTTGGTGATCAAATGACTATTCATGAAAACTAGAACTGTATAATTTAAATTCCTTTATATCCAAAGCCCTACAGTGCTGATAATATGTTTTATTTGTTTTTTACTGTGTAGTGTTAACTTTTATTTAGAGGCTTAAATGACTTTTCTTTATTACCTTTCTTTACTTGCTTGATTTGTTCCTGTTTTGCCTTATTTATTTATTTATTTATTTATTTTTTAAAGAACTCTTTTCTGTCTTCTGAGTCTTATTCCTTGGTCAACAATTCCTTCATATGAGAGCTGATTTATGGATCACAAATATTCCATTGCTTTCTATTTTTTTTTCTACATTGTTCCACTCTGCTGCTTCTGTAATGTTCATTTGGCTCTTGGCCCACTACAGGGTTAATTCCTGCTTTACTTGGCTCACAGGATGAAAGAGTTAGCTAAATTGCCAAGCTCAACCGAGTCAAGATAAAAGGCTAGGATAGATGCAATGATTTCAATGGTAAATGGCAGGCCCGTTTCTAGATTACACTGATGGAAAGGCTGTTAGGTAATTTGTGTGGGGTTCCTTGGAGTGGAAGGAGATGGCACCTTTTTTAGATAAAATCTCCTATATGGCCTACTGTAACCGTGCAGTATGGGTCCAATAATGAGTCTGATCCAACTGCCATGGGGCATCAGGAATGAAAATGAGTTTTGGGAATAACAATCAGCCATTTTATTCCTTGCAATATGTAGTATGACATACTGGAAGGCAATCAATTCATTTTTTTGTTTGCCTTTTGCTTCCATAGTGCAGTTAATTCCTCCTGATCCTCAGTGCAATAGACAACCATTGTTTGCCTATATTACTGTCAACATTAACAATTCTCTAACAAGCACTGTTAACATAAAGTATCACATTATGTAAGAGCCCAGAGCACAGGAGTGAGCTAATTCTACGACCCCTGAGATAACTTGTAATTTGGGGATCCATACTAAGCCATAAACCTGGCTCTAAGTACTTCACCATTTTCACTATTATTTAAAAAAAAATAAAAAATAAAAAAAGGCCTAGGCTAAATCAAACTAGATTGAATATTACTATTTTACTATAAGATTTTCTATAGCTACAACCGCCCCTTCTACAAATAAATATTAAAGCTAAATCAATACTTATTTAACTTTTCATTTCTTTAATTTAAAGTTAGAATATCAATTACTGGCACCATAACCTCTTTGTTTAATGTTCATCTTTGTCGTAAAATGTTTGTGTGTGTTTGTTTTTTTCTTCTTCTTCTTTTTCATATTGATATAATTACTGTGGGCAGCTGTCACTGATTGCGCATTTTGCTAAATGATTAGCTAATCAGATGAACTAATTGGCAATTTTTGGAGCATATTTGCAGCATACTATATGTTAGGCAGATACAAGTCATGTCCCTGCTATCATGTCTAGCCTCTGTACGTTCTGTGAATATATTGTTGGCTTGAAACCATACTGTGCTTCCCGTTGTGAAAATAAGATGAAATTGTACATTTGTCGGCTTGAAGCGTGGCATGTTGGAGCCACAAAAGATGTGTCAAAACGAGGTCATGTGAAAACATAATTCAAATTGCAGGTTGCTTGGCATTGTATAGAATTAAGCACAGCCTTTGAAAAACATCATTACCAACAGCATCTTCTATTTTTTTTTCCAACTCTGTACATTTTAAAATTCACACTAAACATAAAGTAGCACTGAACTGTAGGCTGAAAGGAGGCACTAAAAGCCTATGGGGGAGGCAGGGCAAACAACAACAATGGCAGCTGTGATTTGTAGTCCCTCTTTACAATCAACCTGCGAGCAACCTGCAAATGTTACATATTATCAAGTAACCAGCCTCTAGGAAAGCCAGACGGTCCGTAACAGAAATGGAAAAGAATGTGGATGATCGAACCCTCCTCCTCCACCTCCTCCTCCTCACTGTTTAAACCTCTGCATTTACAGTCATTCCTCCAGAGAGCGCCTGCCAGAAATTCATACCATGGAAATGCTGAGAAACTCTAGGAGTATGAGTGGGCTGGTAAAGTAAAAATGTATAGAGAGCTCGACAAAAATATGTCTTACACTTTTGGGTTCCTGTTTCGGAGGGTGGGCTACCTGATCATCCGGGTGGGCTTAGCCCATTCCACTGTTATCACAGGGCCAGTAAAACAATGATGAGACATACATTCATACAGAAGCTTTGCTTCATTATACTTGGAGAAACTTGCACACACACAGTGGTAGAATACAAGCTATAACAAAGAATGGCACAGTATGTCAGGTACACAAGGATATAGCAGCTGAAAGGAAAAGGAGGAATTCCCTCAATGCTGTAGTCTGTAAATACTGTTTTGAAGAAATTCACTTGCCAGTGTATGAAAGATTTCAAAGGATTCCCACTCCTTCAGGGACTATCAAACACTACTTCCTTCTGTGTGTGTCTCACACATTTCCATGAGGTGAAGTGCATGGGCAGTGAAAGAATGTGTTTTGCTTTATGTGGGACAAATCAATTAAGCCAGTGAGGGAACAAGTGACTAACTTCAGCAAGTCGTGTGGAAAGGAAGGAAACAAATCAGAAAGGCAGTGCTGTTGGGGGACTGTGAGCATTAAATATTTTCCAACAACTATCTTGAGTCATACCTATGTCAAGAAAAGTGTGAAGTCATCAGCTCAGGGGAAGCTCTATTCAGTGACAAAAGCCTCTTAGTATTCACATCAAGTGTCCAAAAGTGAATCTTCCCACCATTCAGCTATTCTCCCCACACAATACTGCTCATCAAAAACTGAATAGCTGTCGAGCAAACACACAAAGCACAAAGCCTGTGATATGTAAGCAAAAAAAAGTAAACGAGTACCTAAACAAGCACAAAGTCTTATCATAAAACAGCAAAGCTTAAGCTCAAGATTATGCAGAATAGGAAATGTAATCAGTCTCATTTTTCTGTATTTCTGTATAATTTTGTGGCAAAACAAACAGTCGCATCTCGACAGATATTATGATTTAAGCAAATAATCAAACCCCCATCTGAACAGGAGATCTCTTGTTATACACAAAGCGACACTAAAACCACCTCTTCTTCGTTCAACAATAATCCATGGGTACACAGTATTTACCTAACCTGCTGTGCAAGGCTAAGTAATCAAGTAGCAGATTTATCAGCTATCAAAGCAGTGTAAATAATTACCTCCGGTCTTCTTGCTGTGGACAGAGTTTTGTTTGGTGGTGTGGGTCATACCTCGCATTCTCGGGAGCCTGAGATCGTATAGGTGCAGGGTCCGGTCCCATTGACAAGCACATCCATGGCCTCAGAATTGGTGGGCTTGTAGTCCACATAGTACTCCTGCAGTGGAGAGCTCAAGGTGCGCTCCGTCTCTCTAGCTTTCTTGCGACGTTTGCGGGCCGCTGCCGAGTGCTCCTGCAGCTGCTTGACACTGCTAGGATAGCGCTTCCATGACACGTAGATTACCAACAGGATCATTGCAACAGATAGAAAAAGGGCCACACTTCCAGCCACAATCTTATGGAAGGACACAGGCTCCAAGTCTTGCTCTGGGGGAAGTGCAACAGGTGGGGTAACGGCTGACGATGTGGGGCCTCTGATAGATCCCTCTCCCCTCTTTCCAGAACCAGTCGGTGAAGCCAGAATGGCTGGGTGATGATCAGTCTGCACAGGTACACTGGATGGCATTGGAGGAATGCTCACAGTGAGAGTTGTTGCCGGGTTTGATTGACAAACACCGAAAGCTTCAACAGCATCCATCACTTTCTCCCCCTGGGCTTTCTTAGGGGAAGCGCAGATCATAGTGGTCTCCTTTGTCCCTCTGAAGTTTCTCAGCCAGGCCACCAGAGGACATATCGCAGGGCCACAGTCCCATACATTCCCAGCTAAGCTAATCATAGTCAAGGAGATCCAGGCATCGACAACCTCCTGGGAGACATTGGTCAGCTTGTTGGAGTCCAGATTGAGGGTCTGCAGGTTGGGCAGGCATTGGTAAACTACAGCATCCACTTCGGTCAGATCATTCCCAGACAGATCCAGTTTCTGGATGGACGCCCAGGTCCAGGTCAGGCCCTGGTTCATTGAACGAATGCGATTCCACTGCAGGTAAAGAGCCCGCAGATTGTAGAGTCGGGGAAAGTGAGAGAAATTGATCTTTGAGAACTGGTTATGCTCGAGATGCAGCTCAGTGAGCTTGACTAGGCCAGAAAATGCGTTCCGAGTGATACTGCGCAGGCGGTTGTAACCCAAATCTAGGAATTCAAGATTTCTGCAATCTTGGAACAGACGCACTGGGATGATTTTTAGAGAGTTTGAGCGTATGTGAAGGCTGAGAAGCTTCCGTAGGCCCTGGAACTGCCCAGGCTGCAAGGCTTGCAGTTTGTTGTATGACAGGTCCAGATTACGCAAATTAGGAACAGGGTGGAATGTGGTGTTGTGTAGGGATGTAATCTTGTTGGAACTTAGGATCAACTCTTTGAGCCTGCGGACCCCCTGAAAGGCCATTCCATCCACAGAGGCAATGTAATTATGGTCCAGGTAGAGCCAGATGAGGTGGTTGAGGCCTACAAACTGTCCTGCACGAAGACTGGCGAGACTGTTGTAGCGTAGAGATAGGCCTTCACAGCCTCCCGAAAGGTTTTTGGGGACATCGCGAAAGGCGCTTGACTCACAGTAGACAATTTTTCCATCACAGCGACAGCTTTTGGGGCATGGACGCTCACTCAAAGATGGATTTGCTGCTAGCCACACCTGCATCAGGAGTTGGACCACTAGCCAGCGGCGTCGCAGAGCAGAGCCTATGGGAGGAGAAGGTGGAAAGGAAAACAAGAAAGGAGAAAGGGTAAGGAGATGAATTTGGTACCTATTCCAAAAATTCTTATTTTTCCCAGTGTTCAGTATTAGATAGATGGTGGATGGTCTCCACAGTCCTATGTGCTACAATTCATTTAATCTTATGAAAACAAAATATGTGGATACATTTATACATACTCAGACCTGGGTATCATGAGGCAAGCATTAGATACCAATGCATGTACACAGGGGTAGTTTTGCGTTATTATCAAGTCACAATACTGCTGCAAAAAGTGAAAAGTTGTGTTTTCACTCATATTCAGTGTTATGATTAATGCGTGTGCATCTGAATAGGAAGGACACTAGCACCGTTGCCAAAAAAAAAAAAAAAAACATTCAAAGAGCTTAAAAGTCACCAAACAACCTAACACTGAGCTGTGAAAGTCAAGACAATGATACAGCACTGCTGCTATATCCTAAAGGAAGAAAGACTTTTCTCCATCCCGATTGATGTGGAGATGCCAGAACTTCAAAATGAGGGCCACGCTTCAGGGCCTCTCTTCAGGATTCTTCTTTTTATTCCCTTTTTCTCTTTTTTTTCAGAGATATCTACTACAACTATAGTATATCAGTAGTCATTCAGATAGAGATTCATATTCCTCTGGGCAGTTTCTATCATCTTACTTTCTATGCTTTACATACCAGGTCCCCTCACTTTGTCTGTATCTAAAGCTGTCATATTCATCCAGTGTCATTATGCCTTTCCAGTTCTAGATTTTGAGGTCCATTTTCCATATCTTGGAAAGTCCTTACGTTTATTTGTTAGTTTCCAAAGTTGTCACATATATTAATGACATGACCCCTCATAACCCACCTTCACCAGCCCTACAAACACACCTATTTGCACCTATGTCCAGTCATCAAATTGAACAATTGAGGAGAATGCTTAACAGTAACGAAACTGGTATTTTCCAGCGTACAGTGTCTGCAGCTATAGATATTTCTGATTGTCCAACATGTGTCTGGGTTGTATCAAAGGAAGACTTACCTAATAAGCATGTATGCTTCTTTAATTTCAATAGATGTTTTTTCCAGAACAGGCTGCAGATATTATAAGATATCAGAATCAGTCTGATATGTATTATATATATAGAAAGAGTAATCTCTTACGAGCACACTTTTGTGGTGAATCTTTTGGTCACATAGGAGGTAGTCTGAAGGTACAGCCGCTTGTCTGACACCAATTTGTTCCCCATGGCACTGACAAACATGTTATCAGGAGAACAGCACGACTTGTTTAGAACTCTGAGTAAGTGAATTGTAAGTTCATGACGTGTAGCTCAACATGACGTAATCACTGTGATGTTGAAAACAACCCTTGAAACTGTAAACCATGGCTTAGAATTGACAATAAGCTCTAAAATAACAAATGACTAGGCCCTACTGCTCTGCTTTGATCAACTCAACTGGGGATTTTAATCACAAAACCAATTTTATATTTGGTTTCAAAGAAAAGTTCAGTTTGTGTGGACTCATTACTGCAAATTACATGGTCTTAGCTGTTTGGTTCGATGTCATTTGCGCTGTATATTTACAAATAATACACACTGACAACCAATGTTGTAGGAAACTTGCAATTTACTCAATCATACATTTTTCTGTATTTATATTCAGCCATCCCATAAGCCATCATTGCACCAATGGCGGAGGCAGATAACTCATGAAAGGCAGCCTGTACAGACCAAATTAACATTCAAGAGCCGATGGTTGTGTATACAATCCCGGAGGCGTTTCAATTTAGACTCCAGCCATTTCATGTATAACCAGAGCAAAGCAGCACAGGTTCTGCATGAATCATCGCTTCTGCTTTCCACAGGTTGAAATAAAGAACACAGTAAACCCTATGGAATTACACAACTCATCTCCTGCTACTGAAAACAACTGCCGGAATGCCAAATGTGGCATGTCCTGTATTGTGGATGATGATTACATATGTATGAAGTACTTTACATTTCTGAGGTAGATGTTCTCTTTTAAATACTACTTGAAAAGTGAAGAAAAAGTGGTCAGCAGTTTCCTGTGATATCACTCCTTGTTCTGAGGTGAGACAGAGTTGTTTCCATTAAAATCGTTCTCCTTTACAGAGCCACTAATGATCTGTCATTAAGATACATTGATTTCCCCTTGAGGAGGTGGTATAGGGGGGATTCACTACTTATGCGTGTTTCTCAAGGCAATATAATCAAGTATGGACTTTATTACCAGTATCACAGTGAGATAAGATTAATATGTCAAGATAGAAGTGGTCCATACTTTAATTATCTTGAAAATGTATGATGCGTTGGCAGGCGCTATGCTGAATTCACCACCTTCTAAAAGTGAATGCGTTATATGCAGATGTGTTGCACTGATGAGGAACTTGAGCTAAAACTCTGGGCTTTGAGAATATTCGCTGTGCAAATGAGGAAATAAGCAGGGTTTTAATTTTCTAATATTTTTGGTAGTCTTTGCTGGATTTGTCACAAATAATTCTCTGACATAGAGTGGCTGAGAGGAATCATACAGCATATGCTATCTAACATAGCCATTTCGCTCCTTGCCAAGCATCTGCTGATCCCATATGGGTTTTTGTATGTGTGTGTGTGTGTTTGCGCGCGTCTAAGAGTTGCGACTGCGAGGGAGAGAGACCCAGACTTACTCTTTGTTTTCCGAGGAATCTTTCATCATTCCATACAGATGGAGGAAACCAAGGAGCTGTACAGATAATTTGTGCTGGCTATTGATTATACCAGCAGATACATCAATCATCTTTCACTTCCTCTCGGATCACACGATTTGTGATTTTACATACGTATTCCAGAGAGAAGGATGATGATCACAACATGCTGCGGTGCCTGAGTGGAGCAAATGTGTTGTTCGCGGGTTTCTGAATGTAACTTTAACTAATTTGCCGACAACACCGTGCCTCAAAGGGCTTACAAAACAAATAAATAAACAAAAGCGGATAGATACAGTAGGAGAATGCTGATACAGGACAATGCCCATGTGTAATGTTCCATGTGCATTAAAGCAATTTTAATAGACACTTTTGACTGGGGAACAGATTGTGTGGGCTGTTAAAACATGAATGCGTGTTTTGTGTTTGACTCGCATCCCAAGAGGACGAAGAAACAGCCCCCCTATTGCTTTTATTTCCCATGTGCATAATAGGCATGCTTTACTAGAAGTGACTCCGCCATCTCTTTCAGATTGAGCCTGCCTCACAAGGCACCTCTCCCCCCCTTACTGACACTGTATGGGGTTTAATGAGCGCTCCGTGCGCTAATGCCTCTGTAAGCCTTCTCCTTCCACACTACTCCTTTAATCTTATTCACAAAGGAGCACAAGTCACCCTCTGAGGTGTCACTCATAGAGTTTGTGTCTCTATTACTTCTTAACTGATCTACCTCTCTGTATTACTGTTCCTGTGCTGTATCTACTTAGATGAACACTTTCCCCTTCGTTTCATATTGAAAATGTGCTAGTTATGCATGTCCTTGAACCCTACGGCCATCAGGATGTTTTGATAATGTGAAGTCTATTTTTATGCATGGTCAAAAAAGAATCGCCTCAGCCGGCTCGCTTCCCTTGTTGATTTCCATTGTTCCTCCTCAACCATCTTTCTTTCTCTTTTTTTTTTCTTGCTAGCTTTCAGATCCAGCTTTTAGGATGGGTATTTTTCTTGCTTCATGCTCGGTGTAAAAACATATCGATGTGTGCTTCTCGTTTTTCTTTGTCACTTTCTGCGGTTGTTTGTCTAAATATAACACGTCTGGATATGTCAAAGCTAAAGTTTGTCCAAAGGCATGTGCGTAATGCTTAGTTATGCAGCAGACAGGCCTGCTGTCCTCAGCACGAGAAGATAGCTATTTCTGCCTCTCAACCCTAACACATAGAGCGAGTAAGTGCACTTTACTGCTGACCTAAAATAAAACCAAATGTAGCTTAATAACTTGGCAAATGGACTCGCTAACTGGTGCACTTTGAGTGCACACAAGTGGCTCATTCCTATTTGCTGCCTGTCATTGACAAAATGCTACCAACCTCAGCCTTGACTGCACACAGTGACTGGACAGCAGCCGGAACACATAGGAAAGGACGTCCCCAGACCAGCCTAAGCCATCCTATTAGTCTCCAATTATCTTTGAGATGATAGCAAGGCCTGCCAAGTTAAACCCATTTCAACAGTGGTTGAAAAAACATTGTGTCCTGGTGTGCCTGTCTTGTATTTGTAGCACTGATTAGGTGGAATATAGATAAGCACTGCTGGGAGTATCGTCATAGATACAGTGCCCCCACAAACAAAAACATCATATATACAGTATTCTGTTTGATTTCAGCCGTTTGTCTGGTTCCTGATTTCCCTGGGTGGCAACAGTTCCATGGAGCCCACAACCTTTACTGTACTGCAGTGGGCAAATCTCACTCTGGCTCTGACTTCACTAAAGTACCTTTCATTGTGATTACTGTAACAACACAGCATCTTGATGAATCTGCCAAATTTGTGAAAGTCCAATTTGTAGATCTCATCACTTTTGGAAAACAATGAGTATATATGCAGGTAAACAAGCTATAAGCAGGAGACATCAGCACCTCTTCTATCACTATTTCTAAGTCACATATAATAATTGAAATTCTGTTCCAGGTGCTAGAGTTCAATAAAAAAGAAACTGTGTTGTAACCTCATATTTCACTGTAATGGCTGTGTTTTGTTTCTATACCATGTCACCCTGGATACACAGCAAGAGACCAGCATCCTGGTCAAGCTGACCCAATGGATCCACAGTAATGTCATTGTGTCAGCAGGCACAGAACACAGCTCTGACGAAAGGCCCCAAAACACAAAAAACAACAACTAGAAAGAAATGATTTCTTTTTGTGTGTGTTTGCTGGATTTATGTGTGGTGTGTGTTTTCTTTTCTGTGAGATCTTCAGAGGGAACACACTTTTTTTTTTAGATAGATAGATAGATAGATAGATAGATAGATAGATAGATAAATATCCTATAGTTAGTTTAGTTTAGTACAAACATTTCCATCATGTGCCCAGCTGGCATCTCATACAGCTCCAAAAAATAACCCGAATAGCATAAGTATCTACAGTGGATAATGGATTCTGGATCCCATGTGTTTTGCAAACTATTGATTCCTTTCAAAATGAGCAAATGTAAATAACAAATGCCAAGATATTGGCCTCAAAGGGCTTGTTGATCTCCTCCCTTCACCTTATTCACCTGACATTTCAACAATGCCGTCTGTTGGACGCTGTAGGGCCAGCAGAGGGTCATCTGTTGTATAGGCAACAGATGACCCTCTGCTGGCAACCGAGAAGTCGCAGATGAGCCAATACTGGCATCTATACACAGATGGTTCTTACTTTTGCTCAAAGCAAAAAGTATATTTTAGATATGTGAAAGGTGTGTGAAATCTTACCGGGCTCTCTAAATTCATCCCAAAGCTGTGTGACTGTTTCCCTCTGCTTTGGCAAATCTTTTATGATCCTTACCCTATTGTTCCCTTTCTGCAAAGCAGAACTCTAATGATATGGTCCATGAAACATAAGTGCACTGCATGCTGTTAATGAAGAGCATCACAGTCAGCTACACTGGGTGGATAACTGAGACTACAGCGCCATGTAATCTTCAAATAATTGTGGGCAACAGCATGAAGCTATATGGCTGACAAAAGTTGGGCTTTTGGTCCGCTCAGTGCACCTGGACGGTGTGTGCCGGCGCGTGAGCCACAGTCACAATTGCTGCACCCTCACGTATGCAAGGGTTTCCTTACATGCCGTGATATTACATTAAGAAACGGGCCCATAAAGCAGACTTCTTTGATTAACCATACATGGTTCCTTTGCAGTACACATAAATTGCGCCCCGAGCTCCACAGCCTGTACTGTATGGCTTTGTGTGCCGTTGTAGCTTATATTGATGTGGTGCAGTAACCCACTGTGGGTCGATATATCATGCGGCCTCACAATTAATGGCACAGCACCACCAGTGAACTTGGCCATCTGTATACTAGTTAAGAATGGCTGAGGAGATTAGGCTACCCAAGACAATAATATCAGACCAAGAGGACGCAAGTGACGGAGGACAAGCCGGAATTATTTCTAGAATTTTTTGTGTGTGTGTGTTGGGAGAGGGTGGAATAATACAAAAGAGAAAACAGTTATATGTTAAGAGAGGGACGGATGAGGGAGGCAAGAAAGTGTGCGCGTGAGGGAAGAGAGAGGAGGAGGGGGGGAGATGGAGGAGGAGGAGGAGGAGGAGGGGGAGTTATGAGCGTGTAACCGACGCGCACGCGTAAGAGGAAACAGAACGGGGCAACACTGAACATAAGATGGGGAAAAAATGCACAGAAATATGACCACGCAATACTTAAGGAGAGGGGTACACGCACAGCGAGAGAAGCACGCGCAGTACTGATAGATGGACGCACAATTTTATGCTCGATCTGGAGAGTCCCACTTGATAGCAGGTGCAGAAAAAAAAAAGACCGCTTTCTTGAATGAGAATCAGTCTGCTAAGCAAAACCTGCACGACCGGTGCCTTCAACCCACAAGAGTTTTGGGGAGGCGTTTTGCACTGAGCCGAAACTGGACAATAGGCTTCGTGCGTGCAGATTAAGGACAATCAATGATTATGCAGGGCCACGCTTTATAAAGTTGACTGGCTTCCAACAACTGCCGTCATTAGCATTTCAGTCCATGTCAATGAGCCAGACAGTCTAAGTAGTCAAGGAAAAAAAAAAAATAGAAATAAATAAATAAAAAGGACAGTCCTCACTGACAGACAGGCTTGTTGGCTTTTAAAGTAGCCGATCTTTAAGCGTACTGGGTTGCAAAATCCCCCCAAAATAAGTCTCTAATAAGCCACATACCGTCAGGAAATGGAGGAAAAGCACATTGCAGCTCTGCGACTAACAGGCTACAGCACAGGCTTCAGCCACATTCCTCAACCTCCCCGAAAGCACTTAGCAAAAAGACACCAAAACCCTTATTATATGCCAGAACTGTGCATTGGAGGAGACGACCATTTTTTTTGACGCAAACGTCTGATTCGAACCAGGTTCTGCTCGGGAGAGGCAATTTGTTGTTATGTGTGTTATGAGAATGAAGGACAGCTTGAGTATATTTTGAAACAACCCACGCTATCCAAAAAAAAAAAAAAAAAAGAAGAAGAAGAAGATGGTGACATAAACAGAACTTACCCATATCCGCTTATCTGTCAGCTCCAGCCTACAGGTTTTAATGGCTTCTAGTGCGCGACATCCGAGTCCGCATGACGCGCTCTCCACAGACAGGTACCGTCCTAATCCACTAGCCCGGTCTCTCCGCGCAGACGCCGACTCCAAAGCGCACCTGCCCTTTACTCTCCCGGACCTGGATGTGCTATCCGGTTTAGTTCTGCATCTATAAGCGTACAAGTGAATCGGGGCGAATGTCATTTACTTCCAACTCCAGATTAAACGGGTAGAAAAAAAAATCCGGTTTCAGAACTCCCTATCCATGTCTTCACAGGAAATGAATCGTCCTCTCTTTTTCAAGTTACAGCCAAAAAGAGCACTGCAGTAGGCGCAGACAATAACCGAGCCACATCCAAGTATTTCATGTCAGTCTTACATGCGCATGGAGATTCCGCGAAAATCCCGTCGCAGAACTTCAACACAAACGTTGGCGTGCAGAAAAAAAAAGACAAAGGAAAAGAGAAAAACAAGGCGTTATTTTCCAAAAGGAGTCAAGCAGCCCTTAGATTCCTTCTCCCAAGTAAAACCCCGGCGTCTCTATTCTCAGGGATGCTCAGTCTGATCCGCGCATGGCGCACAGAGGAAAGTAACGCTCGGTTATCCACAAGTCTCTCTGAAACGCTGTCAACCAGCCTCGCGGAATAGTCAAATATCCAAATATCCACCTTTTTGTCCGAATGCTCCTTTCACTCTCGTTGTTGCTCGGTTTGAAATACAGCATGACGCTGTTGTTAATCACGTCTGCGTGTCAAGGCAACTTTGTCAGGCAGAATAGGAATGCCCTCTTCTGGTGAGACTGCGACCCGTGAGCTCGTCCAAAGGTGCACCGCGAGTTAAACGTTACGGTGGCACGGTTTTTCAGGAAGGCTGGCACGGATAAAACCGAAAATAATCCTGTCACCACCCCGGTGGAACCAAATATTGCAAGCGTCCTTCATTTTAACAGCTTCATTGTTTGTTTGGGCGAGAGGAAATTATGTGTGTGTGTGTGTTTAAAGAAATCTTATCACAGCTCAGTATCAGTATCCATGGATGCAAGATGGCATTTGTTGATAGTGAGGCATTCATTAGTTATGGTTTCCTGGATAAGAAGCCGTATTTGCTGCATTGTGTGTTTTTTCTATATTTGTGAGAACCATTTTGAATGTCAGGACTTCAGAGTGAGGACATTTTCTTGGGAAATGATGACACTTCGAGGTTGTTTGACGGTTAAAACTCAGTTTTGTGGGTAAATGTTTAAGTTTGGCTTCACAAGTAGCCCACACACATACACATAACGCTATTATGTGAGACTAAAGCCCGTCGTAAAATCAGCTATACTATAACGTGACGCTGTCCATTGTGCTGAAATGGCACATTTGAGTGACTAACGGCAAGCGGACTGATTCTAAGAAGTGTCCGGGGACAGATTCTGAGTTTCTGTGTGAACGGGTTATGAGGGTCGACTGATCCAGAAGTCATAAACATAATTATACTTAACATTCTGCACTAGCCCGTATTGGAAATGCAATGGTACTTAATCGACAGCGGCCTCCCTCTGCGTCACCCCAGCAGCCTTTTTAAAGCTTGTGTGTATTTAAGGAGGAAATAGGCAGCTGAATTTTTAATGAGCATTGCATCTGAACCGAGTTACTAATCTAATGTTGCTCCTTTCTTTCAGGCTTGAGTTTGGCTGGCCTCCTACTGGCATTGTGGCAACCATAAATAGTGTTTAAATACGAGAATTTGTTCATGCAGTGCCTTATCAGAGGTGCTGGGGCTTTCCTTTTTACCATTTAGGAGCAGTGTGCAGGATTTAGTGACATCTAGCACTATAGTTGCTGATTGCATTGCCCTCATCTCACCCTCTCCTTCCTGGTGTGAAGGAGAAACTATATTGGTACAAAACACCCCCCAAAAAATGTGAAAGGCCCTTTTTAGAACCAGTGCTTAGTTTGTCTGGGCTACTGCATAAACATGGCAGTTCCACATGGTGAAGGTGGACATGCAGCATCTGTGGAAACAAACATCTCATTATAAAGCAGCAAAACATCACAGTTCTCATTTTCAGGTGATTTCACGGTAATGAAAACATAGCTGTGCACAATATATTCCATTTTTGATATAATCTTTGAATAGATGACACTGAATCTTGCAGCTGTATCTCTGTGCATTCATGTGCATGTCTGAATGAAGGTCAGAAGGTTTTTTTTTTTTTTCACCATAGTTCATTACTTGAATTCAGAAAAAGAAAAAAAAGAAAAAGATCTGAATACCACACCCACGAATCCTTGGTTATATTCAATGAAATGCTCTATACTCAAGCTGAATATGCTAAGTAGATTGTATGTCCTTCACGGTACTATTTCAATGAAATTCTCTTCCACAAGAATTTTGAGCTTTCACAGAGGGTCCTGAACTTATTCCCAGCTAATAACTGCTACTTGATTGACACCAAATGCCCCTCGTCTCTTGATCTGATGGTATCAGGTATTCTGGAATGCTAAGCAGCATTGTAAGTCGGTGCTGGTAAGAGTGTCTGCCACATGAACGTCAATGGCAGCTCCACCTTCGACAACTCTTTTGAACCTGTTCCTGATCAATTAGCAGTTTGTCATGATGCCAGCCTACAGGAGTATACAGTGCTCCACCCATCTATCTGATCAGTAATGGTTACCTGTTAGCGCCTCTCAAAACGGAGCCAGACACTCTCCGACATCATCTTAAAATTCTACATCTCGCACAGTGGCTTAGCCTCAGTATCTGCTCCCATGCAATTTGGCTGATGACTTTACTTCTGGATTTGGTTCAACAAGCAGAGGCCATTCTGCTGACGGCGCTGAAACAATTAATACCCTGTGAAGTTATGGAGATACAGACAGTGCCAGCACACAGGCTACGGCAGTGATTTCTCTCCTCAAGAAATATAACTATCGTTTACCCTCACCTTTTTACTCCACCAATGAATTGCCTCTGCTTGTTGGTTTAGCTCTGTCAAGTGGGTAGTATTCAACATTTGCAAAAAAAAGAGAGAGGAAGAAAAAAAAAAGACATAGACAGAGAAAAAAAAAACCTCTTGTTCCTTTGCTCACAGGTGAAATGTTTTTTTCTGTGTTTTGACGATATACAGCCAACTGTAGCTGGTCATTTTGGTGACTAACTGTGTCCTCCTAAAACAAAATACATCTTTAAAGGAAATATTCAGCAAAAGACTTCCATGGCTGGAACTGTGTTTGTTGCCCGGCAACGTTCACATGTTGAATAATCTTTCAGGTTGCAAATGTTGAGGCCTTCAGTGATTTCAGTAGCTCTTCTTTTTCAGCTCTCTCTGAAGCTATTGATAGAATCAAATGGAACCAAGATCTTGCACATGCTTACAGAGATGGGTGCGCATGCACACGGGATACTTCACATTATGTGAAGGATATGACTGAGACTGAATGTAAGGCAAGTGGGAAACGGTAAGAGCGTTGCTCTTCAGTACTCACACATGAATTTATGCTCTATATGTATTCTTGAAAAGTAACACAAGCAATCACTTGCATTATACATCTAATCAATGTCTGAATGCATGACTCAGTGACTTAAAATAGCCTAGAGCTGAGAATAATAAAATAAATGTGTATTGGCCACCTGTCCATCCTGCTTACCCTCAATGATGAAGCGTTTTGGGAAATAAAAATTGCATATTAAATGTTTAAAACATTTTTTCCCCTTGGGATTTGTTTTTTTTTTTTTTTTTTTTTTTTTAGAATAATAGCGATACAAGAAAATCAGAGATACAAGACAGATACAAAGATGGATGAATAGGGTGTGGACGGTTCGATGATCAACCTGCATGGGTAAATGTATGGTCTACACTAGTGCACGTGTTCTGTCTAAGTGATTCTGACAACAGAAGGTATTTCCAGATTTTCTCCAGGGTGAGAGACAGCTCCGTTCTGTCCTCCCCGTGTTCACATTAGACTGGGACTTGTTCTCTCTAGTGTTCTTTTCTTTTTCCATTTCCTCTGATCTTAAGCCTGGCAGAATCATCTTAACCTGCCTCAAGGCAATTTTCAACCTGACACTGAGTTTCTCGAGTTCACCTATGAATGTGAATCATCGAGCAAATATCCAGGGACAGCTTACACTGCGCCGTGCGAAAATAAAACATTTTCGTGTTCCCTTTTGCTTTTGCTTTTTTTTTCTCCCCCTCTTTAAAAAGTTGTTTTTGGTACAAAGAATGTTATGATGCCAAGGTTGCCACAGCAGATGCGGTAGCTGTAAATCTCTGTTTTGCAGGTCGCTTCCATTAACCTTTACCCCAAGCTGGGTTCCAATCTGGAGAGCTGTGTTGCGCATGCTGCAGCTCAGGTTGGGGCTGAGGTGTTTGGGCATGGATGTACATGATACCAGACATATGTAAAGTGAATGAGACATGCTTAACAAGCAGGATAAAGCACACTGTTTGTATTGATCATAGAGTGGAGGAGTATAATTCCAATACTGTGTGAAAGGGCTGCACCAGTGGGCGTCTTAGCTCTTTGAGGATCCACAAATCATGTGGTTATATGTGGCGCTGTGTTTAATGTGAGATTTGGGGGACACTATTTAGTTTCAGTTTCAGTTTATTTCGAACATGTGCGAGTAACATAACAAAGTAAAAAATGTGAATGCAACATGTGTGAGAAGGAGTAGGATGACGCATATGCTTATATAAACCTACCCCTTCAACACTACTCACTTAGCAATCTTTCTAACCAAACATATATATTTACATAAAAAAGAAAAGAAATAGAAAAGAGTGATATTAAATAAACAAATACATAAATCATTTATTATTGTACCTCGTGAAAACCATGTGTTTGTACCGTTTTTTTTTTTTTTTTTTTAACTGGATCATGCTTGCACATTGCTTGAGCTCTGCACCCAGTCTGTTCTACAGCCTCGCTCCACAAACTGAAACTTTTTAATGTTGTACATGCCTGCTGATGTTTGAAGTTGAACTCACCCCTGAGATTATGACCCCCGACTCGGTTAAAAAAAAAAAAAACTATTTTTGAATGTTTCCAGGAAGTAGAAAATGAACCAGCTCAGTACTCTCAGAACTTTAATGTTTTTGATTTTAAGAATAGTGAATTTGTGTGGTCTCTATAACCGGTATTATGAATTATTCGTATGGCTCTTTTCTGCACTATGGATAGAGATTGTATTGTACATTTATAAGTATTGCCCCAAACCTACAGGCAGGAAATGAAAATATAGCCTTTTAGATGCTGCAGGTAATATTTCACAGAGTGTACCATTTTGGACCAGTACAAGTACTGGCTGACTCTTCATTGGGCCATTCATGTTTTTCATACATTTTGCATCGTTGCATAGTTCCTATCCTATTCCATATCCTTCACACTAGCAAGGGGAGGGTGAAATGAGGGGGAATTGTAATGCAAGATGCCACTTAATCCTACATACTGCTCCTTTAACAGTGCTGTAATCTATTACTGATTAATGCATTACAGTAATGTGATTACTTTTTCAGTAATTAGAAGTGTAATACTTAATAACTTTGGGAGTGGTCTCAATTGCTGACTTACGGGGATTAAACAGGATGGTTAACATCGGTTTCTACTCTTTGCTTTCAAAGGAGAAACTGGACTTGGACGTGTTAGCACAGAAGCTGAAGGTTTATCCTCCTACCAAAAGGGAAGAAATGCAATGTCTGGTCTTCTTAGCTGGCTTGCAAACAATAGCCATCGGTCACCTGGCTTTGTTCAGAGCTGGAATGAGTTTCACTGTGAGGATGAGACACTGGAGCATTGAGTTCGGTGTTAAGATAGCTGTTACAACATCATAGCAAAAGTCTAAATGCCTGCTGATTGTTAAAACACAATGTCTCGTTTTTATTCCTACACGAGTTAAGTATATAATGTGTGTGGAGGCTTTCGAAATATGCAAACACAATGAGTGATCTCCAAAAGTAACTCATATGTGCTGCTACAGGTAAGCAATGCTATTACTTTTTCGATGCGTAATATGTAAAGAGTAATTCAATAACTGCCCAACACCGAACATGATAGGTAATCCAGCATAGATCGACCAGCACTCAGACTACATAATAATGCAACATTGTTAAGTTCTACACCATGCAGGGAGAAAACAATGGTCTTGGCTTTTCTATAGCTCCTACGTCCCTTTGTTTCTTATCACTACCTTGCAGTAGTACACAGATCTGGCTGATTACAGGACGTGCATAATCCAGTTAGGTGTTTACTTCGAAGAGTAATAATGGATTCCTCCCGTCAGTTCCTGCCCACAGTACAAACCCACTGTTTCACACAACTTTTGCAAATGTCTTTTTAATAATATGTTTAATGTGTATTTACTCAGTAGAACCTGTACATCAGTTGCCTGCTACTTTAGTGATGTGTGGCCAGTATGTCCACATCCGCATTGCCTTCCACACCTACTGTGCATGGGCAGACACCCAAAGCAGGAACGCTCAAACCCTCCCAACACCGTCTGTATGAGATCAAAATATCTTGTTAATATGAAGATCTCCCAGTCTTAATACTTGAGGGTACTGAAAAACTATCAGAGGTAATTATCATGTTTTCTTTTCAACTCCATCTGCTGTTAAGCTTGTAATGCTGCTAATAATTCAACTGTATATACTGATAATGAGGCTGCTGCTCTGTTACACTGCTCTCCACCTAGGTATTTCAGTTCAGGTTGCGCTTTCTTTTTTTTTTTTTTTTTTTTTATTACTGTAGCAAATTCATTTTATGGATGACATCACGAGGGAGGTATAGCTGATTATGGAAGTGAGGGGCTGTATTGCAAATCACACAAGCCCTTACGGTTACTTTGCTCCCCTTATCCACACGAGACTTGTGGAACCGCACGCACCGAAGAAACAGGCTAACTAAATAGGTAATGGGACTCATGATTTGTAATGATGGAGCTAAAAGTTGGAAACAAATTGCTGTGGTCCTTTAAGCACCACTTATTTAATGTAGCACACTTTTAACTCTGTACCCCGTGTTCATAGATTTCAAAGCGTTAGATCTGTAGTTTTGCAAATCCATTTCTAAAACGCGGAAAAATAAATGGCCGTGTGTGCGTGTGTACGTGCTAGACAACACTGAATATAAAAAGTTTTTGCTGAATAGACATGTTTATCTATCGTGTGATAATTTGTCTTTCTTCCCTCGGTGTCGTTCCCCAGATTTTTTATCCCCAAACTGCTTGACTCCGTGCCTGCTTCGTGTGTTTTGTCTTGGCAAAGATGTGCGAGATAAGAGGTGGGCATCTGTGTATGGCAGTGCCTCGCCATCTGTCAACTGCCCATGGGGTCTCTGTGGACATAAGCTCACATGAGTAGAACATGGGAAGGCCAGTAGTTTCCAGTTCAGTTTAGGGGATATTCATCATTTTGTTTCATTTGGGGAAAATATATGCTTTCTAAGTCTGGTGAATGAAGTGTTTCACTTTGATCAGTTTGTGTTAAATGCCCAACGACAGCAGAAGTGAGTTTGATGTGTAGTGTATTAGTACTTCGACTTTTTTTGCTCTTATTATGTTTATTACTTTTGTTTGTCATGTCTTGTAAGACCATGTGAGCTGGGCACCTTTGATTCATGACACTTATTATTAATTATTAGTAATTATACATATAAAAGACAGCAGAAAGCCATGAAGTAAGCAACACGTTTCAGTTTTCTTGGGCAAATTCCATAGCTGTGCTGTGATCTCTCATTTACACTCAGACAAAAACAATACCAGGAACAAACAGTCTCACAATATGTTTTTTTTTCTTTTCAGCGCCAGTAGCTCTTCTATGAAGAGTACCTCTTACAGCCATGTGCGGTCAAAAGTAAAGACACACGGGATGTCTGCTAATGCTCTTACGAGACGGAAGAATTTACATAATGTAAGATGATAAGGATCTATAAACCCAGCAGATCAATGAGGTCCAATTACAGGCCACTGGAGTTTCTTATCTGCTTCAGTTCAACTTTGTGCTGCTCGTGGTCCTCCACTTTCATTAAATCCCCAATGTGATTAGGCTGACTGATTGGCACAAGTTGGAGATTATCACCGAACGCAATCGCTGTTTGCCTGCTTACTCTTGTGTTCAAAGACACAAGAAAAGCATCCTCAAGGACACGTTTTTATGTGCTTTGTGACAAATAGCATTTTGTGTTGGTTCTTTTTTGTGGAGACGATATCGTTGTAGCTCATTATTTTCTGAAATTCCGGCAATGTTAATGACTCTTTTTACGTCTGACCTTCGCCGAATGAGCGCATGCTACATCCATGAAAAACAGGGTCGTTGTTATGTTTTTGGGGTTTTTTTTTTATCCATCTTGCAGTTTTGGGGGCCTTTGGGAGTGCTGGGAGCTGTGGGGCTGCACCTTTGTTAAGATGCATTCACCTGTGAGAGAGTCAGAGCCATCCAAGGTTATAGCTGGGAGGCATTGGAGGAGAAAACAGACCTTTTTTTTTGGTTTATTTGTTTAACATGTGTACACAAATACACAACCACAGATTACCTAAAGATTCAACACATTTTTCCCACACCTCTCATTCATCTATATCTGTTAGGCTTTTCCAAACAGGCTTACTAGAGGTGAATGAACAGTATTTGACATATGAAGGGGGGCATGAAAATATAAAATAAATAAAAAAAAATCATCCCCTCTTCATCCTTTCCACCTCCTTTTTTTTGTTGACATGTGGATCACAGACTCAATGCGAGCATCTCTTTCTAGTCCCGAGGAGGAAGGGGAAAGAGATTCTTGCACATAGTGTTTATAGTGTCATGGTGACACACTGGAGGCGCACAGATTAGCAAGGCTCAGAAGAGCACTTCCATGTGACTCAGCATGTTTGGCCAATTACTCAGCGTGCTACTCACTCCCTTCTTTCCTCGACACACCCACTTTGTGCCACAAACCCAACAGTAGTGGTAGCTCGTCTGACTCTGTCCCCTCATCCCACTCTCTCCCTTCGTTCCTCTATTTTTGGCATCAGACATTCTGGGCACGTAGACCTCAGCACAATGTAAATTATTCAGCCTGGCTTGCCAGAGGCTGGGAGCGAATCATAAATCGCAGATGGTCTCAGGCTATTTCATACGGGTGACCGTGGTTAAACACCAATGCACAGAATCATTTTCAAACCCACACAAATATAAGGTTTCATTACTTGTAACTCGGTGAGAGAGTATTTGATTTTGGACTCGCGCGATATGGCCTTTTTGTTGTACGTATTCAAATGTGCACTGTGTATTGTCTGCTTGTGTACCATGTGACATACACAGCACCTCCAGTTTCTGGCTCAGCTTCAAAGAAGACTCCTCAATTAACCATCAATGGATGCACATTTTTCTGAATGGCTTCCTTCCATCCATCCATCCATCCATCCATCCATCCATCCATCCATCCATCCATTGTCTGCAAGATAATAGAAGACAAAACTTGAAATAAATATCAACCACACAGTTGGCATTTAGCTTGGATACTGTAAGCTAAAGGAGCTGACATAGCTGAGTGAACACCGGTGCCGCTGCCTTTGACATTTCATGACTTTTTTTTTTTTTTCTAAAGAATACATAAAGCTCATCTTCAAAGTGTGCTCTTTGTTGCTATCTATTAAATGGTGCCTCAGTGTTGTGGGAGATACAGTATAATGAGTCACTTTGAGATGTGTTACCTTAGGTGAAACAAACTTTTCTTTGTTTTTGCCAAAGTTCCTGACTTCTAACCTTTCAGGTCGATGGCGCGGTACAGCTCTTTTCCCCTGCTTTGCTTGTTGACTTCTTTGACAGTGTGAGGAGCGCTCATGAAAAATGGGCGAAGGAAGCCGGTCTAGTGTCGGGCACAGATGCCAGAGCAAGGAGGCACTCAGTAGGGCAGCATCCATGTTTAGTGAGGCAGTTTGCTGTTTAATTACACACTGTGGGAGTCACCTTCCTCAGACCTCGGGGTTCACACGCTTAGGCCAAGGGCACAACGTACTGGCTTCTGTGACCTAGATTTGGATGGTATGGGAATACGCAACACAGATGTGCACACACTCACACACACACACGCACGCACACAGTAGGATACTTTAGAGGACATGTTCATTTCCTGGATGCTACTTTAACCTTTAGTCATGCCTAAACATAACCTTTACCTTAAACCTGCAACAACTGATATTTTAGTCTCTTGGGGGCCAGCGGAGACAAAGCGTACTCTCACTAAAATATCATCACCTTTAAAGTTTAAATGTGAAACTAGTAGCAAACAGCTGCTTATTTACACATTTAGCGGACACGGAGCAGGGCTTGAATTCTCTCCAGCACTGTGTTGGTCCCCACCGACCGAGAATTAGCGCTTTAGCTGCTAAATACTCTACTACTGTATCTTTACCGGCTAGTCGCTAACTTTGTGTGCCATTTGGTGCTGGGCTGCGTGGCTTTCTCAGAGCTTATTTGCTGAAAACAGCTGCCCGCTGTCTCTAGAAATGACACTTATGTGAGCAGTGGGAGTGAACCAAAGCAATAACGTTGGCGAGCGAGAACCAGATGAGAAAAGATGCTAAAAAGCCGGGACTGACAGGAACGGCAAAGTCGGGTGATAATTACCTGTCGATTAATCACTTGAAGCAACCCCTTCCAAATTAAGCCTTATCCATTATTAATAAAAATATAGATTATAACTGCTTTAAGGCATGAAAGCCTAAAACTATGTACATTTTAATGAAAAATACCACATTCTTCTTTTAAATGAAAAGTTATATTGGCAATAAGCTGCCATCCTAAATCCAGTACCCTCAGGGCTTTTGCTGCTACAGCCTGCCACGTTAACTAATGAGCTTTGGGTGGATGTTTCTGTATCACTGAGTCAGTTTATATATTTAAGCATGTCAAAAAAAAATTCAATAGATAAGACCAAGTACATTTTGAAGAGTAGCTCGCCCGATGATGGGTTTGTGATTTCCTGCCTTTGCTCTCATTTGATTTAGTCCCATAATCACAAGACATCACAATGACGTGAAGTGTCATTTTGATGAGGCTCAGAGGAACAGCTGTGCAGAGATTGTAGGCCACAAGTGCCCACAATCAGTATTACAGGCACAGGAACTCCAGCGGCCCAAAAATACACTGAGCCAATGATTTGGTAGTAATGACAAAGTCTCAAAAGGCCATATCAGTAAATGATTTGGTCATGAATATGTGCCAGCTCAGCCAGTAAAGAGCTGTAGTATCAATGCTATACGGGCTCAAAAAAACTGCAGATTGCTGAAAAATCTTTGTGGCGTATTCGCCTGGTGAGCAACTCTTTAATACATCCATTTTGACAGCATTCACAGCCCATTACACAATCACGTATTGCTGTGTGTTAGTCACACAAACAACTTGAAGCCTAAAAAAAGATGCTTCAGGTTTGTTCTGTATGACTGACATGACGCCGAATACTGCAAACCGCAAATGAGAAGCAACTTTTGTAACCTGAAACCAATCAAGTGAGCCCAATCGAGTTTTAGTCTTTGAAAAGAAATTCTCAATCAGAAGATTTCTAGTCAAATCTGTGTCCTCAAATCTGACACAGCTTCACACATAGGGACACATAATGAAGATAGTTTTTCAAATTTTGGCTAATGAGTTCCTCTATTCAGGATTCGTCAAATATGCTCAACGGTCTTTTCTTTGGCTCATGGTCATACGTGGCTCATTTGTTAGTGATAGTGACCATCTACTTCCTAAGTACTTTTCACTTTTCACCTTTTTTTTTTCTTCTCCACACAGCATCCACAATCACTCCATCCCCGCACACGCTAATTTCCACTAATGATTAGTCAAGGATAAAGAAACGATGGGGCTTCTCACACGTTGCTAACAAGTCGAAGTCTCTCACCCCACAAAGATTAAAGGCAGGCTCTTTTGTGCACTGTGGAGCGAAGACCAATAAATCCTCATTGATGCTCTCACAGGGTAATTATCACAGGGCCCGGAGGCAGAGATCAAATCACTGCGTGCTATTGACAGTATGGCTTGATACAAACAGGTATGTTAGATCAGGCCACCAAAGGAACCACGGTGGGGTTTATCAGTTTGACTTATCAGTCCTTGATAGCTTTCCTCACACTCCTCTTTCATTTATCTCTGTAGGATTTTGGCACATCCACTGTGGCCAATTGAAATGTATAATTTCTCAATGTGGAAAAGGAGATTTGATGTGTGCCCCAGGGACAGGGTTAGCTGAGAACAAAGAACAGTGGCCAATTTGTGACAGAGCATAAACCTTGGGAGAATGTGTGTCCATTAAAATTAAACTCCATAGTCACGATAAATCCAGATATGCGCAGAGATATTGACTGCCTGTAATGCAAGCAATTCTTAACTCTGTTTGCACAACATCTTGCCTCTTCTTCCCTACCACCATGCAGCATGCACGCGGTAATCTCAGCTATTTTCCGTTAATGGTATAGATTATTTGTAAAAAACACGGTTGAAAGGTTTTGAATGACAGCTTTCCACACAAATCCCAGCCTGATGGGGTTTGCCGCTGTGGAAGTGGAGGAAAACAAGATAATCTCTGAATGGCGTGAAGTATTGAGGGGGTGGGAGAGGCAGGGAAAGATAAACAGCCAGAGAAAAAGAGAACGAGAAGCCGAGAGAAATAGACAGAGAGAGAGAGATTCAATTCTTCCCCACCTCTCATTCGTAGGGTGTGTGTGTGCGCGGTGTGTCTGCTCTGTATGCGTTTCTGTGCCTCCAGAAGGACCAGTGTTTGTGTGCACACTGATGATTTTGACAGCCAGGCTGCATCAGCAGAAACAAGGCCTATAAATTGCAATGGTTTCAGATGCCTCATGCAAGTATCGACTGCTAATATCTTGGCCGGGCCTCTATGGAATAGCACAAGAACAAACCAGACACACAGAAATATCTGTTATCTCTGAAAGACACTGTAATTCTACAGGAAGACATGTGTGAACACAACAGAACACTGTATCCACGCATACATTATAACGCACGCAAGCTTTTTTTTGACATATCCATCACATATACAGCTATGCTTTCCATGTACAGTATGTGTCCATGCAAATATGCTGCATGCTCCGATGGTTCCATCTACTTTATACAAAGGAAAATGCTCATCTTGTTTAATGTTTTTCAGCATTTTTTTTTGTTTTACTGAATATTTGCCAACTGACTCTGCAAAACAGAAAAGCTGTTAAATGATAAGCATGTTTGCAACATTTATTAAACCACCTATGCAGTATTTTAAATGCACAATGCAAAAATCAATCATAATTAAAAGAACAATGGCTCTTGAGTAAAAGAGTGCGCTGGCAGTGAGCTCATTCCAAGTCATGACAGACTGGAGATCATGCACTACGTAGAATATACTCTCAAAGGGGAGCACGTAACAATAAACGCAGTGTTTGCCCTCAAGCTAATCTGTGACAAGTTTGCTTGGCCCGTAAATGCACTGCCCTCCACGGAGTATTCTTTGAAGCCGCTGGTGAGATGAATCATTCGTCCATAAGTCATCAACATGTAATCGCGTGTGTATTAAAGTGAAACATGTGAACCAACCAGCAATGCTGTGCCCCTCTTGGGACATTACTTGTTACATTTTTTAAAACATAAATAGCTGGAACACAGGCGAGATTCCCAATGTTGTCAACGTCTGGAATTGACCTAGAACTAGATTTATGTAACCTACAAAGACACACACCACAGACATTTTTTTTTTTTTTTAGCGCTGTTGACCAACACACACACAATTTCAGACGAGACACTAAAATGCCTTAGTCGTCTTAGTTTTGACGAGACACCAAAAAAAATAGCGTCACAGTGGTAAAATATATATCTTAGACATGAGCATAACTTTGTACGTAAGAAAGTAATGATCTCCTGTCCCAAGCTCTACAAAAATAAAATCTGCCTCCTCAAAACACAGTTCAAGTTCCTTTTAATCATTTATTCAGAAGAACTCATCAAGAAGAAGTATATTTTCCTCAAAAGAATAGTCCTTAGTTCATCTTATAATGTGCTTTAAGACATGAAAAGAGCTTTGTCTTCAGTCTCGGCTAAATCACATAGCAAACAAATTATTTTCTCCTCAGGAAAAGCAGATAGTCTGTCTGTTTCTATGGTAATGTACCTGGACATAATTGTGTGCTTGGAGATGTTTGCCTTTTGGTTAATTTCTGCTCTCTGCCTCACATATTGCTTTACACTACACTAGTTTTTCATCAGATAATACATTGGAAATTTATCTTTGTACCAAACATAAGCAGACCACTTTTTACTTGTACATCAAGAACAGCTTTCTGTATCAAGGACATTACACTGTCATCTTTTAAAGATTTCACCATTGTTCAGATATATTAAGAAGTTGTGTTTCCAAGCTAAATTCTCTCACTTTCAGACGATCCATGACTCTTGACGCTGCCATTCTATATGCCCCCTGATGGACAAAATTGGTGTAGGTTTATAAACTCCCAAGAATGATTAAATTGTTCTGTAGACTGTGTTACCATGCACTGGTTCAAGCGATCCCAACATAGCAGAAGAATAATCTACAACGTGACACTCCAAAGTATATATTCTGTATAAAAACTGAATCCTGCAGCTGTACCTGCTGAATCAACTAAAAATAAAATAAAATCCAAATACCATGGACAATCTGAATAAGAGACTGACATTGTGTCGCTAGGCAACTGTCCAAAATCAGAAAGTATGATTCATATGATTCCCATATGAAAAAAAAGAAAAAAAAAAAGAGACAGACATTGATCCAAAGCAGTTAACCTTAGCAATTTAGATAGCAAAAGGCAAAAGGCAGTAGATGAGAACAACATGGCCAACAAGGATTGAAAGCTCTCTAGAGGCAGTTGGAGATGAAGGAAATTTGTAAGAACATGGTAAACTTTAGCTCTGTATGGAACCTGGATGAACTCATGACAGACTACACAATGTTTTCTTTTCCACACTTTTGCTATTTTTGAGATGTCTTATTCTTTTAGGCCAGTAGATGATGTCAACACTCCTGACAAAACTCTCCATGAACTCATCATAAAGGGAAATAACCTAACTTCGATCCAACTATGTACAATGTAGGTACTGGATTAAAGTCTAAAAGACATCAAGTAAAATGTATCTACCTGTATATCCATTAAAACCTAATCCTTGAGACTGAGTCAAGTTAAAAGACTGTAGATCCCATCCATGTTGCAGGGATCATGGCATTCCAAGACATCCATTAATACTCATTAATGGGATTCTCACAGGCTTAAGGCTGAGGCTGATCTCTTCTTGCCGTTGTTGCTTACTCTCTGCAGCCAGCTGGGCCGAGCCGATGAGTGGATGATGAAGCAAGAATAGTGCCAAGGTAGTTCATCAGAGGCTTGGCTGGGAACTGAAATTTGTTATTATTAGACAGAAATACATCCCGGAGTTCATTTGATCAAGTAAATTTAGGGTATTACCGCAGGGTGGTATGATTTATTTTTGAATCTTTAATCTGCAGGGGTACATTGGCAAGGGGTATAAACACATTGATAAGATTTTGTAAACTCCTAGCAACCCCATCCATCTCTATCCATCAAGGTATCTATCCATCTAGATTCACTGTGGTTTGCTTCTGAATATGGGATCTTAAAGCAAAATACAGTTGCTGCCCTATTTGTGTGCACAAAGATGGTCATTAATTTTCATTAAGTGCTGTCAGTAAGGACCATTAACCAGGCTAGAGAATAATCACCTCCCCAGAGTGGTGACCCGTTTATGGCACAGGTAAGGGTTAACAGAAACAGCCCACCTTCGATGTACCAACACAGCACTCAGAGCACATAACACAGTACGCATTCTGTAATGAACCATTTTGTATCAATAACACCAAAGGCTAAAACATTCTCTGAAAAGTGGGGGAAAAATACGCCAATATTTCTTCTATCCAATTTATTGGATGCCTTAACATCATCTGATTTTAAAGTTCAAAGGAGAATGTTCCTTATCAGACAAATGAAAGGATTATATACTTAAGTTCCGCTTATCGAAGGTTATTATGTTTAGAGTTCTGATTTCCAGTATCATTTTTTTGCATTGGATAAATGTCTCACTATAGGAACACTCACCTTTTCATGTTGGCACATGTTAATGTCTATAGTCTGACCTTAATCTACTGGAAAAGAAAAAATACTGGCTGTATTTCACACTATAGCTGTGGTCATAGAGATTACAGTGAACGTTATTTGAGCTTTTTTTTTTTTTTTTTTTAATCATATACATCTTTCAAGATGAAGTGCATGTTTAATGGAAAGAGCCCCAGATTTACCCTTATCCAGGGACTTCTTGCTTGGTTACTGTCATTTTCCCACATTTTTTTTTCTTTTCCTGCCTGTATTTCCAGGCTGGTGAGCCCTGTGACATTGCTCGTTTGGCCAGCTCCAGTTCTAGCACAACACTGGCTCTGCTCCCCATCAGCATTCCTGCTCACCTAAACCTGGGGTACAAACACTCTCCTGGGGTACAAACAGAGCTAATGTTTGCATCCGTTTACTCAATTGTGTATCAGGAAACTCTAAATCACCAAGAGTTGATGTGCAGCAGCCGGAGGACATTGTATTTGGCATTCATAATGTGAATCAGCTCTCATGCAAATCATGGGCTGTAGTGTTTTATGATCATACAACACAAATGTATCTAACAACTTTAAACTTTGACCTTTTGGAAACAAACATGTCATATGAACCTGATTGCCAACTGTCTGTGTGAAGAAGCTTTGATGTGATGAAGTGTGGGAATATTTATCTGGGGGGTCTGACACCTTGCAATTCCAGGTTGTGGTAATAGAAAATTGTAACTGAGAGCAGAAAAGGTCAGTCCTCAATGAGAAAAGAGTAGCTGTTCCCAGTCATAATAGAAAACTCCAACCTTTCGGCATATCAAGTATGTTACCTGGTCTAAGTGGAATTGGAAATGAGTATGAAGATTACTTCACTGGCCATGATGTAAAACACACATGCATTTCTGAATGAATATGTGCTGAGGAGATATGGATTCCACAATGTCATGCTACGTTCCTTTGAGTTGGGCACCTGTAATAGTCTTCTTATATCAGTGTAGATTACTGGACATTAAAACCATCTACCATAGTTGTGTAAATCTCCTCCTAAGATTGCACTCTGGTATAAGCAGCTGCTTTTCAGTTGTTAGCGTGGCACTGCATTGAAACCCTGGGGTGTATCAGTAATTATAGGCTTTTAAAAATCACTCCAAATCCGACAGCCCCTAGAACAGTGATTTTAACAAGAGGAAAGAGAAACAGTGTGAGAGCAAGACATAGAGGGGAATTATTATAGCATTTATTGGATGTTCATAAACGTATATTTTTAAATGTTTCATAAAAGGCTCTTTCCAGATGGTGGAATTATTTTATTGACTGTAAAAGCTCTTTGGACTTTGGAAATAAGTTTTCTGCAACAACTTTGAAGAGTATAATACTCACGCCAAAGAATCAGTGAATACAAAGATGAAATTGCAGCACAAAATATAGTGTGGGTTGAATTAACAATACACTCCAGCAGTGTCCCTCATCAGTGAATACAGGAAATGAATACGCCGCACCACCCATTCTTGAAGGCACATTATGAGCAATCGACCATTTCCACACAGGGCCTGAACTGCGACAAGCTTCTTTATGAAGTCTTTGAAAAAAAGCCAGAGAGGGAGAGGGAAAGAGAGAGCAAGGGAAGCTCAGGCAGCCAGCGGGAGCTAACAGCAGATGTTTCACACCCAAGAGGGTAAACAGCATTTGTAGGGCATGAAATTGATTCAAAGCTTTTTGATGGGGAAAAAAAGAGGAAAGGAAGAGGAAAGAAACATTTAGGTAAAAGAAAACCCACCCTAAGTTCATTTCAGGGTAATTGAAAATCATATGGGAAATATATAGAACACATACATGTGTCTATTTTACATTCCAAAGGTATTCCTCTGAAGATTCAGCTCATTGAGGATGGCGAGTGCAGTGATGTAAGGGGATCCCAACAGGCATCTCACCTCTCAGTCTAAAGACCAGAGGCAAGCTGTGTGACACACATATTGTGCAATTTGTCGTATAACGCCTTTGGTTTGAGGGGAGGTGACATCTTCCTAAAGTAGAGTGAGCTGTCGAGCCTGAGGCTGTGTGCGAATGGGTGCTACATGTGTTTCACCTCCACCCTCCCTGCCAGAATCCTTTTAATGGTAGTGAAGCACAAGGCGGTGAACATCACTTTACGTGGTTTGTTCTTATTAAAAATGACAAAAAGAAAAAAAAAAGACAACACTGATTTGAAATGAATGATTAAATTGGTATTCAATTAAAATAAGGATATGGAATATGGAAAATGCTAGTATTTTGCCAAGGAAAGGGTCTTAAATATCCCATATTGTAAAAGGTGGGATTCCCAAACATTATTATCATTATAAAGTAGGTTTAGGTGTTGTACAAACAATACAAAACGCATGGAATTTCAATTATTATTCAATTCACAAAGAAAGACCATATTCAGTGCATTTTCAACAATCCGTCAGGACTGTAATGCTGTGATGTCACAACTATGAACAGGGCATGTGTCTCTCAGTCAGTGCATCAGCGGAGAGGCTCATTAATATCAATAAGAAAAAATGCAACACAAATCGCTCTGTTCTTTCTCGACCTCCAGCAGGGACTTAGAGAAATAGATGTGAAATTTTACTGAGATAGTTTTTAGTATACTTAAAACCACAAATGTATCTTCAAAACATCAAATAAAAGACCAGAAAAGTGTAAGATATTGGAGCTTTCAAACATATGCAGTATTGCCTGTCTTTGCTGTCTTTGTAACAGCATAAAATAAAGAAAAATAAACTGCTCAAACTCAAAAAGGAGCAACAGAAAATGCACACGATCCTGAAGATCTTAATTCTGTTGAGCTTTCTTAATTATTCTCTTTCTATGTAAACACTCATTTATTCCACATAATCACTTTTCCAAATGGCAATTTTCATGATAATTTAAACCAGCAGTATAAAAGTTTCATGAATATTGTGTCATCTTCAGTTTGACATTTTTTCAGTCTTTTTAGTGCTTTCAGCAGAAGCATTGACTTCAGAGGCCTGGAACACCTCAGGCTGCACCATGAGCTCTCCTAGGCCAAATACTTAGTTCTCTCCTCAGTGTAATCCCAGATCAAAGGTCTAAGAAAATCAGGACAGATTCTCTTGGGTAACAGACTTAAAAGTGATATGAAGCTTTGTGTTTCTTTTTTTTCTCCATCTGCTGGCTTCAGGTTATCTCCCGGGCGGTTTCCAAATTATTATTATCCTTTTTAAATATCACTGGGGGCTGTGCTTGGCCACAGCGGCGCTTTGAGCTTAATGCTAGCATCCACATACTTACATAAAATACAATGTCAACACACTAACTTTAAGCAGGTGTAATGTTTTCCATGCCATGAAAAAGTACAACTGAGGTTGATGAGAATGTTCTTTTTCCATTGGTGTAAGGGATCACCAATGATCTTACAATCCATCTTAAGGGGAAGTCTGAACTAGATTTCATGACAATCCATATAACAGCAGAAACTTTTCACTCAAAACTACAAGTCAGCCTAATGTTGGCATTAGAAGAATAGTCAGGGGACCATGCTCTCAGCACCATGTACAATGTGTCTGTACAAAATAATGTCCCAGTCCATCTGGCAGATGTGGAGAGAGTTCACAGTACACTGTGAACATTTGACCTGCTGCAGTTGCTAGAGTAAAAGTCAGTAGGATTCATCCTCTTGGGACTATGAACATCTGTACAAAATTTGACCTGCAGTCAACCTAGTCCTCTGATCCCTCACACTTATCTTATGACTCCATGTGGAGACATCAAGACCTACAGGTGGGGAATAAAAACATTAGACAACAGCTATTGCAATGTTGAGCTAAAAAAAAAGGGGGGTAGATATCCCATCTCTCTGTGTTTGGAACGTTCATACATCAAATCCAGCCTATAGTCGATCCACCAACTGTAGTGTCAGTTTCATTTGGATTTGCTGTCAGTTTTAGGTATGGATTGGATTAAGGTATAAACAGTGAGTAGTTTGTGGAAATGTGCGAGTGGGTGGAGAGCGGCGGCTTAGCAGACAGCCTCATTTGGTTTTCCTGGTCCTTCTGTGGCTCTGAGCAGATGTGCCGTGCATGAGCTGTATTTCTTTACTCAGGAAAAGTAATGTGACGTCCTGCACAGAAAAATCCTGAGCTTGCCAAACACACAAACACGCACACACAAACACACAGCACCAACCTACCACCATAGCTTGTTGTGTTGTAAATCATTGCCCTCTCGCTGGTCTATTAAGATATGGAAAGCTCCACATGGGATTTATACAGTCAATCTATTTTACTGGTCTTTGGTCTCAGTGCTGCCATCAGGTTTGTTCCTTAAGTGCCTTATCAGTTAAATGCAGCTGTGATGGACCATGTTCCGTTGCAAATGTGAGTGTGACTTTAGCATGAATGGGGAGCTACAGCATATTTACAGCATATTCTATATGCATGCATACGTAACATATGCCAACATCGTATAATGTTGATTCTTGAGTAGCCTCCGCAAAACATTGTAAATACCTATCTTTGCAAGTAAGTGACACTCCGATCTGTGTTAAAACATATCTAATCTACTTGAAGGTCCTTCCTTTGCTGATTTTCAACCAGCTTTTAATTCAGGCAGTATGCATGTTGCCTGTACCCTGAGCACCCAGTCATTTGGCAGCTCTAGTTTTGCATTCTATGC
The DNA here is from genome assembly GCA_023373845.1 of Nibea coibor. Classification (NCBI taxonomy): domain Eukaryota; kingdom Metazoa; phylum Chordata; class Actinopteri; family Sciaenidae; genus Nibea; species Nibea coibor. The sequence goes on along the minus strand of CM041720.1, from coordinate 6,643,139 downwards.
CTAAATAAATAGTCTAGATGTTTTTCAAAGTGTGAGAAAGGCCTCCCCAGGGTGGCTCCAAACAGTTTTAGGGGAGACTCAGTCAGTAAAAATATTACATTACTTATTAGTAGGAGATCACATAGAATATCCTAATTATGTGTGATTTGGTTAGAGATGGTTCAGAGATACAGTAGTTTGGGAGAATTTTACTATTTTCCCAATTTCTCAGAAACTAATAAATGTCTTACGGCAGACCCTTCATGTATTTGGTGTTCTTAAACGGTAACTACACACTCATAGGTTTTGAAGTCTTCCCGTAGCTGTGTTTCCACCAGATTTAGGATTATTTACTGCCGTCAGCCACTGCCTACAACACTCTGGATCCTTTACTGGCAACAGAAAATAACTCACTCCAGCATGCCATTTACTCTTCAAGTCCTTTCACCCAGAACAATGCAAGTCAACATCATTACGGTTAAAAGGTTTTTCTGGACAAACGGACGCGGTCTACGAGAACTCTCTCCCACTCTGGCAAGACAGTATAGAGTTCTGGTCAAAAACATCCAATAGGAGCTGACACGGAGTGGCCTTAGAATGAAATGGACCAATTAAAAAAAAAATAAAAAAAAATAATGATATATATATATATATATATATATATATATATATATATATATATATATATATATATATGTGTGTGTGTGTGTGTGTGTGTGTGTGTGTGTGTTTCCTTTTTCAGGTCTTTTTTTCATCTCATGAAAAGACCATCTTTCCAGCTGTGAAATAACCCATTAACTTCACACCACCTGTGGCAACATTAATCTCCAGGATAATCATTATCTTATATAGATGAACAATTTCTAAGAATATTCTTGAGTAAATTAGGTCTAGATTTTCCCCAAATATATCAGACCACAAAATATTAAGAAAACACATATGCAGAACTTGTAGACTTCTAGGAAGGAAGGATCTCGATTTGTGGTGTCATTGTCATAGACACCAGATTTTTCATGCAACTGACTACCCTCTTTTTCACACAGATGGATTTCCTTTTCTGAACACATTTTATATCTAGCGAGTGAGTATTAGTGTTAAATGGATAACAAGCACAAAGCATTACCAGAAATACAGTCAAAATCGAGTGACTTCACCTTTCTCTTTGTGTTAGAAAGCTATTTCCCACGCTGCATCACGCTGTAGCTGCAGTAATAAAGATTATGCCATGGCCTGGGCGAAAAAAGCCTATTACACTCTGCTGTGCATTAGTGAAATATACAACAAAAGCGAAGAAAAAGGTACCAAAGCTAAATCTCATTTCAAAAGGGTGTTGCACCACGGGATTGTGTATGTGTAGTTCACAAAGGTTCTCAAATTAACTGAGTAAATCCAATAGAGGAGAAGTGAGCTCCCCATATCAGGTAGAATTCAAGATTACTTTAAATAGTTTTCTTGGCAAAATTATAACACCAGTATATTTGACCTCATCAAATGATGAGCCTGTATCTCTTTAACAGCTGAACAAAACAACTGAATACGTAAATAAATGGACGTCACTTCCCATTTTGCTCATTGGAGGAATCAATTCACTAAAAATGTTGAAATTGCATAGCTCAGGTGGGGATCTCAGTGTCCTTGCTGAATATGAAATCCCACTTTCTGCACACGCTTTTCACCACATTTTTACTGTAGAAACATGCATCAGTTTATTACATCATTCAATTTGGGATGACAATGCAATTACAAACCACAGCGGACATTTTGAGGCATGCCTCAGCACAGCGCATTCTGAAGGTGAACGTTTCACAGAATCTTGCAGACATCACCGATTCGACAAATAATGTCACCAGTGCTGCTTTTCTCTTCTTGTCCTCTGCTGACTGCTCTGACCACAGCAGCTTTACTGAAGCATGACATTACAGTCTGTTGGCTAACCGCTCTCCCCCCACTCATACCACGCTCTGGTATTGTTCACTGCTTTTTGGACATCTTTCTTATTTTGAACACATTTCTTTTTAAAACGCGTCCTGAAGAAGGCAGCTGACGTGCATTCAAGACATTCCCTTGATCCGAAGCGCACTGATACTGTACGGTTGCCAGAGGAAACAAAGCACTTCCCTTTAATTAACTATGTAGACATATAATGTTATATTTCATTAAAACATTTTATAAAAGAAAAAAAAGGCATACACAATTGCAGCGTCTGCAATGCAAGTCATAAATAACCAAATGCAAAAAAAGAATTTCTTTCACTCTAAGACATTTTTTCATGATCATTTCTAACCTTTGTTCTACAGTCGGGGATCTTATACCGATCCCTTGTTATTGCTGCCTTGTTGGTTAACAATGACACAATCATTTGCATTTCCAAGGTAAATTTGCATTATTTACTAATCAGGTCATAATTTATTTAATTATGACCTGTATATTTGTTATAAAATGTACTGAACATGTTCTTACATAAACTCAACATAAATTTGCTCACATTTTGCAAGTAACATGAACAAAATTCAATGTTTTCCAGTAGGGTGAGTATTAAAGGCTAAAGTGGTTGTTTTTGATATGAGGAAGCTCCATGGTTTAAAGTTTAAATTTGATGTTTCAGTCGGTGGAAAACTCCATAAATGTATGCATGCAGTGTGCAGCACAAACAAATAGTGCTGGATGTGAGGGATGAACCGAACAAGAGTTCAGTATTTTATTGATGAACTCTCTGGCATCCAGGTATTTTTTTTTTGTTCTGTTTAATAACTGGAGCCCAACAGAACACAACTTTGATGTGATGTTGCAGGCATGGCACCATGAAGTCAAGTGTCAGTCGTACTACGGGGGCCATGTAGTACATCAGGACAGGTTACAGATGAAAAGGACATGCCACAGATGAAACGCACAGTGCAGGGTGTAAGGAACAAAGAAGAGGGCAAAAGGCATGCTGGGTGAACCGCGCTGACTGGGGACAGGTAGGACAGTGGGGAAAAAATGGAAATAAGGAGGCAGCAGCACCAGTCAGTGAAGGACAGGACATAATGAAATGGGACAGGGCCCTGGGCACAATGGCAACAGGATCTCTTAAATTATGTTCATTATACAACTAACTCATGCGTGTTGGCTAATAAACTTTGAAAAAAAAGTAATACCAAGCAGATTGTTCTTTTTGGGATATTTTTTGTCTTCGCTTGACAGTTAGAAGCTGTGGTAGACTGAAAACATGGGCGTGACACTCAACAAAAGCTGCAATCAGTTCAGGCATTGTTTCCTCCAAAGTGGTTCGCTGATTTAAATTAGTTGTATATGGACATAATTCATAGGAGTTGACACATTACAAAAAGTCAGGGCTGGAATCACTAAAGCTTCTGCACAGCGCTCGCAAAGTGTGCTTATTGCAGCATGCCGATTGTGTATTTAAGGGAGGTTCATGCAAATTTCCCGGTATTCTGGTGAATTTACTAAAGCTGCTATAATCTAAATACACAAATGACTATGTTTATGTGAAAGGTGTCACTTAGAATGACAATCCTACATATAATCTGCATATAATTTAAAAAGTGATTCGATACAACAATGCTCGGTAGTGGACATAATATCTGATTAAAGTGGCTGCAAGTGAATAGCAAACAGGTTGTGTGTTGTGTTGAATTTCAGCTCAATGTTCAGTGACTCAAAACAGGTTAGAAGATGCACTTTCCTTTCTTTTTAAGACATTAACAGTCAGTGTTTGGATTTGAGTAGGCAGCCAAATCAGCACCCTTGAATTGACCCACCTCAAACTGACCCCGTCTCCACTGCTGCTTAGTCTGTCACTTTACAAGGCATGGTTTATCAAGTTGAGAGTAGGGAAGTGTATATATATATATATATATATATATATATATATATATATATATATATATATATATATATATATATATATGTATGACAACTATATATGAACTCAGGATTCTAAAATGAAAATGTTTCAGTAAATGTTGAGGAAAAGGAGGAAGAAGCAGGTGGAAATCAACACCATCTACGTTCCCGACCACACAGGCAAGCAAGACCAGCTGTCTGTCCATCCCTGCATCCATTTCAGCATTGGAAGAAACACAAAGTAAAACACCGGCTGAGCAAACAGCCACACACAGTTTCTCTGCCAAGCATCCTGCTAGCCAACATACAGGCGCTGGATAATGAACTATATGCCCTCCGTGCTGCTCAGTTTCCCACGGAATATCTGTGATGGCTTTTGTTTCACAAAAACTAAATCCTGCAATACCGGATAGTGCCGTTCAACCAGGTGACTCTTTCTGTATATTGATCTGACAAATCAGATCACACTGAGAGGGGAAAAAAAGATGTGAATAATTGGTGTGACAATAGGAACAATACTCTTCTGTTGCTGCTCTACTGATGCAGAGTTTGTGACAATTAAATGTGGACCACACTTTCTATCAAGGTATTGTTATCATCACAGCAGGTCTATATCCCACCTCAGGTAATTACAGTAGCTGCGCTGTTAGATCTTTGCAAAGCCTTGAACTGCTCAGAGGCCAGTAAACCCGATGCCATGCTCCCTGTTGCTGGAAACTTCAATCAATCTAACCGTAGGAGGTTATGCCTGACTTCCATCAACATACTGACAACCGCATACCATTCAAGTACATCAGAATCTCTATTGAGATTCAGAAAGAGTGACCGGGAATGTCCTCAGTGATGGCCAGGTAATGGACAGACCAATCAGAAGTTACCCAGCAGTCTGCCCCTCATGACTCAGTCCGGCCTGGCCTCACGTTGAGGCCATTGGCAACTGACAAACAAAAAAACAGCTGTAGCAGAGGTTGCTGGATGAGAGGGGACACCTTCCACATCAATCACTCCTTGAGTTCAGGAGGGCTTTCAAGTGTGAGACTGACAGGCAGCTGAACCAGATGATATCAGTGGGAGGGTCCTTAAAGTCTGCGACAACCAACTAATGTCAGTGTTCACAATGATATTCACATGTCCCTGGCCTAGTCTGTCCTACCCACATGCTTCTAAAAGTCCATCATGTTTCATTTAGGTGCAGCATGCCTGTACTTACTTCTGCAGTAATAATGTGCTGTGCACACATAGTCAAGGGTTTCATCTGTTCCCTACACACTGTACCCACTACAGAATGGTTACCATCCAAACCCATCAACAGAAGATGGCATGGAACACATCCTCCCACCACCCTATCTTGCCTGGACAAGAGAGGGAGCTATGTGAGATTGCTGTTCATTGGCAACAGTTCAGCAGTTAACACTGTAGTCCCCTCCAGGCGTCAAAGCACAAGCACCTGGGGATAAACAACTTAGTGTTCATGTTTATCCTCCACTTCTTGAGGGGGCAGACCCCAGGTGGTGAGGGGGGCGGACAGACCACTCTTATCCTTAACATTGGAGCACCCCAGGTGTGCTTTTTGAGACCCTTGCTGTACTGCCTGTACACGTATGACTGTGTATCCAATTTTTCCTCCAACACCATCTTTAAGTTTGCTGACACAAACACAGCTGTGGTGGGCCTTATCACTGAAAACAATACGGAGGCCTATCAGAGGTAAGAACATGACCCACTGGTACCAAGACAACCTTTTTAAAGCTATCAAGATGAGGGAGTTGATAGCGGACTCTAGTGGATAGTGGAAATTCAGGGAGGAATTATACTACCCTAAATATCAATGGATCCTCAGTGTAGTAAGTGGCCAGCTTCAAGTGCCCTGGTGATCACAACACCAAGAGCTGGGAGCTGCATAATGATTGCACTGCCTTTCTCATCACAAATGCTTCAGAAAATTCTGGGTGTCCTTTTCAAATGCTGAGAAATTTCTATATGTGCACCACTGGCAGAGTCTTGATAGTGAACATCTCTGTCTGATATGTAAATATCACCAAACAAGGCCACAAAGCCTTGCAAAGTGTGGTTAGTATAGCTAAATAGCCAATACTCTGGATAATGACCATTTCCCATCTACTGTATGATCAGGGATCAGATTCCACATACACCAGGCCAACACTAAAATGCTCAGGAAGAGCTTCTACCCTCACCAAGTTCCTAAATGAGGACACTGCAATTTATTGAATTATTATTATTATTATTATTATTATTATTATTATTATTATTATTATTATTATTATGGCCTGTTAAATACTGTAATGTATTGTAGACAATTCTTATGACAATTCTTATTTCATGAGATAAATAAGATTAAGAATTGAGAATTGAATTCTCTCCATTTCAATGAAACTTGCAATGTATATTTGTGCTACATTGTTTATTTGGTATCATCAGTTTTGTTTGCATTTTTGTCTGTGAACCTACATCTTTGAGAATCTGTCTTGCTAATTAGATAACATAAATCTGTGATAAATGCAGATTTTAATAATTTAAATTTTAATATTCTTTTTTTGTTTCCTTGACAGACTCCATAATAGCAAACCGTAAACATCCACTGCTAAATATATGAGCAGATAATTAAAAATAATCACAAAGCTCCGTCTCTCTCGCTCTCTCTTTTCCATGAAACAACAGGATGGGTAAAACACTGGAGTTGTCCATGATTGTGGAGAACTACTGCAAATTTAAAAAGGACAGAATCAAATCAAATCACACGTGTAACAAACATCCCCGAGAGAATGGCACGTCACGTTGGAACCATTGATCACATCGCCCCATGCTATGAAGTTAAACTTGTGTGAGTTTCCATTCCGTTTTCTCTGCAGATGATAAACTGAGCTGAGGACAAACAGACCAGAGCACAAATCGATACCTCCATTTACAACATGAAAATTACCTGTGATGAGAGAGGGAGAGGAAAAACAATAATCTTCCTACTGTCATTCCCCTTGTGCAAGGGGAAATCAATCACTGGTTGTGTTTCATACAATGTGCACCTTGGAAATCACAATCATACATCACACTTGGTACATCCTGGTGGTGGAGCATGAGGGTAAACATAGAGCAAAGATGGCACACACACACACACAAACACAATGACTTTATTGACTTTTTGAAATTTGACATTCTCAGACAGCAGATAAACCAAACCCCAAGACTTGTGCCCTTCCTTTTCTGTGTGACATGGATGAAACAGATTTTTTTTCTGTTTTTGGCTGTATTAATAAATGTATAATCTGTGACTTATTAGTGTTTTACATACTGGACAGCATCATTCAACCCAGTGTCCATCTGACACAACAGAGGACAGGTAGAAATATGTGTAACTGTGTCTTGAAAATATTTGAAAAAAAAAAAAAAAGTAAAAGAACAATTATGAGTGTTTGCGTGTATGTGGTGTGCTCGCAGAACTAATGTCAAGTGTAATTAACAAACAAATCTAAGCCGACACACTTGTTGTAATGTAATTATGGGCTTTAGTCCTTTAACACATGCAATTCACTTAATATAATTAAAGATAATTAAGTGAAGCAGGGCGGACACTGTGTTTTCTATTAATCTCTATCTCTTTACTAATGTTGTGTTTCCTTGACACATCTTAATCTTTCATTTTTCAGCACAGCCAGAACTTGGAAATTCCATCCTTACTGCTCCATTCCATCAGGGAATGGTGCATGTGTGTTCAGCAGACAGTGATAGTGACCCCACCAGAGGTGCCGCAGTATGTTTCAGAAGCATCTCATAAGCTTCGTTAAGTAGCATAGAGTAGATCGAGCTGCCCATAAGACGGACACGGAACGGCATAGAGAATTCAGTTCTTTACAAAGTAAAAACACTAAAAACAAAAAAATCTAGCAACATAGCCTTTATACCCATTGTAAGCAAATAAAGCAAGGGAAAATAACCAAATCTGAGCAAGCAGAGTGAACCAGAGTGAGAAACAGAGCAAAACAGTGTCACGACCGCAACATCACAGAGCCGTGGTTGTTGGAATCCAGGTGTTACGGATCAATTGACCGGATGCGGGCACTCACATTCAATGTTTCTGAGACTTCAAGTTCATTCAGACGAAACGACCGTGTTCCTCCAACGTTGAGAAAAAGAACTAATGGCCCTTCCAGATACAATGCAGTATTGGCAGCAATGCGCTCTGAAACCCATTATTTTCAATGGCTTGTGCCATGGTGCAATAGTTTTTCAGTGCACTGAGAAAAGCACAGTGCACAGCACAGCGCACTACTGTTGCCAGGTTTAAATTTGACCACAGAGTCAAATTTAAACCACAGCAGCCATCAAAAACAAATCACGTTGTGTCTGGCAGCTTCAGTTTTACATCCCAACACAGTTTCAGTTAAAAGTGCATTTTGGAGATAGTATTTAAAATAAAAATGTCAAACATATGGCTTAATGTCAGGTATACACTGACTTTAAGCCATATGTTTGACATATATTTTACTATGCTGCACTTGGTGCATTGGTTTGTATACGCTACAGTGCTACTAAACCTCAGTGTTTTTTGCTTCAAGATGTGAGGTGTGTGTGAGAGAGCGTGTGGGCGTTTATGTGTGTGAGACAGTGAGGAAGTAGAGATCTCATCTCACTGTGGCCCTCTGCCCCATGACTCAACGACATCCAGTGTCAAGATTTTGCCTTCAGGGGGCCGATGTCATCTGCAAAGCCGGGGGAATAGATGTGGCACGCCAGCATCACACACCTCCCACTCACCATGCTTCACTGCTATCTCTTCTCAGCTTCCCTACGGATAACAACCATTTTCCTGTTGAGTCCATGTATGCACATGTGTACATACTCACACACACACACACAGAAAGAGACAGAAAGAAAGAGAGACAGTTTGTGGCAGCAGTAGTCAAAGAAAGAGAGAAAAAAAGAAAAATGAACAGCCACAAAAAAAGATAAATAATCTTCAAATTCAACAAGTAATCCCTAAAAGTTTTAAGTACAATACTTTATACAATACTGTGTATATTTCTAAACAATGAGCTATGTGAAAGCAGTGCATGAGTAAAATTACAGGGATCACCTCCATTAGCACACAAACATTTTTGGAAAATGTAAAGCTCTTTATCTAGAAACCTTCAAAAGAAGGACAAAAGCTCTCAGGAGTAATTTGTATATGCCAGAGCTGCTCGCATTCAGCCATAGATCTGTCCCAGCTCCACCTGCCAATAATGTAATCCTCCTACAAATGATACTAATGGCTTCAAGTGGGGTCGTGTTTACTTGAAGAGCCTATTTGAAAAAGCCACGCTGTTGTTATACAGCTATGTGTTTAAGAACCTAACCATGACGATGAATGCCCCCGAAGCTTAACTAGCAGTTATTTTAGCGCAAATCGCGATGATGACGACGATGGGTGTCCGATTAGAAGATTAGAAAATGCTACCATCCATCCGTCTCACACCTTTCTCCTGTTTCACATACTGTCAGCGTCTCCTCTGCACAAACATGGATTTTTTTTTTTTTTTTTTTCACCGATGGTGTTTGCTGAACAAACACAGTGGCTCTGACACTCAGCCTTTCTGTGGCCTGTCTCCTATTTTGTGTTTAACAAGGCAAGTTCGAGATATCCGCTCCCCGCTGCGCTCAGAAAGCTGGGCTGAGGAAACAGTTCACAGAGGCTGGGGACGATAAGATGACACCCGGGCTGGCCAGAAAAAAAAAAAAAAATAGATTATGACACTGAAGATAGCATGCGGTGTGACGATGAATAATTACATACAAAGAGCCTCGACAAAACTGGTTTGCTTTGCTTGTGTCTGTCATGGCCATGAGGGGTGATGATGAGATGTTTATCAACAAGGGCATTTTGCATATGAATCAAGTCCACACTGCCTTCACATTTGGAATGACATTTAAAGTTATTATGGTAGAATTATACAGTATAGTGAGATTTTATGAAGAAATTACAAACAGCAGCAGCCGTGACAGCACAATAGCAGTACCGAGCACTGAGTCATGGCTAATTTTCAGTTGGATGTACAGTATGTTTGTCAGTTGAATTGAAAATTTCATTTGAAGCAACACTTCAATGAAAAGATATGTTTTGAATGTCAAACATCCACAGCTTGAAAGATAGCTCTGCAGTTTGTAGTCCGCTTCTTTCCAAAGAATAGCAGCTGTAATCAGCGATTAACAATGAGTGGTTATAATAATGACCCAGTTTGCAACAGTTACCAAGAATGTTTCTACTTCTCTGTTACCCATTTTTGTTCAGTTGTTCAAAATTGTGATATTATTTTCCAGAATTTGTCAGAATATGCATACAGTGCACACAGTGTCAGTGTATCACTTGTTGCTCACCTGTCTATGTCCGGTGCATTGCGATGGGCAATACAATTTTACAAAGGAAAACCTGCGGAAGAAGAACCTGTTGTCAGTTGTTGTCAGTCAATTATGGTTCTATGGGTTAAGTAGCCCTATATGATCTATTTCAAAGTGTTACATCTCTTTCATGGCACTAACATGTAAACCAGTATCAAGAACAAATTCACAGCAGCCATCTTACACACAGTAAAGAAAAATAATACACTTGTTAGAAACTAATTATGCTGAGATTGTTTGTCGTGGAAATATTAGAACTACTGTATAAATAACTGTTACTAACCTGTTTCATGTCTAGAAGCATGTCTGGCATTTGTGTCAAACCAAACCTCCAATTCAGTGAGCTATGTTGATTTGAATACTAGATAAACCTCCTGCTTTGCTAGGCATACATGCATTAGGAAGCGCAGGTTCCCTGGATCAAGACAGGGAGCAATTTCAGGGGGAGTAAGGGAGAGATGCCATCCCCATTGTTAGCAATATAACCGAAATGCATCACCCCCTCCATCCCCCGGTAGCAGAGAGAGTGTAGGTCATTTATCCGACTATGGTTTGTGTAAGAATCAGCTGGACCGTGACCTGAAATATCAGTTGTCTAACTGTGCTGTGTACTGAGAAATCGATGGCGCTGTCCGTGGTGCTGAAGTAGCAGACAGATTTAGAATTGTGCTTTTTTTCTTTCAGTATGTCAGTTTGTCTGGGATCCAAAATAAATTAAAAAACAAAACATTATAAGTACTCAGCCATATACTATATTGTAGCCTATATACTCCTATAGAGACTTCATTATTAAGGCGACAATAACAAGTTTTCGCACAAGAGCATGGTGAATGCAGAGAATGTTTCTATACATTGCTCACTGATTGCTTGCTACAGTTATCAAAACCCTGACCTCCACAAAGAAGCAAACTACAAACCTTTTGGAGCTACATTGCAATGCTACAGACAGTGACTGATTGACAGGTTTTTGGTGTAGTATTAATGGGATTATATATATATATATATATATATGTGTGTGTGTGTGTGTGTGTGTGTGTGTATATATATATATACTCTCGTATATAGTGCGTGATGTGCATCGCCTGCTTGTCTTTCACTCTTTGCTTATATGTTGCACTCTCAGCTCATTCCTCCTACATTTTTTTCCATCTATTATCATTCACCCAATCCCCTCCTTCAAAAGATAATGTAACTATATCACTTCTCTTGCAGTGATTTGCATAATTATAACCCCTGTGACAAGCAGTGAACTCACACAGCACAGTTCATATTTCACCCACTTACATCCCTATTAAGCCTTTTCCACCTGGAGTTCCCCATCGAGCTGACTTCAAATGTCAAACAGGGTAAACTCATCTTTGGAAAGGGGGAGAACTGCCTTGACAGTGACAGTAGAGAAAGCTTTTTGAAATGGAGGGATGCTAAATGTCATGATTAATATATAAATACAGCCTGGCTGCCTTCAACAGTCCATCAATCTCCTCTTCATTCGAGTTGCATCAAATAAGTCTTGTCAAAACAATAATCGTTTTATGTTTGTTTATTGCACTGCCATATGCAGCCTGTCATGTTGCCTACTAATGATGCTTTGTTCACTTTGGGTTTTGTTTTATGCAAGTAACTGCAAAGGAAATGTGTAAATCAAATGGATAGAACGAGAAAAAGTCAGCCCAGGTGTTTTCATGTTTGACAAAACAGTTACAGTATCTTCCTTCCTATGTTGTTGTTTTAAACTCCACATATTTAGGATGTTTTTTCTGTAATTTCAGTGGTGAGCTCTGGATGGTGAATGCTTCCTCTCTTTATATGCATTTATATGTATTTGTGAATGTTCCCTGTATTATTGTTGACTTAAAGCACTTTGTAATGTTTAAAAAAAGGGGAGTTCTATAAGTTCTACTTACTTACAGTATATACTTACTGAGAGATGTTTGGTAGAATTTGAATTACAAATATGCTTGGATCCACTTACGTCTCAATTCATAATGTCATATCCAGCCAAACTGCCGCCTCCGCTGCTGTACTTAGACTATCTGAAGACTTTTAAAGCCCTAAATGGAGAGGGATGGGAGAGTTGATCATGTTTATTAAGTCTGCTTGGCTTCATGTGCAGAATCGTGCTCTGCAGCAGCCTACAGAAATGGTGTGGTGTGAAGCTGAGTAGATGTGAAATGTGGGCACAAGCTGTGGGCGAGATCCACTTCCTCTGTCTCCATAGAGATGACAGGGAGACAGGAAGGCCTTCTGCACACTAGGCCATCACTAATACAAGATGGCAGCCACAGTCAGAGGAGCTGGCATCTAATGATAATGTGTCTGAGGAGGTCATTGCTGGTGACAACAGAGCAAAACATCTGTTTGTAGCAAGTATGTGAAATACCTTGTATCATTTTATGCTTGATAGAACTTTGTCCGCTGCCATCTGCCCATAATGTAACATTTATCACTGACACAGATTCACAAAAAATGGACCATCTGCTTATGATAGAAGGTCATTTGCCTTTATTTGTTCTTCATGGCAATGGCGTCTTCATGCATTTGTCTTCTTAAATTGTCCTCGCCAAAAAGAAAAGAACCGCATTGGTCTCTTACAACAAGCTATATTTGCAGTTCTATAACAACTGGGTGCCTGCTGATGATGATCATGTAATAAAACTAAAAGCTATAGAACTATCGGACATGGGTATCAATGTGATTAGATTTTCAAGATTGATGTTGTCATGTGTGGTGATGAGAATAATGTATGTTTCAGTGGCAAAGGAGGAAATACAGGATTTTTAAGGGGTCGGAACTTCCAACTAAATGCTTATCAAACCCCCTAACGCTGCCAGAAATTACACACACCTCTCCAACACTGGAATTGGGAAGACGATTTTTCTAGAACCAACAATCATGCTCACGCTATGCAGCAATCGATGTTGGGAGCTGAGAACAGGAAGTGTGTGGCGCCATCCCCAACTGTACAATTCAATGCATCTGGGTAACCGGTGGAGTGTTCAAACAAGAGCCGTGGATTGCATCCTGTCACCTATCAACTGTCAATATGCAACCCTGTCTGCTGGAAATTGCGTTTGACTGTTACAGAATTGTTTTCATGATCACAGTATTTTGACAACGGAAAAATAATTTAGGCAGGAAAAACACAGACAAAGCTTCTTTGAGTGAACGAAATACTACTTTTATGAGTCACAAGGAGCTGGTTGGGTAGGATGCCTCAAGTACAAAGTACACAAATGAAACAACTCTCACTGACAGACTCCGGTCTTTCTGGGTAATGTTCATTAATGCTTTGATCACTATGAGTGAATAATGTATTGCAGCATTGCCTATTTTGTTGAAAAATACACAAAATATGTTTTCAGTGAATATTTTACTGATTTGTTTAGAATCAACAATTTGCAACTTGCTAGCTACGTTAATTAACAACATTCTTCCACTGCGTTCACAGAAAACATCATTTGACTTTTCCATCGAAACATATTTGCCATTTCAAATTTGTAAAAAAAGAAAGAAGATTTCTAGGAGACAGGGCTGCAATGTGGCTCTCTTGAAGGCAAGTTTTCACTCAAGTTTCTCTATTTCTCACAGTTGGGCAGATTGGGGAGAGTTTTTAAATGCCTGAGCCATTTTCCACAAAAGTTCAGAACACTGGCCTAAGGTCCAGCACAGAGCAGCGGTCTGGGGTTTGCTTTGAGCAGATTGCCGAGTTGATTTCGGTGACACAGTGTTGTCATGGACACGGAGTGGGGAACAATCAATGTCGAAATAAACAAATGTAGTGATTTCACTATGTGCAAATGACTTAAAGTCCAATTGAAATCATATTTAGTCATTCCCTTTTTTGCAGTCAAAAATAATGCCAATGTGTTTTGCCACTTTTCTTTGAGCTGGTCGGAGGGGAGAGTCAATTATTGACAGCAGCTGCAGGCTAAGCTCCAGCGGGGGAATGTGCTGTAGCTTGTCAGCCTTGGGCAGTGTTACCTTGTGTTGTTTGCAGTGGTACTGAAGAGTAAGGAGTACACAAGTGATTAAACTGCAGTTAAATTTCCAAGGAAGTTTATGTTCTGCAACAGAGCAGCTAATTATGTATTTGTCTTGAAAACTGACATTAGCGAGGCAGGTGGTGCATGATGTTTGTCCGCGTTAGTAAGAAGGAGACTCCACCTGTGGATCAGTGCAGTACTGTAAGAAACTGACTCTGCTAGTGTTGTGTAGCCAGTGTGATGTCTGCCTGTTATAGAACACCAACGTTAGCGATTCATCCAAATATAGTTTAAATTGAAGGAATTTCATCAGTGATAAGGAAACGTTTCCATCTATGTAGACGCGGAATGTGAGTGGCAAACATGCAAATCATTTCCGGTTAGAATTCAAGCAACACACCAAGGTAATAGAATCTGTGCGAAGTGTGAAAACACCATTTGTATTCTAGACGCATGTTCTTTTTGTAGAATCTGAAAACGCTCGACCCCCCCAGTATCAAAAATCTATTTGACTACCTCCCATGGATCAGACCTGCAGACACAGAGACAGCAACTCAGACTGTTTCAAAAGTGATCGCCTTATTCATCACAGGAATGGTCAAATGAAACATTTTGCAAGGCACTAACAAATGGCCTATTTTCAATTTGAGAGTCTGTCCAGTTTTACCAGAAATATTGTTTCTTATTGTACAAACAGTGAACATCGAATTTACTATAACCTGAATGGAGCTAAATCAATAAGAAGTTTATCCAGTCGGCAATTTGCATTTCTGAAATACGCACAGATGTGTGAATATCATCCAAACTCTGACTACAATTGGAACTAATTCAAGAACTGTGAGAGCAAGTTTCAATCACATGATAGATGTTTGACTCAGAGGAAAAGCGCAACATTCAGAGTCAAGCACCCCACAGTGAACCTGGCTCATCATGTACCTGGTTCAATGATAGGCTTTCCACTTTTATAAATTGGCTTTTCCACTTTCACTTGCTCACTGCCAACTGTTCTCCCTGGGCTCTACTCGTCTTTGTCTCCTGACATCAAACGGCTACAGTTTTCTCAATAAGACAAGATCAGTCACTGTATGAGTAGCTTTGATCTCTATGTGATTCCAGTAGGGAATAAAGCCTGGCCCTCGCAGCGCCTATCACCATGTCAGAGAAGTGTATATTTATGTGCTTGACCTTAATAGCTGTAATTGGCTAACCTCCATTTAGCCCTCTTCCAGCATCCTGTCAATAAGTCAAGAGTGAAAAGATAACAGTTTGACTGTTCTTTCCAAAGAGGCCCACCACCGGGAATAAAGGAATGGGAAAGGCTCTGTGAGTGACACATCTTTTACAAATCCTTTTAGTCAAAAAGCTCTTTAACATGAGTCATCAGAGTGCATGAAGGGCTCAGTCAATACTAAGCCTCCATCATTCACCTCTAACTGGTGGAGCCCTGTTTTGTGATGACACTCTTTGCTATCAGGCCAGAACAAATATGGAGGTACACAGGAGGGAAGCGATAATGAGGGCCAAGAGGACTGGAAAGAGGCCTAAAAAGGAGGAGAATGAAGAGAAAAAATAGAAGGAAAAGGGAGCAAACTGGGTGATGATGTTCATTTTGAGTCCATGTCTATTTTCCACTATTAATCTAATAAGAAGCAGAAAAAAAAAATAGAACAATCACTGATCTAATCAACTCCTCATTTATATCACAAACCAAATCAAGGCTGAGCGTCTTCCCATTCATTTAAAGATAAACTCAACAGTGTAAATTCAATTAAGTTCTTATTTGTGTTGGTGGTCTTGCCAACATCTCCAAGAATTGCTACAGCTTTAACAGCTGTTCAAAGCTACCACGCTGTTCCTTCACTTTCTCTATCCTCATTTTCCGGTTCAAATGCTCAATGCACAACTCTTAAGAATTATTTTGTTGAAAGGTTTCTAAATACGGATCCACATGGGCATCATTTCCGACGTGTGAGTGACAGGTTCGTTCACTCACTAGCTATCAAAGCAGGACTCATTTCTCACAGATGTTTCTCGCGTGCATTTTGGTGCTGTGAGGTTTTGCCCGTGCTTCTGTACATAAACGTATCTGCCGTAACTGCCAGCTGTATTCAGGCTGTTAAAGTAAACCTTGCGCAGTCACTTTATCAGTCTGTGTCTTCTTTGTTATCTCTATGCCAGGGTTGAACTGTTGGTTGCCATAGCGATTTGGAACTTGGATCTGTTTTTGTGTGACATTCTGAGGTCTTTTGCATTTCTATGTGCCCTTTTTGATTTATTATGCATTTAAAAAAAAAAAAAAAAAACATCTTGATTGTTCTCATATTTAGACTTAAATCACTAAATCCCTGATCATTTTTACCAGATGTTTTGTAACTTACTTACTTGGATGCAAGTCATATGAGCATATGTTAACTCACGTCCATTGCACATGGCTCTGCCACTCGAAGGCAATCCAGACTTTTCTCATCTGTTGTTCAGGATTGGTTGAATGCACTACCAGTTCCTACCAGAGCAGGGACATAGTCCCAATGACGTAGACGGTAGAGAATAGAGGCTATGCTTTAGGCCTTGTGACTGACAAGTCATTCTGAGTGAGTCCTCGCATCTCAACAAACCAGGGTCATGGAACTCTGATCAGTGCTGATAAAATATGAATCAGCATGAGGAAATATGAATCTGTTACTGCATTGCCTGCTCCTTGATTCAAATATATTCGGAAATATATTTTAGTCTTATGTTTATCTGTAATATGATTATACAGCATGTTTGTGACCAGGCAGGCGGCTATTAATTCCTGCTTAAAAAACACTCACACCTCACCCACTAGCTGCGTGCTTCTGTCCAAATATGGTTATTTCTGGCTCTAAAAAAAAAAAATCCAGCCATGATGCCTGTTCAAAACAGTTGTCCATAAACCAACAGGTGACACCATGGTAAGCTTACGCTTGGTCATAGAGTGGTATCCCACTGGCTGCACATCACTTGAAAAATAAAAGAAACTAGCCTGCTACTGTCACAGCCGTTTTCACTCATAAAATTGGATACAACAGAAAGGGTTGGATTTTATAAGCCTGGGGGCAAAGCTAGAGTTCACCAGTTAATTAATGACAAAATCTCCCTGTCGAAACCATTAATCAAATGTGAAGAAACTGACGAGGTTTATTTCTTTTATTTCTCATGCCGGCTTCTCTTCAGCTTCCGAATCAAATGTTTAAAACATCCTGAGCATTTTGAGCGAGAAAGCATGATAAAAGAGCTCTCACCAGCGATATTGTAAAGTGGATGTCGTGCCTGGCAAAATGAGGCATTGCTCACGTTGAGACCTGAATTCCCGAGTGCACCCACGGAACTATCAGGATTACTATCATTTCGATTCCACACGATGTGACCAGCATTTGTTTGAAATATTGTTAAAGAAAATTGGAAATGCAATTTAATGTCAGTACTTAGAATCACAGATGTGCTTCTCCATGATGATGAGCAACAGGAGGTGCAAGAGAGAGAGACGGAGACAGAGTGAGTGTCCCACAAGGATAGTCTTCCGCTTCTCCACCACTTTATCTTTGTCTTTCTATTCCTGCGCTCTCTCTCTCTGTTTCTCTCAAATGCACACACTCCTTTGCTCCGCGGAGAAGAATGAAAGAGCAGAGCAGAGAGAGGAGGCCACACAGCGACATTTTTATCTGTGTTGTGCTGACTCGGCTGAACTCTCCCTCTGAGAAGCTGATGAGGAGGAATGGCCTTGTGGAAGAACCAACCGGGTGCATCCATAGCTGTCATCATCATCTGAATCCAGGAGTGCTGAGTCTGCAGCTTTGGCCCCCTACGTGGATGGGAAATGACCTGTCTGTGCTCGTCTGACACCCTCTCTGTCTGCAGCAAAACCACTCATCCTCCATCTACAACAACGCTCCGCTGCTCAACCCCCGTCAGCACAGGTCGATGAGTTCCTCTTGAATGTAAAGACTGACACGGGTCCTGCGCGAAACCTGTGACTTCTTTGTGACAGAGGGAGGAACACAGGTTCTTGGTAGAGACAAAACAGCCAGTGGGAAAAAGCAAAAAAAATAGAAAAAATGTACTGCTGTCAAGCTGGGCAGCAGTGGATGAATGTTTTTTTTCTTCTTTTTTTTATGTTCCAAGTATTTTTCAAGATGGATATTTATGTTTTATTTATTTGAATGCTGAAAGCCAGAGAGCCAGGACTTGTACAAAGACCAGAAATCCTTTGTAGGCATACAGTAAACATCTTAAAAGACAAGACAAAAAAGAGGAGGAACATCCTGCCACAAATAAAGTACATTCAATCTGCGCCAGTGGTCTGGGCAGTCGGGGTAAAACTATAAGCACTTGGACACCACCCAAACAGTGGGGAGGGGGAATTGGCATTCTACTTGTCAGACACCCTGGCATACAGTGCCAAGCATGATTTGACTTTTACTTTCTCAATGGCAAAACCTCTAACCAGCTTAGAGATTAAGCCTGTCACCTGGCTGTTAGCCTAAGCTTCTTAGTCTGCCTAATGATCCAAAACTCGACTGTATACCTGACATTAAAACTCAATTGGCAAGAACTGACACAATTCATAGCTACCAAACAGTGGCTTCCTTTGTGTGCCCGAGACAAAGCTGGTCAAACAATTAGATTCCCATTTTATCTCTCTATCTCCAAACCATTAACTGCTATGTTAGCCACATTGGAAAAAGCAGCAGATTATAATTGATACGTTAATACCTTCCTATCAAGTGTGATATTGCACAGGTTAATGTTTAATGACTTTTCTTCCAATTTATCCTTCATTCTGAGATTCTGTTGCTGGCCAGTTTGTGACACATTAGTCTATAGTTGCTGCATCAAATCGTAGGCTTTGGAAAAGCTTGGTGGGCAGACTGCAGAGCAGCTATGAGTCAGATTCACCTTGTCAGTTCCCAGCAGCTATAGCTGTCACCGTTCTGGGAAGTGTTGCAACAACTGCTGGCCAGACTGGACATAATACACATCCTCCTCCCAGTCTGCAGACCTGAATTACCGTCACAATCATGTCATTGTCCCTTGTAGGACATGGTCCGAGTAGAGCCTCTGGAAACTTAGTAGTGAGTGAGAGCTATCAGATAATTATGGGAACCCGGACCAGTCTCCTATACTTATTACAGTAATATGCCACTACCTTGTTTTGCCAATTACATGTTTAAGGAAAGGTTGTTTTTTTTTTCTGGTAACGGAATGGCTATATTTTTGTACCCAAGTGTTAGGGAGATGTCTGGGTGGATCAGTGTACAAAAGTGCAGGTTTTTGATACTGCAGGCCAGGGTTCGCATTTCGAGTCTAAGGTTAAGGTAAAGGTAATGTTAATACATTGCATATGTCCTTGTGTCATACTCTCATACAGGTCAAAGTTTCATTATCAAACAAAGACCACAATCTGTCTCTGACCATAGCCAAGCACTGTGCGTGCTTAAACATAATAACGCGAACCACTGACAGCACAATAGGTTGTTCATTTATGCCACTGACATCCATTGTTGTCCAAATACCATTAAAAGCACATCTGTGAGCCACATTGTTAGACTGTGTGCCATGTTAGAGCACTCCACCCAAACTGTCCTTGTGCTGTAAATACTCACTATTGTACATATTATAATCCACCTCTGAAAATAATCCCTGACAAATGCAGATGTTAGTCCTGTTTGAGGGATGTTTGCTGTAAACCCGCCTGTGTTACACAACTATTTAGACCTTTAAAATAAAAATCATATTAATACAGACGATACAGATACAGACTGGTTGGCCAAGCTGGAAAGCACTGAGAATATGACTAACACAGAGATTGTTTTAGCATTATGAGACACTTGATAAATAATAATAAAAAAAAATAATCCTTTGAGTCTGCCAGTGTGTTATAAAATATGGAAGATAATGTAGTGTACCGTACAGGCTCATTAGTTAGGTTTTTACAAAATGTGGTTCTTAGCAGACTGGGGCAGTTTTTTTTAAGTGTTTCAAACAATCACATTATGCATAGAATCTGACCCACTCCGCTGAGGTCATTTTCTGTTGTAGCATGCCACATATGGAGTTTACACATGGTCAAGCATATGTCTCGAGTTCACTGTAGAGGTTGTCTTGTTAAATCTTCCATTGTTATGGGTAGAATGACTTCTCTCCTTGAGATATAGAGCAGCTACAACACACGAGTTTATGAACGCGGGCAGGTCACAGCGTAGAAGCCTCTACAGAGTCAGATAACAAGGTTGGACCACTAAGGGAAAACGTATCTCCCTGTGTGTAGACTAATGATCATTTATGGACATTAAGTAGTTGTGTCACTGTTCTGAGGGCATTTAGAAGAGCCAGAGAGGAGAGCTTCTTCAGAATTGAGGCGGCACCATGTCAAGACAAGCGTTTTGATAAATCCTCTATTCTCCTTGGCCAAGATACAATGAACCTGAGACATCTTGGACACTTTCTCCCTGAGCTGACCAGTGATAAATACAATTCACCGCGTTATTGGGTCACATTTATTTCCTTTCACTGTGGCCTAATTAAATGAAAAACACAACCTAACAGGACAACAGACGGGCGATGGATGGAAGATCCAGAAGTGTGTGTTTGTACGGCTTTGAGTGCCACAGTCCACACAGTCAATCACAAATGTAACTATGTGCACAATCAATGGTAGTGCCCCTCGGGACTCAGGTTTAATGTGAAAGGCTGACTGATCACGTTCCTGTCCCCAAGGGATGCTGTGATTGGGCAGTTGGTCTCTTCTTTTTTTTTCCCCAATATGATGCAGTAAATACATACATAAACGTAATCACATATGATAACGTGTACTGTATTTAACTATTTCTTTGTCTGATCTGTTTTCGTTTGAAATATGGATGTAGTATATGGAGAAACATTTAATTTTTCAACAAGACGTGAGCATAAGTAAGCATGGTACCTCTCATTCAGATAGATCCCTGATTGTATATTGTTTTATAGGTGGGAATGAATGTGCAGTCGCTACTATTTTCTCTTTAAAGTACATCATGAAGTTGCCAGCACCTCCAGTTCTGAAGTGCGCACTGTGTGTAAAGCTTTTATGCTCTTCTTGCTCCACTGCTGCAGAGCTTTGAGGTTACAGACAGGTGAATTCATTGTTTTCTCCTTGTTACTGCATCTTTTATAGCCATATTCAAGGATCATGCCCTTGTTTTTGCATGCTTTGTCTTGTTTACTACATTTTGCATGCTGCAGGCTGCTTTGTCACTCGCTGACATTGCCTGTGTGCCGTGCTGCTTTCATTTGCTCTTTGAGCAAGTGGTTTCTAGGACTTGAGGGTGCTGAAAGGCAGCTTTTCTTTTTTAAATTAAGGAAGCCAAAATTCTGAGAACTCATGAAGGCAACGCTGCTCAGAAGCTGACATTTGAGTTTCAGATACCCGAGAACAATCACGGATGTTATGGCTTTGCATCTGTGCTTTGGATCTAAATCTGAGTACAACAGCCTCAGCTCAGGGCTATACATGTTGAGTTACCAGCTTTTTAAAGTACTTTTTTTTTTTACTCTTTGTCTGCTCTGGCGCAGGTATTTCCAGACGTTTGCGTTTGATCCATGGCGCTTTCACAAACCCAGTTGGACTGAGCCTATGGAAGCCTTAGCTTCCATCTGCTGTGGACCGCCAAGTTGGCTGATACCTGAGATCTGCGGGAAAGCAGGAGGTGAAGAAGACAGGTGTCTGCTTACTCACCTTTATGAATGTGCGTGTGTTGTGTGTGCAAATCTGCACGTATTGATATAAATGAATGTGTACACGTGTGTCTCTGTGCCGGCTCTTGCCTTGGACTGTGTGTTTGGGTGATGATATAACATCTCATTCTATGAAAAATGAAAAGCCTTGAACTAAAGTCTCGACTCATGGGAAGGTTAAACTAGTTCACCCAGCAAAGTGCTCATGAGTAGAGTGTCTCGATGTTGTCGCTTGGCCTATTTACCGTAGATATTGTCTGCAACCAAAAACACACACACTCCTTTTCAAAGCACTGGTAAAAAAAAAAGAGCAGATCAAAGAACAGCACATGAACAAAACCAGAAGTTCATGAGTAGGCTCGTGCGGGGCGCAGTGCAAATATACATTGCAAATACTGTATGGATTGACAGCAGCTAAATAAAAATCTATGATTTGTGAATCCTATGATTGCAGTTTGAGTGCCCTATCCATATTTATGGGGAGCTGTCAGCACTCCCTCCGTTCAGTATTTTCTGCAGAACTGTAAATCAGATCCTGTCATGTTGGAGGCTCTTTGACAGAATGCTAAGTAAATGAAAGGCTCTACATATCATTGAACTGTGCTTCAATGATTGCAGATATTCTAGATATGAAACATAGTCAGTGGTGCGCACTTTTAAAGCCGCTCCAAGTGTTATATCTCTGGCAGGTAAACACATGGTAAAAAAAATGGTGAAATACAGAGAATTATAGCTGCAACAATATAGCACAAGGACATTTCTTCAATAGCAACATGAAAACAAGACAAAACAAAACAAAAAAAAGAAAAAAAGAAAAAAAAAAACACGTTATTAATGCCTCCAGCCTAGCTTTTCAGGTTTTGATGGACAGGCGCGGCAGCAGGAAAGAAAAAAGAGTGGCAAATTGGAAAACAAAGACAACGGAGTAGAAAAGTCTTAACACTTGCATTTATTTTAATATGATTTATTTTTTTTATAAAAACATATGTTTTTATATATACTTCTTTAGATTAGCTTTGCAGATCCAAATAGCATTTTAAAATGGTTAGGGAATGAGGTCTGGAGGCCCATTCATCAAAATAAATCATGTTGTGAATGCATTGCTGCAATAAAATATTTTACAATGCAGTTTATATCAGTAAAACAAAGACTCGTATAAAGCGTGAGGCAAAGGAAAAATAAAGTGCTATGAGTCTGTTCGTCTGAACAATCTACATTAAGTGAACGAACTCTCCCCAGGTAATCAAACTAAAAATATCATTGCGCAGTGTAATTTGTTCTCCATGCGTATGGCAATAAGGCTTTGAATTCTGAATACGCCAGAGAGATTGTTACAGCTATGTGCATACGAGGGCACCATTCATAAAGTCAAAGCGTACAAGACTCTGACTGAATCACAACGCAATTGTGAGTTTTCCAAACCTAGAATTACCAAGGATTTCCTGTCATCACTAAGTTTTATTCCTATCCCTTACAATAGATCAATTTACAATTAAGATAAATTATTCAGAGCTCTGCTTTAAGGAATAATTGCAGTGCTGTAAATGAGCTGGAAATGATATTGATCTCCAACTTCCCCATTAATCCTTATCAATCCCTTCAATTACTCAGCAAATCCTTTCATAACTAGCTGAAGCAGTGTCACCGTGTCCAAAATATGATGTGGGCTTGGGAGAAGAGAGGTTTTATGCAAAGTACAAAAAGATTTGACCAAAGTCAAATCAATTAAAGATTTTAACTAATTATCGAGCCTCTATGAGCACTTCAAGGTCAATACATGATAAAGTTTTCATGAAAGTTTGGCACACGCACAGCTATGTTTTATGAAAAGGCAGGGTGTTGAGCTAAGTTACCACTGAATGTAGTACATTTTAAAACCCTTCTGATATAAACGCAGTGTCAAATAAGGAAGAACTATTTGCACGAAAATGACAAAGTTCTGAGTCAACATGTCTGCTCTTTAAAAAGTTTTTTTTTCCCCGATTTCATTTTCTACACAGTTATCAAAGCACTGGTCTCGGGGAGCCATTTCAATCTTTTACAAAAGTGGCTTTGAAGAAAAAAAAATGTGTATCTGCTGCAGCAGATATAAAGAACGGAGCCTTTCCCTTGGATTCCTCCAGCGAGACAGATAGAGGCTTTTGTCATTGTTTGTGTTACAGTCACGCACACAATATGCCACTGAGTATCCGCTGCTACAACGTCAAGCAAGTATGAACCTATTGCTCCTGACAAAACATATACAAGCGAGGGCTGAGCGGCGTAGGGATGGTTAGGGAAGGCATCGCCTCAGATGTATGACGAAAAATAAAAATCATGACAGCCTAGCCTGGGAGTACCCAGCGAAGGAGCACAGGCACCGTGTCCTCATCAGTTTCTATTATTGTGGCCCGCTTGCTTCGTGTTGTCGCCAGTGTTTGGACCCAGCTCCAGGTTAATTAATGGCTCGGGTCAGACAGGAGCAGACGAAGGCCAGCCAGATGAATAAAGGTGAGGGATTGACTCTCTGACGGTGCAAGATCGAACTGGCTTAAACGGTTATCAGCCCACAGATATTGATATATTTCACCGGGGCACAACTGACGTGAGATGCTTCACTGAGAGCTGCACCCGAGGGAAGCGCACAGCGATTGTATGTCACTGTGGCTTTACGGACCACAACACTAAAGATTCTAGAAGATTAACATTACCTGTGCGGCTCTAAAGCACCAGGCTGGGCTCATTCTTTGTATTTTTTATGATGCTTTGACACACGATAAAGTGGAATTAAGGTAATCTACACTGTTTTCACTAGAGACCCGTCTAGGGTGAATAAATTAAGGCGTGCGACTCCGAATATGTCATCAAACACGTCAAGTTCAGTTTGATCAAAGAAAACAAGTAATTTTCTGTTAAATATCATCCAGGGAAAACAAAATCTAATTCTGTTGTCTCTATTTGCTTCACAGCTATCAGGATTTGTGTCACACATACTTTTGAGGGACAGCTTGTGAACTCAATTTGTTCACTCCGAAATTATGTTTCTTTCTTTCTTTTCTTTTTTTTTGTAAATATGATTCAGGCTGCTGTGCCTGTAAACAAGAGATTGAAGAAGCTGTTGTGTATGTCATGTCAGTTAAAGTACGTGCTCAAAGCCGGACTACTGTCAGAAAGTGGACACGTGGTTGCTTATGATGGACGACAATCATACAAAACCAACTCTGACCCTAGACTGGAGCAGCCTATCGGGGAGCTGAGTGATAGACGTGATGTTAGTGGAAAGAATGACTCTTTCAAGTGACTCACTTCATTAAAGAAGAAAAAAAAATGGTCATAAATACATTATTAGATGTATTTTTAATGCACATTCGACAGATGTATTAGTCATATATAAATATATATATATATTTTTTCAACGTGCTTCATTTGAACCCTCAACATAATTGTTTCTGTGTATTAATGAGTCATCATAGCTGGTCTAGACAGTTAGTGATCAGCACCCCGGCCTCATAGCCAGCGGCTACGGGCTGTAATTTAAATAGAATTATTGGAACTGTAAATGTTGAAGAGTTACCCAGAACTCTTTGCTGTGAGCTGCAGAGATGCCATCACGTAACACCGTGCATTGTACAGAGAAATCGGGGTGTTGGCCTCTAAAAACAATGTTCTTCATTAGTTAAATGTAGTGTGCGGGGTCATAAATGATGGATCGTTATGGATTATGAAAAATAAGTAAATAAATAAATATAAAACTGAAAAATAGTCAGCTATTAAAGATTTCACAAACTGAACATGGAGCAGGTCTTGGTGGTGTGCTGTAATCATTCCTTCTGTTCATACTGGCCATTAAGAGACCCCTCCCTAATGTGCTTTAACTGGAAGTGATGGAGGACAAAACTTATGAATTCAACATTTCATCTGGAAGAAGAAAATGCTGGCAAAAAGTTACAGTGTCTAGCTTTAATGACAAACATGAGCAGAGGGAATTATTACGGGAAATAAGAAAGAAAGAAAGAAAGAAAGAAAAATGTTTCAGTGTACAAATGGGCTCCTGACTACTGTTTTACGGCAGACTTGAAAGGTCTCCCTTGGTTCAAGGGAATTAATTGTCAGATTGTTAAATCCTGGTAACTGCTGGCATCCCTATAGGTACCGTACAGAGACGGGTATTAAGATTCAAGCTTTTAAATAAAGTAGTCAACCTCAGGCCAGTTCCCCTGACGCTGTCTGTATTTCACTTGAATGTACTCACTGGTCGGAAATGAACAATATGATTAATTAATGAATGCCAACTATTAAGTGGACAGGCCGTTCTGTCAGCTTTGCTTCCTTTCTCCCTGGGCGCTTTGTAGTGATAGAAACAGATAAAGATGTGTGAGGGCAAGAGAGAGAAAAAGAGAAAGTGTGTTAGGAGGTTTGGGATTTTAATGTTTAAAAAAAAAAAACAGGTTGGCCATGACAGGTGCAGAAAGTAAGAAAAGTCATTTTTTTCCAGGCATACATGCGGCACAACAGTCTTTTTTTTTCATTGCGAATACTGTTCTCCCTCCTGTAAACATGTGGGCGGGAGGGGGGTCTAGCAGAGGTGGCCAGAGCTGTGATGGTGGGAGGCCGCAGTGGAGAAGGAGAGGAGAGGAGAGACTGGAGGGGAGCAGATGGTGAAGAATTCTCAGGGTTTATTTCAGGAGAGTTCGGCCTTTACGGCTCATATACTGACTTAATTATGAGACAGAGGGGAGAGTGAACCCCTGGAAGACGGATTCGAAGAGACAGGGAAATCTTCATTAGGCCCACAAGGAGAGAGCGGCACTCATTGGCTATGCTATATCATCAACACCACTAACCAGGGCAAAAGGAGTAATAGTAGTAGTAGTAGTAGCTGTAGTAGTACTCAGACTGGAGTGGAATTGTATGTCATTATGCCAGAAGATGTGCACAGAAACACTTTACACCATTGTGTGTGTCATTAAACACAAAACAAGTACCAATTAGCCAAACAATAATCCGGATTTTGAAGCTTGAATATTAAACAGCGCTTCGCTCTTATGAAAACTGCTGTAAACTCAGCCCGCAATGGCTGTAAAATAAATAAATAAATTTTAAAAAGATTACAGAGATGTGGGCACATTTTGGTTTGACAGCCTGTCAGTTGCATTCTGCACTCACGTTACAGATTTGCATTCAAACATTAGAGACAAAAGACAAATCAAACATCAATGCCTCGTTCTGGATGATTATTCATGTAGAAGCAGAGCCCTTCCAAAAATAAAGCCTTCAAAAGAAAGACGCCGCTGAAGTTAGGTTCCATTGAATCTAAACTCCTCAAGGAGAATTTTATTTTCCACTTACCTCGTCTGTCTGCGCTGCACCGGAGACTGGACACAAGCGAACAAAGGGTGGATGCCCAGACACTGGCCTCGGATGAGTACAAGGCAAAGTGGATACAGGTGAGTATCAGCGGTTGACAAGGTCTCCATCTGTGTTAGGAGGAATCAAAGGTAGAGACACATGTGAGCAGGGAAACTGGACTGAGCTGTTTAAAAGGAAAGTTCCATTAAACAGGGTCAGTCCGCTGTCTGTTATGTTTCACCAGACACTTCAGGTGGGACGGCGTAAAGGCAGCGACTTCCTTTTATCTCTGAGAGATGCTCTTGCTTGAAGAGACGAATCCCTGCAATTTCATCACTCCCTTAGCGCGCACGGGGCAGAATGAATGAAAGAAGCCGTGCGTCTGTAACAGTAGTAAATGCCCAAAGGCTGGACAAACTTTTAGCTTTTGGAGTCGAAAAGCATCTGAGATCAGCCTCCTGCTGTTCTTATGATGACAGCTTCACCTTTATATTCTGCACCAGGGGAGATATTGTTTGGTGAGGTCATAAGCAAAGAAGTGAAGAAGCAGCCGTGCTTCACAGCTAACATCTGCAATTTGATAATGCCACTGTGCTTTTTATATCGTGCCGTAAACGCGGCCTCTTTGCAGCTTCTTGGTTCATTACCGGGTCATCAAACACCTAACAGAGCTCTGCAGACACTTGGAAAGACTGACGGGTTGGCGATCATTAATCTCACAATCTTTTTAGGCTAGATGGAGATGAAAAATATCCACTAAATGACAATACAGGCAATCAGAAACTTAAGTAGAAGTAATAATTTATTTGGACACCAGTACATAAAAATGCCTGCTACATTGAGGCACCAAAGCAACGATAATATAAACTAATAAACAGACAAAAAGAAGGGAAATATAATAATAAATGAATAAATTGTATGATAAATAACAAAATATCTTGTAGGCAAAATTTTGTAGGCATATTAAATACAAAAATCCAAATTTATGACTTATTATTTTATAGCTACAGCCCCTTGTTTACAATTCTACAAGGCTGGCAAATGCAGAAATGGCAGCGTGTCTCTGGGTTATGTAAACACTTCACAGGTTTAGGAAGGATTGGGTCAAGAGCCCAAAGAGGAGGAGAAGTAAAATATCAATGCAAGCAAGTGACAGACTGGGAGCAGGTGCAGGAGGCGTCGAAGAAAAAGGAGGCGAGCCAGCGTGCATATGTTGAACAGCGCTTGTGCAAGCAGCGAGGATTGGCACCTCGCTTGGAAGCTGCTGGGCACGGTTCTGCCGTTTTAGGCCCTCTACACATACTCGGCGACAGAATCACTTTGCCACGGCCTTTGTTTTTTTTTTCAAAACTCGCTGCTGTGCTCCACCAATCAAACCAGTGTTTTAGAGCTTAGAGCTGCCAGCGATATGAAAGCAACGGACAAACAGTTCAAAACAGTATGCTACCACCTTATAATCTTAGAGGAATACAGAGCTACTTTTTTTTTTTTTTTTTTTTTTTTGAAGCTATGGCTACAGCTGCTTTTATTCTTCCGCACCTGACTTTGGACTTCTGGACAGAGAAGACTGAACTTAATTGCACGTTTGATGGGGCTAAAAACTGGTGCTGTAAAAGAGCTACTGCTGCTATAGGCGCTGGACAGAGACTCAACTCGGCCACGCTTGCCCTCCAACATGTCATTTTGTCCTCCAGTGTCACTCTCATCATTGATAATCCCCCCTTCCAGGGGGTTCAATTAAGCTTGGTGCTCACCAGTGGCTTTGACCTGAAACTGAAAGGCCAGAAACCGTGTCAATCTCTGCCGAGTCC
This sequence comes from Nibea coibor, assembly GCA_023373845.1. NCBI lineage: Eukaryota > Metazoa > Chordata > Actinopteri > Sciaenidae > Nibea > Nibea coibor. The sequence continues at coordinate 6,614,071 of CM041720.1, read as the reverse complement.
TCATGATTCCACAGTCCTGCTCTAACCGAAGTAAAAGTTGGACCCGAGTGCAGAGACTCCACAGGGACATGATGCTTTGTTAAAGAAAAAAAAAATGATTTACTGAAAACCACACAGCAGGGTACAAAGGGAAAAAAAAACAAAACAACAAACACCACTGCCAAGGCATGACTAACAAGACTAATTATGGCTCTGTAAAACTGTCAAATATGCAGAAACTAGACAAACGAGACACTGACCCAGCTAAATATATCTCAACAATTACTGAGGAAGTGATCAGACAAGGTCAAGGTTGGTATTTACGTTGCCTCTCTTTGAATTTGTTCCAACACACAGCAATCTTCAAATTGGACACACGCTGTTAAATAAGGGGCAAAGGGTGGGTTCCAACATCAGCTGACGACAAAACAGTACAACAGTGGTTACAGCTGGCGTGCATGCACTCAGCATCGGTCTTTGAATGGATGCATCAGGTAAACAGCTTTCATTTCATAACGCATTATTTATTTCATCAACAGCGACCCAACTAATTGCTATGTAGCTTGGGCTAATGTGTAAGCACTTTGATAATGCATAATACAGGACAAGTTAAAGTATTATAATGACAGTGTAGCTGAAAGTTTTGATGTGTTCAAACAGGGAACATGCTGCTGTACCTGGCTCAGGGCAACCTAATAAGAAGTGCTGTTAAATAAATAATATATGAAGTGAACTAATATACAAAATATACAAATAAGCTGACTTGTGTGAATGTATTTAAAGGACCAGCAGGCTTGATTTGGTGGAATCTTATTGGTGGTGAAAGAGAAATTAAAGTGGCCATGAAAAAAGCAAAAAGGCTCTGTCTGTTTGTCAGTGTTTGTCTGTTCTGAGTAGAACTGTAGAAACATATGGTGGTGGTTAAATCATGTAGCAACCTCTGTCGCTGAGAAAAAAGGGTCACTGCAGAAGTGCCCAAAACTGTAGTTCCTTCAGTGGCCACTTGAGGCTGGCTACACAACAAGTCAACTCCATAAGTCCCCACATTAAAATTTGTATAGCTAATTTGCCTGTTCCTGACAGATGCACTGAAGGTGATTTTCAATAATATTCAATATAACTCACCCATTCAGCTTATACTAACGCTTAAAGTTACAAATAATTAACAATGTGGCTGCTTTGAATGACAGATGGGTGCTGTTACAGGTGGCTTCTTTCAGCATCCAGGTGTCATTCATTCTGCCCCGGCTCCACCCATTTTTGAATTAGTTGGTACGTGGTCAGAAGCAGGACGGCCAAGATTGCACATAAGTGTTACGAAAATCGAGGTGTCCAACATGGCGGACTCTGTGGGAGACCACCTGTAGACACAGCAAGCTCATTCTTAGGTAGCAATTACAAAACAAACGTTCATTTTCAGGTGAATATACCTGAATGGAAATATAATAATGCATATCATATTCAATTTCTGCCACATTCTGTCAATAGACCCCTAATTTTACACACTAGACCTTCAAAAATAGTTGTAAGGGAGGGTTACTGTTGCACCACGTTGAGACTGTGAATTTGAATTCATGGGGGCTTTGTTGTTTTCCTTGATCTGTAAATGAAATATTTCTTGTGTCATGGAAATCTTGCTTGAAGCTCTATGTGATTTGAAAGCATGATGCTGTCATACATATTTCAGGTTGGTTTTTTTTTGTTTGTTTGTTTGTTTTGTTTTGTGTTGTTATTTTCAATGAAAGCAAAGCTGAAGTATTATATCACAGATTATGTGCATAATTTAGAGCTATACTGTACATTCCAGCTAAGTAAGCTGGTTCACCGCCGTAAGGTAATCCTGTTCCTGACACTATGTATGTGTATATATATATATATATATATATATTTTTTTTTTTTTGCCTTCCTTCAGTCACTGACTCACAACTACTGTTAATGTAAAATAATATGCTATTTTGTTTGCCAGCGGGCACAATCTGTGATGGTACACAGACGAACCCTAATTTCCACCCTGCCCCCACTCAAACTGAAGTGTACATAGCCTCTGGTCACCCTTGCATCTCCACTCTACGTCAGATATCTTCCTAAAAGTGCTGAGCCTGACTGCCCAAGACAATTACTGCAAGTTAACAATGAAAAGAAATGGCTGCCTATAGAAATTTCAGATGGTGTGCTGAAGGACAGAAGAATAGAAACGCTAGCAGAGGAGAACGCTTGACTGGAAGATTAGATGGGACCTATTGAAAAGATAAAATAACGTAAAGCATTCATGGAGAAGCACTTTAACTCAGAATCAGACACTCAAACAGTAATAAGGATAGCCTCAGAACAATTAGCAATATGAAGAACAGACCGCATGCAAAAACACTGTTATTGGATGGATTCATCTTTTATCTCTAAGATTAAAATGATCATTGAGTTGTTTCCAAATTGAAGACTTGCATTCACATTACATTGTTTATTTCCTTTAAAGCTGAACTAATCTATCTATTTTGAATAAGCGTATGAACTGACTGCATATACATTGATGCTTTTATTCAAATCGACTTAGCAAATGGGATATGCATTCAACCATCTGCATACAACCCAACGATTACAAGAATAAGTACATCGAGCACACCAGCTAGCAGTGAGTTGCAGTAGTCTAGGTACATGATTAGAGCCTAGACAAGGACCTGGCCTGCCTTCTAGGTAAGGAGTGGACACATCCTGCTGGTGTCCTAGAGAGTAAATCGGTAGTAATGACAAAACTACAGAAAACTGTCAAACACTGCAGCTCTACAGCACTATTTGACTTCTCAATCAACAAGCTGTGATAAACCTAGTTGTTGTGGAGAAATTGCTGAAGTCAAAGGTCAACACTGAGTTCAGAAGGGCAGAAAGTGTTCAGGAGCCTCTGATGTCTTATGCTGTATTACAGTATTTATTGATGCTTGGCCAAGGAGAATTAGAGACACTCTCACCCAGAACCCAGAATTAGCCAAAAGGAGTGTCTTTACCCATCGGGGTGTCATTATTAACATATTCTAGTCTGGAGACACACTTGTCTGTTTACACAGATTGGAAGGTCAATGGCAAGCTATCTATTATGTCTAGGAAGGCTGCAAAGAGGTCTCTTTGACCCTGGCCACCACAGTGTTGAGATCACCTACTGTTCCCGATCAAAGCCAAAGAATTAATACTGCCGAGGAACTCAAGGCCCACTCGTGACCTTGTGTAACCCAAGGATAGAAGATTCCATAACACTAGTGTCTGGTACACTTCCAGTAGCTTTAGTAACTAGCTGCAGAAGAGGACAATATTTAGTTGCTAGGATTCCAACAGTTTTGTCTAACCTGATTGGAGAGCTACAAAAGACTCATTTTGTACTTAATTTCATCAGGATAACAAATAACAAAATTAATGAAAATGTTTGTTGGGTGTGTGAATAGGTTGGTAGGTCATTGTGCCATTGCTAAGGTGATAATTTGTCTGCACTCTATCTGTAGCCATGAAAATTAGTTTATGATTTTCTTTTTCTCTAAATGTGGCATTGACATGTAGCAAATGAATGATTAAATAAAACACGAAGCAACAGCCTGCTGCGAAGCTAGAAAATAGCACATGGGTCAGGTTTAAGGATTTTGTCTATTCTCAATTTACGAGTTCCCAAACATTTAGCCCCAGCCTATAAGGGAGGCTGTACTGCATGGTTAGTTCAGTCTTGAGTGAGATATAGCCAGTCATGTTTAATGATGCTGAGACAAATGCTCATCCCAGAAGGTCTAACCGCATTTTTGAAGGCTAATGGCAAAACAGTGAGCACAAATAACAATCCTCCGGTTGGCTAATTAAAAGTAGTCACTCGAAAGCCATATGGCTCTGAAACACAATGAGATGATTAACACTATTTATATTTAAAGATGCCGCGTGAAGTGCCTCAAACAAAACATCTTTAGCTCTAGCTGTGCGAGTGCACAATGTACTCCAGTCAGAGTGACCGTGAGAGATTTTAAATGAACTGGACATGATTAGATCACAGTGGACACACAGGGCAGATAATGCAGGTTACACAAATCTTCAGCAAAAATGTGACTTCTATGAATAGAGCCATTTTTTAAAAAATATTATATGTGCTTTCTGTTTATGGGCCTCTACTTGTGCCTCTGTTTTTAGTAGTATATTTGGATTCAAATAAATGATATGCTGATCTTGGATGAATCATGCAGCCTTTAAAAGTGTTATTTCATTGGAACAGTTTGCCCTTTTAACACCGTTGATGCATTTTTAATCGGAATCATCGTGATGTTTCACTTGAAGGTTGTCATTATTGCTCAACATGTCAGAGTTTCAAGTGAGCTGTTTTGTTGGCATATTTATAGCAGGTGGTGACGAAATTGCAGAGTAAATCAATTTCACACAGACAATTATATCAGTTTAAAAAGTCAGCCTCCGTAAAGCAATTCCTGCCTTTCCCACGCATGCATTCACTTGAGAAATGTCATTAATTGTGTCAAACACAGCAGCGCAATCAAAATGGATACTTAAAATTAATTTGCATCAGTCAGAATCAGCTTATCTAAAGTTGATTATGTGGTGCTGTATTACAGAGTTATTATAAAGTTAAATTGAATTATTTCCAAAAGGTTATACATTCTTTGGAATATCTTAATTATACCAAAACATGCAACTGTTTCCTGTTTTCTAAACACCTCATTTCCTGACTGTCATTTGCCGGATTCATAATTTCTTTTAATTTGGCTCCTTGGATCAAAAAAATCTGTTTTTGGAATCTTTGCGCCAATTCGTCAATTCAATTCCTCACTCGACTGTTCTTTCCACCTCTCAATGTTAGAGTTGCAGCTGCAGCAGGAGTAGTTGTAGTACAGCCAGGACTTTTCAACTGATATATTGGATAGCCAGTATGAGCATATTATACATAATTCTAGTGTGAATGGATGGCTGCGCCTTTATAAGTTGCTGCTAGGTCTCTCTATTTATCTATGGTTATTTTGCAATGGAGGTCAGTAGAAAAATCATCCAAAACAAACACACGGAGACTGTCTTCATACAAACACAGCGTTGGGAGAAAGGGACCATTTGTTTCCCCAAGATCTGGACTCAAATAATATGTATTATGTGAGGCAGTGAATCCACACTGTGCTGAATTTACCCTCTCTGAGGAATTCAACAAGATGTATAGGGGTTTGCTTTGTTAGCAGAAAAGAACTACAGTCATTTCTAAGATTTAATATTACCCAAAGCATTTTTTTCCCCTCCAGTCTTTATAGTACAATTAAAATACACTCCATTCTGAGTCATTCACATTCAAATGGATTGAAGGTGCTTTTGTAGTTCTATTTAATAATAAAAACTCACTGTAAATTGTGGCTCAAAGTCATTCTTGAGGTATGAGGTATGTTAACAAGCAGCCTCACTTGAAAAGACCTGCAGCAATTGAAGTCTGAGACAGATTCATGTTTTATTAAAATGGCAGACTAGGGTGTAAATAATTATAAAGGTATTACAGAGGGTTACGGATATTCTGATGTAGAAGCTTTGTGCTAAAAGTAAAACTGTCCGTGCGTTGTCAGAGAAAGACTTCATCTTCAACAAATGCAAAAGATGTAATGTAAAGATAAAAAAAAAAAAAGGTCATCTCCGAGACGAGCGACGATCCACAAAGGCAGACGTAGTACAAGAGACGGTGAGATAGTGAGAGCAAGTTCACCGCCCTTATCTGCAGGAGCTCAAATTCTGCTCCATTATTTATCGAGCTCAGCAGACAACAGTTACTCACCAAGATATGTCAGGTCAGTGCTCTCTTTAACTTTACCCCTAATGCTCTTCAGCACGGCTCACTCTCTTGTCAGGTCTAGAGTGGACACTTGCTCTACGGTATCTTTGTCCATCTCTCTGAACTCAAAGTGCATCCTGTCACGTTCGCGTTCCCGCGTACGCGATCCGGTGACGTGCAGACACGCCACCCACCTCCGGCCTTGTCTTTTGTGTGTCTTCAAATCTGTGAGGTAGCCGTTTTGACCTTCATTGCCAAAAATCCTGCGGTGCAACAGAAACTGCACACAGCTTGCCGGCGCTGACAAATTCCATCATTAATACTACAAGTTATCATAGGGTCATGGCAAAATATCTAGGTTAACAATGGAGGAGCCGAGCTTTCTCTGCGCCGGACAACTGCTCTGTGATTTTTCACCCGGCTTGATAAGACAATACAAACGTTTTCCCGTGGTGTCTTATCTGGTAGTGGTGTGGTGTGGGGTGCACAATCAAATCTTACTCCGTTCGGTGGTGAAGCCTAAGAACCGGTTTGTCATTTTGGTCCCCAGTAAGATATTGTGGCTGCTACTGGTCAGATCATAGCGGTGTTTCATCTGGATATTCACGCTCCTCAGGGGAGGAGTTGTAATGATTCTTGTGAACACTTTACCCACTGTGTACAGCAACAGCATCATATCAAAATGTCTCCTCAATCTTAGTAAAGTATATACCTTTAATGTATACGGGGTGGAAATCTATCAACATTACAACGTAGCTTGAAAGCTAATGGCCAGATTTCAATAAAGTCTGATAAGGAGGTGCATGATCCACAGAGGATAAATTATATTGATTTTATTGCTATCCACTCAAGCACAGGGAATCTGAAAATATAATGAGCATATTATGGAATGAAATTGACAGAGTGCTATACTTTCCAGAGGATGAACCCATTCCAGGACACACTCCACGAGCCTTCATTTTGTGCCACCCTCAGGCAAAAATTTAACACACAATAGTGAGGTTACCAACTTCCCGAGCGCACGTTCCCTAAAGTGGATAATCCAGAGACTGAGCTGCCATGAAAAACTAGACCATCAGTCATTTAAGCAAATGCCCCAAAATAACGAGTGAAAGTGGAGGAAAAAAAAGCCCTCTCACAGCCGTAGAGGGAGTCGTGTGGCACTGTTATAGAGGCACAGAGTCTGCTAGAGAGGACGTCGTGGTTGAAAGATGGGTAAATAAAAATCGGACTTTAACACAGGAGACAACTATTCATTTCCCGTTTCCTTCCCGGCCTATGTTGGTTTCCTTTAACCATGATGGCAATCACTCACTACGCTGTAAGTCAATTTAAATCCAAACCACACTGTTTTCTCCTGCTTGTTTTATGCCTTTGCAGCATGTTTCTGTATTTGGTTGCTTGTTTTCTCACTTTGCAGCATTTCTATTAAATGTCAGATTGCTGAAAAGGTTTTTCATAATTAGTGTTTTGTCTATTTGCATGCGTTCGGCCTTCTTAAGTTGCCGCAGTGCCGAGCGCTCAAGGCCTTCGGGTAATTCTTTGTAAAAGTGTCTCTACAAAGTGATGGATCACCGTGACCGTGTTTAACCTGCAACGGGAAGAAAATGTTTACCTTGACAATACACTATCTGATGTCCTGCTATCAGTTATCTTAAACTCGAACAAAATGCTGCCCTGAAAAAAAAGGGGTGTGTGTTTGTGTGTTTATGTGCCTTGAAATGATGGTTCAGTCCAAAATAATATATTTTAAACATGAAATGCTTTATTTATCTATTGACTAGCGCGCTCGTTTGGTTGGTATTTAGAATTCAAATCACTTTCACTGTGGTCTATTACCCCTGAATTGATATGGACTGAGTAAGCTGGGCAGAGTCATTAAATAAAGAAAAAGTCATTAAGCAAAATTAGCTAGCTGCTGTAAATATCACCAAATGAAATGCCACAGTGGGGTACCTTTCACATAAAACAAATATGCCAGATAATGACTGGGCTTAATGTTTTGCTGCACATGCACCTCATATATTCTTGACTGATAACATGCCTATACCAAAGATTGATTTAAAACATTTATAGCAATGAGGTGTTCCTTTGTTTTTTATGTTTGCTTTTGATGTGATAGCATTAGAAAGGCCAAGGCGTGCCTCTTTGTTGGGGAACATTAACAGAAAAATGTCCGCGCTGAATGGCGGTCTGATAGGTCAAAGTCGCTGAGGTAAACCCTGCGATTCAACAGTAGATGAATAAATAAACACAATTTAAAAAAGACAGATGTTAAGGTGCACTTCCTATGAAAGGTGACTGTAGAGTCTCTTTAGTAATGCATGCTTTTAACTCAAGCCATTTGGACACCTTAATGCAAGTGTGCCACACTTATTACCCAGGTAGTTACTGTCGGTGCATAAAATGCCTATCTAAGTGAACTTGTTTTGCACTTAAAGGGGATCATCGAGTTTACTCTTCGCGGCAACACTAAAAAATGCATGTTAAACACATTAGGGGTAATGGAAGAAATGGAAAAATATTTCTCTTTCATGAAAAGTAATTCAGCCATAGCACTTTGAAATGCAACATTCTGCTCGAGCGCAGACAACCGCGTCGTACCATTTTGCATCACAACATTACTTATTTGTGCGATGCAGTGGTATCTAAGCTAGAAGTAATGAACCTTATCGTGACCCGAAATGGACAGCAGATCCGTTAGCTTTTTTACTCAAGAACAGTACAGGCTATATTTATTTAACCTCCCAACTTTTCCTGCTGAGTGCAGTTACAGTGTCAGGTAACTGAGTGAACTCAACTTGATTTGATTAGATGTGAACCCTGAACTAATCCTAGACAATTGTGCGTCTACTTCTTGATATTTTTCAGCTTTTTTCTATTTATTTATTTGTCATTTTCAATATTCACACGTCTGGTTTGTAAGTTTCACTCAAGCTGCGATGTCAAATTGAATATGGCATATTTCTATTTCCTGGTACACAGAGGCAGCTGATGAGTATTTGTATGATTTGTTTTACTCAGTTCATTATTTGTTCATGTTGGATTATGGCTGGAAAAAAATGTTTTTTTTTTGGGGTTGTTTTTTCTGATGGCATTTATTGACATTCTCTGACTCCATGTATCATTTCCCATGACATGTTGTCCTCCCATTTATTTCAGTTTCATTTATCATTCACTACAGGTACACAGTGAAAATTGTGGAAATATTGCAAATGTTAGAATGCGTGCCCTTCCATTGAGAGGTTGGGATTTATTATTAGCTACCCATGTTATTATCAAGGTCAGTTGCAGCTACATAATCAAGGAAATAGTTCAGTCTGTGCCGTAACTATTTCAGATCTATATTCCCGTCTGTGAATGTGTAAAAATGTATACACGTACAGTGTGTACATGGCACACACACTACACAATTTGTCTAATGTGTGCTCTTTAGGTATGCAATTTACAATGATGTAGCATGATTTGTGATGGGATTTAATGATCTCTTCTAATCACCCTTTCGGATGCACAAAAGTACAGAACACTGTTGCATTGATTGTGTAAATCAATCCTTCCTTCTTGTATATTCACCTGTGGTTAATAACTGTTCTCCCAAGTCCCATAGACACAAACAAGGCAGTGTAATGTTGCCATAGTAACCATCTGTTTCACTCTAGTGTCTCTTTGTTATAATGCAGGAGGAGGGGGATTAGAACTAGAGTGACTCCAGGCGGGCACGGCTGCTTTTGTTCAAGTCTCACCATATTATGCGTTATTATACAAAGGGTGCCATCTTCGTTTGTTTTAACCTTGTAGACATTCTGTGACAAATCTCATAAAAGAGCAGACTGTGACACCGACCTGACAGTTTTCGGGAACTGAGCTTGCAGTCAAAGTATGGCGCCATGGCATTTCACAGCATTAAAGTTTTTTTTTTTTTTTTATCTTCCCATATTGCATTATTGGTTATGCATTCTTGTAGAATCAAGTTTCCGTGCTAATGCAGTGCTGGTTATGTAATGTGATGGATTCGAATACTTAAGTAAAAGCAGCAGTTTTCACAACACAGCAAGCGTGATTCCCACTTCAAACTCCTGTAGAATCTCCCATAATGCTATAATAAAATAGACACACTATAGAAGATCAGCCAAAACTTTGGTTCATAAATTAAGAACATGTATAAAGGTGCTGTGCTCACATTGAGTGTTTCTAGGTTAAATCCTCATCAATATTTCAGCGCTTTAATTAGCACTAATGGAACTGCTAAAAACTATTGGTGATGCAATCTACATATTGACAGTAACCTCAGCCATCAGCGCATTTGATCATCTGACCTGAACACCAAACAGAATGTGGAAGGATTCTGCCAAACCACTGGATTATGGATTAGTGGCTGTTTTTGTTCAGCATTTTCAACATCTGTTTATTATTCTGACTCTGGCATTGTATAGACATAGACTTAATATGGCTAAAGCAAAGGAGAGGTAGGGCTGTGTTTTAAAGGCACTGCTGATTGTTGGTCACATCACAAGTCTATGCACCAACTCCACCTTGATGCCATTAGCTTTCATCTAGCTAAATAAACAGTATGTTAATTCCTGTATTGTTACACCACTGAATGCAAATTGCGTCTTGCATAATTTTCCAATATGCATGTAGTTGAAAAGGTAAACAGGCTGGATCAGCAGCGTATCTAGAGGCAAGTCATACCACACATTTAGTCGTCAAAACTGGCTGTAAAAATACAAGCACCTGCCAGAAAAATATACCCTCTTCTATGGAGTCAAACGCGACTATCTCGAGGGGAACATCCATACTTAAGTAAAGACTTAAGGAACCAGAGGGTCTCATAGTTAAAATATAAAAGGTTGATGTTGAGGTCTGTTTCTCTGACAGTGGAGACAGGCTCGGCGGATGGCTCTCGATCTCATCCTTCACTGGGAGGTATGTGACAGAAGAGAAGAGAGGGACAACCAGACAGCCCTCAGAGGCAGGTCTCTCAGCGCCGTTCTTCTAGAAAGGTCACTTGTGCTTTCAGATAAATAAAACAACACCTGGCTCTTAGAGGAGCTGCCGGCTCCATGCCAATTCCTGCAGAGAGACAGGGGTCCCAGGTGCCAAGCACAGCAACCACTTTGAGCTGCCTGAGGCTGAACATTACACCCTTTATCCTTAGGGTGGGCTCAGTCACACACACAGAGACACAACGCACACGCACATACCTGACAAAAGCCCCCTCCCTTTCTTCACTCTAAGTGAAAACATACAATAATGAACATAAAATCATAGACACATTATTTTGGTGCACAGTGATGTATGCCGTTGAACTGGAAAGAAGGTCTGCATTCAAACAAATTCAAACTCACATTTGTCACCTCTAAATTCTTTTTGTGAGTGATGAATATGAAAAGAAATGCACAGCTCAGATGTTTGTCCTTGAATGTTCCGGGTATTATTTGCCAAGTAGCACCAAGGGTACAATACACAAGGAATGTTTCCAACTGATAAAATTCGATTGAAACGTTGTGTTCAGGTTGGTTTTTAATGCAACGTCCACATACTGGGTGCTTAACATTCCTCGAAATATCAATAGGATCATGTGACACACTTTACAATATGACTGAAAATGTATGGATTCAACAAGCATGGGTGGTCAGGTAAAAAGAGAAAATGATACAGCGCAGTCTGGATGTCACTTTTTTTGCCTTCTCTCTTTTAGTTTGACATCATCTATTGATGCTTTGGACACCATGGTCAATGACATTTTTGGTGGAGTTCAGTCTCTGGCCACCTCTGCCTCATCACCTTTGCATGTCACCGAGGACAATGAAAGGCTGCACGCTACGGCTGTAATGGAGTTCAACATGTAGTGTGATATGTCTCTATGCCAAGTCGCAGCAGGACCATGATCAACTGATCTGACATTGTGACCATCTGGAAAGTCATACTGCCCCCTAAAAGTTGTGCCGTCATACTTTCACGATACTATTTTAATTATTTCACAACTTCTTAAAGTTATGATTTTTTTCCCCAAAAAGTTTGTTTGCTATTTGCCCTAATCAATCTGTAATGAGAGATGCCTATATCCAACCAACACCAGTTTGACTTGACACAAGAATGGTACAACAGCAGTTACTAGTGTAATGGCTGCTATTTTGATAGATCAATATACAACAATCAACGACATCAGATTCACAACAATGTGCAGCTGAATCAATCTCATTCACTGTTGTCACCATTTACTTGGGCATTTTCATGAATGTAGCTAAATGATGTAACTAGCATTGTAATAAGATAACCTTCAACTGTCAAGTCTTCATCTTGACTACAAAGATCTGATTGGTTGGCAGGGTGAAACCTTGGCCACTGGACACACCTGACTGGTAAACACGCTACAAGGTACCATTAAGGCAACAACAAAAGACAAGGCTCTGGTACCAAACCAAGTCCTCACCTAAAACGCAAACCCTTGTACTTGTAAGATGAGTACAACGCATCCTTAAAGGCCTCCCTAGGCAGCGAAATAGGTCAGTGCTTTTCAAAACAACCCGTATGACCAAAATGACTCATTTGAGCATTTTCCAGTAAGCCACCTTTATAGATTGGTTTCAAACAATGGAGGAGGAGTGCTGCATGGAGGTAGAAAATGTATTGCCACAATGTGATAATAGCTTGTAGGATTTTTTTTTTTTTTAGTATTTCAAAAGTAATGAAACCAATAGAACTAACTGTTAAGAAGATAAATCTATGTGCGACTCATCTTGGTGTGTCTGTTTTGTGCTGTTGGCCAAATGACAAATTCACTCCACTGATGAGAGATGGCAAGCCCTACAGGGAGTGAGGAATGAACATGAGTGAACCCAAAACCAGCAACACTGTTAACCCAAAGCATGATAACCTTGAAAAAGTCAACTATTCATAAGATTGACGTGTATGTAAATCTAAATCTAAATACCCCAAAATATACCTGACACTCAAATCAATTTAAATGTATATATATTAGGTGACTTCAGTGTATACAGTGCAAGCAAAACTTCGCAGGAACTACACAGGATAATAAAAAGGGACCCTGCCACTAGTTTGATTTCTTTTCTTCTCTGAAAAATTAGAAGCAGAGCAGCATGATGCATTTTTCATCCAAACCCATCGGTTTTTACCTCTATCAGCTGTCAGCAAGTCCTAGACTGAACCTGTGCACAGGGGTCAAACTGATCAGTAAGACATTGATCACAGAGGCTGTCAAACCTCATCATTACACAGCCTTCAACACACAGTGTGAGCTGCCTTACTGTAAAATGGGCTTTTACTCCTGCAGTTTTAGTACAACACCATCCACATCCTTTGTAAAATTCATGGCCTTGACCACATTTCTGTAGCTAATAGCATATCCGCACCATGGGCTGACCATGAGGTTTCCTTCAATAATCACTCCCCATGTACCTGATGTTGTTTCTCTGCATAAGCTGAAGGCAAACTTCACATTTTACAGTTACACTGACTCTACAGTGATTTTCAAGTATCTCACCAAGAATGAGAAGTTCTTGCAATTTAGGGGGATTTCCGCAGCCATCATTATCCAGCCAAACCGAGTCGCTGTGGCAAGCCACCAATGGTGGATCCATGGGAGTACTGATATAAACAATAAAAATGAATCTGCTGATACTTATATTGCTGCTGATACTTATAATGCTATATTGTTCATCTTCCCTTCAATGTTGAACCGCCTGTATTGCCATGGATCTTCTCAGTCATAGAATATTGACCAGTACTCATTGTTGTGATTTATGCTATTTATAATACTATATGGAATCAAATAGTGGCTTGAAGGAACACTCCTAGTAAACATATAAACAGTAAACATGGTCAAAGCATGGAGGCCACCTGATTGTATCATAAATGTTGTATTCTCATGAAAGAGACAAAAAGCCAAGCCAAAAGAAACTTCTGTTAACCGTTGGTAGGCGAACCAACAATAACTGCGGCGGTGTCTGGTGCCATACTTATACAGCCAACTGTTTATCTTTGCATCCTCCATAAGGGGTTCAATATAATCGTTATACTTAGACACACAGTTTCAAGCATTTAAATAAGCTGACAATGTTTTCTTTTTCTCGCTCTTATGGTGAGAACAGTCTTGGTGAATGTTGCTTTTACATTCATTCACTCATGACTATGTGACTCATGAGTTTCCCCCTCACTGAATCTGTCCTGAACTGGATAACTGACTATTCGCACCAACAAAAACAGCTTTTTTAAGCCTAGTTTTATTAAAAGGCCAATTCCTTAACCAGTGCAGAAAAACAAAATCCATTAGGGCTTGTTCAGAGGATAAGCTGAAGACTTACAATGTTCCACCACATTTAGCTACTGGCCTACCTCAGGGAGCGCAAAGCTTCAAATGGTAACATGTTCAACATGAATGGAAGCTTTTAAACATTCATTTCTTTGAACAGTGTCTCAAATATTGTTTTTCTTTGAGTCAATTCTTTCAAGTTGCAATACGGTCTACATCACCAACTATTCATCCATGGCCTCTCGGCAGTTGAACAGCTTCTCACAAATCATTGTGGTTTCATTTGCACTCAACATTTATTATTGATACCTCTATTATATGTCTAGGTTTTAAACTTTGTATTGAATTTCCTAACTAAGTTGAATTCCTTAAGTTCCTTTATATAGACTGCTGGGACAATGTCAACCAAAGATTACCCCAAAACGTCAGCACCTTGGACACCTCGGACACTGTGGTAATGAGTGGCGTGAAAACTGACAGAGAAGCAATAAAAGGCTGTAAAAGCAGACAGTTTTAACTAGTATCAGACGTCAGACACAATTCCGCAGACCTTGTTTAATCTGAGATAGGTATTGGGAAAAAAATATATATACATAAATCTTCACGTGTGTGGCATTAAAAAACGTCAAGAGTGAAATGGAGAACGAGAGGTGCAGTGCAGATAGAAGGAGATCAGACACATGAATTCAATTCAGCTGGTCTGTCAACCCCGTCATTGGAGCCACCATGCATGTAGAGGCATCATTCCTTTGTGCACAATCATTATTCTGAACAAGGCAAAATCACTCAGGCAAAAAGAAAAAAAGTGAACATTGTGCAAGGCAATGAATGGATAACAAGAAACAAAAACCAATAATAGCAGAGCACAGGGTGACCTAGCAAAATGGATCATGAAGGGCGGAGAGCACGTGCATGAAGGTGCAAATAATGATTTGTATCGAAATAATGTGCATCGTGTGCATTTGTGGAGGCTGAGCTTGAGGTATTTGTAATTCATTTGATGGGAGGTCTTTAAATGGTCTCCTGGAATTAAATGGATTTTATTTTCTCTTCACGGGATATAATTTGAGATCTTATCACGGCAAAAATAATTCAGCAATTTAAAAAAAAAAAAAACATCTTCATCGTTTTCAATTCATTAATTCTAACATCATTTTAGAAAATAATTGCTGTCTAATGAAAACCAGGTACGTTCATCAATGTAAAATGTATTTATTTATGAATATTTATTAATATATATATATATATATATATATATATATATTTATTAATCATTTTAATGTGAAGCAAGTAATAAGATGTATGTAATAGGACTATATTTAGATAATGTCGTCATGCACCAACAGCACCAGAACAAATTCCTTATGCGGAAAATCGTACTTGGCAATACAGCTATTTTCTGATTCTGAATAAATTTAAAATGACAAAATCAACCTAAAACACTGTAATGAGACAAATTCTATCTATCAGTCAACAGTTTAATATTTTGAATGGACTAACACGGATTGTGAAGTGGTTTTAAACGGTTCTAACAACATGCGGTTGGTTCTGAGCCTTGACCCTCCTGTTCGCATCCACCATAGTAAATGATCAATAGCAAGGTCGCACTACATGTTTCCACATAGCACATTGGCCTAATCAAAGATTTGCCTAATCATTTTGTATTGAAATCTGCATAATCCAGGCTAGTGGCCATCTGACACTGATGCGCAGGCATCAGTCTGACACGGTTCACGGAGAGAACACATCAAATTTATCCAAATCTATCGTCCTTTCTATCCTGCATTCACGCTGTACAAAAGCATCTTTTCATTGGTCAATAAGATTCTAAATGCTGACCGCAGACAGACGAGAATATGTGCGTTCCCTACATAGAAAAAAGTCAGAATTATTCAAAGTGGCAGCAGTCCAATGCACAGACACCTTTTGTCTTTAAAGCACATATAAGGTAGTCATATGAAAACATATTCAAAAGCAATATAACTGCTCTAACAGACACCGCAGGAGGTCAAGGACAACGATGAGGGATTTTTTTTTTTTTTTTTATTCTAGCACTGAGGCTGTATACAGTACATTTGAGCCTTTGGCATCAGAGAGCTGCCGAGCTGTTGATGATGTTGTTGTAAACTGACAAGCACATAAATACGTACCTCAGACCCATGATATTGCTGCTATCTTTGTAGACCTTCAGAATTTATACGGCAAGAGGTACCAGGAAGAATCTGCTCCCTGAGCTGTTAGGTGAGCAGCCTCTGCACCTTTACTTTACATGTTTTTTTTTACTGTGCACTGACTTGCAAGTTTATTAGATGCACTGTGCTACATCCAATACAACCAGGCTGCAATAAATCCCACCTTCATGAGGCTTATCATATTCAGTTTTGTTGACACTCTGATAGAGGTGTTGATTCAATTCTGCGGTCGAGCTGAGTCTGGGGAGTTGGCTGTTGACCAATGTGGTGGACAGCTGTTTCAGAGAAGGCTTACAAAAACCACATATGGAACAAACAATAACAAATACTAATATACATACTGACACAAGGGCATAAAGCTACTCATGCAGACCCCGTACATCAAAGATGGAAATGTGTTTTGTGTCAACAGGAGGGCACATCTAATCATAAACTTGCAAATCCAGTTTTGAGGCAAATCACAAAAGGCTTTCCTCTCTTGCTTTAGCTTTGACCACAGACAGACACAAACAGAACAGCTAGAGATTCTGCCTAACTTGGTGGGGTTAAAATACCCAAGACATATAAAGCAGCTAGTTTAGAGTTCCTTAAAAGCACACGGTGAGGTCTCAAAATCAATTCCAAAATGCACTGGAAGGCATTTAAGAAAGGGCAACAGGGGAGATGCAGTGTTTCTTTTGTTTTTGCGCTTTCACTTGCAACTGAACAGAGTGGAGTTAAGACTAGACATAACACTCAAACTTGCTCTGATTAAAGTTTAGAAAGGTTTTTGCCATCCAACCTTTTTCTGTGCTTGACATATTTCACTTGCACTTAAGAAAAATACAAACAAACAACACACACACACACACACACACACATATATATATATATATATATATATATATATATATACATATATACACACACACACCAGGAATTGGGTAGGTTGTTGAAAAATGTGTACCAACATTCTATTTTGTCGACTAAGGCCTCCGGATTCCCAGCCCAAATACAGGTTTTGCATATCCAGGCTAATTTTACAATGTCTGCAGAAAAAAAAAAAAAAAAAAAAAAAAACAAACATTACAAATGTGATTTGTGCTAATCAGATCCAAACCAATGCGTTTCAGTGTGGCCGCTGTGGCTGCTAAGAATCAGATTACAAAGTGTCTTTGGTGTCACTTGCAATACAACACAGGACAACGGCAACAGATCCAGATTGACAGAAGTGCATCAGAGTGGCGTAGACACAAACGCCCACGGTGTTATCACTGCAGCACAGGTTGGTGAAATTTGACGACTTGCAAATAAAAATGCAGACGATCTGAGATGAAGATCTGATTCGACAAATAAATCTGATTTGCTGCGGTATAAACAAAGCGTCAAAATGATTTCTGCTCCCTTCCTCGGAAACAGTTAAAATGATACATACTTGGAGCACACTTGTGTTTAAGGGTTTCTCATTGCAAGACAAAGTACAGGTGCTGATAATTAGTCCTATTGGACTGCTAATGCTAATTTTGGAGGGAGATTGCAGTTGTCACTGTTTGTGCAGTTCACTCCATTTTAGCTCCTTTGTTAAGTTGGGCTTTCTTTGCTGCCTTCAAATGAAATGTTACAGGAGAACAAAATCAGTAACACTATTGATTTTAGCTGAGTATGACATGCTGAGTGCCTGTAGCTGATTGAAACTCCCCTGTAGAATGTTAATGACACATTCTTGAGTCCAGCTAAGCTCAAACCTGGATAAGTGAGTGATTTGTTAATGTATTCCTGTTTTATTGTTGCCTGTACGTTGAGGAAAAAGCACAGATATTGACATGGTTTACTGCCACTACAGGTAGGCTGATACAAACAACTGTGGTAGGATTTCATTTCCTGAGTGCAAGATAAGGGATGGACACAGTGAATAAGGGGTGCCAACATATATGAATGCAGGAATGTGTGTCTTATAAGAAATGATTTAGCATATAGTGAGAGAAGATGATGCAGAGTCCATAAAAAAGTCCCTTGAGATGTGTTTCCGTTGATACCGACTCCTTAACTTCCACCTGTCTCACCTTTTAAGTTACACAGGGCTATATTATTATTGCATTTTATTCAATTATGATGAAATTAGACGTCAGATTAAAGACTGTAATCTTTAATTGCAGTTGAGCCAACACTGGAGGAATTTTATGGAATGGTTAGTTATTGATTCCTGCACATTATCCATTTAAACACATTCTGTGATAGCCGTGGTGCAACTGATTGTGTTCATTTATCAGTTGTCTCCTTGTTGAGCCATGACTGTGAAAACCCAGGTGACTGTGAAAATCAGTACTCCATCTTATCGAGCCCCAATTCCCCCAGCCCATAATGTACCATGATACTGTAACACTGGCCCGGGCCTGGTGAAAAGAAACAGCCTCAGCAACGACAAGAGAAACAGAAGAAGCAGTAATAGGTATGTCAATGAGGCCATAGTCCCAGCTGGTTCACTTGGGATCCAGCGTACTGTTCTGGAGAGCACTTTCAGCTATTTGTGGAAAACAGCACTAACATATCATAAGACATTTTTAGCACACAGTGCAAAGCAGACCAAACAGACAAATATCCCTTATGATGATGCATTTCCGACGCATGCAAGGTTTGCATTTGGGCCAGGCAAGGCTAACGCTAACACAAGCAGTGTAATTGGAAAGGTTATATTTTAATTTGTATGCTTTGATAGATGGCATACACAGAATGCCTCTTGCACTGCGCTGTGGTTTCTGAAAAGGAAAAAAAAAAAAAAAAAAAAACTAGAATAATAACTGAATAACTGAAGTGATCATACCCTGCGGTTTATTAGCAGGTAGTGCATCACAAAAGAATTCCACATCATAAATAATGCACCTGAATTTTAACAATATGCAACTTTTGCCGTTGCCTTACAGGTTTTCTGATTTATAGCCGGACCCAGCACCAGGCCTTGTCCCCCGCTGAAAAAACATAAGCTTTAATATAATAATTCAACGTGGACTTAACTCAGATCTATGAATGTGAGGGAACGCTGATGCTACTTCCAAGGCACACACTCACTATATGCCAGTGATGCAGGTATTACAAGGTCTCATAGCATGAACGCCGCTACCCACACGTACAAAAGTTGGCAATGATATTAGATGCATAAGAGGAGATAGACAAGGAGACTGACTTCTTGAATCCCTAAGTCCCTAAACTGCTAGTCTTTAAATCCCAACACTAATTGATGTCCTACTGTGTACCGTGCCTAGATCTTAAGCAGTGTGGTTGGGTAAATGAAAGTTTATCTCTGCGGTCCTCTTACAGATATTAACAGAGTGCAGAGTACAGTAGATAGTTTGGGGAATAACTGCCATTTGATTTTGGTATATGACCTTTCCCAGATAGCCCTTGAATGCATTTCTTTCTGTCTTACATCATGCATATTATGCAACTTTATTACATCAAGCACTTTTTCATATGTGAGCAGAGGGAGCTGCAGCTCTTGACTGACAATGATGGGTTATATATATTTTCCCTGCAATAATTTGGACCCATATTAATGTATGATGAATTGCACATTATATAAACCTGTATATGTTTACAGACATTTTTATATCCCATGGGGCCAATACTAGTGACAAACATGGAAGCTGGAAGAGAGAACAGACGCTACAGGCAGATGAAAGCACTACAGGAGGTTAGTCCACACCGAAGAGTGAGAGATGGTCTGTGTTGTAGCTGGCACACTCTAGACTGAAGAGTATGTAACAATGAGATTTTATCTCGGGGATTACTATGTGGGATTTGGGGAAAAGGTGAGTGAGTCTGGGGATAGCGGCTGGACAGATGAGGCCGCTTCCAGCATCTTGAACAAAGCAGCTCTGTAGCAAGCCAACATTGGATTACACTTCAAAGCAGCTGTCAATCCAAATCCAAAACTCTGTTTCACGCAACTTTAAGCAAAGCAAGACTTAAAACAAATATTAGTCAGTGTGGTTAATATTGAATCTAAATCAAATGACATTATATCCAGAGTGTTTAACAATGTGTCTCTCATACAGGTCAAGGTCTCAGCACCTGAGGAGCTAGGGAATGGAACCACTAACACTACAATTAGTGGACGACCAGCTGAGCTGCAGCTGCCAGACTTGGGCGGCTAAAAGTACTTAGTTATGGTTGGGGTTATAATCACCTATATGCTTTAAATGATACCAAGATAAGTAAAAATCACATGCTTGGTTCACTAAACCTTGCATAGCTTTTTCTAAGTCAAAGTCCTGTCTAGTTAATATGAAAGCATCCCCCCATTCTGCACTGTCCATTGGGTCACTGCATGATTTAGCTAAATTTAAACCTGTGCGAAAACACAAGAGATGCAAAATGTGCCTCTGTGATTGAAGGGTTTGGTTTCGTGGTGGGATCGGCCCTTAAGAGTCGCGGGTAAACATCATGCAACTTGCATCTTTACTACTGAGACAGGCATTATTCACCCGATTTCAAGACGCCGCTTGCTCTTTCGGAGCATGTGCTTGGTCAGCTGCTGTTTAATGCACCAAATTCACCTCGCGGTGGCGAGATAGAGAGCTCTAATTTATCATCTATGTAGAGCAGCAGAGTGGAGTGACAACATCACAGTCCTGGACTGCAAAATGTTCTTCTGAATGACAGCCAAGAGAGCTCATTTGAGGATTTCTATTACTCAACTGAAGTAGCATTTTTTCTTTTTTTTTCTTAAATCACATTTTGATATAAAAGACGTTTTGATCATGGTGACATCCCTTAACACCTTCACACATGTTCCGCTTTAGTTAAATGCAATGTATTACATGCAGTGCAAACAAATCCATTAGGTTTTTGTTGTTGGTGGCGCTGAGGCTCTGTGGGAGAGCAAATTTACACAGCGTGACAATCAGCTCCACCTTTTCGGAATTTAACGATGACTTTATTTTTCACATCATGTACATCTCTGCATTCTGCATCTGCGGCGGCAGTGATTTCCCCTGACAATCCATGATACATTGCAGAAAGGAAACCGTGTGATTAGCGAGGACATGGCAGCAGCATGCGGGTGAACCTTGTTTGAATGGAGACAAGACGGAGAGAGGGAATCTTTTTGTACCTGTGTACTTTGTACACACACACACACAGAAAAAAAAAAAAAAAAACGTCTAACCAAACACTGAATGTAATTCTTTATTTGCTATGTCTGGTTTACAGTGGATGTGTGCGTACATGTGATCAGTGTGTAAACCTAACAAATGTTTTTTTTTGTGGTAGCAGATGGAGTGTTGTGTGGAGACTGAAATGAGAATTATTTAATCAAGCATTGCAAACATTGTTGTGACATTTTGATTTACCATCTTGAGTGGAGCTCAGAAATCATTTACATACTGCTGTGTTCTTAACGGTGAAAGATTAATACTATTTAATATTTAATATCTATGACTGTTTTTTTGTTTGTGTGTAGTAGTAGTAATGTAGTAACAAAATAAAAGGGGCCATAGACTGAAGTAAAATGAAATCGTGAAAGATGAAATATAAAAGGGATTTCTAAGGATTTATAAAAACTGACAATAAAAGATGGGGGTTTTGTTTCGGGGCGAGGGTCAGGGGGTTCATTTCAGGGGCAAGGGTCATGGATCAGGGGTCATATAGCATTATGATATGTGACAGGGTCAGCACAGAGATAAAGTGTTTGCCTCGGATGTACAGGATAGTATAGTCCTGCTGTGAAGTTTTATTTTGTGACTGTGCGTCCTGAGGGAGCCCCAGTGGAGCAGAGCTGTGTTCAGGGCCCCGCTGGCAGATCTCCCATAGCTTCCGCATGGTTGATATAGGGCCAGGCTATCTGCTGTGACAACTCCTTATTAAAATCTAGCGCGTTCGTCCTTTTTATCCCTCCCCTCATCCTTCCTTCTCTTCCTGGTTTTTCATCTGTTCTCTCCCACCTCGACTGTGGGGAGTGGGGTGGGGGTGGGGGTGGCGTTGGTTGGGGGGGGAATGGGAAAGGACATAAATTCACCGAGCTGCTCCAGGCAAGGTCTTCATCAGAAGCTCATTTCTCATCATTTTACCTAAAGTCAGCAGTCTGCCTGTATAATTACAGCAGGTTTTAGTGAATACATCTCAAGGAACCCCGCGTCGGCTCTCCATTGTCGAGTTATTTTGCACCATAACTGGCTCAGAGAAGAAGAATCTCTTGGGTTGATCTGTGACAGAAGAACGGTGGCTGCAGAGAATAAGAAGGAGAAGAAAAACTGTCTTCACTGCATTAAACATGAAGTAGCGTCATTATGTAAAATTGTAATAAATTATGAAAGTTGCATACATCTTCTATGTAAAATATGCCTTAAATACTGCATGGCCAACAAAATCCATGCGTTTGTACGCCTGTCTGTACCAGCCTTTGTTTTTATTCTTAAAAGATAAGACTCTGTGTGACAAGCCTGGTATTGATAAAGAGGAATTAAAAAAAAAAAAAAAAAAAAAAAAGTATTCAAAAGAATGAAAATGAATGCATGAGGTTTC
The DNA here is from genome assembly GCA_023373845.1 of Nibea coibor. Classification (NCBI taxonomy): domain Eukaryota; kingdom Metazoa; phylum Chordata; class Actinopteri; family Sciaenidae; genus Nibea; species Nibea coibor. The sequence goes on along the minus strand of CM041720.1, from coordinate 6,591,351 downwards.
CCCTCTGGAGTTGATGACTTTGCACTCGCCCTTTGTCCTTGTTTCATTAGTAATTACGCAGCCTATGAATTATTAATTTAGTATTTTTAACTAGATGCCATTAGAGCTTTTCCATTATAATGTTCTATCAAGAAGGTCAGCTCAGTTGAACAAATACTAACAGTGACCAAGACACTGGTTATATATGTTTGACTAAATCAGCCCCTGCTATAAAGCACTCGCGTGTGTACGTGCTTGTGTGTGTCGAGGTGTGACTTTGCAGTGATTAATGGTCCTGCGTCCCCGCTCTGTAAGAGGGAGATAATACAGGAGGCTGTGGCCTTTGTGTTTTCAGTTTGTGTTAATGCCTGCACCTATCAGGCCATTTTAAAAGGCCTTAAGAATCACATTTGGTAGGATAGGCTCATGGATTGGCGGCCACAACCCACAAAATAGGAAAAGAATTGAGTACTAAGAGTACTAAGAAGAAAATGCACGCAATATATATATTTTTTTTTTCACTGACACTCTGAACAGCTATTGTCTGATGGTGATTTGGCCACTTGGGGCCAATGTGTCAGGGCCTCCGCTGTACCCAGTGGATATGCAGAAAACGTATATTCGGGCCAAGACTTCCTCGGTAGTCCAATTAGCAACTTGATACATGAGAATGACAAGACACATTTCTGCTAGTCTCTATGAATAGATATCAGCAAATAAATACAGCTAGCTTAGATAAAAGCAGTTACAGAAGCTAAATCGTCTGGGGAGGATAGCCGATTCATTTTTGAGATTGCAAATTGGCCAACGTGTTCTGCCTCTTTTGCTCTCCACCAGTACTCTTGCAACAGAAGCCCGTTCAAATGTGAGCGGTCTGTGATACTTGTAGTAGGAATGAAAATCAGAATGCTTCTGATGTCAAAATTTTGGTCAATTTTCAACAAATTCTGCATTCAAACGCGTACATCTGCTCCAAGAGATTAGTCTGTTGGTCATTTGAGATCATATTTGACAGTATTAATGTTAGAAAACACAAGTCAAAAGGTCTGCTGTGAAAAACATGAGATTGCCCTTTTGCAACCAGCTGCAGTATGCTAGCCGGGATGCTCTTGTAGCTATTCTCACCCTACAATTATTTGCACAGTGGATGATGCGTCACATCGACCGATGCCACAGAGAGACAGACAGAAGAGAACTCACTGACAGATGACAGAAGCCGCAATGGACAAATAATGCAAAGCTTCGGAGCTTTGTTCATAATCCTGACGTTCAGATTATAAATGATGTAAATGCTGTCCAGGTCAGAACCAGGCATGAGTCTCTCTGTGAAGTCTGGAGTGAAGCTAAGTGCCAACGGTCATTGGAGGCTGGCTACAGAACAAGTCAATCTCCAAAACAGCAGCTCTTCAGAAAGCTATGGGTGACTTCCATGTTTTATACGCTCTGTGGTTGGAACTGAACATAATAAATAAAACATTGACCAAGTTAGTGACCAAGTTACAGCTCTTCATATTACTATTTATACTATTGTATAAAGGGCTGCACTCTGTGTCCTGTGGCTCTGTGGCTCGGCTACACACACGCTGAACCTGGCCTGGCTCCAATACCATTCACACAAAATCTGGCAATGTGACACCCCTCAGCCACACCTCTGCAATGTGTGGCTGAGTTTATTTGTGCTTTAGAATGTAACTGCCGTGAAACAACCAGAAAACAATGGTTTATTTCTTGGATTCACTGCTCTGTTCACACTGCTCCCTTACTTCATTCTAGCTCTCTTTCTCTCTCTCTCTTTAATTGCAGTATGAGAATTTAGTAAAACTGAAATGGAGTGAGAATATAAGACACAAAGAATATGAAAAGCCTGGTCGTTATGCATTTCCATCATTGAAACTTCATGTACATGGCTATAACTACAGCTAAATGAAAGCCATTAGCCAGGACAGGTTGTACTGAAAAAAGGTAACGCTGTTACTAACACCATTATTTATAATGCCATTATTCCTATCAATGCCCAGCAGTGAAGTAGCAGAAATTCACATAAAAAGGCCATTTCCACATCAGTGTTTGGGTTTCAACAACTGCACTTGGACCATCAACCTTGGTGGGTCCAACATTAATGTTGTGGCCTGTATTGTTTTTGATTTTTACAAAGGCCCAGGGTCAAATCCAGTTTCATCAGTTTTATTATTGGTTCATATTGGCCTTCTGACTATATCTACTGAAATAAACTTGTATTTAATAAAATGACCACAATCAAACTGACTGACTGAAAATCTGGAGCCAGATAAAAGATAAAGACTCTGTTACGGTTGTGATGAGGTTAAATAATGAAGCAGTGCAGTCGCAGATTTTAACCCAATCTACTCACCCTACGCGGCTGCTCTTGTGAAACCAGCTGCCAACTCAACCAAGAGTTGGAGGAAACAAAAGCACAGCTGAAGAGACAGAAATCCTTAAAGGAGTTGTTCATCAACAAGGAAAAAGAGACAAGGCGTGAGCTAGAGAGACTGAAGAAGTACACCGATCCAGAAACTGTCAGCACCGCAAAGATTACCAACCAGGTCAGAGACACCACCAAGAGGAAGAAGAAGAAACTCTTGCAGGTGGACTACCAAGAGCTGCAGCTGGCTCACATCGTTAATGAGGAGAAGTTCACCAGTGACCTTCAGGCAGAGAAGCACAAGAACCAACTTCTCCAGGAGGAACTGGAGCAACTCCGGATTTCGTACCAAGTGCTCAATGCAAGGTATGAAAATGATGTTCCCAAACTCAGAGGTCAGGCTGATGCCCTCAAGCTCTGCATTTCACACAGTGAGATTACCTGGAAGTATGAAACCGAAGTCATTGCGGTAAAGCAGCAGGCACCCTCCAGTGTGAGCTTGACAATGAAGTCAAGGTTCACGCAGTCTCAGTGTCCGAGGGCTTCCGTAAGATCCAGAACTTGAGGGCTGAGCAGGAAGCCCTCTGTCAAAAGATGGAGGAGGAGATCACTGTCCTGAAGCAAAATGCCCTTGAGAGTGAGAAGATTTTTGGGAGAGAGCTGGAAGAGCTGAAAACTCAGCTCAGTGTTCAGGTGTCACTCAACCTGAAGCTATCCACTGAGCTCAAAGCTGAGAGAGAGGTTCTCCAAAAAACCAGCCGTGATGACAACCAGCCACCGAAGGAGGCTGAAATGGCTGAGACGCAGGGCGAGCAGCAGGAAACCACCAGTCCTGCACTGGCCCGCGAACCCCAGAGAGAGGCTCAGGGAACGCTTCCAGACAGAACAGCACCACCACCATCTGTCTGGAAGAGAACCCGCCACTTTCTGGGGTTGAGGAAACCAGAGAGGTGGAAGAGGAGGAGGGAGGACTAAAGTAACATCAAGATCTGTGGGTTTTCTCCAGGTGCTCTGGTTCCCACACACACAAAAAAAAAAGTTCAGAGTTCAGATATTGTTATATTTCATAGTTTTTGCAGTTCTTGGGCCTTTTTACAGAAACTTCCTCTGTCTGTGTCTTATTCTGATTTAAGATGACATTATAGAAACATAAAATGATCTCAGGATTTGAATTTAGCTGATAGTATCCTAACTAAATATAAAAATATAATATTTATTCAAATATTTATTCTACAATTGAATCTTTGAGCTAAATTCATTTTTTGTCCTTCATTTCAAGTTCATTTCATGATTAAAACATGAAATGAATATGTAGAATCTTACATATGACACACTCAACATTCACTGTCAGACAACTTTTTAATGCAGTGCTAAGTTTAGAACTTCCAACAGCTGTCTGACAGCAAAGCAAAGTAAGAAATCACTAAGGGGTCCTCGTGGTAAAAAACATTCCCAGTATAATAACATGACATGTTTGGTATCCATAGATTCAGTGCAATTTAAACACTGGCTCCACCACTTACTTAAAAACTGAGCTAATAGCCTTTAAAGTAATGTTAAAGCCAGATGATCCACCATCATCTTCAGAGGGTTAAAGTAGGCCAAATAAACAAAGAACTGAGGAGGTTAATAATTCCAATATTTAGATCACGGTGATCGATACAGCTGAGTCTAATTAAAATAAAACCTTTGCTTTTATTTTTCACTTCCAGGTGAAGTGAGCTTAGCATGCTGTTGTAAGTGTATTCCAGTTGCTAATTGATAGCAGCCTTTTGTTGCACTGGCTCAACCCAGTTAGTAACTAGTAACTACTAACTAGCTCACTACAGACAGCCTAATAACCCAGATGGTTTCTCCTCCTCTTAAGCTTCAATCATGTTAACACAGGGATGAAATCTTGGGAAGAAAAAGTAACAGAATCCACAAAAACTACACAGGCACTTCATCATGTGACAAAAACACAGAAACATTTACTTAGATTTTTATGTTTTGGTAAACATAAAAAATATGAAGATAAATGACAGTCAGAGGTTGCATTCCAATGTCAGTACTGCCAAAAACACAACAAAAAAGAAGACGGCAATATTTGCAAGACTGTGCTGGGGAACGTCCCCTCTCTTGGCGAAATGTAGTTACTACACGTCAGTGTCAGCAGCAATCACTGCCGTTCAATATTAAAGAAATAAACCTTCATAATACACAAAAAATAGCTACGTGAAATATCATTACCATGTGCGCCACCTGGGCCACATGCAGAATGAATGAACAAATAACAAATAAATAGAAGGTTATGCACCTAGAAGTTTTAGCCACTCCGTGTCACTAGTTCATTTGCAACCATAGCAACCAGCAGTGTTGGGCAAGTTACTCTAAAAAAGTAATGAGTTACACTTAATAGTTACTTCTCCCAGAAAGTAACTAAAGTAGTTACTGAGTTACAAATGATAAAATAACTAGTTATTTTGAAAAGTAACTTTACTTTCAAGTAATTTTAGCCTTCATTCATTTGTAGCTTCCAATTCTTTGATCAAAACGCTGTGTGGGAGCAAAGGAGGTTGTGGGCAATTCAATAATTTTTTAGTTAAACACTGTACGTGCACTTGTGAACAAGAAAAATCTTTGCTGCTCCGCTTACACGGGACTCACACCGGGGAGCTACTGGCAGCGTCACGGCAGCGTAGCGAACTAGCCGTATTCACGCGAGATCCCGCGAGAATCCTGAACATACGCGAGTCCCCGCGATAAACTGTGTATAAAAGAAACAACAACAACAAACAGCTAACTTTGCTTCTCCGACGTGGGAGAGATTATAAAAAGGACCTGTTGTGTTCTAAATTATTGTTTGCTGTTCCACTTCAATAATTAGTCTCTCGTTGTTCATGTTGAGACTCTGATTGATTGACTGCTGACCTGGTGCCACCGGTCATGACGTAATGTGGACGTGAAGCTGTGACAGGCGACATGAACTGCATATTGAGTTTTATTTTGAAAGGGGGCGGAAGTGTATTACGCTGATTCTGTGTCAGATTTCCTGTCTGGTGCAATCTGCTCTGTTGAAATTGACGCGGTTTAGCAACGGCTGGCATCAAAAGTAGAAGTGCTACGGAAAGAGCGCTGCGGAGCGGAGAGACGCTTCTGGGACGCTGCTGAGACGTTCCGCGGCGCGCCCAGTGTGAGCGGTCTCATTGATTATAGTGGCAGTGATCAGCAACGGCCGATGCAACGCAGCCGTAACGCAGCGCTGAGTCCCCGGTGTGAGTTAGGCCTTATGCGGTTTTCTAGTCTGCCTCTTTCCTGTCAATACAGTTTTGACACCTGCGTCTCTTGAGAAAAAAGGCGTCTTTTGATGACATTCATCATCAGTGGTGGGTTTGATTAAAGCCTGGCATGAACCACTCGGATGGGCTACAGTAACACTTCATCAAACGCACCCTCTTGTGTCCGCATCCGTGAGGCTGTGACATTGGGTCCAAGACTGACGTGAAGAGAGGAAAAAAAAAAAATCACCGGAACTGAGGTCAGACAGTGTGTTTTTAGCAAACAAATAAGAGGAATTTCAACATATAAGTTAGTTAACGTTAAATTGCGCGTACAGTAACGTTATATCACTACAATGGTGACCCAGTTTTAACGTGCCGACCACAGCCTGTAACATTAACCTCAACAAACGCTTGCTAGCTTGCTGTCCAGTTCTTCCTTTGTGGAGCTGCTGGTTCCTGTCATAACGTGTCATTTTTATGGATTTATGATCTTGGTGTTGCTGCTTGGGTAAGTTACAGTTGGTTGATGTGTGCTGGCTGTTCATAGTCGCTTTACATAATCTGTTTGCAATAGCCACGTTCAGTAGAAAAGGGCAGGAAATTTGGAGAAAGGATGTAATGATGTAACACAGTTTAATTCTTCATTTCTTTCTTTGTGTTCCATATTTTTAAAGTATTGCAGAGGCAACAACACGTGATGCTGATGGGTTTGGAGGCCATAATGCAAAAGTGCAGAAAACGACCTAAATCTGAGTGGCTGCTTGACAGCAACAGCAGCAATGCGTTTCAGTGTTTTTTAGACTGACATGATTTTCAGATCTCTTGACATGGGAGTCATTTTTTAAAATAAAAAAATAAATGTTTTCTTTATTTAGTATTACATTAGTATTCTATTTAATTTATTTTATCTCTTATATCTTATATATTTCATCATCTCTTATCTAATCTAATTTTCCTTGATTGAGAAATCGGTCTGGGCTCTTACGGGTTGATCAGTAGCCTATATGCTTGTATATGTTTACAGTACTGTTTACAGTCAAACATTTTGATGCACTGTAGGCTTGATCAATTAAAAATCTGCGTAGTAATTTTTTGAGGACAGTCTGAAGATGCTCCTGCACATTTGGTGTCAACTGAGCAAAAACTGTGGGTGGAGACTGGTTTAATAAGTTTTACAGTTTTTGAAGTGAGTGATGGACTTCATAGTTTCCTGTGTACTTCAGACCAGTTCAGTTGCTTTTACTGTGCCCTAAGGGAAACTTGGCTTGCAGACAAGTTAAAAAACATATAATAGAAACATAACTGCATCAAATTCATTATGGATGTGGACTTAAATCATTGTTTTATTTTATGGCCTTGGTGGCCTGGCTTTTGGCCTTTGTGCCCTCAAAAAATTGTCAACACAAAAGGCCAAGTGGCCTTGCCCCTAAAATGACGAAATTCCAGGCCTGGTAGGCAATGACACAGAAACATTAATCCACACCAAAACATAAACATCAAAACTAATATAAGCATCTTATAAAATCTGTACTTACAGATGTTTCTATAAGTGATCCCCAAAGAAGACATATGTACATGTTTGCTTAGCCTATGCAATTCCTCCATGTGCTCTCTCCGAGTGCAAGGAAAAACAAAATGGCCTCCTTCTAGGTTCAAAGGGCAAGCAATGAACCATATTATGTCACAGTAGAATAGGCGCCACCTAGTGGCTGCAGAATCAACTCAGAACAATTTCTGGGAACACCCTCTTGCAAAGTTAGTGCGATGTACTGTGACTGATGTATGAGCAAGGGAGTCAAAGATCAAGACTCAGTGTTAGGATCGAGCATTTATGTCCCAGTTACACGCGTACTGCATGCAGCAGAACATACAGCTGCAGCATGTTCTCGAGGTAAAACAAAAGAAAGGGAAGAAAGTGTGGTTTGAAACACAGCAATACTGTTGTGTCTAAATCTTTGCTCTGCCTGACATGCTCTTTAATATCCACATATTTTTAAGCTTGGCTTTTACTGTGTCTCTGGTGTTTTACACAGGTGGTCCTGCTGCTAACTGGATTTCTCTCTTAGGAATAATAAAGGTCAACTTGACTCTAAATCTCAACTCCTCTGCACATGGGTTGGATTTTATTGTAGAGGAACTGTTGAATCCTACCTCTGTGTATTACACTATCACATGCATTCCCCTTGTGCAGTGGGTACACCAAATGACACAAATAACACAAATGAATCCATACGCTGGAAGTCAGGACAATTATCTGCATGCGTAAATCTGTGCTGACAGTTGTTGACTGGTGAAAAACAAACTAGGGTTTCCATCTGAGACTTTGTCCCACAGTGCCAGTATGCAGGAGAAAAATCTCAAGGGCAGCCAAGCTTGAGAGGTGGGTGTGTTTTATGTTTCTTTCTTTCTTTCTTTCTTTCTTTCTTTTTTTTTTTTTAAATATTGTATTATTATTTATTTCTTATTCTTTTTTTACTGGATGCAAATTCCTTAGCACTCCCACCTACAGAAAGCAGGTATTGTATGATACGCAGCAACACCATGCAAATCAACAAAAAGAACACATCGCCAACCTTCCCAGAGGAGGAGTAGGAGAGGAGAAAAAAAAACAAAACTTCATCTAAGACACACACTCCATCTGTACTTTCACCCAAATCAACAGACCGCTGTTATGAAAAAGGGTATTGAGAAGTGGATATGTAGACACGTCATCGCTATGAACATTATATTTGGTGAGGCTGAAAATCTTGGTTGTACCTACAGGAAGTAAACCTTTTATTAATCTGCCACACATAACAATACATGTAATGCTCTGATTGCTTTAACTTAAACATACAGTCCATATATTTTGTGTAAAAAAAAAAAAAAAGGGTTAATGGTGTTGGCCTTTCTTAGTCACTCACATAATCAACATATTTCACTCAAAGTCAACTGGTGAGCCCTTAAGCATTGGCTGATTTCACAGTGAAAAAGTCCTACTCTGTGCTCTCATGGACTTAACAGGTATGCATGTCAAAGTCGGTGAGAGCAGAAATGGAAATAAAGGCAATGGAGAAATGAAATGAAAGGAGAAAGAAACAGTGGAAGAGAAACAAAGGGAGAGAAGAAGGAGAAAAAATGAGGAAATACAATCACAAATAAATTTGTTGATCAGACAGAAAAAAAGAGGAATTTATACCAAATGAAGCAGGGAGATGAGGAAAAAGTTAAGGTGTGAGAACTACAATTATTTTCCAATTCGGACGGGGGAGAAGAAGAGGGAGGCTGAATGTCTCAGTACAGAAAAAAAAAAAAAAAAGGAAAATTAAGTTCCCCTAGGCTTCGGTCTCAGAGGTGAGCTGAGTCTATAGTGCGCCAACACAGAAAAGTACTTTTCTTTTTCATTTCCGAATATGCCGTTGTGGAAGAATGCAGTATAGTGTGTCCCTGCAATACTGAAATTCTGAAACTCCATTCAGTGCAATTCAATTGAAGCTCCGAAGGACATTTATTGACAGTGTTTAATAAAAAGAGACATAGATCATTTATGGCATGCATAGAGTTCAGCTTCATTTTTCAACATGCGTATTCTATAATGTAACATATTATATACAAATCATGTTGAAGTGAAATTAGCACTAATAGATTCAATTTGTCCACTGCTGACAACACTACAAAACACAGACTTAATGAGATGCATACACTTATTTGACCTAGTGGCATTCGTGTGACTTACAGACTTTTTGCCTGGTTGCTCATGAGTGTAATATTCTCAGTGTCTCTGGGTGAGATAATTTCATTCCAGGAGAAGAAATTGCCAAGAAATTTTCATCTCCCAGTCCTGTCTGCATGTAACAAGCGAGGTCAAAATGTTTGTTCTTTCTTCTGCAGGAAATAATTATTGATAGAGCCCAGGTCAGGTGGTGTTTTAATAAATTCTACTTAGAGTCTCAAACGAGGTGAAGTACATTGAGTGGAACTGTGACTCGGTTTAGTAATGTAGCCCTTTAGATCACCAAGTCAGTCAAGAATGACCTGCTATCATGTATCCATCTCAGGAAAAGTCACCAAATTTGCCCAAGAGGAGTGCACACATATTAAAAGTTCTTGATTGAAAGGTGACAGCAATTTCAAGTCCAAGTTTAATTGTCAGATATCAGACAGGTAGAGAAATGTAAGCTCTGAGAGCTTGTCCTATAAAACAAATGTAAAAAAGAACAGAAAGAACAGAAAACCCAATAAACAATGGTTACTGTGGAGGTTATGAAAGCTGTAGCTCATAAGAATTTACAAGAATATGGGTGTACTTGTAATAATAGTTCAGTTCGCAAAACTCACATGGAACGGCATATAGGGTTTGGCTTTGAGGATGCACCAAGCACTGTGGAGAATTGCGGTAAAAAGAACTTACCCCCTCCCAGTGTGGATGTGGGACTACTGTATGTTGCACAAAGTAGAATATAGCACTTATGGAAGCAGCAGCACAACTTCACTTATCTCTAATGCAGCAAAGCCTGCAAGTTATTTCCAAAAGTACGCCAACTCACATGGAACAGATTGGCAGCATCTTATTGCATGTGCACAACAACCAAAAAGAAAAATGAGCTGAGCCAGTGTATTGCAAATAACTGACAAAACTTGATTTTAACAGGACGTCTAGACGCACCACAATACATTTAGCCTGTAATTAACTGAATTTCAAAGTTCTGAAGCTTTCACTATCAAAAAAAACAATGCAGCAAAGGTGAAACACAGCTGAGACATGACTGAACTGAACCAGACTCGCAATGCGCACTGGTAAAAGAACAGACTTTTGTGTCAAGTAACACAGGGAGCCCTGGCAGATGCCAACAACGCACAGGAAAACCTCGACCTGTTGTTACCAGCGGGTCGACAAAATAATCAGCTGACAAATGGTGGTAGACAGACATAGTCGTACTCGTTGGCAGGTGACTTTGCTCATGAGCGGCAGCGGTGCTTGCGAGTGAGTAGAGCAGCAGTAGCACTTCAGGGAGAGCGCGGAGCAGACGTAGCAGCGTTAGCCTAGACTTAGCACGTGACAAACAGGAAACCAGAAGTGCTACAAAAAAAAAAGAAGTCTCCTACAGCTGCTATGCAAGAATGCTAATCATCAGCTGTAACGGATATGACGGGGGGGAAAAAAAAGAAAACGCTCCACTGTTATCCATAGCTGCAATTCATCTATTCTACTGCCAGGGTGTAATTTAGTCACACTTAAGAATTTGCCATCTGTAATCATTTCCATTTGTTTGAAAAATGAAGAAATCACTTAGGTTGGGGTACATGGACATGACTTCTGACTAGGATGGATTGATCTATTTCAGATTTGAATGAGGCTTTTAGAAAATGCAGCATTTCTTTGTGGCTTCAATGGGCTGATGAAATATCATACAATAGCAGGGGACAGGAAAGTAAAATTGTGTCAGGGGTAGGCTATAGATGCACCGAAGGGGGGGGGGGGGGGGGGGGGGGGGGGGTAAAGGGAGGGGAGGGAGAAAATGGGATGAAAAACCCAGGGAGGATCTGTTTTGGAAGACGCTAATAGAATCTTACAACGTGAATGAGTGGAGGGGACAGTAACCAAATGAGAATTCTACATTGATCCTGACACACAAAGGCCTTTTGGGACAAAAGACAGAGGGAGAAATATAACTTGCCACGAAAAAAAGGAGGAAATTAAAAAGTCATTCTCACAGGGTTGTGAACGGCGAGGTTTATAAACCCTTGTCACATACTCCCAATAGGCATAACCCCATTTTCATATACAACTAATTTAATCAAGGTGACTTCTCCTTCCTGCCTCTCCCAGGATAAAGGCGGGAGTTTGCAGTTCCCTTGTGCCCACAAGCCAACATATGCTAAGATTTGTGTCTGCAGTTCATCCCCCCGTATAAGCTCAGAGAGGCACAGTCTAATCTGTACTGTGGATAGCCTCTCCTTGCCCATATTCTCCTGAGGAACCTTGTTGTTTTAATGACTGCCCTAAAACTTTTTCCTATGCCATGTCCAATATTTCCTGTGTTTTGAAGGTCAGAAAATGAGTTTGTAGTTGGTCTGAACTTCTCTATTACAAAAATAGAGAAAAAATAAAAAAAAATATATAAAGAGAAAGATGATACGATTATTTATTCTTTTCAAACTGAGACTCACTGGCCATGTTCTCTGAAGAACAGATATCAGAACACACCACTGGACCCAGGCCTAATAAAGTTGTGGAGATTGTAGGTCCTATGTCCTGTGTCTCTGGGCCTGTTGTTAGGGTGTGTGTGTGCATGTGCGTGCGCGTGTGTCAAAGCAACGTTCAAACACTTGCACATGCACCTGCTCTCACATTCCCATCCCCATGGATCATAGACAACTGATACAATACAACTGATCAAAATGCCCAAAAGATTCTCCGCACAGGAAGCCAGAGAAGCTTTTGATGGTGATGTAGAGGAAGAGGATTCAGAATATGAGGATCGCATTTTTTTGAAAATTCAGAGTCTGACGGCGATTTTGAAGAAGAGGATGAGGTTTAGCATCAGCTAGTTGCAAAATGAAGACATACCAGGACGAGCAAGATAGCAGCCAGCCCCAGTCATCAGCTAGCTAACTGGGAATAGTCTTCTTGCCCAAGAAATGAGCCACCACGCATGGCTTCCAATTTGATAAGAATGCAAAGACAGCCAACCCGCACATGAGTAGTACTAGTTTGACATGACTTGATTGGGTTAAATTTGTTCAATGTTCAAAAAAAAGTTCAAATGAATGAAAATGGCTATGAAAAAAAAAAAAAAACTTGCTTCATTTGTAAATTTGTTGAATGTTTTCCACTCTCTTTTTTTAATCACATTTTTATTTTAAAAAGAACAAAAACAAAAACAAGTAGCACTTTAATGCATAAATGTGATCTAACAAAGGTAAGGGGCAAATATTAATCATGCATGCTGTTTATATTGCTTGTAATTGGGATGAAGCGAACATCTGTAGAGCATTTTAATATAAAATTTGTAGTGTTGGCACGTGAATAACAAGGCCAGGGTGTAGAGCAAAAAATACTGTTTACTTAACAGACTAACAGAACATTAACACGATACATAAAAAAATATATATGTACATAGATTTGGATGTATGTAAGTAAAAGTAAACAATAAGGGCAATAAGACCATTATTTATAGGAACATTTTGAGGAAATTGCATGTTGGGCAACACCTTTGCAATTGTTGATGATTTTCAGCTGAATACATTATGGTCAGTTTGTGAAATGACCCATTGCTAACCATTACCTTCAGTTAAAATCAAACAACTTCTTGTTGAATGTTCCAAGTGATTTTCTTTTTTCCTTTTAGAGCTTGAAATTGCAAAGATATATGAACAGACACATGAAAGCATGCTCTCCCTCACGTGCTTTGTTTCAAAAACAACTGTCATCCATATTAACAATCAAAACTATGCATAAATCATCTATCAATCCATCCGTTATTCAGGTTTTCATGGTAATGTTTTCCCGTTCAGATCTTCAAAGGCCTATTTTAGGACACAAATTAGCTGTGACAGAGTCAGCCATGTGACTGAGAAAAACAGAGAGCTAAAATGAAATCAAAGTCTGCTGTGTCAGTGGATGCCGTGATGGGGTTTGTGGTTTTGTACAATTAGCTTGGTAAACAGCTGCTTCTCACACATCAAAGAGCCAGCAGCACACGGGTAAAGAATGTTTGAGTGAAGAAGTGCGAGGATCCGTTTCTTTATCCTGAACTTACCCTCCAAATGGTGGGAAAATAATGTGATGCTATGGCAGATTTATGAGCCCGCAACCAATGCCCTTCTGCACCATAAGTATGACTGTAAATATTGATTTATTTTCTGCTGCCAGAGTGGAAATCAAAATGGATTCCTGGATAGGTAGGTGTGACAGTTTAACCCATGAAGCTGACATCAGGTCACCAAGGTACATGTCTTTACAGTCCAACATGGTAATTGATTAATACGTAATTGATTCACTTTGTCATCCGGCCGATGTGCTCGGTTTTATGCTAACAGAGCAATGCTGTTGGATAGCCTGTTGGATACTCTGTTATATATGTTCACTTAGTTTCAGACGCATCCTGTCCCAAGCGGATGCAGAAAAACTAGTCCATGCATTTGTTACTTCTAGGCTGGACTACTGTAACTCTCTATTATCAGGCTGCCCCAATAAGTCTCTTAGGACTTTGCAGCTAATTCAGAATGCTGCTGCACGTGTTCTGACAGGAACCAAGATCAGAGATCACATCTCACCCATTTTGGCTTCCTTACATTGGCTACCTGTTAAATCTAGAATAGAATTTAAAATTCTTCTCCTTACATACAAAGCTCTTCATGGCCAGGCACCATCATATTTAAAAGAGCTCATAGTTCCCTACTACCCCTCTAGGCCACTGCGCTCTCAGAATGCTGGGTTCCTTGTGGTTCCCATAGTTTCCAAAAGTAGACTGGGAGCCAGAGCTTTCAGCTATCAAGCTCCTCTTCTGTGGAACAAACTACCTTTCTGGGTTCGGGAGGCAGACACGGTCACCACATTCAAGACTAGACTTAAGACTTTCCTTTTTGATAGCGCTTATAGTTAGGCTGGCTCTCTCTCTCTCTCTCTCTCTCTCACTCTTTCTCTTATCATGCATATCAATGTAAAGCAGTTCGATAACCCTTAGAGTCTGCATAAACGGGGCCTGAGGTTTTATTGTTCTGTCAATCATTATCTCTCTCTCTCTCTCTCTCTCTCTCTCTCTCTCTCTCTATCAATGTAAGGCAGTTCGATATCCCTTAGAGTCTGCATAAACGGGGCCTGAGGTTTTATTGTTCTGTCAATCATTATCTCTCTTACACCTTTTCTTTGGATATTACTAACTACACTCCTTCCCCGGAGTTTCTGTGCTTTCTCGTCCAGCAGGTTCTCATGGATCGTGGCTGCCGCCGTGGTCTGCTGCTGACGTCCACCATATTTAGCATTACATGCCATATATAGTCATTATTGCTACCATCCCCACTACAGCTTTGTTGGTTAGTGACTCATATCTGCTGTGCATCTGTGTTCCACTGCTACTGCAATCACCTTACCATTTATTGTAATTCATTGTAATTGTACAATATGTTTGTGTTGATTGTTCTGTACATGTGACATCCATTGCACGTCTGTCCGTCCTGGAAGAGGGATCCCTCCTCTGTGGCTCTTCCTGAGGTTTCTTCCACATTTTTTTTTCCCTGTTAAAAGGGTTTTTTGTGGGCAAGTTTTTCCTCACTCGAACCGAGGGTCTAAGGACAGAGGGTGTCACTCCCTGTACAGATTGTAAAGCCCTCTGAGGCAAAATGTGTTTTGTGACTTTGGGCTATACAAATAAAATTTGATTTGATTTGATTTGATTTAGTTTGGTTGGTGCCTTAAAACCTGGTAAAATTCATTAAATGTTTGGGGCTAATTAGCAAGTTTGAGCATTCTGACACGCTAAAAGTAAGATGCTGAACATCGCAAACATGGCACTAAACATAATCACTGATATTAGCATTTAGGTCAAAGCACTGCTGTGCCTATAGTACATACAGCCCCACAGAGCTGCTACCATGCTGCTCTAGACCCTTAATCCTGTGGCCTTTTAGTGAAAACCTAAACAATGATTCTAAAATCACCTTTGTTCATACTCTCAAGGGACTACAGTACTATAATTTATTGCTCTATTTCAAAATGTTGAAAAGGTTAACCACAAAAACTTCCTGCCTGTATTACATTTCTAAAGACCTTCATGGGTGAGGATCAAATGTTTTATTTCTACTGAAAGGTTACTTTTTATCTGAGAAAAAAAAAGGCGATGGCTCAGCCTAACAACTGTCTCTAAAGGACACTTTCTGTCGAGCAAGCCTCATGAATAGTAACTAGTGGTTAATTGCCAGCGGAACAGATAACTAGCTTCCTTAGTTTCTTTCAAACCTTGCAATATTCACTACTACGCTTATTATGTTAATGCTACGTTCATGCCTACTACACGGGTCCTTGAACACACACACATGTTGGGCATTGTATCTTTCATAAGAGCAGATACCAACTATAGGAGAGCTTATGTGACACCTTTATGAATGGAGAAGCTAAATTAGAGACATTTACAAGATGCATTCTATTGATCTTTTCAAGCGTTACCCCCGTGTTTGAATGGGGGTAGCACTCACACAACCCTTCACGACCCTCTAGAGGAGAGAATGAGTTATCTGAACGTCCATGTGGCAAATCTTTTTTTTTTTCTCTCAAAGTCTTTGTACGAAGGCAAAATGCAACTAAAATATAAATTTCGTTTAGTGCCATGCCTCACACAGTGTTTGTCAGTGTTTTCTTCTGAGATGACGTAATACTGGTGAAACACACTGAAATGGGGAACACAAAATTCTGGAACACTAAAATGGCAAGCAGTCGTCGTCGTTTTTTATCCAAAGGCCTTAACATAGTCAAAGGTCACCGAGATGTATGCGGTTAGACATCACGGAATTCACTCCTGCACCAATAATCACGTAGGCAGGTTTTGATGCAGGTTTTCACACAATGTCTGGAATTTCTTTGATACATTTCAAATATCTGATTGAAGGTTATAGTGGGAGCCAATGTGTTCTCATCTCTCATTCCTCAGTGACACTTTGTCAGATACCGTGACACAGAAGGATAGACAGCCAGCCAGGAAGATAGCCTGACAAATAGATTAGATAAAATAAATTATGTGCATGAAATCAGAGGCATGCAAGCCTAAAGTCTTTGTGTTTCCTCCCAGAGGAAGGTGAAGACTTTGCAGGATTTCAGATTTCAAGCTTCTAGCGCTCTGATGCCGTTTCACCTCATGGGACCTTATTAGTTGATGGGTCACTACACACTGCACCCCGAACCGAACAGACTCCTGTGCTCGTGCCAAAACTTGTCTTGATTAATTATCAACAGAGGCCATATCCAGCTGCCACGGGAAGTGAGACAGAGAGAAAGAAAAGCGAACATAGCAACCGTTGCTGCTGCCGATGCTGCTGCTAACGCTCCTGCTGCTATTTGCATGGCAACTCTTGAAACATGAAAAGCTGCTTCACATAAGATGCACGATAAACACCAAAATTCGAAAGTAGCTATTCAGTTCGATGTGCATTTTTCCATCTAGTCCAAATACACATCAGAATAATTTAAGGTCATTCTAACTGATTATGTTCATTCCCACTACCGTCCTACCTTCTCAGTTGATTAAATACCTGTAGCCGTCGTACATCAGCAGGAAGGATATGTGCGCTCTCTATTTTGAGAGAAGCGCACCTCATAATTACATAGCAGTGTGTTTATAATGAGTTAAATCCTCCAACACATGATCATCATCTATCTTTGCTTTTGTACACTTGTCAAAGCCACATGTACTTGTGCCTTTTTAGTTGAAATTAGGGCTCAGTTACACTTCCTGGCTCTCAGCCAGAGCCTGTAGGTTTCTGCTTCTCTGTTTGAACCTGTCTTTCTATCTAAAGCTGAACCCATGTCCCTGGTTGAGCTTAAGCCTGATCAGGTCTTTCTATCAGAGATCAACTGTATGTCTCTCTGAGCCAGGGGAACGATTCTGTCCCCTGTCAGTACCTAAGGCAGTTTTCCAGCAGTCAGATCCTTGAAGTTACACTGTCCCTGCGCCAGAATCTGTTTTTGACTCTCTGTGTGAGCCTCACCCCGAACCTCACATGAACAATAAGCACTATGCAAAGCTGTCCCACCCATACACCAGCGCCAGTGATTCTCTAGTTCCTGGATCATCTCCTCCATGCGAACATTCAGCAGTTCGTATCCCCGAGTGGAGCTGCTGACCCAGCTTGACATCCTCCTTGCCGCAGGCTGCACTGTCAGCTTCCTTCAATCCTTCCCTCTAACTCTTCTTCACCGGACCCTCTGCTTTCTCTCTCTCTCTCTCTCTCTCTCTCTCTCTCCAACACTGATAATAAGTGCCTCCACTGCCAGAAAATTCAGAACTAGTTTTATTTTCTCTGGCAGATCTGTCTGGTCTCCCTCTCCTTCAGACAAATTTCCACCCAACCTGGATCTGGTCGGGACAATCAAGTGTTTATCTAATATGGGGCGGATTTAATACGATGACTGTACAGAGTCAAACCAGTGTCAGTGCCCTCGCTGGATGTGCTTATTCCTGCACAGCACCACTGAAATCAGCATGCGTCTGTTTGAGAGAGCGAGAAAGACAGACAGAGGGGAAAAGGAAGTTGAAGGCGAGCTATTTCATGCTATGTTTCTGCAAGTTATTATTAACTTACTTAGAATGCTGCTTTGACTCATCCGTCCAAAACCATATTATTTTTTAGTAAAGTTGACCTGAACCTGCCCCATACACCACTACATTTCTCCTTTGCAGACATCGGGCAGCAGCCAGGTCAGCCTTCACTGTTCTATTTGCTGTAGCAGAGGGGCGAGTGAAAAATTTCAAATGTCATCATTTTAAAATAGTCTCTTCATACTATAGGATCATCCAACCTTCCAATATAGCCATCACATGTTTAGCCCAAATCTGCGCTAATGGTTGCCACCGATGTGAAATAGTTTAATGGTAAAATATATTTTCTCTAAAAGATGAACAAACAGCTGCACCTGTTAATAAGAACAATTCAGTTGCCATACTTTGGTAACCTACCAACTATGCTCCATCATACATCAATTCATGCCGGATGTTAGAGTTTGCCTCTAACATATCCAGACAGTTGGTTGGGAAATTATTCATTTTGTCTTATTCAGAATGTTTTTTTTTTTTTTTTTTTTGTGTTTTTGACACGTTAATTGATTATTTATTTAAATGGCTCTTCATCTAAAAATCATTATATCCTGGAACTTTCTGTTCATCTGGGCAGTCGTGAAACTACAACTTTGTTTCTGCCTGCACATGATGTTCCAAGTAACATTTCCTGTGACCTGATGTAAGTTGCACAGAATGGAATGCATTTGAAGGTGAACGTTGGATACCATGACAAACAAATTAAATTCCACCTATTCAAAATACAGCTATTCATACCATGGTCACTTTAACTGCAATATTAATGATTTTATATATATATATATATATATATATATATATATATATATATAATCATTAATATTGCATATAATATATAATACTTCATGTCAAGTTCAACTTCTGAAAACATGACATTGAGCATTTGTGCCATTGATTGAATTGATTGATTTGAACATCAAGCTGTCTTGATTGTGCTGACCTTTGAAGAAAACAGTGAACCAGAGAGTTCAAACTAGAGGAAGCATTGGCTAATTATTATATTATAATGGTTCAGTTTAGGACCCAAATGCAGGCACACCAGGAGACGGAAAACTGTTAAGGCAGTTTATTGTCACAAAAAGTAGTAGTTAGATTTGATGGTTTGGCTGGAGGGGGTCTTCTTGGACGGTAAGGTTAGGCTGTCGTTCCATAGTCCAGGCATACAGGTGACAACGACTCAGCTGGACGTGGCAGGTATTCAAGCAGGCAGGCAAAGGCAGAACACAGGATTAGCTAAGAAGATGAGCACACAAAAACACGACAGCGAAACTAAGTCCTCTGCCATAACATCTGTACCGCATCCGGCGACATCTGGATGAATGAGCCAGAGGGTTTAATACTAATAATACGGTTTGTAGAATTGATTAGCCGATCAGCTGGTGCTGCAGTAGATTGACAGAAGACGGAAACCAGGAGGCCAGGACCAGCATACACATACATACAGAGGATGACAGGCTGAGAACAACCATGAAACACCAGGAAGGGGAAACAGGAAAACACAGGGAAGAGGGAGAGTCAAGGCTGATACCCCGGCTGTGTTGCACCATCAATTCCCTATTGTAGTAAAAACTGCTCAACAAAAGAGAGTTATGGGACAGTAGACAAATGGGACTATGGGACAAATGCGTCTTTTAACTAAACGTATTGTGCCATTAACGACCAAACTAAGTAGCTTGCAAGGACTGAGGGCTTTTTACCCCTCTTCATTAACTCTTTATTGAGTGAACTGTACAATAATGAGAACGTCTTGAAGAGGCAGTGTGGCTGACTAATGTCAGCCTGACTCATATGTTAGTGGTTAGCTTAGCTAGCTACAGCAGTTTACTAGCCATGTGAGTGGTCGCTTGTTCCTCTTGCACTTTCTCATGTGACCAGTGACCACCGAAGGTAGATAACCATAAATCTAGTAGATAAACCAAAATCTCATGGCAAAATAGTTTCGCCTTGTAGTGGAAATGGCACCGAAATGGAAGACCTACACAGGCTTCCAAAACCCACCTCGAGCACACCTTCAAATATGTTTACAGCTATCAAAGAATGTGCAGATCTGAAACAGGTCAATAAAAACCTTATTCCAAAGCAGTCTACAGCTGTGTCTGGCCAAGGGCAACATGATTTTTTGAGCACAGTGATTAGAGCTGTGCTTTTATCACTATAACAGCTGTTTGATTGGAAAATGTGCTATGTCTCCATTTAAGTCTCCACCGACTGTATCCAGTGTATATCTTGTGCACGACTGGTGGTTTCCAAGGGCATAAAGCAAAGCCTAATTAGAAGAATGTGTCCTTTGTGGGTTCTATCGTAGTTATTGAAAAGTGTAAAATAAGCACGGACAAGCCAGAGATAGCGCGGGATAGGAGCACACTGTTACATTCACACAAGAATTTAATCTACACTGTAAAGAAACTCGAAGAAAAGAGGATGGAGACCAAAGTCAGCACTGCCATTTTAGCATGCAAAGGCTTATCATATAGGCTTATCATGATTAGCTACTCACATATATGCACATTCTGAGTGAGTGGATGTGTAAAATTGCGTCTCTGTTAGGGTGTAAAGCATGTGTGAAATAGAACGGAAAGACTTTTTTTTTTTCCCTTTACTCTGCTGCATAATAATCTGAACTTGAACTCAGTGTGAAAAGTACACATGCATCATGTGCTGGTTATATTCTACGGGAGCGGGGACAACACACGGTGTGGAGAACAACCAACAAATGCATGTGTAACTTGAACTTATTTTCCAAGCTGTACGACCTTTGTGGTTCCACTTGCATGTATTGCATGACATATTGCTGTGCCACATCACACTGACCAAACACTCAAACCACAATTTCAATAACTTGTGGCCCCCATTTGATTTCCTCTGGGAGCTTTGCTACGCATGAGGAAATGGCAGTAAATAGATATGTTTTTTTTTTTTTTCCTGAAATATTTTCTTCCCAAAAGCATTGTCATTTACAATGACGTATTTGATCCCTGAAGACATAATTGCAAGGCAAATAGAGGCTATTATGTGCTGAGGTTGCTTATATGTGCACTCTGTATGCATGCTAAGATAGAGCCTGACCTAAGCCATTACATTCCTCTCTGGAGGACAGTTCTCTGAGATAGAGGTTGGCTGATGCCAAAGTAGGTCTGAATTAAATTGGATGCTCTGAAACACGGCATGACAGACAGAGCAGTCTCCATCAGGTAAAATTGTGGGAAGCATCCCTTCAGGACCTACACAGCTGCCTCAGGCAATAAAAAAGATTAATAATTGAATAAATATACATGCATAATAAAAAGGCCATTAGTTTCAATAGAAGGACGATTAAATTATTCACAGGAAACTGTGGTAAAAAAAAGACAGGAGTTAAAGCAAACTATCTTAAGTACTTCTAGTTACATAGTCTGTAATATATACAGTAGTGGGACAAAATGCAGTTTTGTATTAGGAGGTGAAACTTGGAGGAACCTTGTGGAAAAATATCTACAGTCAATGTCTGTGTCCTATGCAGAAGTGCAATTTGGTGAAATTTTTAGCACATTACTGCTGACGCTTTCGAGTGGCGATGATTCTGACTTTTTTCCTATATATAGAACGCACATATTCTCTCCATCAGTAGTCAGCATTTAGTATCTTATTGACCAATGGAAAGATGTTTTGTTACATCATGTATGTAGGGCAGACAGAATGGGCATAGTTTTGGATAAACAACATTTTGAGTACGATTCAACGTTTCTGTTTCCGATTCAACGTTTCCGATTCAACAAGCTCTGTAATCTGAGGCACGCACATCAGCGTAAGGTGGCCATTAACCTGGATTATGATGATTTAAATTTAAGTGGTAAAATAGCTCTGATGAGGTCAAAGTGCTACGTAAAAACATGTAGGACAGTCTTGCTATTGATGGTTTATCAACTGAGGCGGGCTTAAAAATTCTCAAAGCTTGGAAACCCCTTCTGTAATCCATGTAATTCCATTTCAGATATTAAACGTTTCACTGATGGCTGTGTAAACAGATTTTTATTTCAGTTGCTAAATGTGTCTCGTTAGTGTCTTAGGTTCATTTTGTTAGCTAGTTTCTGAGAAGAAGAGTTTTTTTTTTTTTTACATCCTGCTGAAAGAAAAGATTTTCAGACATACATGGTTTTTAATCGGGTTGCGACTGCACACTGGCCATGAGCTCATGATGAAATGTACCTTCAACAAACACGCTTCTTCAGTTATCTTCCCCTGCTCTAATCATCTCCATCTCTTTCCTTCTTGATGTTAGCCAGTTGGTCAGTGGATGCAAACTAAAGTTATTTCACATCTAGAAACTTCTACTTTGGTGATATAATAATTAAAATGACCCGGCCAGTGCACTAACCAGCTTTCCAGAGCATAGTGTGTCCTTCAGAGCAGGTCGGCTGCCAGTCCTGCTCTCTCTCTCTGATCCATGCTGTCAAATCAGTCTGATCTCTATATTAATAGAATACATGAATAATTTCTCTCTCTCTTTTTTCTCCAAAAGAAAATGAATTATAGCAGTGTATCTTTTAGTAGCACTGCCCGGTAACTTGAAGAAATAAATGCCTCCCTGCTGGAAAATGTTACATAATTTACCCGTTCGCTCCTGGGAAAGTCACTACATGTAGCGGGTAGGTTCAGTAGAGAGGTTACATCCTCCACCTACTGGTTTTACTCTTAGAGGTAGATGTCTAGACAGGATCTAGACTCAAGGGGATCCTGTCCTATCTTCGTTTTGGCCTACGCTTAATGAAATGCTTTACATGTATGGAGTGTGATTGCCAAAGTCAGTCGCTAACCTCAATAGATATGGTTACTTTCTTTGTCCTCTCCTTATGGAAATGTACTCTCAATAGTCTCCACAAAAGACCGAACTCTTCATGGACAGTGCTTTTATTCAGTCTCCTTTATTAGACATTTGTCGATTGTTGAATCTAATAACGATGATGAAATTACCTTTTGAATGTGATTCAGCTCACGGCCTGTTATCTCTATAAATATGCTAGATGCATGATGCTGCTTATTCATTTTAATGTAGCATATGGACATTTGTTTAGACCCAGCTTGATTTATCACTAATGGACTAGTGATTCACTAAAATAATAAGCTTTAGGGCTACCTAACGGCATGGTAAGATAAAAAAAAAAAAAAAAAAAAGTTTTTGTGATGTTTTAGCTACTAGTCAAATTGTTTCCTGAGCTAAGGGGAGTGGTGCATATCGATTTTCTCTGCTGTGTTGTTGTGGCAGTACAGTAAGTACCCTTAACTGTATGCCATAAGCCTATAATTAGCTCTCTCAATACTATCCTCCTGTAAAGTATCGAACCAACAACACTCCTGGCAAATATAGAATTATTCATAGATTGCAGCACAGTCAGTGGAAGCAATTGATGTAGTTGCAGTACTGAAATTAGTTTGGCACATATATATATAAATATATATGTATGTATGTATATATTTGTGTGTAATTAAATATAACACGTGCCGGCTGCTGACCTTGAAATGGGCAAAAAACTGCACGTTGGTGAGGAAATACCCTTGGGTTCCACCACATCACCTTGAGCAAATTGCTAACTCCAAACAAATCCGCCTGAGGAATAGAAATGGTAAAAAAAGAATCTTGCCCTCTGTGCACTACCTGCTGAGTAACTATTAGGGCAACATAGCCTCCTGAGGTTGGCTCCAGTAGAGAGAAGAGCAGGCAAGGACTTAGTCTTTAGAGAATCCACAGCTTGAGCACGTTCGCTCTGTGCAAAAGTTTAGAAGCATCCTAAGCGTTCTCCCAAGGGAGTTGGATGGAGGTCCCATGAGGGATTCACGATGTGATGTTCAGCATGTCTGATCTCAGCAGGCGGACCTTGTATTAACATGTGTCTGTCTGCAGGGGAGGTAGACAGAGGAAGGAAAAGATCAGACACCATGCTTCATTATGCTAAGAGTTGAGTATGGTGATGAGGACAATAACGACACAGCCAAACAGCCAGTGACAATCCCTGGATGTCACAGACCACCCAGCTTGTCATATTTCAAAGCATGCCCTCCTCTGGGTAGTGATGGGGCACTGGGACTGGTAAAAGGCAACATAATCAATCAAAGCAGGCAGCCTGACATTCAACATAGCAGAACATTTCAAAGGGGAAATCACAGCCATAGCAGTTTTTCTCTCATTTTGTCTCTGGTGTGCACGGGTGCACAGCAAGCACACTGGTCACTTTCATTCAATAGCCAGCCCGTTACCTGCATGGAGAGAAATTTCAGATTTATCCAACATACTGTATGAAGTGAATGTACTGTATGACCAAAGACCAAAACTAATGCAGTGAGATGCCTGATGATGTGATTGCTCATTCCCAAACCAGACCTTCCATCACAGGACACAAACACAACATGAAATAGAGGAAGTGCAGATGAGTTCACAATGATGTTTATCATTTGAATCACATTAGCAACATCGCTAACGTCCCACGGGCTCAGTGGGCTTTGGTGGATACATTATTTTGAAGGCTTTTTGCCTTCATAATCACAGAGACATCTGGGAAACATGGGAAAAGAGTGTGGTGGAATCAGACCGGGGATGTTACAATTACATGGTATGTTTCCAGACCAGTAGGCCATGGAAACACCCGTCATATCCATGTCCACTGACACCTGTCACCTCAGAGACAGAAAAAAAACCCACTGGATGTGAGTTCATTCAGGTTGCAATGTTTAAATGACAGAGCAAGAAATGAATGATGTGACGACCCCAACTTTAACCCTAAGCCTAACCTCAGCCAAGTGTTTTAGTTGGCTACACCTAAACCTGACCACATCTGCAGCAGATCTAGAAAAGAAAGTGCTCATGTGTGTAACCTTGAAAGGCCTTGACAAATGGCCTACTTTTTTTTTTTTTTCATGTAGGACAAATAACAGAAAAACACCAACACTATACCAAGTATAGAAAACGTGTTTCAGCCCGCGTCCTGCTGGATTTCCGGAGGGAAGCACACATGCTCTGTCTGGAAAACAGCTGTGCTGATTTACTTTTAGTCTTGTGAATAATTAGCATGGTTGCAAATACATTACACGCGTACACAGCTGAGTTAAAGAAATTAGATGTCTCATGTTTATTATGATAAATAACACAAATTCCCATTTTCTTGCTAAGTCAGTGGCATTAAAAAAATATATATATAAACTAAAAAACATACTCAGACGTAATCTAATGTTTGAGTCATAGAGACTGAGAAATGTACCCAGAGCTTGGCACAGTAACTGCTCCCTGAGAGAGAGCGACAAGATGGGCAGAAAAACCCAAACCTATATTTCATCCTCTCCTGAAATTGCTAAACTCAAACCAAATGAAGAGATACAAAAGAGAGGGGGAGATGAATGTTCTCAATGCATTACATCTACCTAAATGTTCTCAATGTATTACATCCCTGAAAATAAAGAAAATGAAAGACCTGTCTGTTCATGAGAATTTCTTTACCAGCTCCAAAATGACCGTCACAGCTGCTTGTCCCAACATAAGGGCATTGTCATTGGTACCACTGACTGATTATTGGTCACACATTGAATACCAAACGCTGTCTTTCATCCGAAGGAATTTTAAAATAGGCTTGCACGGTTATGGCTTAACAAATACTATTTCAATGTAAACAAATGTTTCTACAGTTGTTTTTTTTTTTTTTTTTTTATGCGTGCATATTTTCTGATTGCTTGTTTGTTCACGCTTTTGTCTGCAAACCCGAGGCCTCCCTCACTCTGTCTCCTCGGCTCGACTGACAGCTGTTCGGCCCAGCAGGTCCCCGAGGCAGAACACGAGGCTCCATCTGATGCCGGTTTGTCTGGTGTCAGCAGGGCAAGGTTCCTTGTTTTTCTATCAGCGCCCTCACCTCTGGGCCGAGAGCATCTTTGGCGGGACAAGGTTTCAACACCAGTAATGAGACATACTGTATGGTGAGAGTCATGCATGACAACTTTAACAAGTCCATAAAGGCGGACACATAAGTCCTTACCTTCCCATGTGACAAAGAAAACTCTATATTTCTAGTGCAGGGATATTGCCATTGACTGCTAGGATTAATGAGTCCCTCTTACAGAAAGTGTAGGTGTACTTGTCAGTGACACTGTCCAGGCAGTAAGTGTTCCTGTCAAGTGGCACACAATTCTGTCATATACCTCATCCTTCAATTATAATCCAAGCTCTCCACAGCTTGAGAGTTTATTCAAATTTAAGAGTATATGTTCAAATTGCGGTCTATGGAACATGTGACAAAATAATGTGATAGTATGAGGTGATGATGGTGATGAATAGTTTCTGTTTTGTCCCAAGCCAGTGTGTTCTGTTTTTTTTGGTCTACACGGAAATAGGTTTGACTCAGCTGCAGTCACAGGGACTGGACTTTTTTGTCACCCATGTGATGTCCTCCTACTTGTGGCTTGTGGTGATAGCCATATGGCATGTAGGCCATCCTGCTCTTTTCTTAGCGTAGGCAGTTCAGTCTTTATTTCATGGCTAAAGGAATGGATGACTCAGTGCAGACCCAATCTCTTCCTACACAGTCCCAAATCTACCAAGCTACAGGCCTTACTGTATAACACTGCTGTTGTTTCCTGTTGAATCCATGCACATCGCAGTGCACGGATGCGTCATCCACTGTTGTTCAATAAGAATGGTGACACTTACAGTGCTTTTTCTGACAAGACAAAAATATCGGACTACAGTGGGTACACGTTATCTTAGGCCCACTGTGTAAGCATGCCTACACACTGGTCTTTTGGTAGATAAATTAAAAAGCTGGCTGTATTTCTGAAGCCAAGGGCAGAACTTACCACCATCTGAGAAATGAGAGCCCAAAGGGTTTATCTTAGTAGATTAACGACAATATATGTAATTTACCTGCACAAAACCAGCTAGCAGGTAAGAAAATTAGTCCAAGTAGCCACTGTTGTGAGCTGAGGATGTGACCAGCTAGCATTCTTACATGGAGCATGTGTTATCTAGAATTCAAATTGATGTTGAATTGTAAATGGCAATTGAGGTAGTATTATAATATCCTACTTGGGACACTCAGGTAAGTCAGAAAACCAGAAAATTGAAAAAGTAAAGTGGATATTGAAATGACAAAAAAGCCAATTTAAAAATGGAAAGTGAATTTCTTCTCTTTTAAATTTAAAAAAAGGAAGACATTTTGTAATGTGTAGAATGCTGAATTGAAATGTAACATATTGAGAAGAAGGGGAGATCAACTATCCATTAACATATCTATTTGTCCCCCTTTTTACATTTGCCTTTTTCCTGTTTGGAATATAATATTTGGGACAGTTAAAGTCTTAGCTCCAAGTTTGCTCCATTGGTTTTATGTTGAAGAGATTTACTGACAACTGTGTAATTAAACTTCAAGTGAAGGTGTTACTTTGATGCAGCAATGGATAAAAAAAAGTCCCTCAGGAATATGTTTCAGTTGTGAAGGGGTCCTATGGGAATTAATGGCCATTTCTTTATTTAATTTGATTTCAATATCCAATTACAGTTGCTTTTTGAACATGTAAACATAATGTAATGTAATAACAGTTTGTCATTTTGTTTGTTTGTTGTG
Source organism: Nibea coibor (assembly GCA_023373845.1). Classification (NCBI taxonomy): domain Eukaryota; kingdom Metazoa; phylum Chordata; class Actinopteri; family Sciaenidae; genus Nibea; species Nibea coibor. Next base: position 6,563,864 of record CM041720.1, on the reverse strand, counting down.
TAGATATAATTATCCGCCATATTTTCGAGGCAATTCGCGTTAGCAATTCGTCGCGTTGACAATTCGAGGAAAGTCCGAAGGAAAATAAAGAAATGAAAGATACTCTGCGATTAAAGCATCCCTTTGTTGTGGGTCTCCTCTTTCCTTCCCCTACCATTGCCAGAGACATAGTTACAAAATACACTTTACTAGCAAATGAAGTCCTTTACACTATACCTTACAATTAGCTAGCTACAGTAGAGGTTTTCAGTCACCTGATATGAGACTTTTTGTTTTTACTTTTGTCTCAATGTCGGGTTGGACGAAGGGAAGTAAAAAAATTATCATTAATATTGTTGATGACTTGCTTTTTTTTGATAATGTTTTATAATTAACTTGAAATAATTTAGAATTATAATGACAAACATCAGGAACAAACATTATCCAAATGCATGTATTGAACAAAGGCATGCTGAATTAATTGTTCTGTAAATAAAGCATTAAAACACATAATACAACACTGTAATTAACATAATTCATTTTAAAGAAGACACTGAGATAGGAAATTATCAATGGAATTCATCAGCTGTGTATTTTGAACCATCCTGTATATGTTAATTGTTATTGACATTCACTTGCCTGTTATGATCCTCTGACAGTCTGTTTTTCTGAGCTGTGGGCTTGTTCCCTGATAAGCAAGTTCACAGATTTGTGCCTGGAGCAAGGATAACGTCGTTTTTGATTAGAATCCTTGACACAAATCCCGTGTCCCCTTTGAAGTTGCAGACCATCTCTCATTTCTGCTGCTTTTCTTTTTTTTTTCTCAGAGCTGCAGGTGTTCGGTCATGATACCGCCTTCGGGATATGGAAAGACATAGATACAGTAAAGCGAATTTATGAGAGCTTTCATCTTGAAGTGTGGTTAAACTGTTAGATTCAATAAGCATCTATTTTAATGCCCATGTTTGTGATATTCCTTGGTTCTCTCTGCCTTTACTGCCTGGTTTCAAACCACCGAAAGGCTCTTCATCACTTTATTGTTGGATTGTTTCATGGAACGGTACCTTTAGAACAACTTAAGTTTTTGAATACCTACATATAAAGTTGATTTAATCTAATTAACTTTAAAGACAACATAAAGAAATACAGCACTTTAGCACTCTAAAGGAATGAATGCCAAGTCAGTAACATAAATATGCCATAGGGGGAGACCAAGTCATGAAAAACTCTTGGTTCATGTAAGAACGTAGCCAACTTCACAAAGGGTGCTCACAGCAAAGAGAGAAAGAGTTCAGGATCACAGAATTTCCAGTCCAGTCCTCAAAGGTGTGATGGGTGGTGCTTATTGATAATGCCAACACCATTCTTCACTTTCAAGCATCCTTTCCCACATGTTGCTCAAAGCAGGGAATTTGCAAATGCAGTATTATGTGGCTTTGACAATGCAATTTTGCTTTGTTATACATAAAAAAGAAAGTATCTTTGTGTTGCCGTGCTGAAAAAAAGCCATTACGAGGATCAGAGAATGTAGCCACTGCTGTTAGGGTGCTTTCTCCTTCATGCACCCAGCACAGCCATTAAGGTCCAACCAACAACTCAGCTCAGCCTATATCTTCTAGGTCTGATGGCTCCTCTGTGGTCATTTATCAGTCAGCTAATGTTAGAGCCAGAAAATACAAGGGCAACTCGGGGAAGGGACAACTCTGAGCGGTGGCGGCAAAATAATTTTTATCTCTCTGCCAAACTTTGAAAACAACAAACTTGAACAGGAAATTTGTCAAGGCCAAGGCACCACAAGGCAATTTTATCTTGCACAACACACACGCACGCACACACACACACACACAAGATGAAAATAAAAAAGAAATCAGAGAGCAGATAAGACCAGGTAAGCAACACGTTTGAATCTCCAAATATTGTTTTTTTTCTTGACACACTTGTAATGCCTGCAGTGTTTTTACAAAGACAGACATGCTTCCGGACATGAACTCACTGCACCTACCACTTGGCCAATCCATCTCATTAATATTAGAGACTTTTTGATTCACAGGTTGAACTGTTCACAGTTATTTGCAATTAGCGCTCAAAGTCAGACACATTTGTTCACATTCATTTACGTCTTTGTTGATTCAGTTGTTAAATGGCTCATGAGATTTTGCTTTGAGACTGTGATACAGTTTAAAGTGGATCAGTAGTACCCTTGTAAGAAACGCTATCTCTCTGCAAATCCAAACAGTTGCAGTTTGGTGCCCTGCAGAGTTTTCTCATAAACAAAAGTTGTGTTTGCATCCATACCCATCATAATACATGGTGTGCATCTGACGAATGTGTTATTGATGGAATGAATTTTGAATGAATGTTTGCTTGCTAGCGATCAGCTTCCCTGCCTCCTTTTGGCTCATTGGTTTGTTAGTGCACTGCTACCACCTGTAGATCAATGGAAAAGTGGAAAACCAACGGCAGGACTGTGTACCATGTGACCCACATGCACGTGCATCATAATGTGCATGCATGAGTGCCTCCAGAATGGTAAAAAAAAAAAAAAAAAAAAAAAAAAAAAAACTTGAAAAGTGGTATAAAACTTAAAATTATTGGAGATAATTTGATTTGATCAGAAAGCAAGCTTGATATAGGCCTGGAGCTGTACAGGTGCAGATGGAACCTCAAGGCTGAGCGTACTGTCCACCAAATATGCCCTGAATCTAAGAGAGCAATCAGAAATCCACAGAATTGATTCATTTCCAAGCACACCAAGAAACCATCTCCACCTCCCCTCGGCCTGATGATACAGAACGGATGCACCTGTGAACCAGCTGCCCAAAATCAAGGTTGGTCTTCATTTCAAGTTCCACCTCCTGTTCTATCTGTTTGGATATATGCTTGAAATAGATATATTTCAAGTCCATATATGTGTCTCTCTGTGTGCCACTGTCAATACAAAATGCCGGTGCGCAGACACTGACCAAATATGCATACATTTACTTTGTGAGCTCACTGAAAAAGGTTACTGTGCTTGCCGGGCTAGTGTTCAAACAAGACGAGCGCCGTGTAGGTGGGAAGAGTTGTGTTTGGCGATGAGTGGGAGTGAAGGAGGTTGCTCGGTGTCAAAAATCACTGGAACATCTGTTACTTTATGCTGTTACCTGCACACACTGCGATGGCTGGTGAATAATGTTGCGTCTCTGATGGCAATGCAGGTGTTTGATGGCGGCGATCATAAAAACGGAGTAAGGATTGGTATCTGAATGCTTTTATAGGGTTGTTTGCCAAACGATTAAGGAATCAAAGGCATGTTACAGCAGGCGTGTAGTTATGATTTGATCTTGTTATCTTTCTCATTCTTCACCATCGGGGCCTAAGCATGTTGATGTAGGTCAGTCTGTGAGTCAGTCTAACACCTTAATTCCACTGGGCACGGCTCTGTGACGTAGTGGTCGCAAAGTTTTTTTGGTTTGTTCTGTAAGAGGCTTCGTATATATTCCCACCAGGAAAGCTTCAGAAGGTTTAGGAGGTTTGATTATTTTCCCTTGTTTTATGTGCTTCAACCTTAAGTAAGAAGGCTAAATCAGTTAGAGAAATGTACAGTACAGTAACAAAAATGACCTATTCACAGAGGTGTCCAGACGTTTTTTTTTTTCATTAATTCAGGGTCACTGTTGAGATAGGGTCCTCATATGAATATATAAAACAAATATAAACAGAAACCCACAACAAGGTCAACACACAGAAACAAAAAGGCTGAGCCCAGTGAAAAGCCCCTAATATCATACTTGTTGTGTGCACTCACAGGGCTGCAGTTTGTTTACTTTGAGTAGTTTTATGGTTCAGGGTCAGCATCAGTGTTCATCCATCTCTTTTCTGCACAGGTGGTCCGCGGCGCCTCGATCACTCTGTCTGTAAACAGCCCAGCAAATATGGAAAGATCAAGTGAGGGTTTATCATTATCAGCCCTTGCAATGTCATACAGGGCTGCGGTTTCCTCCGCTAGGCCATTAGCAGTAAATCAAATGGAACATAAGCGCACTAATGAACGAAACTGTGAACACTATTTATACAGAATATCTGACCCAGTGCGATGATTTGACATGCTGACTGAATGCTTCTCGGCGCGCTTCTGGAAGGCGATTTGTCAGATTTTTAGTGCATATTCGGTATATCTTTAACCCTTTGCAGTGATACAGTGTGGCATTTTTTTTTTTTTTTTGTCACAAACTGCCCTGATGTTTTGGCAGCAATCTGTCCTCGCAAATTAAACTAAAGAAAGGAGTTAAGGTGTCCGTCAAAGAGTTCAAATGCATTAAATCTGGAACAAAGGCAGATCACCCTTGCCCTCACTGTATCCCTGCTGGAGCCTGCCTCAGCTCTCCCTTAATCTGACAAAAAGATCCCAACCAAGCACTTTCCTTGGGGTTAATTGTATGTGACATCTATAATACACCTCTGGTCAATGGTTATCTTCACTGGGATGGGGAGAGCGTTGTTTCACTCCTTTTATGAGTTCTTGAAAGCCTTCTTTCTTCACAAAAGAATAAATAAATACATTCTAATCTCCTCATTAGAGCATTTTCTAAGAGAAGTTCAAACGACTAATTAATTTAACAGGAAAAAAAGTGATTAACCTGACCTTTTGAAACTGGTAACAACCCCATATGATGCCTCTAAACACCAAACGTGATTAAGGCTGATTAGAAATGTTTAACATAAAGGAATCTTAATATGTTTTGACATTTACTTGTTCTTGGGGAGGGATAGGTGGAAATGTTCCGAGCTGAATCCGGTTTCCTCAAGTATGTAAGCATTGTGCATCGCTCTTTTCATATCCGTATAGAGGATTAAAAAAAAAAAAAAAAAAAAGAGAGAACCATTCAATTAAAATAAGGTGACGCTGCATTGGTCTCCACACTGTGTCGCATGGCTGAACTGCTGCACTAATAATGAGGCTCAGGGAAGGCAAAACTCCCACGGCTATCTGTGTCCCTTTTATTAAGATGGAGGGGGTAGACGAATGCAGTACGGAGAGCAACTGATGGGTTAAGCATGTTCCTCCAGAGGAACTTTATCTGCGGCGGAGAGCCACAGTAGTAAATGTTAATTACCACTCTCACACGCGCTGCCATATAAATGCGCGCACTTGGTACACACCTGTTTTCTATCTATGCGGATTTTCTTTCTTGATATATAACCGAGAGGATCATAGTGTGCCGTAGTTTCAGCTTGAAGTTTTTTCCCCTCAAAGCAGGAACATAATTGGGTCAGTCTTAGACTCCTGGTCACTGTGGCTGCTCTGTAAACCTGAAGTATTACTCCCATTAGCCGCAGCTCTGTTCCCCTGGGCCATGGGGGACACATAGAAGGTAATTACAGAACATAATGTTATTAATTACTCTGAGCGCTCATTCCTACCATTGAAGTTGAACTCTCTGCAGATGAGGCGCTCCAAGCCGGGGCGGGGCCACAACATCACGCCCAAGGTTAAGTGACCCACTCGTCTCTGTCACCGGGCGCAGGGGATCGTCTCAGCCCTTCAGTTCGTCTGCGGCTCTCCGTACTGAGTCTGTTTTCTTGCTGCTGCCACTGCCGCTGATGCTGTAACAGCCGAGCTAAAAAAAGAAACAAGAAATACGGTGGTCCCCTGCAGTTATCTGTGTCCTTACAAAGTGCACAAAGGAGGGAACAAAAATCACTAAGACAGAAGCGAGCGGCCAGATGTCACTGTCTGCTTCCATTTTGGAAAAGAAAAAGAAAAAAAAAAGGTGAAACCAGGTCATTGGTGAGCATTGGTTTTAGTGATAAGTGATTAGAGTCACCAGTTAGCCTATTAAGTGCATGTCTGGACTGTGGGAGGAAACCAGAGTACCCAGTAAGAACCCCACGCAGACACAGGGAGAACATGTAAACTCCTCACAGAAAGACCCCCAACCAAATTTCAAACCAGCAACATGTGAGGTGACCGTGCTAACCACTACACTACACATTATTATTATTATTGTTATTATAATTATTATTATTATTACAGACTGATTTGTCCTGCTGGGTAATGAGACTTCCCTTGCATGTCATTGCTGTCATTAAGCAAACTGCCTCCCCATTATGGGTGTGAAATTTCCCACCTCCAGCACAGTTGCCCCTATGATCTCCTCCTACATGCAGAGTTTATATATAGCATAATTTAATCTCATTACCCCAGTGAGCCATATGTATCACAGCGGTGCTGAAAACACAAAGGTAGGTGTTGTGTTTTGCCTGCGCGCAACTTGGGGACTGGGGAAGCTCAGACTAATTTGGAAAGAGTCAAGCTGATTCAACATCGTTTGTCATTTATTCACACTCTCTATTTACGACTCGTAAGAGAGAGAGAGAGAGAGAGGAAACACCGACTGCGCTCTTACACAAGACACTGTAATGCAATCTTTTTTGCTCCAAAGTAGAATTTATTATTTTGTGTGTGTGTGTGTGTGTGTGTGTGTGTGTTTGTTATCATTAGAGGAATAAAATGCAGCTCAAAATGAAAATTACACACATTTACACATTTCCACCATGAGGTGGGTCACTAATAGTAATGTTCTCACAGTCAACAGCTCCATTTGACTACAGTTATCTGGAAAATAAATAACGGTATCAAAGCAGCATTAACTATAATACTGCTGCAAATGCCACAGCTCGCTTTCATGCATGTTATATTAGACTCACAGTTTCACTGAGGTTTATTTAAATCGCTCAAATAATCAATAATCCTCCCTCTTATTTGAACTTTTATTAAGTCATACGTGTGTTCTATTTGCTCAAGCCGCTGCCTGGGGTTGGTCACATGTTTTCAAAGTGTGTGTATATATATATATATATATATATATATATATATATATATATATATATATATATATATATATATATATATATATATATATATACACATATATATATACACAGTATACATGTGACATACTGTTTGACCATCTATCATGAGATTTGTATGGTATGTTTGAGACTGGGAAAATGTCTTCACACTAGTAAGATAAACATTAACAATCCCGGGATTTGACTAGCCCTAACCAGATGGTTTATCCTATATCCCGTTTGATCCCTTGAGGTTTTATTCAGTGCCGCACGCGGGTTGTTTTATTTAAGTTGGCGAGCAGCTGTCAGGAATACGAAAATAGGACTGTGTCAACGTCTCAGACTTGCAGACGACGAACTACGAGCCTCATTCGCGGCGCGCCGATGTCAAATTCAAAGCCGAGCAAACAAAACACACATATTTCACAGCTTGTCACTGTTGGTCTGGAAGAAAGAAGAAACAGACATACTGTATATGCTAACAAAGACGGCGATGGTCCTCCAGGAGGGAGGAGGGATTCTTGCGGGACTCTTTGGCAGTTATGATACATTTACTTACTTACCTGAACAGAAATCATTTTCTTTCATCTCTGTTCATGCCTTACAGAGGATCAGTAAGATACATCTCTACCCGTTTGAAGTACTGTTACCTGGAGACACGCTGCTGGGCCACCACACTGAGCTTATTTGATATACTGAATTTTATGTCAACTGTGGCAATCCACTCTATGCATCATGTCTAGTTTCAAGTGCGGGGAGAGGATATCAAGGCATGATAGTGCTACTCCTTAAAGCTACAGCTGCTGGATGGCCCATTGTTATGATGTATTGTCATAGAGGCAGTTTGCTTTATAATCAGTAGGCAGGGGAAGTGCAGGGGAGCAACAGAGATAAGGTCCACATTAGATAATCATCACTCAGAGCGTCATTACATTGTGACCTCCGCTATAAAGAGCTTCTGAACATCAAAACAGAATCAAGAAGTTGTTATCGGTACAATACGGAGAATGCAGGAACTGAAAACAAGGGTCTAAGTTTTGTCCCCTAACATTTACACTTTGAGTTATTTGCCAAGATATCTCGAAACAGTGTCATCTTATTGTACAGCTGTCATCAACCAAAGTCCTAATGATCTAAAAACAAAATGCAGATAAGTTCACGAGTTTCCTTCAGTTCAAGGCAACTTTTGTGGCTCTATGCAGGAGAGCAATATTCTCTCTCCTTAGCTCTGTTTTGGTCTCCACCACCTCCTGGGGGAAAATATGTGGCTTTAGTTGTTCACCGGCTAGTCTAGCCAGGTATTTAGAGCTTTTCTGCTGAAAACCACTGAAAAATAGTCAATAGCAATGTCAATAGCAATAGAGTGAACCTGAAAAGTGAAGTTTGTGTCCCACACCAAAAGAGCGAGCTAAAAGACACTACAATGCTTCACTGTGCTGAGGGGAGCTGCTGGGTTGAATGATGATTTTCCATAAGTGGTACTACTTGTTACTACCACTTGTTGATACTAACTGTTGCTTAAAATTAAATCAGTTTAATAATGTGCACCAATTTTAAGGAATTTTATAGATTTTTAAAAAAATGTATTTATTAATATTATTATTATTATATTTATTTTTTATATGGAGATAAATATGAATGTATATATGAAAGTTTTCACTGTCTTTGGTTGAATTGCAAACCCTTTACTTCATCTCCACACTCAGGAAACAAGACCTACACCCTAGGGTAAAATCACGACTTAGCCTGAATCTCAAGCGATTATAGCTGTTTCAAAATCATGTATTACCCTGGGAATGAGATGTTAAGCCCCTTAAAAAAAAAACAAAAAAAAAAACATTGAGACAATAATCCAACAATCCCATTCATCAGCGTACGACGGTCTAAGCTGCTAACAGGTAAGAACAGGTTTAATGTGTCATAGTAGCACTTTATTTCCAGTGCAATCAAAGTGTCACACATTATTGTCGGCTGCATTTGGCTGTTTGCAAACACTCTTCTAATGTTTTAATACCTGGTAGCAGAGTATTGTTCCCCGTGGGCTTGTTGTGTACCACCTCCTCCCACACAGCCATTACTTTTTCTTTTTTTTTTTTTTCTAACAGAGGTGGGTGTTTAATAGTGTGAAAAAGAAGGATGAAAGACAACTGTGAAGATGATTGTAACACACTCAGGAACAGAGGGTGCTTAAATTGGATTCTTAAGAGGCTTCTCTGTCAGTAAATTATATTTTTTGCGCAGCTTCCCTCGCGAGGCTCCCGAAGAAGTGTCACAAATCTTTGTTTGATGAAATTGCAAGGCTACCGCTACAAGGTCGGTCAGGTAATTAAAGAAAGCCGTTAAGCTGCATCATCTCATTTTCATTTGTTACTGACCACGGCCCGTTGCACACATTGTCATGGGTCTCAGGTGTCAATATTGTCTGCATATTTGTAAGTAAAAACATGGCTCCATTCCTTAGAGTCATTATTGGCGTTGCATCGCTGCTTTAGGGAAGCGGTGAGTCTCCAAAGGTCAGTCTGCTCTTGAGCTTTGTACCTCACTCACCGGCAGGTTTATTCTCCGACAAAGGGCCGAGGGGAGAGTGGAGCGCTCTCGGTGTGAGCCAATTAGGGCTTGTTTATTTTCCTCTGCTGTCTAATAAACGTCACTTTCTAGTTTTAATGGCTTGGAAAGAGAGTGTGATTAAAATTCAGCCCCGTGGTGTGACCAAACGTGAAACAGAGCCATGTCTTCTGCAGAGGCCCTTCATCATTTAGAATGGCTCTCGGCACAGCATTGTTATGGGAGGTTATGATAATAGAAATATTTATGACACCCTACTGACCTCTGTGTACAAGTACAACGGCCACCGTGAGGACAACGCTACTCGCAAATAAAAGCAGAGAAAACAAACACGGCACCTTCTGGAGTTCGCTGCTTGCATTATTTATCCAAAGGCCAATGCAGTCCAAAATTTCAAGAACCAAAATGTAGAAATTTCAATGTTTTATTCCACAACTTGTTCCCTTAGAATCCTCTCTAAACACACACACACACACACACACACACACACATATATATATATAGCTGGATTGTAAAGAGCACCTTGATTGTGTATTATTAAACACCAAAGCTCAACAATTTACTTTCATTTACTATATGTGACACGGCCCTCTCCTGTTTCTTTCTAATGATGCTCCTGCCTGAGCGTTACATTCCAGCCTCATTATATTTGTTGCTGTTGTTGTTGTTTTTCATCTGTGACATTTAAAAATGTCAATAGAATGCACTGTGCCTAAAACATATGATAATTTAGCTGATGATTGGCTCGCACTTACTGGGAGTTATCTGGAGCTCAGCACTTTACTTTATAATGTTGTTTTGACAAACTTGTCTAAAAATCCATACACTCAGCAGATGAAAAAGAGGCTTCTATAAATAGAACGGCAGGTATTTTTACCTTTTTATTTCATTCTTCATGATTCATTGCACCTATGCCACTATGTCTGATTTTTATTTTAAAGTAGGTTAACATTACTCCACGGCTTTGATGATATTGGACTTCTACTTGCAAAGTTTGAAATATTGAAGAAAAAAAGTCAAAAGTGACCTGCCAAAGTGACCTTAATAAACTAGCTTATATCAGTGTTACAGCACTACACACACTGTTATACAGGGGTGAGACAATGTCATTGCATTTCATACGAAGTCCGAAGTCCATTTTAAGCCTATTCAAGTTCTGAACGAGAAACGCATTTAATCCCCATCCCAACAGAATAATGACAACGATATTTTAAAAATGAATAAATAAATCATGCCTTTATAATGATGCATTTATTACTTTCAAAGACATTTCAAACTCAAAAGCAAAACAATATCGGTAATATTATTCCTGTCTCCAGGGTTGTTGGCCAACAGTGTTTTATCAAATCTGAATTTTGAATCCCTTATTGAATCCACTTGTCCTCAGCTTTCAATATCACAAGTTTAAAAACAACTAAAACTCAAATATCTCATAGTGACCTGTACTTCTTGTTGTCTACGAAGGCAGAAACATTGCAGGTTTGGGGGCATGAGGATTGTTTTGGTCACAGTCAGTACTTAAAACTCGAGATGAGCGGCACAGGATATTAAATGCTCATTAAATTTGTATCAGAGACATTGAACTGTAGCTCACTGACTTTGCACACCTTATTTTTCATGAGACTTATTCAGATGGCCTCAATGTTTAGGACACCTCAGTAGTTTGACAACTGACATCTGCTCAGATAGATATTTTATTGTCTAAATGTTGTAATACTTTTTGATCGGCACTGCCAAACACACCCATCCCTCCTGATCGTGTGTCAGTGTGATTGGCATCTGTTGCAGAGTTAACTCTTTTGATTTTGTCAAGTCGAGTCTAAAGTCATTTTATTCAAATACAGGAACGAGCGCTAACTGCTTCAGAGAGAGGTGAACTTCCTGTCGACATACTGACTGGCTTTATTTATTATTTCTTTTATTCCTTTTACAATACCTTAACCTGCCAAGAAGAACACTCACTGTAATAACACACTGACAAATGTTCTGCTTGAACTAAAATAGAAGTCTGATCTCAGGAAGTTCATTTCACCATTGCTCATACTGAGAAGGTCCAATTACCCTTCTTTGTAGTCTGCACTCAGAAAAGACTAACAACCTATGCCCAAACATCCCCAGCTGTGATTCCAGGGATAAAAAGGCCAGATACAAAACATGGGCAGTTGAAAACAAACCCTGCAGGTGATCAGGAAAATCTTGACATCAGTTCTAAAAATGTTTTTCAATGTTGTGCCCGGTGCACTGTGGAAGAGCTTGAAAAGGTCTAATATGATCGTGTCAATTAGATTCAGATAAAAGCCTAATCTAGATAATGCGAACTTTTAATTTCTGTGATTAAAGGAGACCCACTAAAACAGTATCCAAGAGCTGCTATCCATAACAATAAGCTCCTGATGTACTATCTGCAAAATTAAATCATGGTATTGTAAGCCAGAGTGAAAATGACCTCAAAGTCAGAATCAGAGCACCGCTGAATGCTTAATTAGGCAGTTAGTGTTGGCAAGCTTGCTGGCTAAATAATGGTGATGGTGTAGATCCAAAACAGGAGCAAACATTTTGCAGAGCTTTCAGCTGTAAACCTTGCTGGGGCTGCCAAAGGGCTTTCTGTACCAAAGAGTCTAACTGCTGGCTTCCACACAACGCCTGCTACTGTACCACCCCCATACTGACTAACTAGCTCCCTGTCTGTTTTAACTCAAATCAGTTCAGTAAAGCTTTACTGGCATGATGTTTTGATTTGAATAAAGTTGCCAAAGCAAATACGGATCAAATAAATGAAGAATCTGAATAAATGGCTGCACAAAAACGCTTCCAAACACAGAGGCAAAAAAGAAGCATGGAAATGATTGTACATAAATGATTTGGCCGCCAAAGCCTGTATCACAAAACAGGCCACTGAGCCTAACATTGGCATTAGATAATCATTACAAAGCTGGTTCCCAAGTTGCTTAGTTAACTTTAGCTATAAGCACATTCACATTACATGTGCATGTGCAGACTTCTGAATGCCTAGTTCCCTCGGGGAAACTGGGTAGATTTAACAGCAAACAATGTACATTTAATCCATACAATAAAAGCAACACAGAGATAGAATAAGTACAAGCATGGTGACCTCTCTCTGACAGTGTGAATTTCTATTTCTAGTGAAATGTAGCAGCACGTTTATTATTATTTCCAATTTGAGTCTAAAATAATAATAATAATAATAATAATAATTACAAATAGGCTAAATCTAGTGCTCTACATGCAGCATTAATTGCCATTATTAATTAGCCAGAAAGTACAGAAAGCTGGCTAACATACTAATCTTTTAACGATGGTGGAGAAGAACATGGGTCCAAAAAATTTGATTTGATGCAGTCATATGGCTGAGAGGACTAATATATTATATATATTGTTAAATGGTCTTTCATGCTTTGGGTGCCTTGGTTGTGCAAGCAGGGTAACCCGAGGAAAGCCCCAAATGCAGACACAGAGGAGGCAGAGGTGAAGGGTGAAGCAGACAAGCACAACAAAGGCAAGGAAGGAAGGGAGTAAAGTTGCAGACACAAGGAGGAGGCGAGCACTACAAAATAAAACAGGAAATGATAAAACAGAAACCACATAACATAACAGAGACTGTAGAAAGTTTTCTTGTTTGAACATATCATAATGATTTTGTAAATGGAGAACAACACAATGCACAATGGTTTGACCAGACCTAGAATCTTAGCATCAAAGTTTGTGAAGATTTAAATAGGAACAGGCCTACAATGATGCCTACTTTAGTGCTAAAGCAGAGCTGAACTCAAAGCTAGCTTCAAAATAGAAAGGTACAAACTCAGCTGACCATACCATCGACTGACAAATCACTGTTTAAACCTGTTCAATCTAACCATCTAGCCACCGTGTAGACCCCAGAGAGCCCAAATACAGTTTCCCAAACAGTTTCCCAAAATGTTTAAAGCCCAGCTGTGCAATTGTGGTTCAGTAATGATCTTGGGCCACTTACGTTTTCTGGGCTAGGGGTAATTGTTTGGAAAAAGACTCCACAATACCGTTCCATGTCAAGCTGCTCCATGGGGACATTAGCTAAATAAAAGTTTTAATAATTTAATTGTTCTTCATTTGGGGAACTATTTCAAATCAAAATAATAATACATTTGGTGTATTGGTCTAATTAATAAAGCCATTACTGAAGGAAACAAACAAAAAAACCAAACAAACAAATAAAACAAAAACCTGAATAAATGAGTGGAGTGAATGAGTGATTGCAGACCACCAAATGGTTTGATTAGAAGGTCTTCACAGTCACCGGAACTCAACCCGATTAACCACCTATGGTAGATTTCGGACCACCACATGTGGGAATATCTTTAGGAAGAATGTGTTTGTCCCTCCAGTAGATTTCAGATACATTTAGAATCAATACTAAGGTGCATTGTAAACCTGTTCCTGCAGGTCACGGTGAGCCAACACCCCACTGGGCATGGCTCACGTTGCGCCCTTGTTAACTTGCTAAGATTGGGTAGTTCCTCCATGGTTTATATGCTTCTAAATATGTAAAGATGGTAAGTAGTTATTATTATTAATATTATTATTATGTTTTATCCCTTTTGGTTGTGTTTACAATATTTGCACACAGTGTTTTATATTGAAAATCAGAGTCTGACTTCCTGCCAACTCAAGCATCTCTGCGCAAATCTGTCAAACATAGAGTAGCTGCATATTCTTAAGCAGAGACCCACTTCTGGGACGCTACTAAACCAGACAGTTGTGCTTCCAGTGGGTTTGAAACAGTGAGTAGAACCTCCAGTGGCGGGAACGGAGAGCTGAGGAGGACACACTATGTCAATCCTTCCACACGTAAAACATTCACATATGAAAATAAAGTTAAGCTGGTGCGGGTGTTTGTACGCGCGTGTGTGTATGTCTTTATATCTGAGCTTATTTTTACAGCCCACATGCTCTGTAGGGAACACTCCTCAATATGTTTTTAGTGAGCCTCTGTCAGCTGGCTGGAGCCTCCAGATAAGGGCTGTTATGTGTTGTGTAGTTAGTGGTTAAGTATTGGTCTTCTCCTCAGCTTCCCGTGTCACTGTGTTATCTGAAGGGTTCCAGCGAGCTCCTCGGGCTCAGCTCTCCAGGTCGCAGTAATGAGAGGGGATAATTACTGATCACACTTTGCAAATGGAACAGCAGGATGATAGAGGGTGTCTAATGAAGCCCCCCCCCAACATCATACGTACGTGAACACTGTTAAGAGCATGATAATGACAAACACTGACTTTTTTTTTAAATGTGTAAACATGACCAGGAATATAAGACAGAAACATAAATAATAAAACAATGAAAACAAATATAATACCAGATAAGTGATCATGGGAACTCAAAAAGTTATATTTTTGTGAGACTGTCCTCTGAAGAAAAATTACATGATTTCCGCTTGTGCCCCAAAAAGACAGAGCAATACAAGTTCACAGAAGGAGGAGGTTGGAGTTGATAGATGGGTGAACAACATATGTAACACCTTCGGGATGGCTGTGGTTTTCCCGTGTCCTGTCGACAGTCAACGTGGTCTTCTTCAAAGCACCACCAAGAGATTTAACAGTTTGGAAAGACGAAGATAATGATGGGACCATTTTATTTGTGCAAATTACGCATGTCATGGTTTAATTTCGATGACTAGTTACAATTTTACTTGCCTCCTTGCGTGCAGAAGTACTGGGCCACAAGGACTTTACTTAGCCAGGATGATTTTGTTCTGATCCGTCCTGGGTATTTTCACCATTCGACCGTTCATGGAGTCGCGCTACAACCGGGTGACAAATCACATCCAGGAAGGATCACAACCTTTTTTTTGTTTAATATCTAAACTGTTTCCTTTGTACTGGAAACTGTGTTTTACGCACTCAGAATGTCCTTAACTAATATTTTATTGTTCACCTTTGTTTTCACACGGACAGAATTTGTGGAAGCAGTCTTATAAATAATGTTTACGACGCCCCGTGGACTCCCTATGGTTGTGTAGCTCTCTTAACCCAAGAAATTATGTCCAAAACTGTGGAAATAGCTTTGGCCAACATCCAAGATACTGTATAAAACAACCGAATTTCACTTTGGGGATTAATTTCGAACAGTGGACTATTTTACAAGCAGGACTCCCTGCAGCCCCATATCCCAGTAATTAAGTTGGTGAGTAAAATATCATCATAGCCAAAACTCTGATAATTAGACCCAGGTAGTAAAAAAACTGCATTCCTCTCAGAGAAGTCCCATCTCATTACATTTAATTGATAATCACATTTGATTACAAAGAATGAGCTTGAAAACAACCTCTCTGACCTTGAGCCCCGATCACACCTCTACCCCTTTCTCCTGTCTCCTCCACCTGTAAGTTGAGGACAAACATTGTACCGAGCCAGAAAAAACAAAGGCAGAGAGGAGACGGAGCACTTTGTCAGATCAGCTAATTGAGTATTTGGCCCAAAGCAGGAGCCATTTATAAGACCCCCTCCTCCCTCTAGGCCTGCCCGACTGACTCCCATTCCTCTACCCCTGTCCAGCTGTGTGCTGCTGTGACACAGGGCTTTGTCACCCCTGTTCCTGTATACCCCCCTGCCTCCTCCTCATTCATCACAGCAGAGTGATTCCTAGGTTTAAGGGAAGGTGATAAAGATGCTTGCAGGCCCCACTGTGGACACAGCAGGACCCTCCAGGCTAAAGTGCCCTGATCAATCAAAAGCCCTTGTGGTGGGTCAAACTGCCCTTCTGGTATCAGAGTCAAGGAAATAGGACCATAATTGACAGAAACCTAGCGAAAAACATTCAGAGCTACAAGACATACCCACACCCTCACACACACACGCACACACAACAACAGTTTCCCACCCTCGAGTTAGTCACTAATCTCAGCTGTTGTACCCATTTTGGCCAACTCAACTCTTTTATTATGTTTGGTGCAGCAGGCAAGTACTTCATCTTTGTTGAGGATGACAATTAGGGGGGCACCAATGTGTAATCAGAGTGAGTGTCTCAGAATCATAATAAGTGTCTGCACTGTCTCCCACTCCTTCCCATTTGAACAGCTGTGACTCCAGCAGTGCTCTTGGCAGGCTTCATCCCCTGTTGCCTCATTTACTTGCAGCCTCTGAAGTATTTATTTGGAACAGTATGTACCTCAAACAACTGGAGATATTTGTACTGTTGTTTTTTTAGTCCTCGCCCTCTAGATTTTATTTTTGCATCTTTTTTTTTTGTTTTGTTTTGACAAGAAAAAAAAAAAAAAAAATCCATCCTGTCTTATCTACTAACTCGAAGTTGTCTCTTAGTTTCTGCAAAAAATGTACTTGTATTCAATTCAAATTAAATACCTGCGAGAAGATGCAAATGATTTTGTTTCTTTTTTTAAAGATTATTTTTTGGCCTTTTCAAGGTTTTTTTTTTTTTTTTTTTGATAGAGACAGCTGAAGAGTGACAGGAAGTGGAGAGAGAGAGAGAGACGGGGAATGGCGCGGGAAAGAGCAACAGGTCGGATTCAAACCATGGGCTCACGTGGGGCAGCTGCTCTACCAACTGAGCTAAACGCTGCCCCAATGATTTTATTTCTTCCAGTAATTTTATTTATTTATTATTTTTTTTAATAGCCGTAGAGCTCGGAGTCAGGATTCAGTGGCGTACTTAGTCATTCAGCAGGTCACATAGTCAACTCTGGCATTAGTGATCAAAAACACACAACAGATGATGCAATCTTGTATAAACTCTTTGAACTCAGCCCCCTGTGCACCCAGGTCTGCGTCACTTGGGGTATATCAGGGCTTTTAGAGGCATCGACCAGAAGCAGTTCTGTTTTCACTGTTTTCTCTTCTTACAGTATACATTTAATATGCATTTGCCAGCCACTAATTCCTCCTTTTCATTTTAGGGCTCTCTGCTCTGCAGTAGTGCTATGAGTTTCCCACCTTCACACTCCCACACCTACATGCACACCTGTTTCTAATCCCCGGCATAATCATACTTTCAACCAGCTTTTTCACCTCAGTTCCCCATCATATTCTCTGTTATGTATTCTGCCTTGAAGGAACATTATGTAACTTGCCTATCATGAAATAACAGATTTTAATGTTTTTGTTAGACTACACTGACTGAGTGAATTGTTGCTCTGCCATTCCAACTTCATGCCCTTGCAAGTTTCTAGCACCTCTTTCACTGACTTTGGTAAAAACGGATGATACCTTATGGAGAAAATGTTTTCAGATTTTTTTTCAGCTGCTTTTGTCCTTCCGCTGCTCCACCTCACACCTCTGTGATTTACAGTTAAGTGATGGACAGTGATGGACTATCAAGTACAATTGCTGTTAGCTCACTTAGTTATCTGTGGTGCCAGGACTATGAGCTTAGAGCACTGTGGACGGGTTAGTTAGGAGGAGGAGGTTTTCAGTCCTGGGGCGGGTAGGGAATGCAGACTGAATCATTTAGCAAGCTTGTTATCTTGGTTGCTAACAAGCCAAAATGTTCCCCCAATTTATTCAAAAGATTGTTTATATTATTTTTGGGTGTTTTACCTTTGCTGACACTGAATAAATCAACGTGGGTAGTGGTAATGAAATGCATTCATTAAATCTAGGCTTAAAAACAACATTTCACATTGTTTTTATGAATCTAAAACTCTAGATATGTCTTGGACGTGAAGTCATTCTCTTAAGTTCATCCTCAAAGGTCGCATTGAACGATACTTTCCTGCATTGAGTTTCAGACCCTTTCATGAAAATGGTTTCTGCTGTCAATGGCTTTACACTTTGTTTTTCATTGTCAGTTTTCCTGCATAAAATCTGCCCAATAGTCAATAGTAAGGTCTGGGAAAGACCTGATCAGCATAATGTCTGTAGAGGTACAGTATTTCTGCTGAGTGCAGCACCATGTCCATACCAGTTAAAAGTGATTTCCGGTAGCCCTTTCCATCTTCCCCCTCACTATCTATCCCCCTCTTTACTTCAGGCAAAGTAACTGTTACTATTCTGAGTTGTTCCATTTTATATTAAAGCCCCTGCAATTGATTGCCAATTATTAAACCCCCTAACCAAGCAATTGTGTTTATATAAATGTAAACGGTTTGCATGCAAAGCAAAACACCTTGTTTGATTCATTTAATTACATTAACCAGTCATGCTAAACTCAGTCTCCAGTGGCTAATGAATGGGAATATTAGACTTAGAAAAGCATCAGTTCTTAGTTTTCCTCTGGTTTCCAAACTCTCAGTACTTTCCACAGGCCGAAATCTCAAAAACTGCAAGAAGAGAAAATGAGGCAGTAATCTCAGTGGGGAGATGCAGTGATTGCTCAGAGGAATTGGGATGAGACAATGTCTCTCGTCCCCTTTACTGTGCCATCTTTAGAAGCATTAAAGCATTAAAGCATTTTGAGCCTGTAATCTGCACCAGTGCCAGAAAGTTAGGATGGTAGCAACTCTGCTTCATTTCAAGCGAAAGAGGCTCACAAGACCTCTTTTAAACGTTGCCGTGATGTTGTGATTTCAACTTTATTTTGGTTTTGTCCACTTTTTGTAATGATAATGTGTTCCATTGTATCCCTGCATTTTAATTTACACCTCTTCTCATATATTTTTTTAATGCCTCGGTGGATCTCTGTGGTCTTACAGCCTGATGACACAATTATGTGCTCGGATCCACAAGGTCAAGATGCTGAAAATATATTGAAATTCTGCACATCCACTTGAATAGACAGGACATAAAAGAACATGTACTACATTCTGGAGATTAGCCTGGAAAAATAATAGTTTGACATGTTGAAAAGCATTACATTTTTGGGAGAAAAAAAAAAAAAACTACTGAAAAAAATGAGGAAAATGCTGTGTATACAATGTACACACATATTTGATCAGCACAGTGTCCTCGTATGGTAATATCCTAAACTTTTCAGCTGTGTATCTCTGCAGGAAAGACTATTTTTGGTGGGCTGGATACGAAAAATAAATAAATAATGTAAACTAACTTTCTGCTGTACCTGACCTTGGTGGCTCTCCCTTGAGAATAATATAGTACAGTATTTTGTTACATATTAGCATTTTAAGACACACTTTGAGTGCATTGCCTATATAAAAATAAACATCTAAAACAGCCAAGAGGGCAGAGACTTACCAAGAGTTTTATAGCTTCTTTAACAAAGAGGATGCATTTATTTCTTGTTTATACTGGCATCTGACACTGGTGATTTCTAAAGAAAAAACAAAACAGAATAACTTCTGTGTTCTCGACTCACTGCTGAGCACAAGGTCCGTCTGCAAAGAGAAGGGCAGCCATGTTTTCTTATCTCATTAACAGTTATTTTAGCAGATGTCTTTGCGGGCCAGAGGAGAGCCGGAGCAGAGTGAGTGTGCCTGTAGAAGAAGAAAGGCTTCTTCTCCTTGAGAACCCCGAGGACCTCCCGTCTAATGAAATGCTGTCAAGGTCCAGTGAGCTGAGCTGCCAGAAGAAAGCTACACAACGGTGAAAAGCCCGACAACCAGCACAAAGCGAGAGGCAGAAAGCAACCCCAACTCCTCATACACTTATTACATTTTGGGAAGCACTCAGGCAGATAACGGTGGGAAGCCTACTCGTGCACACAAACAGAAATCTGTTGCTTCCACTCAAGCAGATACATTATTTACTGTGTACTGTAACGCCAACTGCTGACAACGGTAATTAATGTAGATAAAGTAACTATCCTTCCAGCTGAAATAATTGATTCAAATAAGTATTGTAGAGCAGCACAGAAAAGGATTCCAAAGGACCCGGGATGAAGACATTCAAAGGTAAAACTAGTTTTAGTTTCAAAGCTTTATACATATATATTTAAATATATATATATGGTGTGCAGCAGTAGTGTGAATCTGTACTGTAAATATGAGTTCTCCCAGGCATCTATCATTTCTAACCGAAGAGAAAAGCTACATTGAACAGATAAACTGTATAAATTGAGTGAGCTCACTATATTATATGGCGTGCCTCTCAAGGAGTCACAATTTTTAGAGAACCGGTGGCTCTGGCTATCCGGATAAATGAAATTATTCAAACAAACCACCTTCTACGGATGCATGAGAGCTGTATTTCATGAGCTCCACGCCTCATGCTGACTTTTCCAGCTAATTAAACAAGAAGCCGAGACAGACAGAGAAAGATGAGGACCGCAAAGGGGGGTGGGGGGGGGGGGGCAACCTGCAGCTGGTGTAACAGGAAGGAAGATTACTCTGTCATAAAAGAGAGAAGGAAAGATAAGGTGTTGTTATTTATAACCCTCCCCTTAATCTGTTGCATTTGTCAGGGCAACATTTCCATTCTCATTAAAGAAAAGCTTTACACTGAGGCGACCAAGGCCACAGTTGTAGTGGTTTGTTCTTTTTTCCTGACAGAGAGAAAGCATCACCTCCAGTCGTCCCCTCTGCATCCCTGCGACTATCAGCCTTTTCCACTTTTTCAGGTTTGAGCCGATTAGAGAGAATAGCACAGCATGAGGGCCCTGTGGTGCAATCAGTTACATGGTTGGCCTGTGAAAAAAAAAAAAATAAAATAAGAAAATGGAGGCACATGAAAGCTGTGTTTCACCCACAGAAGGTAATGATAATTGCACATCAGAGTCACATTTTCTTTCTAACCCTGGTGTGGCAGAAAGAAAAGAAAAACCTGAATGTTAGATGCTAACAACTGTGTCAATAACATGCAAGTTTAATCTGGTAAGACTCTTTAAGACTTTACAACTTTCTTAATCCCACACAGGAGACTGTGCTCACCACAGGAACAATTGCATTGATTTAAATGGTTGTAAAGACCTACTGCATGCTAACCTTTTTTTTAATCATAAAACAAAACTCAAACAAAGCAAAAAACAATCACAGGTTTTGAATCCCCGGAGAAACTCAAGAAAAGTATGCGGGAAGTCAGAGCTAATCTATCAGAGGCAGCCAAGCTAAACTACCCCAGAGCAGAACCTGAACACACGATTACTAGTGACCTCCAAACTTACTCTGTCAAAAGTGCCTTTTGTTGGCAGGGACCTTGCCTGCCTGCCTGTCCCGTTTTATCTGGCTAATCTTAACTAAAATGTGATAAAATAGTGAAATTTGCATTGCATTTCCCCAAAGCTCAAGGAGAAATCTTTTTCTCCAATAATAATAAAAAAAAAAGTCCCAAATCAAAAAGGTACCCATCAAACACCGGATCCTCTCTTTGAAGAAGCTGGAACAAGGGAAATGTTTTGCATTTTAAACCTTTATCACATATTTTATCAGTCAACTTAATGAATAACTGGCTCACACTTTCAGCACCTAACCCAGCCAGGAATAACGGTGACAGATCAGATCGTGCTCATGCGGGGATTTGCGTGTGAGGGCCTGTTCTCCGCGGGATGCTCATTTGGAGAACCTTGAAAGGCGCTGACAAATACCTGCTTCTGTCATTTAGATATGAGGATTTGTTGAATTGAATTAGCAGTCCAATCTTTACAGTTGAAAGTTGGCTTGGCAAGATAAGCACGGCGTTTCTAGAGATTTCCGGCACTTGAGGGATCAATTATTGCCGAGGAATGCTGTTAAAACATCTTAAACATCAGGATCTATCAGTTACACAATGGTAGCACACATTGTCAGGTGAGTCATGCAAAGTGAGACGTGGAACGGTACGGTTTGGGGAGAGCTTTTTTTTCTTTTTCTTCTTCCTCCTCTGTGCTACAATCAAGGGGAATGCTGTCTGCAAGTCAGTGTAATAAATGTTTATTAGATTCTATAGGTTGAATTATGGGGGAGCAGCTTTTTTTTTGCTTTAAAATAAACTCCACTAGAAATGCAAAATTAGATCAAGTTCAAAGCCCGGGGATGACAAGCACGGGACATGTTGTCGACTTCTGTGATTAAGACTGCAACACAAACCCCCAGAGGAGTGGCTGCTTTCTTCATCTTACAGTCATCTTCGTTAGCTGAATTGTCTGGTCCAGTGCATAAGATGATTACAGCTCTCATTAAGGATGGACTTGGACTGTGTAAATCCCAGGACAGCCTTGTGAACAAGGAGGAGAACTGACAGAGTGTGCTGCCATGATACATACTGTCTGTACTATCTGTCTCTAGAGTTTACTGCCATGGTGAAGGCACAGTCTGGTAAAACAGCTTAATTTCACTGCCTTTGCCTTTGTGTAAATGTGTTGCACTGGACATTTTTCTCTGCACTGACAACAAGACTTATGAGTATGTGCAATAAGTACATTTTTAACCCATATCACAATATGATTATGGCATTTTATGTAACATATCAAAGCACAGCTTGAGTTGGCTGTCATTAATGCACTGTTAATACACTCATGACAACTGAAGTGAACTGAATCAGAGATGTCTGTGTCAAAGTACTGACATTTATAGCAAATTCTGGCAGAAAGGCTACCTTTAGAGGAATAAAGAGTGCTGGGAGAACTAACCCCCTCTTAATAAACAGGAATGCACGCTAAATCTTAATTAAATAAGCAATACAAAACATAGCTAATGGCATTGGCATGAGCGCAGGTTAGGAATGTCAGGTTATAATGGTGGCACCATTCCCCTGCGTGAATATAATTGTCAGCTATAAAAGTTAGCTGCACAGCTAGATGTTAGACAGTGTTGCTTTGACAACAAGTAAAGTCATCTTTACAGCAGGAAATTGCATTCCCTGTTGGTCTCGGAGGTTGTGTTTAAACCTGGTCCGACTGCGTTCGCTGGGAGGCTACTGAGCCCAGCTCTGTCTCCAGTTAACAGCAGGAAGGGTTATCATTTCTCTCCATAAAATCTGATGCAATTTTACACAAATCAGTACATGAAGTTATAAAAAAAATTGGGACACTTTGCCCCAGCTGCTCAATAAGAAAAAAAAAAGAAATTGTGTTTCATTGGACACAAGTGCCAGACGAGTCATTAAGATTTATTAATCATTTCCAAGGATTGTTGCATCAGATGCTGTATAGATGATGTACAATAAGTCTTATAACACTGATGTTAACTTCATGGGAACTTTAAGTAGCAGTGGTGACTGTTTCCAAATTGAAATACTGGAACTATACATTGTTAGAAAAAAAAAAGCCATTAAAATCCATTAACCCAAATCAGATCAAAACACAACTTCTGTAAAAGGACAGTGAAAATTGTACATTTGTCAAGTGGTCACAACACACACAAAAGTGGTTCTATTCATACGTGTCTTCATATCGTTGCACATCTATATGGTTGTCCTTTGTCATAACTTTCTTGGGCTGCATGCAGGCATCCACAAGGTGTATGCAGGGACCCGTGCCGACACGGTCAGATGGAGAAAACCATGATACAAGGACCCTTACGGCTATACCATGCTGCTAAGCCATGTGATATGCGGTGGCTATCTGTCACCATTTTTGGGTTATTTTCTGCCCCTTAGTGTCAAAAAATCAATTAATGGGGCTTCAGTGGGACTGTCAAAAAGTAAATGTTACATACAAATGTTACATCATTCTCTTATGGTGCAACAAGATGAAACAAAGAATAACTTTTTCCAGGTCCTTACAATTGCTGACTTTTTAAAACTCTCCATCCAAGAAAAAAGCCTCCCTCCCCGTTCCACCATGTGGACTGATAGAAAATATGGGAATTGAAGTATATCTTGGAAGAAGTCTGTCTGGTCCCACCTCCACTCCCGCCCTGCTGAGTCTGAGAGGACACGGTAGCTGCCCTCACGGTGACGGTCCATCTGTCCATCAGATCTCATTAACAGTTCAATTGTCTGCGGGGAATCAGTGGTAGTCAGGGAGACTACTTGCTGTTTGGAATGACAATTAGCATACAAAGCAAACATAGAGTGAACAGAAGTAGCCTTGGCAAAAGAGTCCAGAAGTATGCAAGCCACTCCAGACATGATGACAATATTGTGGCACATAGAATATCAATACAGGGCTGAACAACAGGAGAACAATGTTACAACATAAATGTGCACATGATGTTTTACCATCATAAACAGTATGCAAATATAAGCAAGGTCAGATGATCTTTTGGTGGAAAATATAAAGCTGCTGTATTCACAATAAAGATGTGAATACTTTTTATCCAAGAACTGTTTGTCTAGGATTCACTATTCAGAACACAACAATGTGAACATGTATTTCATGCTAAGTATTTAGTTAATGGTATGTGTGTGTGTGTGTGTGTGTACATGGGTAAAAAAGAAACATCTGTTAGGGATATTTCAGGACTATTTTTTCAGATTAGAATTAACCCAAAAAAAAAAAAAAACTATCTATGTGGAGAAGGAGTCATTTTGTTGAATTTTGGTTTATTTAGCAGTACCCAGTCAACACCTTCAGCGACTATTAAACATTTAACAAAGCTTACAAAGATTCTTGTGCAATGGGAAACTCAGTGGCTGCAAAAGGCTCTCAACCTGCAAGCCCACTGGCATGACTTAATCTGGCTGGATCCAAACACAGAACCAAGAGAGCTGCCCCCGGACAGCGTAGTGATGGATGATATCGCATGGTCATAGGGAAACTCAAGGGTGTATAAGGAACCACTGCTTGACAGGAGAGAGCATCTGCAGGACCTGCATCAACTAGTGCACGACTTACTGACCACTGAGGGTAGAAAAGGTTAGCATTATTTGAATTATTATGTTTTTCATCACAATCACAATCAGCAAGGGGCCAAATTATTATTCCCCTAGATCCTAACTTCACAAAACTCTCTGGAAAATGACATGCACTTGTGTGCATGCGTATGTGGCCAAACTAAACTCACTCTTCAACAAACAACATATGTTGTCGAGCAATACTCATACCCATATGTGTTCTGCTTGCTCCAGCAACCCTGCTAATTTCTCTCAGCGGCGAAATGGCAACAGTCAAGATTAGCCTGTCACAGAAGGAAAAACCCACCTAACTTACATCACTTGAGTGTATGTGAGAGGTGTCTAATTTAACTCATTTAAACACAGCAATTAAATTTTTTTTCAGACATAAAGCATGGGCAGTTTCTCGTTAATTACTGTACAACACTCGACCTCTCTTATTTAGGTGCGTTTCATTGAAAATTACAGACTCTACTGGCACAAATCGACCGATGGAGGAGTTGCTGATGTGTCTTGCGCGCATAATAACACAAACAGTGGCCGTACCTAATATATTTATTTTTAAATGTACTCAAATGTACTTTTCTAGTTTCAAGCTGCCGTACATTATTCAGAACATTATGCACGTTGAGGATGAAATATTTTTTAGGCAAAGTAAACAAATTCACAGGAGACCATTTGCAAAGAAAATCTGGCAACACCAATAAAGTGTACTTCAAGGTATTAAATATATATAGTAACAACTGGGATTTTGAGAATGCCCTCATGCTAGGGAGGAATCTAACAGGATAATTTACTGTAATAGGCATCAAGGGTGCTCCAAGGGAAGAGGGGAAAGTCTGAACCACACCACAGGGTCTTAACATTACTCTGACTTCAAAGTGATATGGCCCGATCTCTTAAGAATCATAAAAGTATAATCGGTTAAAGAGGAATCAAAGTGGAGTTTTCACTAAAGGCTTTTGACAAAACTTTTTGTCCTTGCATATGATATGTAATGCCAGGAATACATGGCCTCACTTACATACTCAATACATGGCTACATACTGAATAGAGGGCCAATAGTTTAAATCAATGATATATTTGCTAAGGCAAATCTGAAAATGGATACAAAAACAGAAGACATAAGAATGAATGGATGATGTCCTGCTATACTGCATCCAACACCCCTTTCAACTCTGGATCCTCAACCGGCCGTTCATGACCTCTCTGAGTTGCTATGGCGCCTTTTTTTGGTGCTTTTGTGTCCTTTCTCTAAACGTATGAAAAGATACATTATAATATGATTCCAAGATATTAGAAAAAAAACAGCCTATTCATGAAGTAATAACAATAATGTTAATAATGTTAATGTTAATTTACACAATGTAAACAGGCTATGCGTTTGTGTACAAGCGTGCGCTAGCACTGTTTGCTGTGTTACAAGTTTTTGTACAAGAAGAGGTGCATCTTTCAGCAATCAGGGGTAATTTGCTTGAAAGAACACTGACAGTGAAGTACCTCCATTTAAAGGTGCAGTGTGTCAGATTTTGGGGGCTCCAACAGAATATGGAAGAAACATAATCTAGTATGATGTAATCTATTCTACAAGGTGATAAGAGGAGTACTTCTTTAGCTGCAGTCTTCACTAGTGTCCTCAACCAAACTTCACCACGAGACGCCACTAAATTCATGTGGCATCTGGGCCTTTTAAAGTCCAGCTAAAAATCACATTCAGTCATCCATTTTATTAACAGAAATAACAACGATGTGTTTCTAAATGCATTCTTAACACCAAATACTTCAGCCAGAAATTTCATTTTGTTCACAATTATATTTTTGCATCCACAATTGAAGTAGCAAAAACCAGAGAGCTGTCAAACCAAAGAAAAGAAATCTAGCACAATGGAGTTGGATGGTGGTAGAAGCACCCAGGGACTTTGCAGGTCCATACCAGGTCAAGTCCAAGGAGGACAGATTCAGATATAACCTGATGGAGGAGAACACTGCCCTTAAAGACAAGCTTGAAGACTCCCAGTTCTAGGAGCACCTGTGTTGTAAATGGGCAGCTGCGGAGCATAAGGGCAGGTATTTAAAGGCTCAGCTGGAAGAAGTTTGTAGTAAGAACAAGTACTCTGATACAGTAGTTGAGGCAATGATTAAAGATCTCAAAGACCAACTGGAACGAGCTCACAGTAACGAGACCAGGTCATTTGAGTAAGACATTCAGAAGCTCAAATTTGAGCTAAGTGAGGCTTTCATTGAAGGAATCAATGCTGTTAACAGGTTGGGAAGAAGATCGTGTCAGTCAGTAGCACAAGGCCTAAGCAGACCTGGTGCCACTGAAAATCGTCCGTGAGAGGAGGGATAGTGCAGGAGGCAACAGAAGTGCATTGAGCTGTCTGAGAAGAGGGCACAGGAGCTTGTAAAGCCTTAGAAAGACCTGGAGGAGCAGGCTGCTAAACAAATGAGGGAGCGGAAGGTGCTGCACTGTCAAATTGAGGAGCTTAGAGCCAAACTGTGCACCAGCAAGGCCCTTAAAACGAAAGAATGAACTGAAGACCCTGAACTTGGAGGAGCGGGTTAAGAAAACGAATGCCTCTTACCTTTGCACAGCTGGAGTAGCAACCGAATGAAAAGACTAAGCTTGCACTAAAAAAAAGAGCAGAGGAGGAGAAGAGGCCTCACTTCAACAGACAAAGACAAAACAGGACTGGACTCAGAGGGAAACCACCATGGATATCATATTGGATAAACACGTGCCCACTGTGACGGTGAGTGTTGGACAAAAAGTCCAAAAAGAAGAACAGATGCTGGCTGGTCAAAGATGTAATGACGAGTTGCATTCAGTCAGCTATACTGAGGTCATGTGGTTAAACTATGCTTTAAAAAGGTGTGTCCGTGTGTTCGTCATCTAAATCCGAAGAACAATTTTCAAATAGGGCAATATTTGTAGAACATATACCATTAGTGAATAGTTGTACATTTAGCCTAGCACTACATAAAGGTACAGTTTAGATTACAATACTTGCTGGCTTGTTTTGTTAGTATCCGTTGCATTTTTGTACTCCACTGCAAACTGAATGACTTACTTTAACCAATCAGATAAAAAGCCTATATTGCAATTTAAATTTCATGAATTCACACACAACATATTTACAGTTAATAGATTAGATTAGCTAGATTAGATAATACTTTATTTATCCCACAACGGGGAAATTCACTCTAATAGTATGAATACATTAAATGCTAAGGCTTTTAAAGACTTTTTTACAGAGTTACAGGCATCTTGCAGACACTCTTTTAGTATCATAACGTTCTATACAATTTGATAGAAAATATTTTGAATTGCGATATCGTGATATTGCGATATTGTGATGAACTCTGCCTGACCATCTCGACCTTCAGGTTTACATATGTTGAAAAATTACCAAAGGTCCACTGTGGCTTTTTAGAGCCACAAGGACATGCTATATATAGGACATAGCTTTCTTAGATTTGAATAGTGCAAAGTAAGCATATTCAAACACATATTTTCAAAAAAAAAAAAAAAATCTTTTATCTAAATCATATGTTGCTCTTGAAAAGATGTGCAATCAAGTAATAATGTATTTCATTTCATTTTAATGGAAACACATCTATGCAGATTGCTGGAAGTGCCTTTTTACTCCAAATGGACCTCTCAACATTTATGAGAGGCTCATATAAAAGAAAAATGTGTGTCGGTTGATTTTTTTTTTTTTTTTTTTTTTTTTTACTCCAACTAAAAAAGCAGAAGAATTACATCTTCCTTTGCTTTTTTCCTGTTTCTCCTTTCCGTCTCAGCCGGCTGGAGGGACATGTCAGCCTGTCTGTGTTGATTGACAGCTGCTGGCAGGCTGCCAGTGGAGAAAGAGAGACAAAGTAAATAAACCTGTGCTGCAGCCGACACGGCATGGAGAGACGGTGTGTTGTTAGTGGGATTGAAGAGTGAGGACCACACCAGCTTCTACCTGGGCTGAAGTGACGTGTGCAGGTGCGCGTACATGCTGTTTAATGTGCTGAAGCTAAGCAGCTAATTAGCTATTTTAGCAGTCTTTTTTTTTTTTTTTTTTTTTTTTTACTAAATGTTTGTTCGAGGTGCAGGAAAAAGATGTTTATGTTTGTATTAGATGGAGACGTTAGCAGGGAAGCTAATATGGGTTGTTGTTCAAAGTCTGTAGCTCTATTGCTGTGTAAGCAGCTGTCTACCTCAGTGTGACCGTTGGCTTGGCCTCTGATGGACTGCCTCATACAAGACTGAACTGGCTGTATCGAAATGGTACTCTGGTAACCAT
Organism: Nibea coibor; assembly: GCA_023373845.1. Lineage (NCBI taxonomy): Eukaryota > Metazoa > Chordata > Actinopteri > Sciaenidae > Nibea > Nibea coibor. The sequence goes on along the minus strand of CM041720.1, from coordinate 6,534,601 downwards.
TTCCAGATGGATCATTCTGTCAACTGAATGGAGAAGCAAGGGACACCACCATAAAGCCGAAAAGTATAAGATAGAAATTTCTCCCCATTGTTTTTTTTCTTTTTTCCCAAAGAACACAGGGCGAGTGATTTACGGAGTAGAGAAAAATAATAAAAAAAAAAGGTCGGGTCACGGTGGCAGCAGGAGCAGCAGGGCATTCCAGACGTCCCTTCCCCCAGCAACACATGAGGGATCCCAAGAGCTATATACTTCCTCCAAGGAGGTGCCCGGAACGCCTCCAAAGGAAGGCGACCATAAGGCATCCTAATCAGATGCGACCTTAGCTGGTTCCTTTGGACACATAGGAGCAGCCGTTCTACTCAGAGCTCCCTCCGGATGTCCAGGCTCCTCACCCTATCTCTAAGGCCGAGCCCAACCACCCTACAGAGGAAACTCTTTTTGGCCTTTTGTATTCGTGATCTCATTCTGTCGGTTACTACCCAAAGCTCGTGAACATAGGTGAGGGTTGGAACTTAAATAGACTAGAAAATCAAGAGCTCTGCCTTCTGGCTCAGCTCCCTCTTCCCCACAATGATCTGGTGCAATATCTGCATTACTGTGGACGCTGCACCAATCCACCAGTCCATCTTGCACTCTGATTTCCTATCTCTTGTGTACAAGACCCCAAGATACTTGAACTCCTTTGCCTGGGGCAGTAACTGACACTTCTGATGAAATAATAAAATGAAAAAAAAAAGAAATAATAAAGCGACATGCATCACTATTCTTGAGAGATATTAAAATAAAATAATTTGAATTTAAGCAAAATGCATAAAACTAATTACTTTAGTATTGTACTGAGAGGTGGTCTTTGGTGAGCAGGTCCTGCTTCTGATCCTCAGTTAATTTCAAATGGGGGTAAAATCCAATTAATTGGATATTGGCTTCAGGGTCGGTAGTCATGCAGTAGTTGCTTTTTGAAAATTACACCTCCAAGGATAATAGCTAAATCTATTTCAGGAGGATATTATAATCAGGCATAAAGCCTTAGTATGTGGGTTGTCTTCACTTGATTGCAGCCCGTTCTGTTCATATTATAAAGCAAAGAGGATGGATATTTCCTGTTTGTTTGTATTTCCTGTTTTTTTTTTTGTTTTTTTTCTTTTTGTCTTAACATTTGTGGCATCTTAAGGATACTCTTTCGGCAAAGACTGCTTCACTAAGTGAAAGCAACCCTGAATGAATTATTCTTGATATTGGAAAACAGCCCTTTGCCCTTAATTTGTCACCTTTATAGAACAGAAAATTGATTAGATAGCGCCATGTATAATTGCTTTCACTCCCACAGTCAACCTGGAATCTAGATGTAAACTTTAATCCATTCCCTACCATTCAATTAAGTGAGAGATTTCAATCTTCTCTGCTCACATTGTGATCAGTCTTTTTTCATTCAGGGGTGAAGGACTATTTATTTTCAGGGTAAGAAGGGGTGGGATATTAGACAAAAGATGAGCAAAAAAAAAAAAAAAAAAAAAGTTTTGTTTGCTATCATCTCGACAGAGCTGCTTGAAAAAGAGAAACTCTCAAGTGTAATGACTCATTGTTACCGAAAACTTCAACACAATAAAGGACTGATTCAAGGGCAGTTGTTCCAACTCTCGGTTTATCTTTTAAAGCAACATGTTATAGTTGAAGTGCAGAGTGAAAAGGGCTTGATGCTCCATGATGTTGATGTCAGTGCACACTTGTTTCACACTGAGTGAAAATACACAATTTCAAGGTTCGGTTCTGTGCAATGGGGCACACAGATAATTCTCTGCTTAAGCTAATTTTGCTGGTGCGTCTATTCAGTGAGCTGCGGAGATTATTGTGGTTTTGTTAGTTTCTGCACATAACACAAAGTTTCAAAGTAATTCAGTAATGAGCAAGTCACTAAGTCGTGTAGCCTCTCTTCTACACCAATGTTTTATTTCAGTGTAGAAAAAGAAAACCATTACAATGCCCTTACTTTGCTTTGGAAGTAACACATGTTCTAAACTAATTAGATTGCATTATATATATATATATATATATATATATATATATATATATATATATATATATATATATATATATATATATTTAAGTGGCAGACATGATGGAAGCTGTATGAATTCTGCAAGGAAAGGTGCTTCATTGCCTTCTTTCTTATCTCCCTTAGCATAGGGTCCACTGGACCATCCTTTACAAAAGGAAAGGAGTCAATGCCGTCCCTTAATTCCCTGTGGCAACAACAAAAAAAGTGATCCACCACTCGTCCTTTCACAGCCCTGTATTACAAAAAAAAAAAAAAAAAAAAACATAATTTGGCAGAAATAGCGAGTGTTAGTGTTGGTATGGTCTCAATATTACTCAATGACAATCTCTCATCGCATACATTCATATTTTATATGAAATCTGGTTATATTCACTGCATTATCATAAACTCAAGAACTCATATCGTCTCTTCCTTTTAATCTCCTGCAGTTGTTATGCATTAGCTCTGTGTTGTTGTCTGTGTGTCGCCTTGATATACAGTGTGTTGGTGTCTAGGTTTGTGGTCTTCTGTGGTGGAAAGCATTCTGGCCTGATCATTGTGCAAGTTGCTGTTGCTTATTAAGCATTTTACGTCTTTTTCCAACTCACTGATGTTCTTATGAACGAGTGGACAGTGTGAGTGTGAGCATACTTTTTCAATGTAACAACTATCTTGCTTTATTTTTGTGTCCAGCGGCCAATATTCACTTTTTCTTTCAGTGGCCTTGTGTAAGGGCAATCATATTTTCTGAACACAGCGGTTGTCTTTTCCTCAGTCCTTATGAATTTGCCTTCACAACACAATTTTGTGTTGGATGTAACCTCTATGGACATTACACAGAAATATGTCTTCCAGGCGTAATGTCAGATAACATGACTGGCTTAACCAGAATATACCCAAGGTTTGTAACAGACAGTTACAAACAGTGCATTTCACTTAACGATAACTCAGGATTAATTCACACCGTTTCTTTCTTATTGTGTGACACTATCAGAGCCAGTTCTGAAAAGAGAAGACAGGAGTACAGCATTTGAGATTTTCCACGCCAAGAGTGACATCGACAGGAAAATAGACACTGTGTGAATATGCTGAATTAAGGCTGGTTAGAAACATGACCGATCAGAGCCTGAACACACACCAAAAAACAAGAATAAAACCAGTTAGGAACAGTGACATTTGACGTTTGCAGTAAAATTTGGCATTAAAAACAAAAACCTGAATGTTGAAATACGTACAAAACACTTTTGTTGAAAAAAAAAGTATTAGCACTGGAAATAAAACACAGATTATTACTCATCATGAAAGCTGCTCAATGGTGCATGAAGCGAAAAAGTTTCTGGGCATACAATTACCCAGATCTTTCCACAATGTTTCCACATTGTATGGCAAGTGCATACGTTCCTCACTATAAGGGGGATAAAATAAAATAATCATGTTACTTTTTTAGACTTTCCAAATGTTATTGGACACAGTGGATCAAATTCTGAGCCTGCATATATATATATATATATATATATATATATATATACACACACACACACACACACACACATAAACACACTCATCTTTACATATTTTATTACAGCTACAGCACACTAAAATATCTTTCTGAGAATATTTCATATTTTATAAGCACTGCCTAGTTTTACAGTTTGATGTGAGCTAGCATGTTTCCAAGTAGGGGAAACCGGCTGTGTGCCGCAAGTCACGGGCTCCTGTATTACAGCTAAACAGTACTTCAAAACATGTTTCTGAAAACATTTCAGGCAAGACATAAGCAGTTCAATGAGAGGGTCTTGATTCATATTTAAACAGCACAGCCTTGTTTTACAGTTTTAGTTTCATGAGGCCAGTGTGTTACAGCAGACAGACTCACTGAAAAGTGAGAAACTGAGAAGTGTTTCAAAGACAATGCTTTGCTTTTCAATGCAGGTTTTCTTTTCAATGCAACATTTTATTTTCATTTTTGTTTCAATACAATATCAAATTTCAGTATCAAAGTATCAAGTACAGTGTCAAATTTCATGATTTGCATGATAGATCTTAAGGCATTCAATTTCGATTCCAAATCACAAATATCATCCTGTTGGTGACACCATACTAAAGGTCAGGGGATCATACATTGAATGTCATGGTAATCCATTATATAAGTTGCAGTTGCCAAGATATGGACCAACCATCAGACTGACATTTCTGCCCATAAATCTGTGCTGTGCTTTGTTCATTTCTGTGACAAAGCTCTGAGGTGCCTTCAGCCTGTGTTACAATATGTACCATTTTGAACTTGTCAGGGAAGAAGTGCATTAGCACTTAGATGTGTATCTGGTATAGTTACAACTCCGACATGCATTTCGGAGAAATGAAAGAAAAAGAAAGTCAAGAACATCAGCCCTCCAGTGATATCAAATCATGCAGTCATTTGAGGCTAATAGGAATCCTAAAATAAGAGTCCTGAAATTGTGCGCCATCTTATTTTTGGCATTGCTCTCCTGAACTTCATCAAGAGTAACTCTCCATGCATGAGTAGCTGCATAAAATTAGCATATAGTAAAAAAAGGAGGCTGCCACGAGGAAGGATGAGCTGTATTTCATTAATGGCTGATCCCTCAGTTCAAGTTCAAAGTAGAGAGAATTGACCCTAATTTATGAGAATACAAACACAGACACACACACACAGACACACACACACACACAACTTTGTAAAAATGTTTTAGTGCAGATAATGCACAAACACAAAAACACACAAAACTATGTATAGAGAGACTAATTATGATGATTGATTATGTATTATGTATATGTATGTATAAGGTATGTATCAGATGTCGTACAAGTCATGCTTTGACAGAGAAAAAGCAATGAGAATGCGCTGGATTTTCAAAACAAAATACCCCGTGCAAACTGCATTGGGTATTTTATTTTGCAAACCGCAAACTGCACAGGGAAACTGCGCTGACGTGTCACATGAAATAGATGGTATTTGGAAATGCCTCATTTATCACCGGTCAAGCTGGCTAGTGAGTTTGTTTTAATCCACGCCAAAATGAATTTTATGGTGGACATGTGCTTAAAATGTCCAAGGCCCAATCTAAAGCTTGTGTTTAGTTTGCCCATTCTGGGCTACTGTAGAAACATTCAACTTGGCAGACTCCCTATAGGAGAAAAAAAAGACATATTGTTATCAATTTATTATCTTATTTTCAGGTTATTTTCCACTAATGAATACATAGTTAATTAATATTTGATGTATGCCATTTTCTGTAAATTTAGATTTAGTCCGATTTAGAAGGCTCTTCTAAATCGGACACAGTGGACTGTGCAGCTCTTAGTCAGTTGATTTGTGACCCTTAAGGCCAATAATATGCTTCTTATTTAGGACTGTATTCCAACACTGTCTCTAAAAAATGTCAGCGCCATATTGATACAAATGTTGAGCATCAACCTATCACATTAATTAGCACTGAATATATAGACATCATACGTGCGTGTCTTGTTATCTTGGTTTTGTTCTCTAAAGTGTAAATGGTAAAAATCTTTAAAAATATTTTATTTATGTGTTTGTGTTGGACAGTTCGCTTACCAGCACACTAGAAATGTAAGCAGACAGTAGATGAGAGTCTGATGCAGAGCAGGTGGGGAGGTTGCAGGTGGAGACAAATTAAACTGCGACATTCCCTGAAGAGGTGATGATAGGTGGAAGAGAGGAAGTCCGAACATTGATTTACCTCATGAAAAGGGTCACTTGTCCTTCCCTGTGCTCGACTAATGTCCACTGAGAAGTTGAAAATTAAGCACGCCCTCTCACCTAAATGATACAGCATATTGATTGGCCTGAAGGAAGGTTGTTCTTTAATGTATTTGTCCAGAGCTGACCTTGCTGTTAGTGTAAGATTGTCTTGCCACAGGCAGGCACATCACACAGAGGTAATTTTACTTCAAGTTTACACAGGGGGCTATACCATACAGCACAAATCACTTACCCCTCTCATAGTCATGTCATAATTCTCCATGTGTTTGGTGCTTAATTTTAATAATGTGTGGTGTAGACACACCTATGAGGAATTACAGGATAACTGCGGTCAGTCCTTCCTCTTATTTTCTGACGTCAACATTAGATTGATAGAGTTCCAACATTTCATTTCATACTTTACTGAAAAGCTCTACTCTAGTCCAGGTGAAGTCTTTGGCTACTATGCAGGTTCAAAAAGCTTTCCGCACATTCACTGATTTTGACAACTGAAATATACATACAGACATACATACAGTCAATTATTATGTTTTTTTTATATACCTAAACCATGTTTATGCTCTGGAAATATGCATCCCGGGATGTAAACAGGTTGAATAAAACATGTGAAAAGACTTGGAACAATCTATTACTGAAATGTGAAATGTATTACTGAAAACTGTTTTTCACCAGGTCCACAAGTCCATGAGTTTTTGGTCCTGAAGGGCGGCTCGATGACACACTGAAGCCACCCTAAGCATACCCCTGCACCTGTAGCAGAGAGATAGAGATTCATTCATCTCTCTCATAGTGTTTAAAAGTTAGTCATGTCATTTCCTGTACTCATCTGACACGTTTCAGTCGCTTCAAAATCGCTGCTTGACTGCTCCCTCGACTGGGCGTGGCTTCAGAGCCTCCAGTGGACACGCCCCACAGTCCCCGAGCTGCTCATTTTACTGATTTTCACACATAATTTCTAAAACTTGTTGATATTTTTAATCACTCAAATTTGAGCGGTTAATAACACGTATGTCTTTGGTCTGACAAGCTCAGAACACATGTATTCTTAATTTACACAGACTTCTAAGCACTTCTTGTGTTGCACAATGGCATTTTAAGCAATAACAAATAACGGTCTGTTGACTATTACCAATACAGCGTGGTCCAGACATCATAAACCTTAACTTACTGTTGTTAAGTCCTGACTGTTCCACAGGCCCGCCATTCCACAAGACCAAATATTGTAGTACACCACCACCAGATGGAATGTGTGGAATGAATGTAAAAGACTGTTTTCTTATCCCTAACTCGCATGATGATATGTACTCATCTCACAAGATGATATGGTCCATAAGACTTGTTTGTCGCATTCCATCTAAAGTGAAAACACAGCAATTTTACTGTCTCTTATATGAGAAAACACCAGGGCATACTGTGAGGAAAAAAAAAAAAAAAAAAGATGAGCTTAATGTACTGTAAATAACATTCAATTTGTGCAAGCTTTCTATTTCGCATTCTGAATATTTTACTGTAACTGCAAAGTATGATGATGACATGAAACACTAATGTGCACAATTTGAACCTTTCATAACCGCGCAGCATGCACGTACGATGGCACGGTTTTATCAGAGATGCACTGACCAGCGCATCTGAGGGGGCAGTGGGCAGTATTAGATGAAAAGGCAGATGCCTCAACCTGATTTCATGGCATCATCAAAAGATGTCAGAGAATCAAGGATTAATTTGGACTGTTGACACTGTAACGCTGGAGGCTAGTGGAAGGAGTGCTCACTTGACTTTGAGGTAAAACATATTTGCCTGTTGTTTGATTAAAAGCAATGCCTTTATCAAATTAATGGATTTGATTATATGCAATTATACCCTTATCAAGCTAATGGCAGTAATAATGTCATCCTGTTTGTACTTTGTTGCTTCTTAATTTGTAGCTATCAAATGAACCTATTCACAATTGCAATTAGCAATCCAACTGTAGTGTGTGTGTGTAAATGTGTGAGTCTTAAGCAATTATGAATAAACTAAACGCAAATAAAACTACACACACTCTGCTTTTGATAATATCATGCCCATTTTCTGATCAATTTCACCCAACGTCACATCCCCTTCTTTTTTGGAATCACTTTCATTCTGCTCAGTCTAGATAGCTAGAACTCATTTAACTGCTGAGTGAAACACAAGCAAGGGAGGTCACGGTTTGTCTAACAGGACAATTATCAGAGGCGGACCACCCTCATATGACTTATCACAGTAAGGATACCTTACTATAAAAGACAAAAAACAAACAGTCAAAGCAAGATCCAGCAGTGCAATCAGGCGTAGCTCTTTAATGTCCTGATGTCATTTGTTCCTGAGCGCAGAGGCTGCAGCACAGATCAGGCTTTGATAAGCTCCCAAGCAAAATTACATCTAATTAGATATGCCGCTGGCAGGGTCTCTCAGTGCTCCTAACTGTATAGCCAGAGAACAACAAAGACTGTTTGTCAGTGCGGTCTTACACAGTATGGACACAGTCCCTCAGGAGTGCAGTGAATGAGAGTCTCGTTTGAAATACAAAACGGACAGTAATGACACATATTACTTTCTGTACCAACAAATGTGCTACCAAAGCCTCACACAGCCTATTTGTGCCTCGGGATTATCTACTGCTTTAATTAAGAATCAGGGCACTAATACAGTTCCCTGTGGACAACAACTAGCCAAGGCATTGCAATGAGCCCGCTTAGAGCAACAATGGCACTCGGGAGCTTTGCCAGTCTGCATCATTCAGTGGCCAAGAGGTTAGAAAAAACATACAACGCCTACTGTACACAAGTACAGCCTGGAGCGCACAGGGTTAATGGTTTCCAAAGAACAATATGAAATGTAGACTCATCAGACCACAGCTCTGTGTTGACACTTCTCTTTTGTAATGGGTTACCAGCTACAAAGGGTCAGAGTCATTTATTTAATCTTTAACAAATCTGGTTTTTTTTTGTTTTTTTTTAACGTATATATTATTTACCACTGAAATGTAGTGGAGTAGAAGAATGGAGTAATAAAACTAACACATTTGAGGGTCTTGTTATTAACTGAAGCGCAGAGTTATAGCTGGTATTTGTATACAGTTATTTTAGATAAATAGTTAATATTCATAAATAAATACATGTTGACTGTGATGTTCCATTTGTTTGCACTTATGCAAAACATAATATATAGATGAACAACAGAAAATGTGATGAAGAGAGACAAAAAGACCCAGATTAGGGGTACACCTTAACCAATTAGAAAAGAATGAGAAAGAACATATGCTTCATCTCAAAGGGTTCAAAAAGCAAGGAAAACATGTAAAAGATTGAATTCAGTACTTGCTTACAGGCATCCTTATACAGAGGGTTCTAGTTTCTATAAAGTTATCGGATTATTGTTTGTTAAAATAAAAGAATAATGATAATAATTAATTTTAAAAAAAGGGGTCACAAGAAGTGCATAATGTATCTAACAAGCCAAAGTCAAATGAGATCTAAATACTGCACACCATCTGAAGACATTTAATAAAAGGCAGTCATACTTATTTATTACTAGTGCAGTTCAACATACGGTTGAGGAGATCAGATAGCTTGGATATGGATACCCTTTTAGTAATATCAACACACATTATTCTATAAAACACAAATACATCATTCAGTTCATATCGGTTCAGTGGTACCTTGTGGAAATAAAACCAGATAGTAATTTGAATGAATAAACCCAAGGACTAACATTGGCCAGCACTCTCCTAAAACACAATCAAAAGCCTTCCGAGTGTGTAAAACAGAATATTCATAAAGCAGCAAAACAAATATGACAAATACCAGAAGATAAGAGGGAAACTAATAAAACAGAGAGCGTGAAAAAGTTTGGTTACTGATCTGCAAATATCCCAAATATGGTTGAAATTATTCTAGTCCCATAGGAGCACTCCCATGACCCATATGTCCTTCATTTCCAATTAGTCCAATTTCCTCATCTTTCTTTAATATCCAAAGACCGCTTTGCTGTTCAAACAGCATCTGTCTAGCAGAGCACTCGTCTCCTCCAGGCCTAAGCCTATTTCTAATTAATCAGTCCCTCTAACAGTAGAGAGAGGAGGTCAGAAAACAGGCTGAAGGTGACTGGGATTGGGTCTAGGTCTGTTTTCACATAAAACATAGTTGTTCTTCAAGGAAAGCCAGGGAAAATGTATTTATTTTGATTGATTTGATACATAGATTGCATCATGATCCCTATTTAGTTAGTTATTGTATTGTATTGAGCTGCAGCCTGACTGTTACTGGACATATCAGACTTACAATATCATCTCCCTTTCACAGCACATTAGGGATACTCAATAATTTATTTACTTGCCTTGAAATTCACTGTCATCAGTGTTATCAATTAGCTTTAATTTACAAAATACACAAAAGTAGCTCTTGAGAAATTAGATCATGCAGATGAAATGAAAGCAGTCTATTTTGCCTTGTTTGCAAAGCAAATGCGTTCTAATTATAGCACTGAAGTAATGTTTGTGCAATGAATGTAAGATAATTGTGCTGACTGTGAAGTGACGGAGAGATATGTGGAAAGTGCAGGGTCACATTAAAAGGTCGATCTATAGTTTGCAATACAATGCTGTGTTGGTTCTTGCGAGGTTGGAACTTTACAGGCAAGCTAACTTTACTTGGGTATTTCCAGTTTATGATACTTTATACTTCCATTCAGAGGAAATCTTGTACGTTTTACTCCTTTACATTTGTGTCACTGGTCACTTTAACATACAGAGCATTATATGTGAAATATGTGTTATTTTATTTAATGTTATTGCAAATCAGGTCCACCTCAGCAAGTTTAATGAAAATGCATGCCTACATTTGAACACATCAATAATTATTATCTAGTTATTTAATACAGAGCCCCCGAGTCCATCCATTATCTATAACCAATTATCCTTTGCGGAGTCATGGGCGCAGGAGCTGATCCCAGCAGACAATGGGTGAGAGGCGGGGTTTGCGGGGTTAAGACGTAGTTTATCACAGGGCTGACACATCAAGGCAAACAACTATTAATGCTCACATTCACACCTACGGGCAATTCAGAGTCACCAATTAACCTGTTAACTTGCCACTAAGTTCCCAAATTGTCTCTATCTTGTACAAGATAATAGCTTGTGTAAGCAGGGTCCACATTTTAAGTGCATGAGATAATTATTTGTGCCCAAAGTCCCAAATGATACTGTCTCTTACACAATGAGTATTTTGACTTTTGATAGTTTAAGTTAATTTTGCTGCTAGTAGTTCTGTTCTGTAGAATTCTGAATGCAGGATGCAGTGATTTAGCATTGTTGTATTGACACGTCTGCTTAAGTGAAGGATCAGAGTATGTCTTCCACCACTGGTAAAGCACAAAAAAAAGGTAAATGGACTGCACTTATACAGCCTTTCTCGACTTCCAAAAGCTCAAGGCGCTTCTACACCATTTCCACATTTACGGAACTAGCTGCCATGCAAGGTGCCAACTACTCATCAGAGAGGAGCTAATCATTCACACACACCCACACAGCAATTTGGGGTTCAATAACTTTCCTAAGAATATTTCCACATGCATACTGTAGGAGCTGGGAATTTGAACTATAACTATGATGGATATTTTTACTTTTGAGAGTCAGAAGATTAGTAGATGACCCACTCTACCTGCTTATCCACAGCTACCCAGTGCAGCCCAATGCTAAAAATGGAGCTAATCAAAACGTGACAGAAATTTATGACAATTGTGATCCATGTTGAGAAGTACTTGAAACCCAACTGATAACGCAGTGTCAAGAGATTGAACAGTATGTTATGGTACCTGTTGTGGTGATTGAGGGAGCTGAATGTAATATATCCCCCATGGCAATAATAGAGGTCAGGTCAAATTTAGCAATCCTGCAAAACTTCAAACTCAGGAAATGAGAGGGGAAGGCAAGTGGTGAATGTGAATACAGCCTGACAATAACAATATTAATACTGAGAAGGAAGACTCGGGAGGCTCTTCTAAGTAGTGGAGGAGAAAGAAGACGCTGACCAAGTAGACCAGAGTTTGTGACCATGGCAACACCCGATCCTGTAGATTGGTCTTTGTGAAGACTGTGCCTCTCCAACCATGGAGGACTAAAGACATGACAGGTAGGTCATTGAGGTGTAACAGAGGGGATTGCGTAAGGCAGTTTCATAACAGGAGTCTCAGGACAGAGTGAATATGTGTGATAGACATTTTATAATGATCCATTCACTCAGAAAGAGATTCAGCACAAGCCTAGTTTTGTCAGCATGGGCTGAAAGGTGTAGATTCAACTGATTTGGCTCCCCATTGTCTCACCGATTGCCTTTAGCCTTTTAGCCTTTTAATGGACAAGACAAGAATCACAGAACAAGCTGATTTTGGCATGAGCATTCTTTAGGGACTGATGTTATGCCTCAGTTCCTCTGATGAGCAAAGGGCAAGAAAACTAGATAAACTGAGAGTGCTGGGAGCCTGCAGCAATGGTGTGCCAAGGCAGACTACCCAAGACAACTGTTGACGACCAAAGAATTCTGACCAAACCGAGAGCTAACCCATCAGTTAAACAGCACAGAAAGGCACTCAGGAGAGAGACACACCTTTAATGCATGAAACACAATAGCATAATCACCCGCACCACAAACACCTTGGCACATGGCCCAAATCATTCTGGTCACCTCTCTCACAGAGAACGGGACGATCAGAGACCTTCATCACCTCCACTGTAAACAAGGAGTAATTAACACCCAGGAGAGCAGGCTGCTCCCAAGCAGACGTCGTGCAGATAAGGACTTTACCTGACACCAGAGTGATACGGGCTGTATGGGTGGCCAGATGGTGGACACCCACATGGGCCAGATGGTGGCCATTTTTGGGTATTCGTTTAAAGAAACTGTAAAGCAAATATTGTGATCATATTGTCAACAGCTGTGTCACTTGCATACCCACACCTACATAATACATGACTCTATAGTGAGTACTAAATTATATTTGTACAGTTCACAGTATAACAACCCTAGCAAACATTGCAAAACATCATCTTTAACTTGATTTATAAAAGTAACCCTATTTATTGATGTGCTACTTGTGTCTATCATAGAAATGCATGTAAACACTATAGCGGACAAAACTGTAACTGAAGCTGAATTCTTGTATGCAGTTTCACTAGTAGTACGGAAAACATTGCAGACCTGTGCCGGCACCTGAACGCTGCTCAAACATAGCAGAGAATGCTCAAGTAAAGGAGTTAATTTTCCGAGATTGTCTTTATTGATCAGCGTACTGATTTCTGAGTAATTTTGTGGAAGAGTGCAAGTGTGTGAGAGAGAGAGCTGGCAACAATTTGTCTCCAATTTTGATGACAAAAATGTTTGTGTTCTTTGTCGATATGCCGACCAAAAGGACTGTTGTAAAGGGCTGTATAAATAAAGTACATTTACATTCACATTTACATATTCATCAGACTGTGTGCCTTGACCCTTTAAATTTGAACCTTTAAAGATAAATATGAATGAATAGTAACTGATTTACAGGTGTTATTTCTTTACAGGGAAATGTACATTATGTTAATGTTATATGTAATACATATACATAAAATTGAAAGTGGAAAAAAGAAATAACAAAAGGAATCCATTATGCAATGGTATGATTCTGGATATTGGTGTCACACTATTTTCATTGGGTATCACACTGTTCTCACACATTCTAGTCGCATAGTTTTCATTGTAAATGGAAGTGCTGTCTTAAATTATCATCTTTAGATAATATGATTTCAAGACATCGCTCATCTGCAATCTTTCAATGGACTCGGCCCTGCATATGAAAGATCTACATTAATATGGATGTCATGTTAATCCTCTCAAGCATAACAATACTGTTCCGCGGCAAGGATATATCAGGATGACACATACAAAGACGTGGCGAAGTTTCCCCTCATTATATATTGTGTGCCCGTTGAACAGTATAATTGCTGCAACCAGGGGAGCAATAGCCAACTTCTGTCACTAACTGTTCATCCACTCATATGAAATGTTACAGCTCAATGGTACCTGCTGCCGTCCTTTCATTTCTAATTCATGGTATTAATATTGCTGGAGGCTAACTCTAGGGAACTTAATGACAAAGGGCGCAATGGACTTCTCTCTCAAACAAAAGTGAGGCTGTGGAATATTGATCAGGCCTGCATCATCTCATCACACACAGAATAGCAATCAAACATTTTTTTTATCCTCTTTATTTTCCTTGGCTCGCCGCACTTGATTGCATGCGCATTTCCTCCAGAATTACAGATAATAACTTGGCAGTGGCTTTTGAACTAACCATTTTAAAAGAGAAACTCAAACTCTGATTAACCTAATGAAAGAATGGAACATGCTTTGAAGTCCGCGTGCAGAGATATTGTGGGGCTTTGGCTAAGAATTAGGGGAATGCTGTTTGTATTTTGATCTTTATGTTCTAGATAAATCCTCTGAGTGAAAGATTTAAAGATTTATTCATTTGTAGCAAGAAAAAAAGAAAAAGAAAGAAAGAAGTTGGGCTGTGCTTGTTTTTGATTCAGTTTTAGGAAAAAAAATGGCAACCAGCCCGTTTAGAAACTTTTTTTTATCTTACAGCCAAATAGTACACTTAAATATATATGACACTGGAGAGACAAGAGACAAGACCCAAAAGCATACCCTGCCACTCTTAATGGGATCATAATTGACTAAATGAACTTCTGTATGGAAGAAGACTTCAAATTTCAAACTCATTAGGAAACAGTTTCCTGGGCTGTCAAGTCAGAATTATAGCCATATTTCCATAAGGCACAATATAATGACAGTTCTTTTTCCAGCCAATAGAGCTGCCCCCTGCTGATAATTAGAAAAAGTGCAGGTTAAGGACGACGTCATGTTGGTTTTACTTCAAAGACCCATCATCATCTCTGTCCACTAATCTGGTACTTTATAATAACAGGCCTAATGTGCTACAGACGGGCCACTTTACTGTTCACAAACCTTTTGACTTTTTCCAAATATCAAAGGTCTTGGTTCAAAGTTTATAGGCATAGTCCATAATACGAATGATATAAAAGTTCACTGGGAGGAAGCAACTCCTGAAAATTATACACTGTGACCTTTTTACGAGAGAAGACATTTCACACTGAAGTTGGCGGAACTATAGAAACACTCTGTGACACCGCTGTACAGCTGGGAGTGGACAGAATGTGGCTCCTTCCTTCACAGATGATGTGAGCCTTGAGTGCAGACAGGTTCCGCAGGCTGCACGGAGCACTCTAAACCACACGACAGCCGCGTTCATTTCGGCCTGTCAACAAGTTATTCACAGTATTAATGTTAATTAGAGACAGCTGATATGACCTGCTGGCTAAACATGAGAAGCTGCTAACTGAACGTTTTGTACACCGATCATTACTAAAAGATTTGCTCGTGTCAGAGTTTAGCGAATCTGTCAGCACTACTCTGTTGCACTGCAGCACAGACAGGCTAAAGTAGACAAAAACTAAAAAAGTACAGTCGAGAAAATATGGGCATTTGATCTTGTTTGTTTTAGCCAATATGATTAATTAAAACATGGATTAGAACTAATCTGTACTGATGGGATCTGATGTAATGGGGTTGTAATGTGAAATGCCTTTTAATCCATTTCACTTAAATATTAAGAACACATAGTCAGGAAAAGGCATTCAGACAGATCCGACCATCCCAGAAACAGGAATGTTATTGTGGTAGACTAAGATGTGTCATGTGCATCAAGTTGTCTTGGTTATTTTGTTTGAGACTCTGCAGAGAGCAGCAGACTCGATATGATCTGATGATCTGAAGGCGAAATATTTGTCTGTCAGTTTCGATCTGTGTTTCTTGCTTTATTGCATTTTTGTCTGAGAGCCACCTGTTTATTTGACTCTGCCTTTATCTGAGGATGCAAAAATGATATAGTGAGCCCAGGTCCCATTCCTAGACCTAGTTATGCAAACTAACAGGGAACTAGTTTTCAGCTGACAGTTTTATCAATTGACCCTTTGTCATTAATTTGCATACGTGGCTTGTCTACATGGCTTCAATTCCAAGATCTTCGTCTGAACAGACTTTACTTTTGCAATGATAAAATCACATATCAGTCAACATAAAACCCTGTGGTTGGTGACTTTGCTTTCAGGAGGAGGGTAGTGTCCAGTTTGGGGGCCTCAAAATTGCTTCTCTGCTCTTTGCAGATGATGTGATTGTGTCAGCTTCGTCAGACCATGACCTTCAGCACGCTATGATGGCAGTTCGACGTTGAATGTTAAGTGGTTGAGTTAGCACATCTGATTATGAAGCCATTGATGTCTATCAGAAAATAGTGGATTACTTCCTCCGGATTAGGAGTGAGTTGTAAGAGAGATTGAATATCTTGAGGTCTTAGTCACACCAGACATTGGTAGCAAAGAGGGAGCTTTCGATGTGCCAGTCCATCTACTTTGCAAACCTCACCAATTGTCATGAACTTTCACTAGTGACCAAAAGTATGAGATCTTGGATACAAGCAACTGAAAGGATGATGAGCTCACACATTGGAGTAAAGCCTTCTTCTTGGTGTGTGCCTTCTTGTCAGAAAGAGCCAGTTGAAGTGGTTCATGCTTCAGATCAGGATGCCTCCAGGGAGCCTTCTTACTTTCTCACCTGTTGCCATTACAACCCAGCCCTGGAAAAAACTGCAAGTAACCCTGCTATTTTTTTTATTATTATTATATTTGAGTTGCATCAGTAAACTGACTTTCAAAAAGAAAGAATAATCAAAGGAACACTGTTTGAGCCTGTAAAAGCAAGGAGGGAAGATGACTCATAGAGAAATAACAGGGAACAGACTCAAGCAGGAAGAAATGATGAATTAAAAGGGCACATTAAGCAACTAGTAGAACAGCTGTGAGGGAAGGAAGCTTTAAAGGCTAACAGAGTTATATATTTAGGGAACAGTTAAATATGGCCCTGCACCAATCGATATTTTTTAGGTCATTCAAGCCATTGAGATGAAGAAAAATTGAAATCTGCAGAATATTAGAACAGCTATTAATAAAACTCAAGAGGGGTTCATGTTGACGTCTCAGGGAGACAGAGAACTATTAATCATCTATAGAAAGCTGAAGACACAGTCCACCTTCAGACTAGATTTTTATACTTTATCTACATCTGTACTTTAGCACTTTCTTTTTTTAACTTTTACTCTCTAAAGTCGACTGGAAAACATTTTACAGCTGACTGGGACACTATTAAGCGAAGTGACTCCACAACTAATATATCACTGTGAGTGGGAACATAAGTTTTAGCAGGGAGATTCAACTTGCGTACCCTTTTTTTTTTCTGTCACCATCGGGCTGCAGCTAATTATTTCACACACCTTAAACTCCTACTGTACCTCCTGCTTTTCACAGTCTTTTGTCATTAAATGCCTTACCCCCTCCATCTCCCTCCTCACTAACACCACCAAGTTTCTATTCAGAGTCAGGCATTTCCTATTCCAAGTAGTATATCTCTTTCAAGCCATATGGGTTTTATATCTGAATCAGAGTTTAAAATTCTTTGGGGATTATACCACTTTGCCTTGTAGAAAAAAAGAATAAAAAAGTAGAACATGCTCTTCTAGGGACAGGTTTTTTGAGAGCATATTGACATAGGATCTTGTCTTGCTGTTCACTTCCTGGTTCCTAGCAAGGTTTTTTATTTTGGCAACAGTTTTCAAAGGCAGATGACAGATTTTTTCTTGGACTTCTCTGACTGATACCACTCATGGTTAGAGTTTGCATGCCAGCAGCTGACAAACTTAGCGTAACGCCAAGGCTGCATACAGCTAAGCTTTGGCAGCAAGTTCCTCTTTTAGCCCCGTTAAAGAAACAGTTTGGCAACATAACTCCCCTTAAAATGGCAAAATGTTATTTTTACACTTAAGGGTTAAACAACAACAACAAAAGATAGAATGTGAAGTTTAGAATTGCTAATTTGGACTAGCTGTTACAAGTTTTTGTGCTATGATTAGTTAGCTTCATATTTACCATGCATGCGTAATAATCATATCGATTTCACTGCCTAATTTCTTCGTTTCTAGCATGAGCACAGTACAGAGTCAAAATCTGCTTGAGATTAGTGCGTAGTTTGGAAATCAGGACACATAGTCATTTTATCAGCTTCACAAATGATAGAGGCTGACAGTCTTCAGCTTCAGTTCCACTGATAGTTAGACTGTCACCACCAAAAATATCTTTAACAAGAAATAATAATAATCCTAGTTATATATAGTATATAATTTGCACATGCTACACACAGATATGAATGAAAACTTAATCCTTTCCCTCTCCCAAGGTTGTTTCAAAACACTATGCAATATTTTAGCCAGTCCAAATGCTAGCAGGGAAACATGGAAGTTCTGTATTTCAAACTATAATGAATACACAAAGGAGAGACACAGCCAGTAGCAAAACAAATGAGACACCTTGTGGTGAATTTTCCAGTCAAATACGCCCTCCTGTGTTTCTTCAAAAGCACAGAGATACAGTAGGAGAAAAAGCCATTTTGCTTTATAGAGACTAAAGCAGTGTAACTGAGCACGGAGTCAGGAACAGTGAAAATCTGTTGTTCTGAGAATGTAAATTGGCGGTTATTTAGACCAGAAAAAAAAAGTGTCTCTTGACACAGATAAGTTTATAAATGGGGACAGAGGCATGAATGTGAGCTGCAACATTTTTATCAGACCGCACGCAGAGTCAAGACACATGAAATGGCAGATGCCATGCTGGGTGCAGTGAACAAGGCCATTTCTGAATATGATGATATCATATTCAATCTCTATACGGCACTGGCTCCAGTCATCTTAAATCTTCTGGAGGAGCAGGTAAAATTTAACAAGGCATGTAGCCGAATAGGCCTCCATTAAAGTCAGATACCTTTTCTCAGATCAGACTGGTCTAAAGCTGCAAATGGCACTTGCAGTTACAAGACTATAAGACTGTCGACAGCAGCACTTTGAGATAAATACTAACGTGCTCACAGTGCTAACATGCCGATGTAATGTCATTAGCATGGTAGCATTTACTAATTAAGACAGAATTCAGCTAAAGCTGAATGTCATTTGTTTTGCATGTATTAGTCATGAATCAAGGTATGGGTGGTGGATGAAAGAATCATTACACAAAACAGCACAAATGTTAGCACCAGATGTTATGTCATTCTGTCTAATACTTGAGATTATACACTGAACTACAGAATGCGTGGTGTTAATAGAGAATCAAAGTCTCCAAAGTGCTTAGGATACATTACCTGGGGACCATGAATGTCTCTGCAAGGATGTGTGCTACTACATTCAAGAGAAAGATACTAAGATATTTCACAGGCATTAGAGGAACAGTCATTTGTATCCATGTCAGGTAAGGGAAGATAGCTTAACAGTTTACCATGGTATTGGTACCTGAGATCTGAGTACCTGAGCTATTTTGCCACAGCATTGTGTTCAAGTTTGCCCAAGCAGCATGTTCCATTTGAAATTCTGGTTTTGAAAAGGGTAAGTTTCAATCGAAGTGTTTCTTGGATTGAACTGGAAATGTTTAAGACACAGTCTAACTGGTCGATTCCACCAGACACGGCAAAGACACGTTGCAGCTCCAGTGGCTGTGTGTAGCTGATTGTGGCCATTCTAGACAGTGATTGTGATTCCACCAGAAGATTTTTCCTAGAATGTCTGTGTGAGGATGGAAATGTATAGTTGAGGTTAGGGAAAGATCAACCTGCAACCTCACATGGACCTTGTGAGATAAGGAGACACAACTTCATCGTATGGTGAGGTAAATGGTTCAAGATGAATGTAATGGAACACAGTTCTAGGCTGCTTTTATTTGGTTTGAGTTTTAATCAAGAAATGAAAAGAGAGTCCACCTTCCTACGGTTCAGGCATGAACAACATGGCACCACGTGGCAGCCCAGTCAGAAGAAACTTACAGAAAGCAAAATTTGAGGAAAGGTGCACCACCCGCGTGCCCTTAAACAGTAAGCCGCCTTTGTGAATTTAAATGCTGCTCTGCTATGCACCTCCACACGCTGGCATCTCCCTGACATCAAAAAGACTGGCAGCCTCCCCACACTTCTCATGGTGCTCATCACATCGTCAAACACCTCAGTGAGCAAAAAAGGAGAAAAAAAAAATCTGCATGAAATCATCACTGTGCCAGGTTATGATCCAGACCCAAGAAAGAAATCTCAAAGTATTTGTTTCGGCTGAACCTCATTATGTGGTTCATAGAGAAGGATTTGGACTGCATTACTAATGTGCAATTTACTGTACAGTATGTTCCACAGCCACATGATGCTGCCCACGGGATGTAAACTGTGTTGTGGAAAGAAAAGCAAACCAAATATGCATACCAAATGAAAGAGACAATTCTATTTCTTTTTTTTTCTTTTTTGGGGGTGCGGGGTGTGTTTTGAAGTCCCTGCATTTAGCTATGGCCACCTTACATATAGCCTGAGACCAGCCACAGATTTTCAGCATTTCTTGCCCCCAATTAACCACACTGAATAATTTAAATCATGCTGAATTCCGAGAGACCAGATTTGCTCGAGAGGAGGTGGATAATGCTAAGGACTTAAGGAGTGTAATCAATAAATTACACACAGTGTATAATTAGGATTTGGTACCTTTGCATATCTCATTTAGACACACACACGTACCCATTTTAAAACTCCCCATGTGCAGCAAGGTGAAGAATTCAATGTTTTTTTTTTCCTTTCTTTCTTTTTTCCTTCTCAGGAACAATTTGGATGTTTAGGGAGAAGAGAGTACAATGAGGCAAGTCGACCGACCCCGTTTCTAGGAAAGTGTGCACATTTGTCGTCATGTCACAACAAATGTAATACGTGAACATGTGGCTGTGATGGAGAATGTGTATTTAATTTAAAATGTGTGTTAGAAATGGACTGCACTCAAGGTACTGCGCTACACATTGGCTACCATGCAAGGTGCCAACTCATCTAAAGGAGGCTAGTTTTTCACAGGCGTTCACACAGGAAAGCAACTTGGGGGTTTAGGGTTCACTATCCAAGGACACTTTGAACCACTGATCGTTGCATTAGTGAATGGCGGGCTCCTGACTAACAGCCGCTCATGTGTGTTGCTAATTGCTAAGCATTGCTAGGAAGTTTTATTTTTTTCTAAACATGGTGGCTATGGGCAAAGTTAGCCAAATGATGCTGGGTAAATTAAGCCGTTGTTCAACTTACACCACCATAAGGCACCAAAGTTAAGTCTGAAGCATAAAATGGTATTTCAGTGGAGTAACTGAAGAAACTGGGTTGGCTAAACCAAACCAGTTTTCTGTTTGCATACAAATAACATGACTTTCAAACTGCGTGCAGCACATACAAGTCAATGTTATGTTGTGTTATGTGCCAGTCCTTCTGTGGTGAGCAGATGCAACTTAATACCACGCATGCTGTGGTAACATTGTGAAACAGTTGCAGTTTGGTTAGGTTTAGGTACCAAAGCTGCTTGATTAGGTTAACGAATAAGATCAAGGTTTGGTTTAAAATCATGTCATATAACTTAACATAGCTTAAATTGGATGGCATGGGTGACATAACTTAAACATTAACTGAATTAACTTATGTAGCGTACATTGGTTACTCTACTGGGAGAGTCAGTACAGACTAAATGGTGTAAAATTACACACGGACAGCAAAAAAAAGATGTTTCAGAGCATGTCATTATTTTGTTTTGTGTGTTACTATTCATAAGCAATTTAGTGAGGCCTGGCTGGTTAAATATTGTGGAAAAGCTATTGTGCCAAGAAACAAGTGGAGCTTAACATCCCTGGAGAGAGCAGCCATTGATGTAAAGACTGGAAAATCCATCAGATCAGTAGCAAAAGACAGAAATATTGAAAGGTCAACCCTGCAGAGGTAGATAAAAAAAGAAGGCAAAGGAAGTAACAGAATGTTGAATAATTGTTTTTGGTGCAGTTGTCTTTTTATTCAATATACATACATACACACAGCAACCGGCCAGTTTTTTAGGTACACCTGTGCAACCCAGTGTTAAAGAACAACGCCAGCATTTTACTATTTTAAATCCAAATCAAAAAAGGAGATCTTTTGCAATGTCAACTGATAAATGACATCTTGGGATACATGTGGATGTTTTCATTGCACTTCCATCTAAATTTATGTCTCAATTTTTACTAATGCTAATGCTAACTGGGTCATCACACTCTTTCAGTATTCCTTTGTTTTATTACTATTTCTTATCTCTATTACTATTACTACTACTAAAAAATTAACTAATAAAATTGTGGGATTTGATTAAAAATTGGTACTGCAAAAATTCTAAATTGCGTAGAAGAAGGAAAGTTAGTGAGCCAAAATTCCTAGAAAATTTTTCATGACTCAATACAAGAATTACTTTCTAAAGTTTGCTTGTTATAGTTATGCCATCTGGCCCATTTAGAAGACACACTTAACTTTACAAATCATTTAAAGGGTGAAAAGACAAAAACACCAGATTTTCTGGAGCTGCAATGCTAGGACATTTTCATGGCCAGCTGCCAGAAGCAAAAAGTCTAAAAAAAAAAAAGATAAAATAATAAAATGTTGGTGACTTTTTAGTCACTCTGATGATTTTAAGGACATATTCATCTCAGTTCCTGATTTTATTGTTTTATTTCTATCCTTTTTTTTTTTCTTTTCTGACTTTTTTCCCCTCTCATCATTCACCCTAACTATGCTGTCAGTAGAGAATCTGTCTTCGGCCAAAGAGAAACACAACACTGCTCTATCTGAGTAGACAGCAGTGGGAACATGTCCAGCGAAAATGGGTGCAATTAGTGTCTCGGAGATGGTACAACAGCTGCAGGACAGCAACATTTTTCAGACTTGTCCCCGAAAGCATGAACATCACAAATCTAAAAAGAATTGTGGAAAGTATTAAGTACTATTGCAGTTGTTGCAAGTATAAAATTACGCTGTGATTATGCAGACATATGTGGATAGCAGTGACAAACAAGAGCTTGGCACTTGTTAGCGCCATCACCCATGAGCTGCTCGACTATTCTCTGTGTGAAAAATGAAGTCAGCACTCGCTGTGACAGAATCCATTCCATGTAGTTTTCTAAAGAGGAAAATACTCGATGAACTTGGTATTTCGCAGACAGCAGAGAGACAGAAAATACAATGACTTGTGAAGCACAGTTTGAAATTAGACGGTAAGTGTGAGCTGCCCGTGCTTGGAAAAAAGTCTCCAACAAGACTTGAATCAAAGTACCCTTGTGTCTGAGGTCTCGGCTTGTTTTTTTAGGGATTGTAGAGAGCATGAGATGTCAGATGTTTTTGCATAAAATTTGTGTATGGTTTATAAATGTGTAATGAGTATATACACAACGACCAAGAATATAATGGCACAGGCACAGGGGCAGTAATTATGTGGTTCATTAATTAGAATAGATTATTCAATGACACCAAACATAAAAGAATATACAGCACAAGAGCAAAGTTCATTGATGTTACTCCATCATTTCAAATAACCCATGTTTGAGATTCAACCCAGCCCACAGAAGTCATCTCAAAGAAGTCTTTGGGCAGAAGAGAAAATGATTCATGATGTATGATATGGTAGAAAAGCAGCAGACAACCTTCCCCCCCTCAGCATAATGGGGCTCTTATTAGAAAGAAAAGAAAAACATTCCATTTTCTCCTTTGAATTATGGAACCGAATATAGCCTCGGTTTGTGCCTCTCTCACATTAGATATTCCAACACAAGAGACCCTGCTCTTGAAAGCACATACAAATCAGCCAAGAGCGCTATTAAATATTGTTACATAAACAGTTTTATTTTCATGTTACTGGTAGAATCTGAATTATATTAAACTGTTCCCAGAAATCCAGTGATCAGACCTTGGCCTGGTCCTTTATTTACCCATTTATTAACTGGAAGCTAATTATCCCATTATGTTTTCAATTAAAGGGCTTGATATAATGGCAGTGTTCCCGGGGACGGCTGGGTAACACTTTAACATAAGCAACATATATGCAGAGATATTTTACACAATGTATTCAAATCAAATTGAATCACTAATGGTCTTCAATTATACAAGTGCAGACGTTCCTTCTGGTTTTGGGAGCTTTAACAGCGTAACATCTAGCAAAATGCTTGAAATGTTAATCCCTTTACAGTAAACATGAGCAATCTATTTTTGCTATATGACTAAGGCTGATAAATTTGGCAGGAGTTATTCAGAAGAAACACGGTTGTCGATTCTGTATTACACCGCAATCATGCACAATTTGCTGGCACATCTCAGTTCACCCCAAAGAACGGGACACACAGCGATATGGCTTTCAGTTTGACGACTGTTCTAAATCAGGCCGCGAGGTGTACAAACCTGCAGGCACCCACAGCTTTGAGAAAATGCTCGGTGTCATAGAGATGTTGAACAGAAACGCAGTTTGGATGACGTGAAATCAAAGCTTGATTGTTAAAAGGTAGTAACGCCAGTAACCCAGCTCCAGAGATGATGCAGAAATTGATTTGCCCTTTTAGGGGATGTGTGACAGAGGATCATCAAAGAACTCTGAGTAGATTTCAGGAGAGAAAATCTCCCCTGCCGCCTCAATCAAGCCTGCTGTCGCTACTCCGCTCCGAACAGAACTGTCTCTGATGCTGTGTGCAGTAGGTTATTATTATTGAGGGGGGTTTTTTGGAGTTCAAAATGGAATCCACAGTAGCACTGGGAAATGTGACCCCTGTGTCAGAAACCATTTGTGAACACTGTGTTAAGTTTTCAGGAGTTGATGAAACACAGTCGGCCTACTACATGGAAAGCTGAATTTAAATGCTTGCTCTGAGGTTATAGCTGTGAGATCGAGCACCGCATGCAAGTGAGACGCAATGCAGCAGAATAGTAAACAACAATGACATTGATGGAGTAGTAGCTTTGACTGAGTTGATGACACCGTGCAGTGGGTGATCGAACAAATTTCCCCCGTTCAGCAATGTCCTACCTCAGCAGGCGAATGATAGAGATGCAATGGACACAAGTATGATAATACATATGAAATAAAAATGAATTATTTAATTACTTGTTTCTAAACAACATCTTTAGAGGCAAAGCTATAAAGTCTAGGCCCTGCAAATGTGTCAGCATGTTCATCAGTATCATCAGCCGATGTGGGTATGGTGTTCTAAAAATTACTTACAGTTGAAAATGTTTGAAGTGTAGATTAAAGTTGAGTGAAAAATATGGATTTCAACGCAGCCACAGCTAATATTGTTGACTGGTGTCAGATGGGGGTTTGAAAAATTTTGAATGGGGGTGCTAGACTGAACCACAGATTCAAAGAAGGGAACATATATTTGTGGGATTTGTGAAATGAGTTGAATTCAAGTGGAAAACTCAGTAGTGGTGAAGTGAAGCCAATGCAAAAGTACTAAACAGTTTTAGTCTCTGCAGCCAGTTTCCCCGTTCATGACAGCTGTACTGCGGCTGAATTCTGAAATAAATCACCCATTGAAATTATATTATAAGGCTTGAAGTTATGCATAATTATCAATGTGGCCGCTTTGATTGATGGGTGCCATTACAAGAGGCTTGTTTGATTACCCAGGGGTCATTCATCCCATCTAAGGTCTATCAGCGATCACGTCTTTGTCAATTTTTAGACCAGCAGGAAGCCTGCAGAGGCAGGACTGCCGAGCTGGCAATGGCCAGAGATTTCCTTTTAGAATTAAAGATACAATGTCAATCTAATCAAATTCCTGTGAGGTCAGTGGTGTCCCTGGAATTCAATAGTTGCATATTTATTGCTATCTTGATGAAGGTTGACCCTTGTGCTGAAAAAGCTCTGACAATTCCATCAGTGTTGTGTACTTCCTGTAGGCTCTGAGACAAGGAGGAAGTGGCTCTGGTGGAGGAGTTGTGTATATGTCTAGAACTGTTGTGACTGCAGGCAGCAGTAGACACCATGAGCTACAAATTTTTACCCATATTACTTATTTTAGTAGCTTATGCAATGCACTGAGCCTTAAGGACATTTGCATAATATTTTTAGGAGTTAGAAGGGTAGTTTGGCAGTTGGGCTGGCATAAGCTGCTAAAGCTGACACCCACTGCCACTGTGTAAAGATACTTGAGTATATGTTCAGCTACACCACAGCAGAAAAACCAAAACAAAAGGTCACAGAACTCGAGTTTAATAATGCCATGTAACTGACACGTAGGTGTCTGATGCCTGATATGTATTATGCATATATGCATGTATGTTGGTCCCGGCTGTCATGGAAACTGGCTTGAATGCGGGTGAGAAGCCAATGGGTAATGGTGGACAGTAATTCAAACCAAGGATGAAACCTGCTAGCTAGCACTGAGTTACGTAGCATGCGGTGTGTGTGTGTGTGTGTGTGTTGTATGGCAGGTGTTTAGACTCCAATCAAGTTTATTTCTGTCAACTATAATCCCAATTAGAGCCTTACAACTCCCTCTCCAAAAGATAACATTCAGATACTACTGCATGGTTTTGTCAAATCGCTTGAGGAGGACACATAATTGGATGGCTCTCCAGGATTATGTGCATTGTTAATGTTTTTCACCTGGATGCCGGCTTGATATGGCTCTAGATGTTTCCTCCATGTTGTTAGCGCCACTGTTTTAAGTGCTTTGTGTCATTATTTTAAATTCTATTTAATTCAGCCTTGATTAAGAGCTCAATTTAAATAAATTCAGATAAATAAGTAATTGGCTGAACTCATACATTCAGGCAATGATGTAGATGGAAGATCTCCAGTAACTGGGGGCGTGTGGAAACATTTCCCAAGTGCATCTGGACAGTTCTAGAAAAGATATCATCCTATTACAAGCAAAATCATATCGATTAACTGTTCCATTCTGTGGCACCAGTTGTGTCTAAGTCCAAAATTGACTTAGTTATAATATATATATATATATATATATATATATATATATATATATATATACTCAGTTGTGATTTAAGCATTACTACAATAAAAGTGGTTACATCATAAGTTTAAGTAGCAAATAAAAGTGCCCCTAGGGTAAAATGTCACATAAATTCAACTGGTGATATCCATTAATTTGAGTCTAACAGCTATTGAAGCTTCATAGTTTAGCATTAGTTTTATTGCTACTTAGCTGTCTCCTATATAAAATGTCACACACAACACTTTTTTTTTTTTTTTTTAACAATAATCACAATAAAAACTATGGAAAAATAATGCCATGGATGTGGTGGGTTGTGGATCACTGTCAGGAGAGAGTTCCAGAGGGTGTGGGCTGCCTCACTGAAAGCTCTGTCTTCAAATGTCTGCGGGCTGGTGTGGGGGATCGTATGCAGACTGACCCATGTCTGAGGACTATAGATTCCAAGATGTGGGGGTGAAGGAGGTTGAATAGGTGCAGGATTTTCTTTGAGATGCAGGACTTGACTGGTTGCCAGTGGCGGTGGATGAGGGTGGGGGTGATGTGATGCCAGGGCTCGGTGCTGATGACAATCCTAAAATGACAACTCTCTGTACTGAGCTTCTTTTCCCCCTCCTCTTTTCTATGTTTTCTTCCTGGCAGGCTCGGACCTTTTCATTATGAAATAAAGGGTGCAAACACATATCTGCCTCTTGACATCTGTCCATCAGTCAGTCAGTCTAGCAATCTCTCACACTGCCTGGCAGGGCAGATGAAAAATTGTGAGAACAGGGGTGTATTTATTTCTTTCTTCCATTATTTGTTCATCCATTACCTCGAGGCAGAAAATGATGATGGGTGCCCAATGGCAAATTCCATTGTATCTTTTATTTTCACTTTGATTGTCCATTGCCTACCTGAAGGTGATGACAGCTGACATGGTGTGCACTTTTATCCAGCCTGAAAACATTTCATTGTTATGTGTACAAGGTTTCTAGGTTGCTCACAGAGTTTCCCAGGCTCGATTAGAGGGTAGAGAAGCACTAAGGAAAACCAACCTCGGATGAATGAAAACTCTGATTGAATTAAAAACATAAAACCTTCATACAAAATATTTTGACAGAGTAATTTTAATAGTACGGTGAACAAAAATAGATGGAACTACGTGTTACTGAACAATGTTCCAACACTTATAAGCATCTATTTGGTGACTGGCCAAAATTTTGAACATGCCAGGGCTAAATAAAAAAAAAAAAAAATAATATGTGCAACAACTGGGTCAGTTTATTTTGTGTTGGCACGAAATATATCCTCACTCAATGGCACACATCATCACAGCAAGAATAAATAAAGAAAATCTTGGCATGCTATTTAGCAACTTGCTAGAACTGTTTACATATTTAGAGTACGCTGTTTTTCACACTTACTTTTTCATACTGTTCTTGTAACTATAAAAAGAACACGTGGCCTATCAAAGAGAGTTTTACCAATACCAGGAGAGTATTCCTTCTACAGAATACCAGGCTGCAGAAACGCACACTGTAGAAATGCCCAAAGGCATCAGACCTGCCTGCGGTAAATTGCATTGATGTCTGCATTCACTATAGCCTCACAGGCACAATGAAATCACACTACATACAGATTATTAGAAAATGCAATAAGTTAATTTTTTTCATTGTTTCTTTAATCTTATATGCATAATGTTCTACGAATAATTTAAAAAGAACAGTTGTGAAGTGAAATTTTTGATTGCAAAAAAGGATGACTGAATTTGACTTAAGTCAGACTTTACAAGCCAAGTAACAGATTATCACCTTGTCACAATTTGGAAAATACCTTTCTCTAAGTGTCCTCTCAACCTTGAGGCTCTGTTATTTTCCTGACCGTGTCCTGTGATTCTCCTCCTGAGTTTCAAGTTTCTTGTTCCTCCTGCGCACCGTCTCTCCCTGCATGTCCAGATTGCTCATTTCTGCAGCTCGCAGGCTGCTTGGTTTTGGCGAGGCCGTGCTATCTGCTTCTTTGTCTTCCCTGTGGCTCTGTCTATCTCCTCCAGGACTCCTGGTGCTCTCTGTCTCTCAGGTGTCCTTTCCTCTCCTCGAAAACTTCCTGCTCTTTCTTCACTGTCAAGGCTGCTCTTATGCTCAGTCTTAGGAGCCTCCCAAAGCTGGTTCTGAGTATATATTCACAGGAGAAATGTGAAAACAATGATGTCAGTGCATCTTAATTGGCTTTAAATTTTCAGTATAGGGCGCTATAGGCCTTCATTTTGACTCACCTTGATAAGCAATTAGTGCCGTTGACAAGTTCTTCTCTTGCTGTCACTATGCTTGCCTTTTTCTCTGCAGTAATGTACCTGCATACATGTCACTGTGGTTTAATTTTTAATGTGTCACACTTGATTTATGTTTGTTATATTATATACTGGGCTTTTTTTCCCCCAATGTGATTCTTACAGTTAATGTTTAACAATATACATAATTTAATATTTAATGCATATTTGTTTAATATTATCTGACAATGTTAGGGACTGAAATGCAAGAACTAACCAGAGACTGAGTGCAGTTTATGTCGTTTATATAGACTGCAAAGGGAACCAGTAGTGCAGGTGAGTGCTGGGGTGTCTGGGGTGGCGTCGGGTTGGTGGTGACAGGGAGCCCAAAGTGCAGTCGTGGGAAGAAACAGAGCTGAACGTGGCGGGAGGATGGCAGACAGGCTTTTACCCAAGGCACAGGGAAAATCAAGATTAGTCAGAAAGGTGAAAAAAATCTCAGAAGAGGAAAGCAACAAAAGAACAGTGTTAGCCGTGGCACTTGTTACCACTCAGGAGTCAGAAAGACACTGCTGTATGGGCATGAGATCCAGGGAACAGTCAAATTGTCCTTTCCTGTTATTGACATGTGTGGTAAAAGTATAATGTTCAGAAAAGTGGATAAAATATAACCTTAGGAAATGAAGTCTAAAAAAGTAAAATGACGTGTTTGTAACTTTGAGAATGGTCGCTCACCATCTTGTCCATTAGCAAGTTATAGCAAAAGATGGATGATTAATAAGCAATAGTAACTTCCATGATGACCTGCAGGGATGCTGGAACACACACTATATGTTATATTCATGGTAACCTATAGCCTATCTACTGTAGTTATTAACAACATTGTTCATGACAGCAGACAGCAAACTTGAACACATCTATGTCAAAGTAGCTGCACAGTCAACCTCAAAACTAATGCAGAGAACTGCAGGAGTTCATCAGATTTTATAAGAAGGCGGCGCAGCGAGGACGTATAGCAGGCTGCAGTCTGTACTGATAAACTACAGACCCGTAGAGTAACATCAGATTCGAAGCGATGAAGTTTTTACATCGCGTCAACATGTATGTCCATTTTTTTTAATATCTGGTTGTGAATGACTGAATGGTTTGTGTTGCTGCCGCATGGAATTGTGGGACCACATTATCTCCTTTCGTTTTGTAAATGGTCGTCAGGTGTATCCTATGCTAAAGGAGATAAGAAAGGAAGCAGTGGAGCGCCCTTCCTTAACATTTAGAGAATTCAAACAGCTCTTATCATGGCTGTTACGTAAATAATCCTGGGTCATTTCACTCAGTTAGGAACCTTCCCAAACAAAATAGAATATTTGTCTGGACCCCTGGTCTTTTATACTACTGTCGCAGTTGGTTGGTGAATGAGGAACAGAAGGTTAAGCAATTGGGTAGGTGAGAACAGTGCTGACCTTAGAAAGGGAAAGAGAGCCAGCATGTCAGACGACTGATGATTAGCTATTCTCCCATTTTTTATTTACCGTAACATTGTCTCTCTGTGTGAGAAAAGGTTGTCAAACCAGCCTGTTCTCACTCCCAACTTGTCAAATATGGCAGTTTGGTCAGTAGCCCTATGCTTTAAACTGTGATGCTGTAGATATCTCTCTAGCATCATGTCCGGAGGCATCCATGTATTTTTTTGTAGTTTGACGTGCTGTCCAAGTCAGGTGAAGTGGTGTAAGGAGCAAGAATGTCCTTTTATCCAGACTGTTGTTCATATCCGATGTAAAACCAAAAGTAAACAGCAACTTCTTTCAAATTATGTAGGCTGTATAAGTTAGCCTACATGATGTATTTAAGCTATGTGAGGTATGTGACATAACTTAAAATCTTTATCTAAACCGAACCGAGCAGTTTGTGACCAAACCTTACCCAAATTACGTCAATCAAGCAAGCTTAATTTGGAAAATCTAACTGGGACATTGCGTACAGTATTTATTCTTGCTAACTTGACACCTCAATAACTTTTATTCTCAGATGGAATGGTGAACAAAGGTGGACAGAATGCCAGGGGAAAGTAAACTCAACAGTAGAAAGACAATAGAGAGGAGCTCCAGGAGCTCGTCACCGTCAACAAGCTTCTGGCCCTGATCTGTCGAGTAGACAAGCAACAGTTAATTTGAGAGATTTTGAGCTAGAAAGCACAAAAGCAGCCACAGAGCAATGTTAGTAATTACATTTAGCCCACTCAAGAGATGTAGTAACACGTTTAAGGTAGCTGCACTTGCTGTATTTAAGGCTATGGGGCACCGTGGTGTAGAAAGTCATGATGCATTTACAGTAAAACAGCTTAGTAAGGGTTAGGGTTAGCGCCTTAGAGGGCACTTCATCTTGTTTTATTTACTATCGGGGCACCCAAGAGGGCACTTTTGCAACACTTTTTCAAACGCAGAGACACAAGGGGGTCTATCTCCTCCTCCCAATGTACAGTTTACTGTACTGCCCATCAGGAAACTCTCTAAATCAGAGTTGTGGGTAGAAAGACATAAAATACAATCCAGTTTCACCAAAATCAGTGAAATAGTTAGTGGTGTGTGTAGCTCAGTGCTGTTGAATCCTAGCACCGAAGCTGCGATATAAAATTCAACTATCATTAATTGTATTACTTGCACCTGTGCTCTTCCTACATCAAAATGTCCACCAAGGAAACAAACAAACAAACAGTTTGCAGGTGGTGGCGAGACAGCATCAGGACGCCCTTAGCAATTTTGGGAAAATTAATTACCAGCTCTTTGTTAATGATGACCTTACACTAGAGGATAATTGAGTAAAATGTGGGTCCAATTTGCCCCTCCTGACAATTATGGGGGTGTTTCCTGATATGCAAATCATTCTGTAGTGACGGGGAGGGGGGTGCAATTTACATAATGTTTAATTAATGTTTCAGACTAGATCAGAGTTCATTTTAAAACGTAAAAATTGGAACCATGCAGTGTGAATGACTGTTGAGCAGGAACCCATAATAAGACACCAGACTGATCACCACCCTGTGTACTTGGCTGCAGCACAAATAGGACGTTTGTCTCTTAAACAATTTACAGTGAACCTTGTTCAAGACCAAATTCCAGTAATGCAACACATGAAAGTCGCACTCTCCACTCCACCTGGATGCATGCAGCTTAGTAGCAGTACTTTGCACTAGCCCCTTTTGAGACTAACAAGAAGAGTTTATTTCTAAATCACCCCCAGCTCCAACAAATGACTCAATCATTTGATTTCTGTAAAACAAAACTAAAAAGAGCATACTTTGAAGATTACTACTATTACTTTAACACCAGCATGACCTGACCACCAGCATGTTTTTTTCCAGAGCTTGACTATATTTCTTACTTATGAGTAATTTCTTATCAACCTTGCGTATACAAGCTATTATGACAAGTGAATTTCCCTGGGTGGTTTATAAAGGTCTATGTTAGCTTATCTTGTATACTTTGCATGCTGTGTATTGGTATGTAGCTCACCTGCTCCTGATCTCCACATTAGCCATGAGCCCTGCTCTCTGTTGAGAGCTGGTCTGTCTTTGCCAGCCTTTCAACTTGTTTTCTATTCATCTGCTACTCATGTTTTTTTCCCTCCTTTTTTTTCCTCAGTAAAGTTAACATCTCAATCCATTTGTCCAAATTTGCATTTTGCTCCCCAAACCGGGAAACTAGGTGCTAACAACTGTAACTTAAAAGCATGCATTAAATATACATTAAATGTTCATGCTGTCATCTGCATTGTGTCCCTTCAGAAATATTCAGTGACCTTCAGAGGGTGGGGTGGCGGTTAGTGGGGTTTGCTTCCCTAATAAGAAAATGGGTTGTTCAAATTTCAATTGGTTTGGCTTCCCTCTCTAGTCCCCTTGTAGTGACAACCCAATTTATCAACCTGAGTGCACAAAGAAGAAAGTGATTACATCATAGGCCACTGAAGATAACACGGAGACATTGATGGGCCTGATATCGAGAAATGATTACTGCCAGCGTTAGTTTTCACAGTCAGGCCTGTGAAGCTTTCTTTTTTCATCTGTTCACTCAACTCATGTCCCCTGCAGGTCCCTCACTTTCATTGGGGAAAAAAGGAATAATCAATCCAAGACAGGCTTTGTTTTTTTTTCTTTTCTTCCCAAAGAAATATGGATTGAGCCTCATCCAGTGAGAATGTGTAGAATGTATGGAGTCCATTACATAAAGAAATGATTTTTTTTTTTTTTTTTACAGCACAAAATATTTTTTTTCACCAGATTCTCCTAATTAAAAGCATTTTTGGTCATTAATACCTAAATCTGGGATTTTTTCAACAAGGATTTGGGTTAATTGTCAGCAAAAAAACAAGATCTCAGTTACATTTGGTAGAATTAATTAACTCTATAACGAGAGCATTCATAACTCATGAGCCCTGATACACAGGATCAACTTGTTTTTGTCTGTAGTTCCTTTTTCGTTTGTTTTCTAAAATTACCTCAAGACAAGACAAATGTGTGGATGTGTGAATATAGCAAACTGGTCTCACTGCATTTGCATATTTTGATGATACATGCACCTACTTTTATCAGAGTCGATAAAAATCAAGTACTGGAAGACATAAATATATGTCAGAGGGGGCACCGGGCCTCGTTGATGAGGCCAGCAGCAGTCTGGAAAAACACGGTTTGAGGTTTTGGTCTCAATGGACTGCAGCCTTCTGCCGGAGGGAAGTGTCTCAAAAAGTTCGTGTCCCTGGTGGGAAAGGTCAGCAGCAATCTTACCTACATGCCTCATGGTGCCTTGGAAAACAACTTTTACTTTTTATAACTGAAATAACTTAACTAAAAAATAACTAAACTTGCCAGCATAATCAGATGCTTTAGATGTTTTATATCATACAGTTTTAGTGCTATTTTGTCTGGTGGTGCAAAAGTAACATGCTAATATTGTTTAATTGGCAAAAGCAGAGAGATCATGACTCGTGATTGCGTTTTGCATGAATCATCCTTGCACAAAGCACTTGGACAGCATTTAGGTACTCAGATCTGGATTTCACAGCCTCGGTGGAGAGTACTCTAAATATATTGTCACACTTCCAGGTCTGTGAAACATTACATAAAAAATGTAAGAACTGATATGAAAATCATTGCAGCTAAAGCAACGTTTTTAGGGATTCTGTTGAAATTGCACATTATTCTTAGACTGTAGATCTGTTTATGTTTCTGTGAATGAGTCACCAAGGTTTGCCTGTGCAGTTTTTATCGGAAACTAAATGTGTGTCCTGTTTCAGATTTCATTCCTCTCTGGAAATACACTTAAGTTGGTTTTGATAACTTTATAGTATTTCTCTTTGGTTTTCAAACTGAAAGCACCGATCTAAGGTGAGAGTATACGTCATTGTGAATAATAATGTTTGCTGTTTAATCTATGATGCCCAACCACAAAAGCAAGGAATAACAGCTGTGCCTGTTACTCTATTAATTCCAGAGATTGCTTGTGCAAACGGTGTGAAGAAATATGTTGAAAAGGCTATTACAGCAGTGTTTTCCAAACTTATCAAAATGACAGGAAATGATTGAATATTAGCCCATTCAAGTGAGTCTCTTTGTTCAGCCGTGTGCACTGGTGTACAGCTTTGTCTGACTTATTAGCTTTTTAATACTGTGCATAAATCCATTTACAAATTCTGTGCATGCGTGTGTGGGTGTTGGTGTGTGTGCGTGTGTGTGTGAGAGAGAGCGAGAAAGAGAGCGAGTGAGCAATTCCAGGCCCCATTCACCTCTGCCAGGCCAGCAGAGTGTGAGGTGATGGAGCATAAAAGATTAAACACCTGGGTCAACTACGGAAAAAATAAATAAATAAATAAATAAATAATATATATATAGTGCCAATGCAGGAAGTACTGCGCCGTTCATTAGAGAAAGCTGAGAATAGCAGAAGACAGTAAGTCATTTGTTTTTTTGGCAAGACTGGAGTTAGCATCCCGACCTGCATGATCTAACCTAATTTAAATAATTGAATTGCCTAACTTTAATTTAAGCAAAGCATTTGAGCTGCATGTTACCATACCTATAGTTTATCTGCTGTGGAAAGTGAAGAGGATTCCCAAAGTCATTAGAATTCATCCTCCCGGCACCACCGATCTGTGTATCAAATTTCATGTCAATCCATTCAATGGATATGATATGACATATGAGATAGACCAACCGCCTGATGGATGGCAGAACACTGGCAAAATAAATAGTATGGGGAAGGATGGTGAAATAGGTGTTATTGATTTTGCCTTCAGCATTTTCATTGTCAAAATTGTTGACTTGAATGAGGTTATCAAAAAAAATGATCGATCCCTTAATGGGGATTTTTTTTTCACTCATGTTTTACATATAAGCCTTAAATAAAACCACATGCACACACACACACACACAAAGCGCTTATAGACATGCAAATGTGATTATGGATTCCTTGCTCAAGGGCACCTCTGCAAAGCCTAAGAAGTGAACTGACACCAGCTACCACGTCCACGCTCCGTGCTGTGGTCTTACATAAAGAGAAAGTCAGCCTGTGTGTGTGTTTGTGTGTGTTTGCACAGCAAGAACACGAAGAAAGAGACAGTGAAAAACACAAGAGGTACACACAAACTGATGTACATGAAGAAAAGTCAAAGTGAAGCTAGAGAGTGAAGTAAATAACGTGAATAATAATGGCAAATGCAAGAAAATACATTTAGAAATATGAAAAAGTTAAATCAGTTTGCGGATGGGAACATTTGTTATCAGTCTGAGGCAACTGGTGTTCTACGTGCGCAGTGAAACTCAGGTAAGTGAAACAGATGTCAGGCGCTCAGAAAGGCTTGGACTACTGCTGTTGCAATCCATCCCATCTGTAAAGAAAACCTTGATTTATTTACTTTATCTTTGTAGAGAAGATATTGTTTTGGTATTATTTGTCAAAACAACTGCTCGAGTGAGATTTTAACTTATTGACGATGTCTAGACAATAATTTTCCAGCTTACTGCTGAGACATTAGACCCATGACAGCTTGAATTGAGGAACTAATCATGGAATTAATAAGATGTGACGTTGGCTCGCTTTTACGTCGTTGAATGCCGAATGCTGAAGCAGACCAAAAATCACTGTGTCACAAGCCTCATCCTGCTCTTTACTTATTCACCATTCCTGCATATTACCAGCACTGGTAAGATAGCTCCTGACTCACTGATTTTGTGAGCGTGAAACCTCAGTGAAAACTAGGCCTTGTAACTGGGCCAACTCTGTCAGCCTCAAGGCTCAGGGGTGTTAGGATTGCATATCTGTTGTTCTGGAGGTTAAGTTGCAGCTATGCTCAGTAAATGAGTTAAGTAAAATTGAAATCAGTCTGCGCTCTCATCAGCACATGCAGATGTGCTCTCTGCTAGGAGTCTGCTCATGATGATGTGGTTTGAATTCTGGGGAATACCAAGAATCATTCCTATTCTAATCATTCCTTTATAAAAAACAAAGAAACATTAGGCTGTTTTTTTGTCTTTTGCAAATGCATTATGGGGTTATTTAGACAGATTGCGGTCCCATCGATAACACTGTAAGCAATATTAAAAGTAATAGTAGGTCACAGAATCAATTAGGTGAGCTTCGCATTAGATCTGTGCTTTTTGCCATTGATAAACTAGGTTCATCAGACTGCGGCCTGCAGCACAGCCAATATGTCGAAGAGCCTAAAAAGTGTGAACTACACTCCAACTCCACACAGACAAAACCGATTTCCATCGCGGGGGGTCTAGGGCTCACAGGGACAGCGTGAGAAGCTTAGACATGCCGCAAGGAGCTCTGAATTAAACTGCTGCTCCTTTTGGGTTGCAAAGAGAGACAGATGAGGAGCTTCAAGATCCCTCCTGGGCGCCTTCCTATGGAGGTATTTCAGGCATGTCCAACTGGGAAAAAAACCCAGGGCAGATCCAGAACAAGCTGGAGGGATTATATATCCTATCTGGCCAAGAAACGCCTTGGGACTCGCCAGGAGGAGCGGTAGGACGAGGCTGGGGAGAAGGACGTCTGTTTAGCCTACTGCCATCATGACCTGGACCCAGATAAGCAGTAAAAAATAGGCAGTATAAGCAGGTGGCATTTAGATGTAGTCATTTATAATAGATTTGATTTAGTAATGAAATATATAATGCTAGATACGTATATCATGTTGACTAGAAGGAACTTTTGAATCAAAAGCTGTGTTGCAACAAAAACAGCGCTGTACTGTGACCAGCTGTGACCACCCGTGTTTATGATGTGTTGCTGTCACCTTGGATTTAAGACGATCACAGCTTCAGCTGCTGTCGCGTCACAGCGGGACACAGTTTGACATTTTGATTAGGGACCTAATTGTTAATGTCAAGTTCAAAACCTTAAAATCCTGCGAGTGACTTCCTCAAGGAATGTCTTGGATCTACTCTTCAGCAATGATATTCTGACTGTTCGTGGTGTTGCACTGTTGTCGGCCAAGTCATTGGTGATCTGATCAATCAATTGTTCACCAGGATTAGTCGTCTGTTTATCATGATTATTTTTCTTTGGAGGTTTCCACATTGCCAATCATCATCATCATCTTTTTTCTGCCCAACCTCCTGTTGCCTCCCCTGCCTTCTTCTTTCATAAGAGGCAAGTATCTGCACCATGTGTTGGCACCTCTGGGAGAGATCCCTCTCCCTCATCGCCCAACTCATATGTGAGGGCATTATTCTGCAGTGGCCTTTTCCTCTCTTGCCTCTCACTGGCAGTTGTTTCTAGCTGGGACAGATTGATGGCAGCCAGGGCCAACAAACCCCATCACAGTTTCCGATCATCTGCCCTGTAGTTGACTGTTTGCCCCTTGATAGATTTTTATCAGGAGTGGTGGCATTGCAGCATGCCCATGGAGCAGATACATGAAAGTGATGTTTCCTTCTCAGAGCAGACTGCGCGATAACACCAATGGTTACAAAGTGCATGAATACATGGTCCTGGTCAAGCAAAACAGGGCCTGGCTTAACATGGCCACTAGCAATATATCATATTTGTTCAGCGATTCAAAAGCTACCGGTGTTTCATCCATTTAGAGAAACAGTTGACCAATAAGAGGTTTGTCGGCGAGATTAAGAATGGAATGATAATTTTCCTACATCATGAGTTCACAACCTAGTTACATCCATGGAAAATAATGATGTGGATGTGCAGGTTACCATAAAAAAAAAAAAAAAATACGTTAGGACTGGACCAACACAGGACTGTGAACTTGTTCAGAACTAGGGAACATAATACAAACAACCTGGGCACAGGGACAAAATGCACATTCTGCAAACAGGACATCAAGACGCGGGTGAAACGTAATCGAGGACAGATGAAATGAATCAGGGTGGAACAGATAATCAAAAGTAGCAGGAAACACAAGAAAGAACAAAGACAGGAAATAAAGTCACAGGCACGAGGAAAGGGGATAATAACAAAACACAACAGGAAACACTAAAGCAGAAACCTCAAAATATGACAGATACAAGGTAAGCTAAATAAATAACATGAAATGAAATAATAATAATTAAATAAGACTGACTGATGACTGATAGGCTATGGCCTTAATAAAACAGTACTGTAGGTAAGGCAATCAAATCAGACTCGCATACTGCATGGGTGACCATCCGGTACCAGTTTAGGTAGTAAACACAGATCCTCATATTATTGGCTCCTGTGTTTTTTTTTCTGATTCCCACCAAAACAAGCAATATGAGACTCATTCTAGATACATGCAACTCCAACAAGGGTTAAGTCTGTGCCTCCTGTATAAGGAAAGACAAAGTGGACTGACGTGTATGTGCAAATAAGCCCATTGATTGCAGAAGCACTAATCTTATGAATGTAAAATTCAGCCTCTCGCTCCGTTAGCCCATTGATGACACTTCAAAATGTAAAACTGCGCACCAAAGGAAGTGTTTTTTTCTCACTGCCTTTGTTTAGTGTAGTCGGGACAACAAGGACCCCACTACGGCGACTCCACAGGTATCTGTCTGACAGATGGTAGATTCTGTAGGGTTGTGGTGGACGGAATACAGAGGGGCTCTCCTGCACACCTACAGTATGATGCAGATGCAGTGAGGTCCAGCCGCGGAGCAGAAAGGCGCAGTGGGGAGTAATAAAGCTACACACCATATGGTTTATTATTTCTTGCCCTTCCGTCTTATTTCCTTGTCCATCAGTCTGTCGTGACAGGCTGATGAT
Organism: Nibea coibor; assembly: GCA_023373845.1. Classification (NCBI taxonomy): domain Eukaryota; kingdom Metazoa; phylum Chordata; class Actinopteri; family Sciaenidae; genus Nibea; species Nibea coibor. The sequence goes on along the minus strand of CM041720.1, from coordinate 6,495,367 downwards.
GTTGTACAGGGCAGTATCCAGACCCACAGGAGAAAGCCTGCCTGACAATGACCATCTGGCATCACATCATTATTCAGAGCAACCACCAGCCCCTCAGGACAGAGCCTGCCCATCATGTAGCACTGAGCGTTATGAAATCCTATGACAAAACAATAGTACGTGCTTCAGTAAATTAGAACAATAATACCCATTAGTACAACAAACCGCTGCAATCTTCATTAAAATGCTCCATTACATGTACACAAGTTCCATCTTTTTTTCCACATCCAGCCACCTCATTTCCCAGCTATCAAATAAAGAACATAGCAATTTCAATTGGATGAAATGTGATTGCAGTAATACTAGAAGATCCCAGCATGCCACATCAATAAAAATCCAGCCCTTGAAATAGTCATTATCCAGCTCTTGCAGCAGATTACAGTTAGTGCTCCCTGCTCCATACATATCATCACCGTCTCCACATCCTCCTTCTCGGGAAGGCTTCCTCTTCATCTTCGAGCAGCAAGAAGATTACTCATGAACTTTCTCTCTGTCCATTTTCTCTCTCAACATGTTTTTTTTTTTGTCTTTTAATTCAGGTTAGTGAGCTAATTTTAATTTAGAAGGCCTTTTGCACTTTACTGTCAAAAATCTCTGTTGCGTAGCAACAAGAATGATCTAGTGTCACTCGCATTCTTTGATTTCTTGCTCTCTCGCTTACTTGTAACAGTCGCCGCTGCGCTTTGCATTGGAGCCGGAGGGGGGAAAAAAAAGCCCATACGATCAGCCTTGTAGCCGACAAACTCACGAAAGGGCACAAGGAGGCCTGAAGAATGACAGAAACACGCTGTCATCAGACTTTCCATCATTATGCAGTGCTGTCTCTGACAAGACATCTAAAGTCAGATTTCAGGCAATGATATTATTAGAAATAAAGCTTGTTGTGAGGCGATTAGCAAACCACCATCTGCTGTAGTTTAGTTTACAATCACACGTTGGTTTTTAGTTTGTAATTTTGAGGAGGCCACTGACACTCAGGTATACATTATCTGACCTTTCCAAATTGGATCTGCTGATAAGTAGTTAGGGCAAAGCAAAGCACATGTATTAACAACTGGAATAATATCAAAGCCAAACGAAGCAATCAACTGGGCCCACTGCTAAAATGCAGGTTGCAAGTGAGAGATTAAAACCGAATCAATGGTCTTCTCCCTGCGTCCTTTTTACACAGACAGGTTAATGGTGCTCGGAGGGAGATTTTAGCATTAGTCCCCTCATTAAAGACTGACCTGCACTGATTTATCTGGAGTGTGAGTGAGGCTGACGAAGCAGCAAGATTTAGAAATGGATTAATCGCTGGGTCAATGATGTTTGTAGAGTTCAGTCCCAAATCTTAAGGGTCCTCCACCCTGCCTGGGCTTTATTGCTTTAGAGAACTTCACTCCGGGCTGAATACTTGCCATTGCTGTCTCAAACTTAACATCAACTTTCACTGCCTTCTGACCCATTTCCTGTTCTGCCCATCATTATTGACCAGTGTACAGATGAATGGAGTGAGATGGATTATTTATCTGTATTTTCTACCCATGCAGAACCCGGCTTGGCTTCTGTTTTCAGTCAGAGCTGCTTTACACTTTCTCCTTCTAGGCCACAGAATATCTCAATATAATATCATATCAATACCTGGAACCAGCTTTTCTGACTTTTTGCACTAGCTTTTCCTTAATAATAATAATAAAAGTAATAATAATGATAATTTTAAATAAAGACACGGCCTACTACCACATTACTTTTTTTTTTTTTTTTTTTTTTTTGGTTGCTCGAAATTTCATCACATAATCATCATATATAAACAGAACTTTGTGGGCTCTTGAGACAGAGGCTGTTTTCCTGGGCACAGCTCACTGAAGACTGGAAGTCTTTTTTTTCCACACATTGCTGTACCATTGTTTGTTCTTATAAAAAGAAAATAGCTACTTTTATCCCCTTCTGATGCTTTTTTTTCCTGTTTCCAAGTCTTGAATTTGGTGTAAAAAAAAAAAAAAATATTCGGTATGAAATTAAGGAGGAAGGTGTGTGTGTGTGTTTTCTTTGAAAACAACTCATTGACTGACTTTTTTTTTTCATATTCTTATTTTTTTCATTGCATATTTTAATTCGACGGGCTTACATAAACTTTGAATGTAATAATTTACCACAGCAGAATTCGAATTCCATTTTCACATGTAAGGTTTTCCTGTGTTACTCGACAATGACATCTAAATCAATGAAAAGCCATAACCTTTAGGTCGAGAGGCAGGGAAATGTCATGATTGCTCTTCAGGAAGACAGGTGCTATTGTGTCCTAGGTCTTAGTGTATATGGCAGATGTGAGATTAAAAGAGCAGAGAAGCCAGAGACGATGTCTACTTTGATCAGACGTGCAGTAGCGGGCCAGATATTCACTTCACCCACCCTTTTATCTCCACTGTGCATGGGAGGAAGAGCACAGTTGTGGTTGCCTGAACCTTATACTGAGAGAATGTCGGAAAACATGCGAGACAAATTGTCAAAGATGATGCAGGTTAAGGGCAAGAACATCACACCACAGGCACCAGTTTTGCTGCAGTTAGATAGCTGCTGGTCATTATCGCTGTACCAATCAATATTTCTTTATATTAGCAATAGATCAAAAGGCTAGCCTATGTGTAATGTCACAGGGATGCTCATAGACAGCAACTCACAGGAATTATCACCCTACTTTGCAGTTTCCCCTCAGCCCTCTACAACATTTTTATTGTCTCTCAGCTCATTGTTTTGTTTTTATGGCCAACAATTTCAACAATGTCACTGTTCTTGTTCAGTCTTACCACTGTAATCAACCTTGATTTCCAGCAAGCAGCAGTTTTTATTTAAAAAAAATAAAATAAAATAAAATAAAGCAAACTGACGAAGTAAGCAATTAGCTGATAGTAGCATTTAATGACTAAAGATACAACTGTTTCCCTTAGCAGTTGGTTAGAGCTAAAAGGAAAGTGAATACTGGACTAATTTGTGCTTGTTTGCTAATGTTACCCCATGCCTGCCAGATGTGTAAATGGGACACTCTTTGTTAACATGCTAAGTCATGAGATAATATGACATATGTCATATTTATGGCTACCGGGACGCAGAAGAATGAAGAAGCAACATTATCATCCAATTTCAGACACATTTCTGTCTACCTCATGAAAGTCATTCACTTCCATTTTCGCTTGGGTTTTGAGCTCCAAAGAAAAAAAATATTTTTCTTCAGCTACTAATACCTTCTTCATGGGCATGTAGTGCAAAGTGCTCATTTGCCGAAAACAGCTGCTTGTTGCTGCAGGACTGTTTGGTAATTAGACTTAACCTTACTGTGAATGTGCTATCAAACTGAATGAGTTAAAAGTAGCTAAAAGCTATGTAAAGCTGCAACGCTTGGTTGCGATGCACTGTATGTGTGTCACTGCAAGCTGCTTTTCACATCATGTTTTCATTTGATTTCCTGTTCAGGGAAAAATGTTGACCACCATGGATCAAGGTAAACTACAGTGTCTTCTATTTTAACTGTTCCTAAAGATGACTGATGATGAAAGATGATTCTTGCAACCAGATGAAAGACAAAATTCAAGCAAACCCGAATGGTGATGAAATATAAAACTTTGTATAAATGCAAATACTCACAATGCAAAAGCTACCTCATGAAACAGCATAAAATACAGTGCAAACACTTGCAACATGAAGTCCCATCAAACCCAAGCTCAACAGTTAAACCATGACATTAACCCATCATGTTTTAAATGAAAGGCACATCATTAGCTGCGTGTCAGATAAGGCAATTGGTCACCCTGTCAAAGCTTCACAGGGTAGACGCTGAAAAATCGTTGAAACCTTTGAAATGTGAGGCAGCCCAGGCAGTCCAACGCTAATGATCCCACTGGCCACTTTTACAGTTACGCAACCTGTTTTTGTCACCGGTGAAGAGATTTCTAAAGTCTGTAATGATAAAAAGAACCAAATCTACTAAAGAAGTTCTCAAGCTTAAAAATAATAAAACCTTTTTGGTGACCTGTCCTTCAGTCTGAGCGGGAGTTTTGGACTTCCTGCCAAAATCAGATGCAGATCCATCTTTGATTTACATTCAGTTATGAGAATAGATAAAATACAAATACATAAATAAATAAATAAAAATGACCTGCAAAAATCTCATACAGTCAATCTGTTTTGATGTTAATCCAACTGTGCAACTGATTTTTGCTTGTACATCTTTAACATTAAGAGTGATCAATAAAGTTTTACTGAGTCTTTACCACCGAGGTTTCAAACTGCAGTAGCAACAATTTGCTTTAATACCGTAGATACGCATAAATAAAACGGTGCCTGAGTGAAGTCAAACTGCCTGAGGCCTGTAAGCTTTAACATTTTCTACTTCTATGCTCGCAAATTCAAATGGCAATTGGGTAAATGTAGAAACAGGCAGATTGTGGAGGTGCAAATGTTGAGCTTTTGTTAAGGTCATTATTGTATCAACCAAAAAAAAAAAAAAACAATGCATGACATATAATGTTTGGGGATGTGAAAAAGCCAGATTATATATCTCTAGCCCCATTGTCCAGACCCACCTGCCCCTTTCTCCACTTAGGTAACGAAGCAGGTGTGCCTGAGTTGTGCAAGTGAGGGAAAATGGGGTTGCCCTGTCCTCGACCCGGTGCTGTGAATGATGGATGTTTTAACAGAGAGGGCAAGGGTCAATGCTGAAGCAGGTCACAGAAGATCAAAGTAGTTCTGGTTAACTACACGGGTTTGCTCTTCATCATATTGCTCTCTTCAATTCACTCCGAGCAAGTGATATATGAGGACATTTCTAGATAGATTTCTCTCTATCTCTCTCTCTCTCCGCCTTACTCCCACTGTCTTTCAATCTTTCTCTCTCCATCTCTGTCACTCCCTCTCACTCACGCGCACACACAGGCCCAAATCCAACAAGCAAGGCAGGTCTCAGTTTTGTCAAGTAAATAATATATGTGTGTGTATGTTACACCCCTTCTTTTAATTATTGCGATGAGCTCAACCTTTTCACTTTCCAGGCGTTTTTCTATAATATTTTGGATATCTGATTTGTCTGTGTTGATCTATGGCGGGCAAGGATGTTTGGGCATCACTCTAACAGCCTCTCTAACAAGAACAAAATAACCGCGTTCAACCAAAAAAAAAAAAAAACAAAGAACAAAGAAAAAAAAAGAGTGTGGTTTTAACGCCTCTGTGCTGTCACTGCAGTTATTCTGATGACTAAAGTACATTTCTAACTGTACATTTCAACCGGCTGGTTGTTTGTTTGGTTATACGTCGCTGTCAAGGTGTGATTTACAGTGTTGTAGGTGCATAATGTAACCGTGTAACAGTCTAAGTCTTTTGAGATATTAGAAAGTAGAGAGCAGTGTGCAGGCATTCACTTCATCCTAAAGAGTGCAGCCTTATTTTTTGGTAAAAACGATGCAGAAAGAGAAGAAAATACAAAAAAAAAACAAAAAAAAAACTAGTATGTCCACATTGTGAGGTGATTTTCTATTCTAGCATGCCACACATAGGGGTTACACAGGGCAAAGCATACGTCTCAAGGTCTCTGTAGGGGCAGTGTTAAATCTTTGATTGGCGTGGGGACAATGATTTCTCTCCTTGAGATACAGAGCAGCAGTTTAGGAGAACAGGCACCATTCTGATTATTACTGCGGTAACCAAGGTAACCGAGGTCAGAGGATAGTGCTGTCTCACTCACAACGGGTAAGCAAATAACATATTAATGACGTAATGTACGACCATTAAGTGTAAACTTATGTCCTTGTCTGTAGACTAATGACTATTAAGGGGCATCAAGTAGTTGTGGCACTATCCTGAGGGGACACCTTCTTCAGAACTGAGGCGCCATCGTGCCACGACAAGTGTATTGATAAATCATCCATTCTCCTTGATGAAGCTTCAATAAACCTCTCAGCATAAGACATCTCGAGCTCCCGTCCACTTGCTTTCCACCGACCGAGCTGACCATTGATGGATGGAAGTCTCCTTAACACTTAATATACACTATCCTGATGATATAAAACTCAGCACAAATCAGCACAGAAGAAAATAAAAATATGTCATCGTATTATATTTTCTTTATGTTAGAAACGTCTAAATGCCAATGTTTTAAATCTCCTACCCACATGACACTTCATGACAGGTGTGCCAAAGTTCCCAGTGCATGTGCTTCTCCAGACTTTATAAATAATGTAGTGAAATGTTTTTTCAATTTACATTCACAGCATGTAATCTTCATTTTCCATCATATAATAATTTATTTAAAAAAAAAAAAAATCAGTACAAACAGGCACACACTTACTCACAGTGACTGGCTTCTTTGCTCAGGATAGTTAATGAACACCACACAGTGAGTTAGCTGTACATATGTCTTCCTGGCTGTAAAACATCAGTGATCAATAATGTCCAATCGTTAAAAAAGAGGAGTTTAGTTTGTACTCTCATCAGCAGAACAGATGCACTTGTACAATGGGAGTGGCCGTTAAAAGCTTTAATTCGGAGTGGTCTCCTCGTTGAGGGGGAGGACATGTTTATGGTATACACGTGTTATTTCATGTGTCACTGTCTTTGTGGAAGTGAGCATGGACACGCTGAACATCATTGCATCTTTCTGCGCTCTCAATTTCCATCAATATGACTTGTTCCTGACAGCGCTCGTCAAAATAGATTAAACTTTGCAGATGATGGAGTCGGTATTATTATTATTTTTTTTGTCTTTAAAATCTGAATCACGTCCCAAAGCTTGTGACCCACATGCAACTGTATTATGGAGCTCAAACCCTAATTCACATCAGCATTGGCATGTCAGTGAGCAATGAAGACTGTGGGATGGATGTGACATCCCTTGTCATTCTTACACTGTGCAGGCATGTCTTCCTGACATAACTGTCAGGTCAGATTGGTATATGGGTTATATTCTTGGACAAATATTACCAACTATCAAAACAACTTTGATACAAATATAGATTTTGAATTTGTTATGAATGCCCAATGGTGCAAATGCAGAAAAAAAAAAAAAATATATATATATATATATATATATATATATCTCCAGCTGAAGAATGATTGATAGTGTAGTCAATCGTGTTCACACTGAAAGTGCAAATAAATAAATAAATAAATACTTATGGCTGTTGACAAAAGGAATTAAAGTGTCTCACAGTGGTGCCAGGCACCAGGCAATAAACATCAGACAGGGACAGTGCAGACAGTGTATGTCACTGCTGCACACTTTGCTTCTACAACCGCTCTCGATGTTCCAGCTCTCTTGAGATTTACACACTCCAGCTCCACTCCTAATGAGAGTGCTAATCATCCAATGCACTGGACCAGTCAGACAATACTTTATCTATCCTTGGGGTACAGACGTGAAAATAATGATTCATTAACTTGGGTGAAGAAGGGTATGTGATTAAATCAATATTTTTATTACGGCCCGCTCCTTCTGAACCCTCTATTTAAGAGCATAAGGGGCATTTCTTGTAGCTTTTGTTCTTGTCATTGTCAGTGAAGATTATTATTGACATGCCGACCTAAAGGTCACCCACTTCATCCAGTCTTGTTTTTCACAATCCTTGTAAATCATTGTATGATCCAAAATGATTATGTTCCTTTCAAATAGCCGGCAAGACCCTTAAGTGGGGCTTCAGTGAGTTACTTTTCACTTTCAGGCCTATAAACTACCAAAGTTAACTTTTTTTTCATTCACTCGTTGCCCTTGGTAACATTACCACAGTGCTAATAAGCACCCTTAAGACACTGAGTCTCTAACATGGCAGTATATTGCTTTAAGAAAATGTCTCTTGGGTTTTTTCCAACACAGTTCTCTTCTAGTTTTTGCCCATGTTTCTCAAGTCAGTGAGGTCGTTGGATCCAGCCCTGGATGCATTATTATTATTATACAGTTCACATTCTGTTAGGTTGACCACCAACAGGAATGTCTTCTTGAAATTGTTAACGTTTTCTATGAAAAGCTTTTTTGGATTTTGTGGACACTGAAAACACTGAAAACATTTGGCATGGATGGAAGCTTAAAATGGAAAGCAACGATGATTGCGATGGTTCTCGAAGGGTTTTTAAAGACGGCAATGTTGATGGTTCCTTCACTTTGGTACAGACTAAACTGACCCTATCTCAGAACATACTGTCATTACAGTCACATACAGTCATTCGTGATTCATTATCATCATCATAAACAAATTTCACCTGGGAAATTCTGACCTCCAACTCTGACTGGAACACAGCATTAGTCGTGTCTCGATGATTGAAAACACATTCCGCAGACCATTCTGAAATGACCAAAACTCCTCAGTTGCTTAAAACTGGCTCATTGACAGTATTTTCCAGTTCATTAAGCACATTTCTTTTTTTTTTCCTAGCGCATAACAAATGATATTCAAATGACAAATGTATTTGAGACAGCAGGACAAGACATGCATTCGATAACTCTTACTGCATATTTAACCTTGTGTGTATAGCCTTTCCATCATTGCGAGGGTGTTTAAATCAGACATAAGCCGCATTGGAAGTGTTACAGAAATGTTAGTAGGTCAGACCTAGGAAAACCGTCATTGTGACTTTTAACAGAAAAGTTACTGAGGGCGAACATGACACTAAAGTCTAAAATTGCCAACACAGTCAATGTGAAAGCGGCTTTGCACATGTGCCAGCCCCATAGGATGCAACATACAACTCCGATGCCATTTAGAAACATAAAAAAAAACAGGGAAAGATGGCAGCCCTCGGGACAGCTGCATGGCTGAGTGACAATTTTTATGAGGATGTATATGTGAGACTGTCAGTCCCTGCAGTGGAATAACTTAGTGACTCAACATGGAGCCGTCAGTGGATGACACGACGATGAGGACACAGGAGGCACCCAGTCCACTCCATCACACCTTGGCAAAGCAAACAATCCAGACAGAAGCTTCTCGTGGCGGCTTCAGCGAGCTTTGAAGGGTATTTGTCCTGAATAAAGATACTTGAGAATGAAATCAAGGAGCCACATATAAAACGCCTCCAGCTGCGTTTGAAGACAGCGTAACTGATCGAGACCTGTCCGTGACAACCGGAGGCTTTGAAATTAAACATTGCCTTATAAATATGGGGAGGCTTAACTGTGTGTGATAGACATCTGTATCCACTTTTCTTTCTCCTGTCACAAGATTCTCGAGCCGGCGCAATAATCAAAGGGAACAGCACTGACTCTTATATGAAGGGCTTTTCATGTGGTAGTGTTTAAACTTGTGAATATGCATTCAATAAAGAGGGAAACATCAATGGGGGGGAAATTCATCACCTTGACTGGCTGCTCCCTTGGCCCTTGATGTCTCAGGTATATGTAAGATTGTGTACAAGAAGTGGGGACCAATCAATCCTACTGCCATTCCGCCTCAGCATCTGTTTGACTGAATGGGGTTTTGCAATTCATACAACAGTTCATTTATTACCTCAACAAAGCAATTCTCTGAGATTTTAGGAACGCTTCAGCAAAAAAAGCAAAAAAAAAAAGCTGTAGACTAGAAAAAAATTAACATAATACTTTATTGATCCCGGTTGGGTAATTGTCTTATGCTTCCTCTTCTGCAAGCTACTAAGAGGTAGAATCCGCAGCAGAGCAGAGCTTCTGCAGCTGCTGAGGATTCAGTATCTTGCTCAAGGACACCTGGATGGTTTCTGAAAGGAGTTTTTTTTTTTTTTTTTTTTTTTTTTAGGTTTTTTTAGGCTCAGATTCTCCTTACTCATTGCACCATCCTGCTGTCCTGATCTATGGGTGTGTTAGTTTACTGTTAACTGCTGTGAAAGTTTTCACCTTTCAAAAGTCCCTGGACGCACGGCGCTTTCTGCTGCAGCATTACGGGGAGCGGAGGCACAGCTGAATAGGGCGCACTGACGCTTGGATCTGTAAAGGGCAACCTTTAAGGATCACCGGTATAGCATTTGTCATCAAAATCTGCATTACAGTGGCTCTCACAGAGAGAGTGAGCATCACCCGCTGATTCTACATGCAGTCATACGTTTCGAGGTAATCCATTTCACAGTGTAGCTACACTACCGTTCAAACGTTTGGAATTATTATTAGGGTGTAATTACTGTAGATGTCTGGGAAGACTATTTTTATGTCAAAATTACTTCTGAATATAATAATGTAGGAAATCACCAGTTATTCCTAAAATAAATTGTAAGCTTAGCTTCAAATCTGCACAGGATCAAATAGAACAACAGTGTCAGTGTCAAGAGCACAACACTACCTACAAGAAGCTGGAGTCAGGTGTTGCTTTGGTGCTAAAGCAACACTAGATTTGCTCAAAGATATTCTCAGAGCTTCAGTATAGAAACTGAAGGATGGGTTTGCACTATTGGAATTGGATCATGTAATATCAGCACAACATACCATGAAGTGACAAATCACAGTTGAACGTTCACTGAGTAGATTGCAGAGGGCCCGAAGGGAAACAGTTCAGTTCCCATAATATTTACAGCCCAACTGCACTGTTGTGTTTTGGTTCAGAAATGATTTTGGGTCACTTAAGCTTTTTTGGACTTCAAAATAATTCAAGACTGAAGGGTATTTGGGGGAAAAATAGTTCCACCACTATTCTCTCCTGTTATGCAACACCATGGGGACATCGGCTAAATGGAAGTTTTAATCACTTAATCGTTCTTCCTTAGGGGCCAAAACTATTTTAAAAGAAAATAGTACATTTTCCGTGTGATTACGGAAATAACCATTATTGAAGGTAATAAGAACAGTCATTAAAGCAAAACTGCACACAGTACCACCTAAGTGTCAGTGAGGCTCTGGACTTGGTCTTAAATCTATAATGAACAATATACTTGATCAGATGGGGATTTTCTATTCAGAAAACTGTCATTGAATGTAAAAATAAAACCTAATCCAAGCCCAGTGGACTAATGTGAAAGTTTCTCTGCAGAGATTGCAAAACCGTACAGCCCTCTCTGCAGCATGCCATCCATCACGCCCTTATGGTACAGTGGCTAGATGGAAGCCACTGCTGAATAAATGGCATACGACAGCTTGCCTGGAGTTTGGCAAATGGCACCTAAAGGACTCCAACAGCATGAGGAATAAACCTTCTCCAGTCTTTTGAGACATAAAAATAATACTCTGGCCTGAATGCCAAGCACTATAGTGAATAATAAATAAAAAAAAAATAATAATAATAATCATGGTTGTTTGCTGTTCACGTTTGCAGAAATTGTAGTATTAATCATAGTGATTGTATAAATGTACAGTATATATGAGCATACATATGATTTTCAAGTAGAATGTCAGGCACCCAAGTTAGTTTCTTGGCTATATTCTGAATTTGTCCTCATTTCTCTTTTTTGCTTCAGTAATACATATTCCTCCACATTCAATGCACTACTATGCAGTAATAAGTTGAGAATCACGACATGTTTTCTGTTGGCATTAACTAGCACATGCATTATGGCGTATTGTTTTAATAAATCCCCTGAGCAAGTGGCTTTTTTGCACAATAATTCACCCCTGATACATCTTAACACAAGTAACTTGTTTAAAATGAGAAAAATCTGTTTCACCCACAATGTGTGTCAAAGCAATTTTTCAACTGGTTAGCATCCAGGAATACTATTAAAATAAAATAAATAAATAAATAAAAAAGCTTCATAATCATGTGGCTGATCCAGACTGTAGTTATTTCAGTAAATGAAAGGGAATATTCCCCTGCTCTGTCTTAATTAGTTCAGAGGTGGAACAAACAAAACTGTGCGCCATGCAAATGTGCACTGATAGCATTTGCTAAATTAAACACCATATTCTTGATGGCGCTTACTAGGGTTGACATTTTCCTCATGGGTGTATGCCATGCAATATAAATACTCAAACAAGATACAGAGTTAGCTATCAGTGAAATTACAACATAGATTTGATTCATGTGCTGGTTTCTTCTGGGATCTCTTGAGAGATCTGGGCCATGCCTGTTTCTATTTAGTGCACGCTGCAGAGCTCTGCTCACACTTCTCTTTAATATGTTCAAATTTTGTGACAAGAGCAAGCAAGCGACTGTGTGTGTGAGGAATGTTTTGATGAAAAAGAAAATGCTATTCTGCCAATGGTTACATATTAACAAGGAGGTAAATAATGGGCTGGGTTATCTGCTCCAGCTTTGGGATGGTGCACTATTTTTCTCCGGATGCAGCAGGTTGTTTTCTATTCCGCTCTGAGCTGATTCACTGTTAATTGCCTGAAAATGGCCTCCAGAATGTTGGTGTGTGCGCAGTTCATTAAGCTGCACAGATAAGCTCATCATAATTTTCACATTGAACGGGGACCTTTCTGTGTTACCTCATTTATATTATAGTCTCATAGTGGATGATACTACCTCAGCTCATTTGGCCGAAAACAAAACATACAATCATGACAATAACGGCAGCTTTTAGCGGCCCAGGCAGTATGGTATTTTGTCAGGGTTATCAAATTGGTGAACAACCCATAATACAAAATGTACACCTCATCCTGCTCCATGAATGGCCAAATGTCCTGTCCTGCTTTTCACCAAGGCAGCCTGGATAAGGTAGGTCCCCTCCAAATATTAATTAAAGGACATCTTATTCTTCCTCTCCCCTCCTCCTCCACAGTCGATGTGACTATTAGCGGTGAAGTAATTACAAGTGGTGCAGACGTATGAAAACCTTACTAATGACTCTGTAAACCTTTCATTCTGGGACTATCATCTGCTCACCCGAGTGGAAGGAGCTCATTGTGCCGCGCTGTGAGCTCAAGAGTTGGTAAGCTGGGCATACCCCTGCCCAGGAGACAGGAAGGGGATTATTAGCTGTAACCTGAGCTATTGAAAACAGTAATGGAGTGCTGTGTGGATGAAGCTAAATCCATTGCCTTTGAGCTGTTTTCGTTAACTGGTAATGAATTAATTGTTGAAAGTATTTTATTTAGCTTTTAATACATACATAGTCAGGTCATGTATACATACTCTGTCCCGAGGTGGCCTACACCTCCAACAAAAGTGTTGATGAGTGTTTCACCAAAGACCTCACATTGGTATATAATTATCCATTAATTGGCAAGCTCACCAATCATAATGAGACTCCTAATTAGTGCTTTATTAAAGGCCAACCCCTCACACCCATACATTCCTGTGATAACAGATAGTGTGAGCATAAGAGCACCATATACATCCACCGTCGTAATCTGTTGTCTCTACAAAATACACTAACTCTGTCTTTGATTAGCCTTAAACATGCGTTTAGGAAAAAGAAAAAGATCCTTCTTCTCCAGCATAGTGGATCTATGAACAGTAAAACTCCCCCAGCCTGCTGCGATACTCTACGATTGAACATCATTTTAGCCAATAGCATACTTGTGCAACTGTATGTGTGATTTCTGCTTTGAATCTCATGCCACAGTGTCTGTTTTCTTTGGTCATAGGTGTGCTTTCTAGTTGCCGCACAAAAAGAGGGAAGCTTGTGTTCAACTACTTGTCCAAATCTCTCAAGAGAACAGTGTGAAGACACTGGCTCGTGTGTGTGGTCTCCTTATAACATCCATTGCCCATTACATCCAAGGCCACGGTTTGTCTTCAAACAAGAATAAATTTGTTCAGGATGGCAAATTCAAATCCCCAATCATGTGGGCTTAAAACACAAAGCATATTAGACACTGTGACTTCAAATTACACGCATTTTTGCCTGACTAAAGCATCAAACTGTAGCCTTTGTGCCGGGATAGAGGGCTGTTTGATTACTGTAACTTACCTAGTAATGAGCATTGCAGTCAGTCCACCACTTTGGCCCGAATTGAAATATCTCAACAGTTACTGAAATGATTGCCATGGAATATGGCACAGGCCCATGGTGGTCAGTGGAAGAATTAAAGAGTTGATCCCCCCTCACATTTTCTCTAGTTAGACATCTGTGACTCTGAGCGAGGTGTTCCAGCGACTACAGAAACACTGAAACGTGGTGCAAATGTCCACGTCCTCCTTTGAACTTTTGTACTTCCAAGCTGTGAGAACTCCCCTGATGTATTTATATTCTTTGACAGCAATGCGTCCGGAAAAAAAAAAAAAAAAGGTGCAAGACTGGATTTGTTATTTACAGCCAGTGAAGACAGGTGTTTGTGATTTTACCTGACTGGACTTCGCTCACTGTATAGAGCTGTATGAGCGGTTTTATTGGCAAAGAAGCTCGGCGATGACTGCTCCAACTTCACATGCAGGGAAGTTTTTGTTTTTTTTTCCTTTCTCTGTCTTCACAGTTTTATGAGTAAACTAATTGTACATGTCAATCTTTTTCTCTTTTTTTTGCACACGTGGCACTCTGGTATCAACACCAGCTCTAAAACTGGCAACGTGAAAGTTGTTGCTTTCTTGGCTCTTCCAAATGATATACACATTTGAGAGCCGTAGTCTCTTCTAGTCGAGTTAACAGCCTGCGTGCTGTGAAAAGTTACTGGCGTACAACCAAATCAGCGAGGGGTTAGGATTGTTTTGCAAAATGCAATGGGCTCGTGGAGCCAAATGAAAACTCTTTGGATGTGAGCACCTTAAATTATCATCATTAAAAAAGGAAAAAAAAAAAAAAACTCGTTTTACATGCACTTTCCACTCAGTTGTCGAGGCTTTCGTTTAAGCATGCAACACTGAGGTTACAGATCAAGTTGTCTTCTAAGCGACATGCCTTTAATAAACTTCTGCAGTAGACATCGGCTGCTTTTGCATCCCTTGTGTGACCAGAGATTTTTTTTTTGTATTTATTGATTTATTTTTGCTGTGTCCCCATTATTGGCTTCATTAATGATTTTATTTCAGAGCTGTTGATTGTAATCGTGCGTGTGACAGCAGTACAGATTTGTTGGGTCAGCAGCCATCCCAAAGTCTTTGCTTCACTGACGAGCTGTGCTGTACCTCTCCAAATTCTTTGGCAGCAACGAGCTAATATGATCCAGTGGATGTACTTAGAGTAGCAGTGGACCGGTGTTCAAAATCAATTTTCTTCCAAATAAAGGAAGTCAAAAGTCAATAATCTCAAAAAGGTATTTCATGTGTACCCACTTCATCTACTTTACTCACTTCACCCCTGACCAAATCGTATATTCCACTCACTCCCGCATTAGTGGGAAAAACACACTCCATACAGTATGTATACTGCCGGCAGCTTCTCCTCTACTCATTCATATAACATCACTGTGCATACCGCCTGCACACAAACAAACTGAAGACCACGTGTCCTCAGTCAGCCACGTGTTTGCATGTGTCATGAGAAAACTGTGGGCGGACGAGTCAAGCTAGTCAAGACTAAAAGAAGAAGAAAGAAGGAAAAATCATATCACAGCACAATAAACAGAACGTTTGAAAACGTGTGTGCAGAGTTCTGACAGGAAGTCACGCTCAGACTCTCTGTCGCGCCTCTTCCCGTTAAACAGTCCCTTTTCCTCATTCTCCCTCTTTGCTCTAATATTACCTCAAGCCCACCTACTAACAGAGGGATCAAGACGCCTTGCTGGTTCAGGCTCAGATGCCCTCCTGCAGAGTTCTCTGCAAGGATCTGAACCCGCCTCCGCCATGCTGTCCACAGAGTCTCAGACTGTGCCAAAACTTTTTCTTTAAATAAATCATGTTTATGTCTTATTTATGTGGTGAAGTCTCTTTTTAGTGAAAAATCCAGATCTGACACAAATTATCGTTCAAAACATAGACTGTTTTTTATGTCAGGTATCAGTTACCTCAGGCTTAAAAATATTATTACTGAATGCAGAAAAGGTATAAAGTTATCCGTTCAATTTTTCTCTCTTTTATTGTATTTTATCCCTTTTTTTTGGGTTGAAACTGGAGGAAGAGAGTGAAGGCTACACTTTGCCGTCATCCATATAGGACAGCTACATAACAACAGCAGCACTTATGCACATACAACTTGAGTGTAACATGAGGGGTTATGCAGCCGGCAGCTGCATTGATTAGAAATAAAGTGTATCATGCACGTGTGATACATAATTGAAAAACGTGGCAGGAACATGTCAGGTTTAGACAAGGTGTTAAACCACAAAGCCACGTGTGACGCATTAATGGAAATGAAGCCATAAACTGAATGAAAACAGTGATGTGATGTGACTCCTTGAACTCTAGCCTTTTATTATATATTATAATAAAATAACAAATTAAAAACTATAATCATATAAATCATAGCTGTCACAGTCAACATATCTCCATAAAGCCAATGGGAGATGTACACGTGTAACGTAAAACAGCGCTCTGCACCTGCCTCATCAAAATACCAAATGAGGATAAATCTTTTGGAAGAATAGTGCGCAATCCCTCCAGTGGAGCCGCATGCCAAACAATAGCACAAGAGATTTTTTTTTAGAGAGACGTGTGCCAAGTGTTAATTTACATAATGCCTAAAATGATTTAGTACCTACAGTGCAGAATGTCAGAAATGCTAATGCTGTAATCTTTACACACCACGCCGGATTCGTATTCTACCTGTAATCTGGGTGTAGTCTATATGTGCCGTGCGTGCAAACAATCCAAAGCATTGTGCGATTTCCTTGTTGTCGCTGTGTTTGGTCGGGCGGCAGCGATTCTTATTCCACTGTCAGGGTTCAGCCCGGCTCTTTGATCTTTAATCCCGTGATTAATCATGGCACTTTAACCTAGAGGGCCCCGCTGTGTCCTCAATCAACCTGCGGCCATCTCCGTCACATTCGCTGAAATGGAGGGATCCTCCCGGTGTGAAAAATGGAAGAGTGTCAGAGGGAAGAGGGAGGCAGCCCCTCTGCCACTGCGCCGCGCACAGTGCACAGGAGTGGGGTGTAATGGATGAAAGAGGAATAGATATATTAAAGCTGGGATATACTGCTTCTGGCGTTGTTTGGTTACTTAATGAGAGACTTTTCCAATCTGTGTTGTGTTGCTAAAGCTGTAGCACGCACCTGTTATGTGTTATGTTTGTATTCCGTCCTCTGCTGCTGTGCATGTTCTTTTCCAAGCGAGCTCAAATGGTTTAATCAGATCTGTTAAGTGTTTTGTTCCCCGTGCGAAAAGTAGAAAATAATTGCTCCTCAAAGGTATGCTAATAGAGATTACTACGCTAAAAGGAAGGCTGCTCTTTTTGCGATCCTTGTTCAACAACCCACAAAAATTAAAAAAAAAAAAAAAATGGATTGAATAAGCTGTGTTTAAATATCTCTCTACAAGACTGAGGAAAACAAATTTTCTTTAATAACAAATGAAAATGTTGAGTGGCTGCTTGAAGCAAATGTTTCTCTACTTTACAAACTCATTTTGCTTCAGAGGCCACATGGCTGCGGTCAGTGCGATTCATTTTCAGTGCAGCATGTTACTGCAGGTCATTTCAACCGACCGAGGCAGAATCAGCTCTCTCCTCCCATTAAATTTACAGTGCACACGCACCGCTTCACCCTGCATGCCCATTGTTACAGTCCTTTTCAAAGAAATACTAGGTTACTTGAGGGATACGTTATTAGGGTTGAGATGAGCTACACTAAAGATTTGAGAAATGAAATATTCAATAACTTACTCAGTGACCTTGTTAGACTCATTCCTTTGTCACAAACTCATTTTTTTTCTGGGTCATTACGTGGAGAGGCTCGAGAAGCCGGAGAAGTCTTCAGAAGTTCTTTGACTCAGTTCTCTGCTGCTGCAGGAGAGGTAGAGGAATGAATTTTGTCATTATAGGCGACTGAGAGGTTGGCAGGATAAAACAGGTCAGCCTTAGATCCCAGTGGATGTGATATTGCCTTTGATTCTCAAATTCTGCCCTCTTCTTCCTCACACAGGTGAAGCAATCTGGATCGCAAAAGACTTGGGTACCCTTGTAAGGAAGATCCTTTTTTGTCAGGCAAACCAAGCTTTTTCCTCCTTCCGCCACTGTACTCTGCTCTAAAGCACTGACCTACCTGGCCTGGAGAGGGCTTTAAAGAGATTCACAAAGCCTGTTCGATCATCAGGCTTCCACTGAAGTTGTTCACATAAGAACTGTGAAATCCATGGGGTCAAAAGGGCTGGCAGGTCCTGCTGCTCTGTCTCCTTTGATTAGCATATAAGGCGGAAATTCTCCAGTCTTGCCAGCAAAACAACTGGTCAGACAACTTCAACGCTTTTACATTGTCCGGCCACCTTGTGGCCAGGTGAATGATGACAAGATTGTCTATAACAAGCGAAGGCAGAAAATATGTCGTTGTTCAAAGGCGGCTTTGACTCCAGGTATTGCACTTTGCATCCTGTCTTCTACCCAAAGCCAATTTTAGTTTTATTTTAACTATGACCATAATCCTTCTTTAATCTCTAATCTTCCCTAATCCTTAAAGGCCCCTGTGGAGATTTCCTAAACAAACAAAGCTATGCTCACATTCAGTGTTGATCATTTTGGCGATTATGTATCCTTGAAGCCTCACGAAATGCATGTCAAATGCATTCGCTTTCTTCTAAAAGTATTGCAAAGTTTTTGCATATTTTAAAGTGTACTTTCTTTACATTTAGGTTCACGTGTCAGGAGTCTGCTCCTTCACTGCTTTTCATGGAGTATCGCCCCAGTTCTACTGAATGCTGTCTAGGCCTGGCTGCCACCTGTAGACCAACGGAATTATCAAAAACCAATGACAGGATTGTATACTGTAAGCAAAACCAACAATCAGTACCACTAATGACTGTTAAAAACTTGACACAGTACCTTAAACTAAGTACTTGCCTAAACCTGACCAAACCTTAAGATCGTTGTGTCTGATCAAAATAACATTATTCTTGTAACAGTGATATGCGTTTCCTAATGAATGATGTTGTCCTGTCAGCAGAACATTTGGGTTGTTTTTGAAGGGGGTGACAAACAACCTAATTGTCGTTTTAGATTGGAAGACATGTTGAATTTCACTCATCAATCTGATCTCGTATTGCGCGTTCTTCTCTGTCAAACTTTTCTCTCAACACAGTCTTTGTTAGCGCTCAGCATAATTTGAACCTCCTTCATTTGTTTGCTCCACATAAGTTTGGTTTCAAAATTGTGATTGATGAGGTTGAGTTCTTCTCATTTAGCGGGTTTGTTACAGCATACTGTTCCTGGCAAAGCTGCATCTGCGAGGTCCATCTACAACGCGTGTACAGTGACTGCCACATCGCAATAAAAAAAAAAAAAAACACTCCACAAATTAAATGTGTACAACGTCAAACGTTTGGACTCACATTACCACATCCATGCACAAGAGTCATCCCACAAATATGTTCCTCACTCACCTCACAATAGAGGTAGGGGAGGGCGTAAAGGAAGAGTGTGACAAGTGCAAGGTCTGGAGTGGAGTGCCAGGCAGAGATTTTTCAGCCTTCTTGTGCTCCAAGTACAAATTAATGTTTCCTTTCCACCACTTTATCCAATTTGTCCGACAGCGTGCTCCCATGAGAAGGGCCCTCTTGTATGATAATGATGGCTCCGTTATCCAAGGACCACGCTAACATTCCAGGAAAGCAGCCAAGATGATGTCGTAAAATGAAAGTGGAGCGAAGGCACTCGTTCGTACTTACCATTTCACTTGGACAATTGAAATACCCCCTGTTAGATTTGTTTGTGATGAAATGTTGATGCCCTTCTATTGTAACACTGTCCCACGGGGAAACTTAAGCATGCGAGCATGTTCACCATGGGAGCATGCCAACTGCTCACTGCCAGTATCACTTTTATGCTGTTTTTTTTTTTTTCTTTTCTTTTTTACCGGTGCTCTACAAGTGAACGCGAGCGAATTGAGTGTTCTTCATGGACATATATAACTACATAACGGCTGCTTTGAGAGCTGTTACCATGGTAATTTTGCTTCCCACCAAGGCTCTTGCCAGGAGCACTTAGGCATGGAAGAGATGTCATATCAGATGCTACATTTAAAGAACTAAAAAATTTAGACAATCAGAGTGAATATGTTACCTTTACAGAAAGGAACGTTAAAAAAAAAAAAAAAACTATTATTAGGCTATGTGCAGAAGCGTATGTAAATGTTAAAGCTTAAAAGGTAAAAAGTACATCATGCTTTACAGCACTAAGTCACGCACAACCAGCTATTTCACTGATTTGGTGAAAATCATCATATTTCATGGAAGAAATGTTTTCTGATGTCCCCCCGGCTTCCCCACCTCTTGGGCCTGATGGACAGCGAAGTAAACTGCTGCAAACTATAGTTGCTGTTAACTAATGTTAGCTCAGTTTGTTAGACGAGCTATCCGGACTGTGAACTGAAAGCACCAGGCGGAGTGGTAGTTTTTGTACCAGAGGCATATTGGACCAGGGGGAAGAGTTTTCCAGCCTCGAGCAAATGCTGACGGAGCTGGTGTCATTCCAAACGGACGCTAGGCAATGTAACTGGACATAATGTCAGAGGCAAAAAGCTGAAAGAGGACACTGAAGGAGGAAGCTAAGAAGGGAAAAGAAGAGAGTGGCTGAATAAGAGGCTGCTGGAAAGGAGTAAATCTGGGACTGGCTTTTAGTTATTGGCAAGAGCTTCATGAAATACAAGGCTGAAAGACTGAAACTGGCTGAAACTGAGCTGGGCTTCATCCGGCTGGACGAGTAAGTGTCATGGTTACGCTTGTGTTTGCAATTGTGTTTTCTGTTCAGTGTGTGTGTGGCTGTGCAGGTCTCAGTAACAAGGTGAATCTGTGTCACATCCAGCAATTACTTCTACCATGAGCAAGTGGTCAAGACACTACCCCATGCACAATAAATTATGAAAAAAATGTCTCAAAAAAAAAAAAAAAAACTTCTTTGTGAGATTATGCTTAGTCCATTAACCAGTCTAATGGCTGAAAGGTTTATTCTTTTCTGACCAGCTTTTGGAAGCTTGAATAAGAAAAAAAAAACCTGTCCAGCAGCAGCTGACTGTTTTGGATATTCATCTCTCGGTCTCTCATTTACAGTTGTGTATATTTCACAAGCGACAGATTTTCATACCTTTGCAGAGTTATTGGAACTGTTACCTTGACTGCTGCCAGTGCTGCAGTCAATATGCAGGACAGATAGAACCCAATTTGTCTTTGAATGTTTTATTCAGCCTTCACATTGTTTTCAATTTATCTTGTTAAAGGAATCACTTATTCATTCTCTAGTTTGTGTATCATCGCTCACAGAAGATGCCTCTTTGGCATTGTGCACCCTATTGTGCTATGCAGCTGTGCAGAACCAGGTGCTTATGTGGAAAAAATATATATATATTTATTTTTTATTTTATTTTTTTACACAGTTAGACACATGGCTTCTAGCCGATCTACAGGTGGCAAAGCAAAAGAGGCTCGCTTGCAAGTAAACATGGATAAAGATGAATAGAGCTCATACTTTTAACTAAACATTTTAAATATTTAATGAGGAAGAAAATGCATTCAACGCATTAATTAGAGCTCGAGGATACACACAATGCACTTTGCTGAGTAATACCGGATGTAAACAAAACGTTTGTTAGTTTACAAGACAACGCCACAAGGAACTTTCTTTAACTGCGCTAGTGAGGAACTCTAGGTAAGGCCAGCATCAGGAGTGCTGGTAGCCAATAAGAGCAGCTGCAGCTCAGGAAGTAGACTCCACTAATAGCAGGGTCGACCGTTCAATGCTCACTTCACTCAGTTCACACGTCAATACATAGAAACATTTTACTCCATGCGGTCAGGCTGCCGTTGGTGGGTGAATGACACGCAACTCGTAAAAGACATGAAAAGAGTTTTAATTTCAAATGATTTGATTATATATTATGGTCTTTTCAGATGGGGAGAAAATGGCATGCCTCATAATTCATATTCAATAAAAACGAGCAAGGTTGTACACGTTAAATTAAATTGTTTTGAATTTTCTGCAATGCATAGTAACGATTGAGCGATCCACTGGGGACATGAACACGATGCGTTGATGTGTCAGCATTTTAATTTAAGCTAGGCTAAGTCATGACGGACGTTAAAGTTAAAGGTTCGACGGATGACGATGCAAATTTGGCTAACTTCAGTTATCAACTGTAACAGTGGTTGGGATCAAAGACAGGATCACTGCTATGATTAAACAAATCTATTATCATCTCAGTCAACTAACTTATCGTCTGTAATCTGTCTCGTTCCCTCTGCCTATCTATTCATGAGGAGCACAGTGCACAGATCAGAGTGGGTATGCAGGTCTTCCCCATCTGTAAAGATCATCATGGTCAAAACTATTACGATGTTTTGCGATTAGTCAGCAGCAGAAATTTACTGTTTTATCAATGGGCCGATTTACTTTACTGCTGTGAGCAAATTTTAGCCGATCACATTAAATTCACTGGATTCTTTTTGTTGTTGGAAATTCTGGTGGATCCAGACAGGCCTTTACTCCACACAGACTTCAAAAACAAGAAATCACTTTTCTGTGGATGAAGAAGAACCGCCAATTTTGACTTAAACATCTCTATGACAGCCTTTGAAACAGAGGGGTTTCTATCCAACTGCTGGTCTGTGATAAGTAATTGTCTGTCATTACGGAGACCCACCCCTAAGGAGCTCCCTGGGTGCCCTCAGATAACACCGTGACAGGTGAAGCAGGGGAAAACACCAATACCAAACCGGTAACTACACAATACACTACACACTGAAGCCCAGTACAGATCTGCTCTACACCTAACAGTCCTTATCAGGATGCTACAGCCAGCCCTCAGAGGCTTGCTAAATACATATCGCGGAATACTCCCTACTGAATTAGTACACACGGAGCACACACATGCGTGCAAACTAACCAACAGCACTAATGCACATTTGTGTGATGGTGGTTTTTCCAATTTGCATTTAGATTTCAGAATATTATTCCCCAAGTCTCTTATTTTATCACACAGTCACCAAGTCCTCGCGCCCCATCAGCTCTTTTTTAGATTTCTCCCTCTCACGCTGAAGTCTGACCCAGCAGAGGTACCTGGGCGATTCCAGGTGAAGTTTTAGCTTGTGAAGTTTAGCTTGCATCCTGTAATGGATTGCATATCATTTCCTTGAGTCAAACTCTGACCAAACTTGCATTTGGTCTTTAATCCGCACATGAAAATTTAACCCTTTCACCATTCAGATGTTGTATAAAGAGGCTTTGGATGCAGGAATCACTTTTTAAGACTTTACATTGAGCAGGATTTCTTTATTTGGACTCACGTAGTCTAAAGAAAAAATAAATCAATCAATAAAAAATAAAGGTTTAGTAATAAAGGTTTATTGCTTATTTAGCACCATGGTGGCTCAGTCCCGCCTGACACAGCTGTGCCCCACAAACGGATGCAAATGTGAGAGAATCCGGTCAGTTTTCAAAATAAAGAAAAACCTGTTCAGACTTAGTATAAAGTGTTAGTGCAAGTGATAAATGAAGGTGAAAGCCATAAAGTTAAAAGAAAACATGTTAAATAAACAGAACAAAATTGAATTAATTTGAATATTGAAATGACATACAACAATTTAACCTAAGCTATAAATTGACCTATGAAGCCAGAAAATAATAAACACAGGGGTCATTTTGCCTCGACGGTAATAAATTGAAAAAATAATTTTGCTGCTTACCGATGTGTAACTGACAACAGATATTAATAACTTGCCAAAACAAAATTAGATCCTGCCTCACACACTTTACCTCTGTGAATTCATGCACAAAAGAAAAAAAAAGTTGCAGGCTGCAGTTCTAGTTTTTGTAAAACAAACACAGACAAGGTTTCTCATTAGGGATGCATTATTACCATTGTAAAATATTCTGCAGGCAGTGCTATTCATTTGTGTGCATTCTAATAATCTACACACAATAACACTTATTAATCTTTGGTTTGAAGATTTGGTTTACTTGTGGAAAATGTTCCTGCGTGCCTCATCTGCACCAAACTTGTATTTCTACATCTCAGATGAATCTGGGTTTCATGATAGCAGGCAGCACACTATTGAATTTCTCATGTTTGCCTATTCCTACCACTAATAAGAAAGAAATGTGGGAAATTAGCATAATTGCAGTAAAGGTTCCATTTGTTTTTTTGTTTTTTTTGGCCTATAAGCCTCTCTCCAAGTAAACTGTTCATAGCTTACCTGGGAGTTCATTTTAAATGTATACATTCTCTGTAAACTGTAAAATATAGCAGGCTTTCTTTACAGAATAAGGCAAAAATAAAATATAAATATACATTTAATGCATGATCATTAAATTACAATGAGCCTTTTATAGCTACAGCCCACCATTTTTCCACCAAGTAGCCCAGAGCAAACAAATAGTAAATGTGGCTAATGTTATCGTCCCTTCCTGGAGAACTGGAAGGTCCCTGTTGGAACCGCACCTGGTCTGGCCCTCCAATCCACAGGATGTAATTTGAAGGACTACCTTATTTAAGTTTGAACAACCAGACAGGTGATTGCTGGATCTTCTCAAGCTTGCCAACAAACTTCTTGGTATTATAATTATAACTAATTTTTGGCTGAGGTACTCGTGTTCAGTACCTGGGGACTGGGCCAGGTATAGTTGACTTGATGATTGCACACATGGAGAGATATTTTTGTTTTCTTTCCCTTTTTTTAATTATTTTGTTTAATATGTCATCATTTAGCTCCTCAGTCTTGCTACACTGCCTTTATAAATGTAACCAGCACTCCTTCTGTATTAGTACTTAATTGCACATGGAATTTGTATGTTTCTTCAATATGAATTTGTTTAATCTCATGACCTGTGAGGGGAGGTTGTGAGCCCAGTCTGTGTCAAGATGATTTCCAGAACATCACAAGTCACGCCGCCTAGGTAAAATGCACTTTGCTGCAATAAATGGTTAAAACTTTGACGTGAATGTCCTTATTGGAATCAAGTTCAAATATTCCTGACGGTAAATCCTACAGACTCAAAGAGGCATCTTGTGCTGCAGAAACCGAAGTCCGTCCGGAGATAGACAGAACAGCTCCGTGGATAGATGCCTGGAGGCTGGGATAATGCCAGTGCCGATTGAAATCTTTGACTCAAATCCAGGCCCCGTTTGAAGTTGCACGCCCTCTCTCTGTGCTCGCATTTTCCCTGGGTTGCAGGTGTCTGGTCATGATACCGCCCCAGGAATGCGAAGACAGATAAAATGAACTATTACCCGCAATTTGATTGAACTGTCAGCTCCGGCGCTCTCTCTCTCTTTCTTGACAAACCTGACAGTGTTGTGTTTCTCTCAGTCCATTTTATGTTCCAACAATAGACTCTTGTTGTAATAACCTCAGGAATAGAAAAAAAGGTTGATTCTTGTGTCCTCTATTATCTGTCCATTATGCAAACATGATTTAGGAGCCTTGCTGTTTGTAATGATAATGCCTGTCTTTGGTGCAGAACCCTTGAGAAACAAGTAAAGCTGGTAAACCTCATTTCTGTGTTATAGTTAGTTCAAGCATAATATGTATATTTTTTAAAGGACCAGTGATTTATGAGTCACAATAAAAACTTTTGCACTGTTAAGTACACATCTTGGTATTGGTAGGGATAACAGCACAAGGAAAAGGAACGTGTCGAGGAGGAAGGAGGGTTTTTTTTAAAACCGCACACGCATTCGTCTCCCCAGCAAGGTGTTTGCTTGAAGTTTGGAGCAAAGCCTGAAGGCAAACATATCAACATTTATATATTCAGATGTTGTGTGGTGTTTAGACCATTAGCAAAGATCAAACGGACAATTTTCTCAGTGATTTGATGATTCGTCCATCTTTGGGACTGCAAGCGAGATTTTTTTTTCCTCCATGGAAAACCTCCGGAAAAAGTTTTGACCTCAGGACATGCAGAATGAATTGGTGTTCTTGTCTATCTGAAAACGGTTTGCTCTTTTTTAGTTCCCTACAGCAGTTTGGTGTGTGTCGGTGCCGCCACCAAACTCATATGCATCCATATGACAGTAGCTACTCAAATGCCTTATTTCTGAAACACCTCCGTAAGCCAGAGTGGTTGGGGTTACATACACTTAGCTGAACTTGCCAGTCTCCTGCAGCTCTGACGCCAGACAGCTCTATTCATCTTCATTTCCAATTCAGACCTGGTGCTCTGTTTTTCCATCCCTTCATCTGTAAACATCACAGTAAATATGGGCTCCCGCTGCGAGAGAATTGATTTTTACAATCTGTGCGGCTTCATGCAGCAGCCTCCAAAGTACAAAGTGAAATTGCTCAGCTATTAGTGATTTATTCTCTCTAATGCTCACGTGGATGGAAGGTAGTGCTTTGCTGTCTACTGTCTGCTGGGCTAAAGTTTAGTCACCAGATGGGATAATGAAATTCCTTGATTGGCATTTGATATTTCAATAATAAGACAAAAGACACATTTCTAGAGTAAAACAGTTTGTCCTTGATTAAAATGAACTTCTACAATTCCAGTTGTTGTGTTCAATTTAGACCTGCCACAATTTAGATTTCAACCCCTCTAAATGTGTTAAGATTGTAAATACATACAACTAAACATCTCCCCAGGAGGCAAACCGAGAAACACACACAACACACTTTAGTCAAAAAAGTAAAAAATAAAGCACTACCAGAAGCACCGCGTAATTTAAATCAAACTGAGTTCTGCAGATGTAAGATGATATTCTGAGATAATCATGAAAGTGCACCTGCTTTAATTATGTGCTGGGCAATATATACTGTCTTTTCTAATAAGCAGAGTTCAAAATTGTGTCATTAATTTATTCTTAAGTTAAAATAGACTTTATTAATGTTTATATACACACATATGGAGAGATATTTGATTGGTAATTATCTTGATCTTGATTGGTAATCTGACTGCTGTTGAAATGAAGAATGTTAATTCTTACACTGTAGGTGTAGCAATTTGTTGCCAAAGGAGCTACTTAAAGCCTCCACAGACTGGCTAACATTGTCCTTCCCTACTTCTTCTGCTGAGTCTAGAGGGCAGTCCAGGATATATCTGACTGTCTTAACAGGTTTATTATCTTTTCTTTTTTTTCTGTCCCTCTCACTCCTTACACCTTCCTTTAGCCTGGAGACTGCTGCTGGTGTCCCATGTGAAATGCAACTACGTATTCTAACCGATACATTACTCACATTACGTGATTTACATACAGGTGCCACCTCCCTGGCTTTAAATTAAAGCCAATGCAAAAACAGCCGTTCCTTGAACTCTATAGCCAGTTTCTCTATACTAAGGCAGAACTGCTTCAAAAGCTTAAAGTTATGAATCATTTACAGTATAGCTGCTGTGACAGGTGGGAGTCATTACATGTGACTTGTTTGAGCAACCAGAGATCACTCAACCCGCCTCAGCTCCACCTATGATCCACATCTTTGACCATTTTTGGATTAGCCAGTAGGTGGCAGAGGCAGGGCTGCCAGTAAACTGTACATTGTACTGCACAATGGCTTTACAGAAACCTGCACCCATCATGGATACTGTGTTTTAAGTAATTATTATGCTCTAACTCAAATTCATAAACTGTAAAATGTCTCTCAACAACTTGACCATGGAGCCCTGCACATCCAATACTGATACTACAGCATCCTAGTATATTTTGGGATGCTGACTAAATTCCCATTTGATGGCATTTTTTTCAGCATTGCCTCATAAGATTTCTTAGAATCTCTGCAGGTCAAAGAATATTAGAACCAAATCTCCATCGTCGAGATTTCTGCTGATATTCATGCTTTTTGACTCAAAGTGATGACAGCTAATTTCCTACGTGACCATAGGTTCTTGTCCAGTGTCCAAAAATACATGATAAATTGAAATGGAATAACCAATCTTATACTGGAGTGCATTCTAGTTCAGACCACTGCTATAATCATTCCTCAAAATAAGCATTCATCTCTGTCCTGTCCACAGAATCCTTTACACTGACAGTCCGTCGATACAGTCCTCTATCTTCTATGTTTCTATGAATAGGTGAACTCTGATGGTTTGTCAATCAAAGGTCTCTTTCTTTCCAACTCTTTTGTAGGATGCACTCATCTTTGTTGACATACTGTATGGCATTCTCTATTGAGACAGATGAACACCTGTTGAATACACTCTTGCAAGCCCTTATGAAGCTCTCACTGTCCATAACAGCAGGTGCTTTCTGAATACTTAGGCCTCTTAGGATCATCTTATTTCTGATGTTTTCTGAAAGAGTAATGACATGCCATCTGTTATGAATATTATGTAGCTCTTACTATGTCTCCAGAGAATCCATGGGCTCTTTATGGATATGACACGTATAATATGGAATAATTTAAATATTTAGGTAAGCTCTATATTTAGAAACTCAGAAATGATCTGTCAGTCAGAAATAATAAATAGACAAGTAAAATCTCAACGCTTTTAAAGCAGCAAAACTGGGTCATGGATACATAGTTAATTTTTAAAACAGCTGGATACCTTGGTTTTTAGCACACATTATTCAGTCATGAGTACACATGTTTGTTGGAGATTAGTGTAAGCTGACAGTAATGAAGGAAAATGTGACCCAGTGCAACATCGTACTGAAGCTCTTTTCAATAGTTTGTGCACAACAATGAAGGTCTACGGCACAGAGGAACAAGATAGATCAGGCTTTGGCGATGCAAATACTTGTTAGTGGGATTAATTCATTGTGTTAGTTTTGGTCTTTTCACTAGGATCTGGCGATTGTCTTTGTAAATCCTTTACCGTCTGCGTCAGCAGTTATCCTCTTGATGCTCTGCCAGGCCTGCGCTGCAGCCATCTTCACTTGTTGCTTGGTTCAGTCGTCGTTGTGCCTCCACAATGAATAACGAATAAAGTGCATAAGCAGTGTGATTGAGAAAGGGCCGCAATGAATTATTATTTACATTACTGATTCATCTGTCAGCGTTCTTTTAATTAATAGATCAGTTGTTTAGGATATGAACTTTCAGAGATAAAGTGAAACTATTTCATAATTTCTCAGAGCCCAGGGGTGTGTCTGAAAATCACGTCTTCATTATAGTCCAACATGCAGTCGAAACAAAAAGGAATTTAAATGCAAAACAAAAGAAAACTGCATGAGTCGTGGAGTCGGTTTGCCTCCTTCCCCCCAACTGCTCTTCCCTTTTTGTTTCTTGTCTGTCTTGTCTGTCTGCGTGTGTCCCTGGACATGGCCTGCAATTTCCCTCTCACCTGCCCGATCGTCTCACCACCTGTTCACTGATCAGCTGCTGCAGTATAAAAGAACAGCTTTTTTTCCTAGAGATATACCCGCTGTCCCGCTCTGGACTTGTTGTTGCTTGTCAAAACTCTGCCTAACTCCTCAGTGCCTCAGGAATACCTCACCACCCACTGCTCACCCGCTACTACCTTCTCCCCTGGATCATCCGCTCACCTGCACATTCAC
Organism: Nibea coibor; assembly: GCA_023373845.1. Classification (NCBI taxonomy): domain Eukaryota; kingdom Metazoa; phylum Chordata; class Actinopteri; family Sciaenidae; genus Nibea; species Nibea coibor. The sequence continues at coordinate 6,466,020 of CM041720.1, read as the reverse complement.
CCTAGAGAATACAACAAACTCTGTTAAACCGATTCAGTCTGTGTTCGTGTTCAAGTCTGAAATCATTCAGATAAACAGTATGTGTGCATTTTTGTTTAATTAATAGACTGAAGTCAGTCAAAACTACCCCCCTGGCCATAAACTTTGTACGTGTAGAATCAATGTTCATTGTCCTAAAATTGGAGAACTACTGCATGTATTTAGGGTACCATGAGTCACATTGTTTACCTGTAAGCGCCCTGAAAGTCAGCACTTTAACTTCACAGTCCTTTGTCATTTCAAATACAATGCACCAAAACAATGAAAAAATATGTCAACATCTTCCTACTTCTTGACTACACTGTAATTTACTACTGCGCATTATAATATTAGAATATTTGGGTACACTGTCTCAGGTGTAACATTTGTATAATTTATACAGTATGCAGTATGTTTATATATATATATATATATATATATATATATATATATATATATATATATATATATATATATATATATATATATATATATTGTAATGCTATCTCATTGGGTTGGATCAATATCTGATTAAAATAGAATGTGAAAGCCTGCCAAATAGCAAACCTGTACACACTGTAGCTATACATAAGGAGGAGTACATTGGGGATTTAGACATGCAGCGGCCAACATCCCTGAATTATTTTAGGCAAAGACTCCTTTACTCCTCTTCAACTTGTGTCTAATCCCCATTGGAGCTTTGCCCAAACCCCATGGTCTAATAGAAACAGAGCTCCGACTGACACAGGGGACTGACCACTCTTCTCAAAGTTAATTGAATGCTACAATTATAATACCACAGTGCTCAACCTCTCTTTCCAACAAACACACACACGCACACTTGTGCATGTGCACACGCACACACAGACACACAGCGGGCATTTACCGGTTAGAAATATAATTAAAGATACACTCATATGATTCTCAGCTAGCTAATACAGAAACACAGAATCACAAACACAGTTTCATTGAGCAAAAGCACTCGGCGGTTTATATGTGCAAATCTGCTGGTCATTAAAAAAAAAAGAAAAAGAAAAAAAAAAAGCCAAAAAAATTGCTGTTCTCTAAACCTGTGCACGTCCTTCGTTCCTGGGGTTAAACGTTCCCATGGCTGTATTTAATAAGTTAGTGAAAATCAGAGGAATGTGCCGGAGGGTGGAAATTATGATTTCCTTTTTTAGGGAAAGGATTTTTTTTTATCAAACTTGTCCAGCAATCTATGTTGTAATTGGCTTCGAGATACAGACAAACTCCAAACACATCTTGGAGAGAGAGAGAGGCTGTCTTCATGGAACTCACTTGTTAAGCATATCCAGAGGGTGTATTGAAATCCCGAAACCATCCAATCGTGTGTCTATTGGATATGGTTATGGCAATATGAAATGCAGTATATCAAATACTTACATTAACTATTTCTACATTCCTCTGATTGGACATGCTGCACATGTAGACCCTGATAAAGAACAGCCTATCAGCCTGTAGAAAACAGTTTGGATTGATAAAAATTCATTGTTTTCGATTTCGTGTGGTGAAAAATATACACGTTTCTTATTGAGGTTATAGTTTGCATTAGTCTTAAAATGGAGTGCATTGGTGTTTCTAATATTATGGCCCTCGCATTTATGTAAGTTAAGTAGTAGTAGAAACATCTCTGTAGTCCACTTCAGTACCTTGTCATGTTGCATGAAGCATCGATGAAGAGGTATGATGTGAGTGATATGGGGATGCCTTGCTTGTGACACTGTTGGTGATTTATTCAAAATTCAAGGCTAGCATGGCTACTATAACCTTCAGCAGCAATGTGCCACCCCATCTGGTTGGTGCTTAGTGGGACCCAGAACATACAGTACCCCCTGGTAATTTAAGGGCTATTTGACCAATAAGTAGAGTAATGGAGGGCTGCATCAGAAGAGTGATGGAAATGAAATGTACAAGTGGTCAGTGTATATCGGAATTATTTCAAGAATGTTGGAAAACCATTCCAGTTGACTACCTTATGAGGCTGAAGGGGAGAATAACAAGGTGTGTAAAGCTATCATCAAAACAAAAGTGGCTACTTTGCATAATGTAAAATCAAAATTGACAAGTACTGGTGACAATAAACACTCTACTGCTAAGGATTCATTTTGCATTGTTATGATTCTGTACTCACGTGTACTTTACTACTCACATTTATTTATTTTTTTTTAATTCTTAGCTTAGCTACATAGCTATTACAAACTCATACAAATCTTTTGCTATTCCAATAATGATCGGTCTGACAATGTATTAATGAAAGTCGATAAAATTGGCACCACATCCTCAGATGAAGACCATATGATGCAGTTGAAAGCTCTGGGAAAGTTAATAAATAGATCAAAATTCAATATTATATTCTTAAACTTTAATTTCCAAGGTTAAAAAATAAATAATAATAATAATAGTAACTTTCACACTGAAACTCAAAATACTTGGTGAAGAAAATGTGTCAAGACTGCCAGCTGGCATTCACAGACATAAACAATGCAGCTTTCGATATATTCAAAAACTTGGCTCTGCCAAGTGTGTTATCTGGAAGGAAATGCATTCAACACATTTGTTAGGCCTCATGGATACACACAAAGCATTTTGGGAAGAAAATCTAAATGTAAACATGTTTGTTTGCAAGAAAGCTCCACTTGGGTATCTTTACGTCAGATCACATCCAAGTTATGCTCTGTAAGTCGCCCATGTTTTTCTCTCAGCCATCATCAGGACAGAACTTGCGAACACAGTTTGTAGGGGAGAATGACAGGGTGTGTTTGGGGAATCAGTGGGAATTGGCAACCATAATAGGGACAATTTGAGAACCAGTGAACCCCTCATGGGAATAGTGTTTCATTATTGCAATCATCGGTGTATCATGATGTGATCTTGTCTTGTAGCTGTGTGGAAGCTGAGACTGCGTGGAGACTTCCAGCTGGGGAATTAAGTTAGGCCTCAACTTGGCTGTGTGAGAGGAAAGCATAAAAAGGTAGACTGTTGGCTGTATAGCAACTGCAGGAGAGACCACGGGCTGCACTGATATGCGCCGCAGACGCAAAGCAAGTTGGGATTTCACCGACGCAGGCTCTCGACGAGCGAATCTGATCATTTTTGGTGAACCAATTATCGTTGTCTGTCTCAAGACAACGCGTGGAGAAGAAGACACCCCTAGGATACCTGCTAAGAGAAATCACTCATGTGGAAAGCTATGCTCGGGGATCTAGACCAAGAAATCCACAGGTCATTAACAATGGCTCCGAGCATCTGGTGGTTTATAATACTGAGTGCATCAGACAATGAGAATCAGGAAGTGAGGTGTATTTGATTAGAGGTGACAAATGCCAGACTTGTATTTTTCTCTTCTTTTGTTTTTCTGTCTTAAAGTCATGGTGATAGGTGAGACTTCTATAAATATCTTGTTAAATACTACTCCCCTTCCAGCATTAGGGCCTGGCAGAGCAGTGTGATTATATTGTGAAATGTCAGAGAACAATCTAGCATCTACCTATTATTCAGACAAGTTCTAATATTGTGTATTTGACATGTTGTCATGCATAAATAGTTTTTCAGGTTGAGTTTTCAGGAAGAAGACATTTTTAGCAAGCCAATTAAATCATGCATAAAGTAGTAGTGTCAGCGTTCTATTATAGGCACAACAGACGGTCACACTGAGCTGCAGCCAGCCACACAACACACAAGCCACAGACTTTGAACAAACAACCTTTGCTAAATTCGCCTTCTTCTCCTTATCCAACTCATGAACATGATATTTTCATGCTCCATAGCTTGTTAAACGAGTCACCAAACAAGCATTCACCGGGGAAAAGTTAACTGCTAATGTCAGTTTGCAGGCTAGATAGTTAATTAGCTGCTCAGCTGTAGCACATTAAAGGTCCAGGGTGTGAGATTTAGGAGGCTCTATTTACGGAACATAGCAGAAATGGGATATAATATGCATAATGATGTTTTTATTAGTGTATTATAACCTGCAAAGTAAAGAATGTGCTCTTTCAGGCACACTCAGTAAGAATGGGGATGCTTTTTTTTCCTCTCTCTCGCTTTAGAATGTGCTATGTTGAACTTCTTGAACTAAACATGTTTCCACAGTAGACTAGAATGAAAAGCAAAACATATACAGTATGTCAACTATATAGGAAGCATTTAACATGTTTGGCTGCCACTGTATTCTCAACTACACCATTAGATGACACTAAATGACACTAAAGCATGTAAATGCACCTGTTACTTTGGTTCAGCTGGTGTGGTGCTTAATCTTCACCAGTTTTAATCTTGATCTACCACTAACTATGCACTCAATGCCCATGACAGGCTTGTTTCCTTCGTCTTGTCATGCTTACAAACTGTGTAACACTGGCACTGGGCTTCACCATTTGTGGATTTTTATTTTTTATTTTTTTGGTAGTACCACTAAAACACCCATGGACATTCTACATTGGCATGAGCCATATTTTAGACTGTTAATTAGCAAATGTTAGCATGGGAACACTTTTAACTAAAGTGAACATGATATATGTACATTGGACCTGTGAGCGTGTTAGCATCTCAATGTTAGCATTTACCTCAAAGTACCTTTGTGCCTGAGCACAGTAGAGCATCACAGAGCTGCTACTTTGGATGTAAGCCCTTTAGCTCTGTGCAAATGTCACGCTACATATTGTACACAGTGCATACTGTACGTACTACCAATCTTTAGATGAGACTGTAGACTCATAGATGGAGTTTAGATGGAGTTAAACTTAACAAAGGGACAGCAAAAATGTTTTTCCTCTGTGTAAGGCATGGGGTAGCTCATGACGGATTTTAGCCACACCAGCTTTGTCGTGCTGGGGATGGCGATGTCAGTCATTTTACCCACCACAGACTGAAATATCTCTGTTGGACTGTTGGATGAACTGCCATTTTGTACAGACAGACTTCCCAAAGGATGAAGCCTACTTTCTTTATAGTTAGTGGTGTTTCTCTGATTTTTCCTCTAGTGCCACCACAAGGCTCAGGCTGATATTATGTCTCAACTGTTGGACTGATTGTGATGGAATTTGGTACAGATACCCATGCTGCTTTGATGATGATCCTAATTAGTTTGGTAGTCCCCTATCTGTTCATCTAACGGCACCAAGAGTTACCTAGTGAAATATTTCCATGTTGCCCATTATCAATGGTTAAATGGATTAAATAGATTTGGGGATTCTCTGCTTTTCCTTTATACCCACTAGTAAATTAAGATTTTTGGTCGAAAGCCAAATGTCATGTTGAATAGATTGCAATGCATTTCAATACTGATGTGGCCTATTTGTGAACTTCAGTGATCCTCTGACTTTTCATCTAGCACTTTTATCAAGTCAGAAGTTCAACTTGTCAAATGCTTTATCTATCTCGCAGTTTAGTTTTCTTTACAGTGAGTAAAGAAAGCCTCACAGAGCCAGTGGCGGGGTGTTCTCTTCTTTTATATAATCTGAAGTTTCCTTGTCTTGTTCAAGAATTTGACTGGTAACTGAGTTAGACTATAGATCATCTGTGACATGTGAAAGAAAAATAAGGACAGTATTTTCACAGTTATGCTCCCCTTTAATGTTTGACTTAATTTTGTCAATTAATGCCCACTGTGGCATTCTGAATTTTGAATCAATAGACGCCATTGCTGATCAGCTCAGATTTTAGTTTTTGATGGGGGAGTTCTTTGTATTTTTGGGAAAATGTAACACAGGGTAGCTGTCTTGAAATAGATGATGCACTGCCTGTAACAACAGGGAGGAAATTGAAAGTGAGAGCAATCCTCTGACAGGGCTGATTTGTTCTTTTCATTGCCTGAAGCCTTGTTCAATTGATTCAAACAGTTTCAGAAATCCAAGGGGTGAGTGGGGACAGACAGACAGACAGACAGACAGACAGGCATGAAAAAAAAAAAGAAACTAAGAAGGTCAGGTGAAACATAGGCATAAGTGTGGGAGAAACAGATCGCAGTATGTGCAAAAGGAAACAGGGGCGTTGTTGTGAAATCAGGCAGAACCTATTGCGCTGTATGTGGTGATGTAAACATGCTATGGCAATGAAATTGAAATAGTAAAGCACAGGTGTCATATTTTCTGCAGCTGCAACTTTGGGTGAATATTACATTTCCTTGTAAGAGAGAAGTTGGAGAAGTGATGGTGAATCTTTCTAAAAGACAGATTCACAGGTGAGTGAGCAAAGCAATTCACTCCCACAGAGATGGAATGGTCAGCTGTCAAACTATATGAAAAGAGAAAACTTTTCACTTTCCTAATGATATAAATTATGTAGTCATCCTTGATTTCCGATAATGATATCTCTCTTAAATGTCTTCTTGGCGCCTGTGTGATATTACAGGCCAGGATTTTCAATGGGTCATAGTGACGAGCGTAATATAGCTAGTCTTCAATTAACATTTGAGGAAAAATAACAACATATACTTATTTGAAGCAAGCATATGTTACAGGAAAATGTAATAGAATATGAATTCTGATGACCTGATGATGCTGATGAGCGGCGGCGGCGGCATTAATTCCACGGTAGCTTAATTCTTTTTTAAACAGTTCACTTGGTCAAAAGACTAACCACCGAGAGGTCCGGGTTTCTCTCGCTTTTCCTCCATCTGTCGGTTTGAAAAGTTCTTGTTCTGAAGTGAGCGTCTCACTGGGTCTTCACATGAGAAAGATGTGCATGAGGTTGAGCACAAACTTAGTAGATCATGTCACGTGTAAAATGTGTACAGCTTCACTAACGAGTGAATGCGTTTATGTCATCATTGTACAAAGCTTAATCACTCAAGTAGAGTCTGTCTAATTTACTTTGAATCAAAATGGGGAATGTGACCTACAGTGAAAGCCATATATTTCCATCCTTACCTTACCTTTCTGCTCTGCTTGCCAGGTCCAGTTATGATCTTTTTTTTTTAAGGTTATGTAAGGTTATGTCTCCCATACACACAAGATTATTCCTCCATTCTCGGCTGTCAAATGTGTCTACTTCTGCAAAAATCCGCTCCTGTCAAGGCCAGAGGGCGTTGCAGCAGCAGGAGCAACCAGGTGCAGTCTTTTAAAAAACTGAGCCACAGACCTCTAACCCATATTACACATGTGGGTACAGACCTAATCATGCTGTGAATTGTCCACCGGGTCACAGGTTACAGGACAACCCTTTTACATTGACACTCAACCTGCATCCCAAGTGGGCTGAGAGCTTGGTATGAAGACATATAATTCAAGGCCAGTGAGTCCCTTAAAAAGTCACATTTCTAGGAAATATAGAGAAGCCTGGAAAGTAAAAGATACTTTCAGGTCTATGATTTTACAATGGATAGAATATGTTTGGTTTTGATATCAGCTTCTGCTATATTACAAGTTACATACAAGTATTGTATGTCATTTTTACTCCACTCACTGCTCCATCTGACAAACAATACTGTGGACACTGCCTTCCTAAACACCTGATAAATACTGCATTTGATATGACAATGACATGGGAATGATATTAAACTTAAAATGTTTTCTTTATTTTTATAAATATAAATATTTCAAGAGAGAGAGAGAGAGAAAACTACTGGCAAACACACTACTAGTAAATCTGTAAGATGAAAATATCTGGAAATATTTGCATATTGTGTTTTATTTTGAAAACTGAATGACTTCTCCACGCCGTTTTTGAGTGCTGTGCTGCTTGACATGGCTGATCATGGCATCCATCAAAAGCAGAATAGTCACATATTCTCCACAGAGGAGAGTGGAGAGCCGCTTAAATATGGTGCGTCGCTTCCAGTGGAATCGCAAACATTTCGTGGACAGGCGTGATCAGTCCCACTGGCCACAGCACAGCTGGAATCCATCGTAGCTGGTGGAATAAAGCAGTAACACTTTTACAGAAAAGGTACAGCCATCCATTTTATTTTGTAGTTTGGATAATGTTATTTGACTATGGCTGATTAAATCTAATGGGCAGCCTTTAGTATTGATTTGCTTTGATTCTGCTGACCTCGTATTTTGACCTTTCATGTAACATGGGAATACTGACTCTACAATAGAATAAATGCAATATTTGGTTGGAATTCAAACATAATAGTCTATAAGATGTCTCACATCGTGTAGAAGTATACACAAATTTGCACTACAGTGCCAGTGTATGCAGTGTTGAGGTAAATGATGTGTCACAGTATCCATGGCAATTAACTGATTATAAGGCAAACACGTCAGGACATAAGCATTTACAGGGGAGAGTTAAATGCATCATGCATGCTGTTAGTGCAATTGGTATTCAGTTGGTGTCGCCTGATCATCTGTTTTAATTCAATGAACATTCAGGGATACCAATCATGTTGCTACTGTCAGGGCAGGCTTCTGTGACAGGGTCAAATAAGAGCTGGTAAATAGACTTTGATTAACAGTATCGTCTGTAAACTTATTCTTAATGTTATATATATATATATATATATATACACATACACCGAGAATGGCAAGTACCCTATTTGTTGTATTAAAATCCAGTGTTTCCTCTTTATTCCTTTGATTTCTCCCACAGATGAAGTTGCAGATACCAGATATGTCTATTTTACTCAGATTGACTGCTATTGTCGCAGCTCACTGGGCTATAACATTTTGTCATTTTGTACGAGCATCTCTGCCAACATCATGGCTGCTTTAATGGAGGAATTTGTATTCGGAGGCATAACTTGTCACATTGAGTGTTTTCCTTGCAAAACAAAAGCAAATGTGACATGAGAGAAGTTACAGTTGAAGACCTCCAGATTTCCAGATTTCACACTTCTGTTATGACAATATGCAGAAAAAAAAAAAGAATTGAAAAAGAATAACAAAAATTGTGTTTAGGAGAACTTACTCGATGTTTGCATCGTATTTCTCTAATGCAGCTGGATCAAAATGCATGCATAATTCCTTAATTATAAAGTAGTTTTTGTTTTCATTTTGGAGTAGATAAGTGGCAATAATCACATGTGACAGCTGCAAGATGCTTATTCATTTCAAGGGGTGGAGCCATTGTACTGAAACGCAACATTTTACTTCTGAATAAAACTGACAGGAAAAAAACAAGCTCCAGAAAATATATCTGACTCCAAAAGCATGCAGCATTCATGACTGCTTGCCCACCTCACCAACAAAAATACTCACAAGCCAACCCACAGAATACAGCAAAGCAGAATTTAGATGCACAAACACAAATCTGCAACACAGACGACACAGTCTAGGCGGATTTCTTACATCTGTATAATGCTGTTTTTGTATGCAGTCCGCCTGTATTGCTGGAAAACTGCTGACACCGAAACAACGACTAAATAGGTACACAATATAGTGCAGTTTAGTGTGGGGTACTGCCGTCTGTTTGAACCATGCACTGTGTTGTTTGATCATTAGTTCTGCTATGAGCACGTGAACAGAGCTAAAGTGCTTTGATCGTGAATACCTTTTATTAAACAAGTGAAAATGTGTGGTAACTGTCGCCTTTCCATGATGAATTCCTCCCAAAAGCAAAAAACCCATTAAGTCCTTCCAGAAGGTTATGTTTTCCATGGAAGAGGGCCTGAAGGAGAAATCAAATTCCAGGATACCGAATCCCATAGGTACTGTAGGGACTGTCACCTGCTGATTAGTTCTTGTGTCTCTGTCCTCTGTGCCAGACAACGGCCTCCCCGCTGTGAATAATTAAGGTTTGCGGGCACTCTGCTCCCTTGTTCCCAGTGCAAGACTAGACAGTGGAGAGACAAATTATTCTACATTTTTTGTTAATTTTCACTTATTCCGATTTGGCAGAGGTCTATAGAATCACACCTTCCCACATGAACCATACAAGGGTTGTATGCCGCTCTGACTGACAGGATTACAGACTAATACATTTGATATATACCATGTCTTTCCTAGAACACAGTCACCTTTAAAAACCTTTGTTTGTTTTTTTTTTGAAGATTTGTCTTAAAAACTTAAATTTTATCCTTGAGGATTCTTATATTTTAATATATTATTGGGTGATATGTGTTAAGTCCTGTGAAATTGTCTTTGCATTTCAACTTTTATAGTAGCAAAGCTATATTTGTAACATTGTTTATGAAATTATACTAGGTCTTCCTTCCAAAGAACTGTCAGTTATGATACAGTAGGTTTTTAATGCACTTAATATGGTGCACAGCTTTAACAATGACATTGAATATAATTGGGCTGGTAGGTGGTAGGGAAATGGGGACATATAAAGGCTGAGTCTGATGCATTTACTGCAAAGGCACCCTGAGCGTCTCACTTTTTATCCACTGTGCACACCTTTCATATTTTGGAGAGAAGCCCTTAGCACTCTGTGTTTAAAAATTTACAAGTCAGAGCAGAGAGATGCCTTCAGTCATCGCACCTTTTTCATTGCTGCGCAGTGCGATGAGGCCTTTCTCCTGTCGGGTTTGTTCGACACCAGTAAAATGGAAGAGCTGGTAATGTTGGCATTCGTCCTGAAAATACATGATGAATATAAGCACCTCTAGATGATCGAGGTTGTATTTGTAAATAAAAGACTGTGGTGATCACTAATTTATTTTAGTTCCGACAAGAAAAAGCACCTTCAAACAGGCTTCCCACCGGCACAGCAGTCCAACACACCATGTAACGTGGTTAATGATTTTATGAACAGCAAACAAACATATGAAAAAAAGATATCTTTTTTTTTTCCCCCCAACAATGGGAATCATGAACAGGCCTGAAACCTGCCTATGGACTTATATTACGTCATCCTCCTTTTACACATGAACTCTAAATTGTTCCTTACTGTTGAAGGGGTGAATGTGATATGTAGTGTGAAAGCAAACGTTGCGCTCGTTGAGTTTTCGGAAGACTAGAGAAGCACTAAAAGTACACACAGACCATTTACCATTTGAAGTGCAGAGGGAGCTGACCAAAGGTTTAATTGATTCCCATGTTATCTGAGCTTTGAAGACCCTTGTCAAATATAGAGATGATACAAAGTGGTGCATTGTGGAACTTGCCTCACTGATGCCCCCGGCCCCCAATCACCATAGCAACCAGAGACCTAACAGCTGCCAGGCAGAAATGGATAAAGATGAGTGTGATTGACTAATTAGTCTAAACCATGTCCGTATTCACGCTGGCTTCTTTCATGGAACCTTTTCATTATATACCATTTTGCTCTCTTTTGGCATGAAATATCAAAACAGCAGCTTAGCACTCTTCACAGACTTGATACCTGTTGTGATAATGGCCTTTGTTCAAACTGGTAGTGAGCTCAACCCACACACTGACGGCAGCTGTGCCGAGAAAAGATAACAAATAGGCTTCGAGTTTGAATGTAAAAGTTATATAAATGCGATGGTGCAAGTGGATGTAATGATTGCTTTATCAAGGAAAGCACTTTAAAGTCAAATCAGAGTTTCTGGTGAAGAGGATGTCAGAATTGGTGCAGCACAATCAGATTTCATGGTTTAGTTGATCCTCTTGCAGGAGTAATTACAAAAATGTAAAGAAATCTCATCACTTTTATATTGCTTTGCCCCATAAATAACCTTTTTGTCCCTGTTTTATTATTTCTATTTTGAGTCATTCCGCGATTAAACAGTAAATAGTAATTTGCAATGCTATATATTTCATTATCTTTCCCATTATCCATTCTATCTTCTATTATATTAAATTTTGTTTTCGCACATACAACATCTATCATGAATTTAATAGTGGCCCACCACGGTTGAGTAGCCGTGTATCAGAGTGTTCTGTTTCAGTGGTACACATGTAAGCCAGTGTCTCAAATTTACAGGACCAGAGCACTTTTGAGTGCTGGCAGTGCATAAATGCTCACATATCATGTAAAATAAAGAAAGGAGTTTTTTATGTAAAGGGCAGGAGCTGTTATCAGACCAGCTGAGCTATTAACGGCCATCCAGTCCAAGTCGCAATCATTTAAGAGTAGTCCAAAGCAGGCCTCTGTATGCAGACCGCAAAAAATACATTTAATACACAAGCATTATATAAATATGGGAATATCCTGAGCCAAGTCATTACACTTAAAAAAGGTCCAGTGTGTAGGATTTTCACCATGACAAAAAGAGAGCCAGTGTATAGTTTGTCCATTCTTGGATACTGCAAAAACATTGCGGACTGGAAGAGAAGTGCAAAAAGTGAAAGTGAATATTACTACCACACTTTAAGAGTTATGTGACAAATATGTTGAATGTCACAGGATCTTCATCATCTTTTGCAACATAAGTCTGACTCAAGTCCAAGTCTGAAATCAAGACTTAACATTTGATTTAACATTTAATGAGTCCACTGTATGCATTGGTGGGGAATGATTTTGCACACTATTTGTTGTCATAAAGATTGTTACATATCACTAAAAACAGCCAGGCATTCCATTTTCCCTCAGCTTACTTGACTCACATAATTCAGTCTCATGTCTTTTTTTTTTTCTTTGTATGCAGCAGCTCTCTTTTCAAACTTTCAAAGGCTTACTATATGCGAAAGTAAGACATGAGTCAAAGGAGGAGAATCAAAGTGTGATCTGAAAGCTGTTACATGGTTCGTGGTCTTGTTTCGATTGTCCTACAGTGAAACGCACAACTGTTCCACGGACATCAAAAGGCTGGAAGTGCCGGGGCGAATCGCGCTAGAAACTGGATGGGTAGGGCTTGGTTTTTACCTTAAACCAAGGAGAGGAGGATGGCAAAGTCACGAGAGATTTACGAGGCGGCGTTCACCGCTATTTAAGAGGATGCATAAGGGAGTGTGCTTAATGATTTATTGCCTCGTGCCACTGTGGAAATCAAAATGGATTTTAGAATCTGCTCAACTCTTAAATCCAGACCTGGAGGAATGTGATTTATGAAAATGACAACAGGAGCTCTGTGTGTTCCACTGTGTGTCTTAGCAAGCATGTGTGAAACAGTATCTTGGCCTCATTAAGCACATTCAAGTTATGTACAGAGCAGCGCATTTGTAACGTATTTATTTTTAAGTCAAGTGGTTCATGAAATCTGTTTTCATGAGTGTTATCTGCCTGTCTCATTATATTTTTTTAACAAGGATAAATCACTGACACATTTTCATTTATAGAATCAGTTATGCAAAGCCGTGACATGGCAGCACGTAATAAAGATGAAGACAGCCGTCTGTTAAGAGGTTGCAGGTCATGGTTGGTTGCATTGATGCTGTTTCTTAAATGAATGCAAGACATAAACAGTTGTGGAGTCAGATTTTTGACAGCATTATTAAGGTTTAAACCAACAATTAAAGAACGGGAAGAAAAACAGTAAAGATGGAAAAAAAAAAAAGTTTCATCAAATGTAACTACTTGTTAGTGCCTCGGCAGGAGAAGAACCTAATCCTGAGAACATGACAGCTGTGAAGACAATACTTTCTGGGGCAGATCTACCTCTCATAAAGAATTAATCACTTAATAAACGCAGTGATCTTGTCTGAGAGGGGCTAAGCGTAGAAATGTGGAGAGAATTTTGCTTCAAAAGTAAATTTCCCTTTGAAGTAAACATCCTGCTGCTGGTGTTCAGGCACTCGCTTCAAAACAAAATTCAAGCAGGAAATTGTCTCTGAAAGCCGGAACTCTCAGCGCACGGTCAAGTTTTAGTCGAGTCACTGTTATTGATCAAAGACTGTCGACCACCTGCAGATACATTACTGCCTATCTTTCCGGTGGAATCGATGCTGAAATTTTCACGTTAAAGCTTCTAGACCCCCGTGGTCCGCCCACACAGGTTTTTTCACTTATTCTGCCTGATTAGAGGTCTTCTCAGGATGCTGGGAGCGTGTTGATGCTTCCCTCATGCTTTGTAAGCTTTGCAGCATCTGTTCCAGCAGAGCAATTTATTGCTTCATTCCTATTGGTGCACGTAGTTTGGTGACCTCCCATAATGCCCTGCATTCAACCTGACTGGAGGGCTAATTAGCCAGAATAAGTGAAAACACCTGTGCAGGTGTGACGCACATTTGAATTGATAATGTCTGAAATTTACAAGCTGAGTATATATGTTTTTATATAGAGATAAAATAAAATCTATCTTGAGTTATACATTTCGCAATGACACCCTGGAGTCTGTTTTTTTAATGATTCTTAGGGCATTAAAACACAGAAAATGAAGTCCCTAGCTTTGTACTGTAGATAGTTTAGGTTGTCATAAATAACAAGAACCAGAAATATACATCATTATGTTATGTTTTTGTTTCGTTTTTTTCTGGTTTCCATGGTTTACGGCCTTATGGAAGCTCTGAGATTGTGCTGTGAAGGAGATCCTAACCCACCATGCACAGTGGAAAGAGCAGAAGACATCTGAGGTCAAGCTTTTTGCTTCCATCAAATAATCACCATCAGTATACAGCAGGACTTACCGGGCTTTCATTAGCAGGCAGAGGCTGATTTCCAGGACGGATGGATGGATTGCCAAAGAGTCAGCAGGGAGGAGGGAGGACTGACCAGGTCGTGGTGACTTCTAAACATATAATCTTTTTTTTCTCTCTCTCTTTAAAAAATCAAACTCAACTCAGTGGGGAAAAAATATTCTTTTGTGTTCTCAGTGGACTACAGGAACATTCATGAATTCCACTGGGGTCTAAAGGTATAATATATAAAACAAAATGAATAAAACTGATTAAACTCAGTATGGGTTTTGTAACTTATTAAACAATGCAAAGGTTCTTGGTGATATGCTACATGTTAGGCCTTTTTCACAGCAGCAGCCATTTTGACATGACACAGTAGGTAAACACAGGTGTTTCCAGTGATACTTTAATTAAGGCTCAGTTCCATTCCAGTCAAACAGAGTCATGGTGCTGCTGTGGATCACGTTGGCTCACTGGAAGGCCTCTGTTGCAATATATGAGACTGAACCTTAATTAGAATCATTGGAATCGGCTGTGTTGACCTGGCTGCTCCATGTCAAAAAGGCTGCAGCTTTGAAAAATGTCTAGATGTGGCCTACATTTAAATTTAATGTCTATTCAGGCAATCAGTGATTAGCCTAAGGACATGCCTAAAATCATACTAAAAGCAGCTTAGTGCCAACAATTATAATACTAATAATGACTAAATAAAAATGACTCACATAATAAAAGAACAGGAAAGGGTTGAATTGCCCAGCTGGTCTAGTAGAACATAAAGATTCCCTAGGGAGAGCTGGAGAAAGTTGCCGGAAAACGGTAATACCTGCTGCCAGACTGTCACCACAGTCCTGGCTCCGGTAAAGTATTTTGATGGATGGATGGTTAAATAAGTAGTGCAGTGACAAGCCGGAAACTGAGAGCCTGGTAGGAGGCCACCGGTGCATGATGAATCCAAATGTACTGTACATCACATTTCTGGTAGTGAAAATAGAAGTTATTTAAAATTAGTAACCAAAAAAAAAAAGAGAAGAAGACAGTATTATGTAATGTCACTGAAGCGGTGCATAGAAATTCCCCAAAACCTGGATGTGAATATAAAGTATAACTCATGGAGACTTCCACCCTACTGCACTCATGACAGGCGTGGAGAACATCTTACTGCAGATATCAGGCAGGCCTGCAGTGTTAAGCACTCAAATTAAATAAGACAGATATCTGCGCCGAACTGTGTGTTATTCAAGTTTCCCCAAAAGTTGTGACTTATTTACCACCACGCATCTAACCAAGAAAACCACTCTGTTGTTTTTATATCACACAGGAACAAACTATTTCTGGAAATGTGATGAAAAAAATGTCAATTATTGGAACATATATGATGTCTCTCCACTTACAACTCATGACAAACCAGAATAAAAGTCTCTGAAAATAAGAACACATTGATGAATACAACAAAAGTTCATCATAGGCAGTATAAAAGATGGACATTGTAGCTGTGACACCAATCAATCATCTTTCAATTCACTAATAAGGACAACAGCAATAGATTCAAGTTTGGGATCAGAGTCAAAGGTATGGAGGGGTGAAGGGTCGATGATATGGAGGTATGGAAGACCGAAGGTATGGAAGGTCGGAGGAATGGTGGTATGGAGGGTTAGAGGTATGAGGCACAGAGGCCCGGGGATGTTGGGGCACTGAGGGCCAGAGTGCTGGGGATGTTGGAGCACTGAGGGCTGGAGGTGTTGAGGTGCTGAAGGTGTATAAAGAGATGGGGGATGCAGGGACGCAGGTAGGAGGGAATAGGGTTGTTGGTGGATAGAGGTTGACCAGTGTTGGGAAGGCTGGATGGAACCCAGGAGTAGAGACTCTGGGTGGGGGAACCGTCTCTCTGTAGCTCTGTGTCTTAGAGCCCCGTGGTTCCTGTGAAAGAATGAAAGAGAGAAGAGAAAAGTGAGTGGGAGGGATGTGAAAACGGCATCAAAGAAGGAATGAATGGATGAGGCGTGTTTAAGTACATGTGAAACGGAAATGGCATGAATCCAATGCGTGGACCATGTTCCTGAACCTAGTTGAACCTAAAGCTTCATTTAAAGCAGCCAAACTGTTTATTATTCATAAGCCTTAATATAATTTCAACAGGTGACTTGAATAGAAATTTAGAATCAGTACAGTTGTCTTGAACAGAGAAATTAGCATTAATTTTGTACCAGGCTGTAAAAAAAAAAAATTATTTATTTCAGCTGTGGAGTTTGGTATTCCAATATGGGGGCTTATGGAGATTGATTCATTCTGTAGCCAGCCTCAAGTCTCTGCAGTTTTTGGCACTCAATTCACAGCCACAGAGGTTGCCGCTTGGTTCAGCTCTGTGTGTACAAATATTTCCTGAATGGGGCTTATTGTGCTATTGCTTGAAAAGTTGGTTGCACAATAAAATGATGTTTTATGAACCTTTGTTACAGCTGAGAAAGGGAAGAAAACACATGCAGTTAGGTTTCCAGGATGCTACAGACAGATGTAAAAAGCAGATGTAAAATTAGCCGTGTTATCACTTTGTGCAAAACACTGCAGAATAACGCAACCAGTTATCCAGCAACTGGTAATCTGACAGCAATCTGACTTTATTAAGCAACAGAAGCACGTCATGGCGACGACCACTCAGTCTCATCAATCCATGACAACGGCTGCAACAACAATAACAACAAAAGATATTTTCTGATTGCACGTGTACTCCCAACAGTGGAGGAACAGGAGCTCCGTGAATAGAAGTGACAGGACATTTAGCAATACTGCTGCTATCCAGCCAGACACCATCCTGTCTATCGTCACCTCCGCCTAACCTGCCATCCACCCCCTCACACATCTTGTTTTCCCAGTAGGAAAAAGAAAGAACATGTAATGCACCCACTGGGGCCACTGCTGAGTGAGAATAAAAATGCTGCAAGAATATGTTTATCATTCGCCGTTACCTGCATGCTACCCTCAAAACAAATGACACTTAATGACAGCAGTCCTTAAGAGGCACATAAAGAAGCTCATGAGCAAAATTAGATGCGGAAGGAACATCAGCATCTCATGTTTGTGCTTTGTTTATTTATTTATTCCCCCATTTACTTTTGGCAGGAGAAAGCAGAGGAACATCTTCTGCACTTGTCACAATGTGTGTACAGCAATTATGCGCTGTAGCTAAGTAATGCTGCCAGTGTTTATGCGGGGATACATGAACATGCCTGTGTTTGGAAACACTGCAGCTTTGTTTATGCACAACAGAATGAACAGATGATGTTTGGAAATGCAGCTTCTGGTTTGTTACTGAAAAAAAACCCCACCCGGTGGATGATGAGAGATGATTCATGAATATCAAATTTGGTCGTCGGTTATTGAAATTACGGAATTCCATCTGACACAAAAACAACATCGCGACGCGACGAACTTCAGCCGATTCTTTCATTGCAGGTGGAAGATCCTCTGTCGAGATGAAGTCCTGATCACGCTACGCTGTGTTGTGTCGTTCCCTCTCTAATGAAGCCTTCACATTCCTGGATTCCTCTTCAGCTGTTTGGCTCTTCTGTCCTGGTAGGACGTCTCCGCAAAGACGGTGGTGAAAACAAAACAGACTGCAATTTATAACAAAAAAAAGATGCAATAATTCCATCTCCACTTCTTCTTCACTGGTTGGAATTAGCTTAATGTTTATGGCTCAGTCATCACTTTGGTGCCGTGATCTCAGGTTATTGTGTGACCACTTAGTAGTAGTAGTAGTATCCACCATATCCATCCACTGATGAAGACAGTGACATGCAGGTGAAGTTATTATTAATATTATTAATATTATTTTTTGTCAAACTACTATTCCCCAGATCAACAATGAACTTTCAGGCTTAATTATTTGTGCTAGCAAGCAAACAATCAAATAAATGAAAGAGGTAATATGTAAAAATTACAGGATATCAAATATTACATTCTAAGATTAGAAAGCTACTTGTTGCTTTTAAAGTAAACACTTTCAGAACCTGAAAGCAATGCTCAAACTACACCCACAGTGTTTTCACACATAACTGTGAAACAACCTCAGAACGACACCCAAAGGTCAGCCATTTTTGAAGCACCTTGGAGATTTGTTCAGAGGAATAAAAGGCAGAATAGAAGAGAGGATGTCTTAGGACATGATGAGAGTGCAGTGGAACTTTTCACCGTTATACCACGCTCAAATGTTACAATAGAAATGCATGAATTCCTACAAGCTTGGCTGTAAACAATTAATTTCTAAGCAGCGTCAGAAAACTGGGAATCAAACGCACCTCCAGAGCCGGTTGTTATTCTCACTCATCTCTCCATGTAAACTGCGTCTTGCACCTTCCACCCATCAGCACAAATGAAAAAGTAATTTGAAGAGTTGTTGTTTGCTGGTGCTCTGTAGCTCAGATGCTCAGGGGCTCGGAGTAATTTGCTCCCCCACAATGGAAAGTTAGCATCCAAAAATTGTCTTCCGCTGTCCCCTTGACAGAAAAATGACACGCTGTGACTCCAAATGACTTGGCACACCTGAATTACAATAGATCACACGGTAATAATGGCCAGCTTGTTCTCGTGTTCCAGTTTCAAACGAGCTCTGTGTGACAATTATCATCCGGCAGGTGCAATGCAGTCAAATATGTGTAATACACACAAATATGTGTATCATCTCAGCAGCCTTTATGTAATTTATTTATTTATTGCCATAAAAACATGTTTTAGATCAGAGTTGACCCTCTCACAAATGGTTCAAACAAATCCAAATTAGAAACTTTAAAGTTCAGAATAAAAATGAATCAAATAAACAGACTACTACTAATTACAACTAACGCCTCATGTATTCATGTTTCTCACATTTCATAAAAAAGCATAGAAACCAGCATCCAAATCTGTGTGAATATGTGTGTGAGAGTGCGTGTTTGTATGTGTGTGCGTGTATCCAGTGGTTAGCGCGGGTGTATGTGCAAGTGTACCGGGGTGTTTGTGTGTGTCTGCGTGTGTGTTTGTGTGGGTTATTGTTGCTTGAATCGCTGCTTCTCTCTTTGGACAAAGCGCGCTTTGATTTTCTATTCTGTGTGGAACCTCAGGAAGCACACATCCACCCGCAACCTCACTTCTCCAGCACTAATACGAATGGGGAAAAAAAAAACAAACACACACACACACACGTCACTTTGTTGACTGACCCCTGAACTCCTCTCAGTCCTGATTCAGGATCTTCTCAACCTGACTCTCCTCAACCTCACTGTCCTTACTGTGAGAGGGAATGATCCTATCTGCTTAAACATGTTCCTTTCACTCATAAAATGATCCATATAAGTGGATAGTGAAGTAAAAAAAAAAAAAAGACTATGGTCATAATTATGCATCCAAGCACATCTCCACACTTCAGCGTATTTGCAGAACAACCGCGGTCGTACTGGCACAGTGATGCCCGTAGGCAACGAATAAAGAACAATGCATATTTAATAAACAAACAAAAACAAAATAAGTCTTTAAACTATCTCATAGTTCTTGATTTACCACACCAAATGCATATATTGTCCCTATGAATGTCAATTTCATCTCCTTATTTCATGTGACGCAGACGTGTCTGGTGAAATGCATTCCTTCCTGTTCATGTATGTAGATTTGTGCATTTATAATCGGACACCCACCCAAATGCATGTTTTTATGCGGTCAGAGCCTGCACATAGCATACATTTGTGTCATGCACCTTGTTCACAGTATGTAAAACACTCAGGGGCTTCTATTTGCATGCTGATGAAGTGGGATTAACTGCAGATAACACCGCCTCAGCCTTAATGCAGTATCATGTAACTTTTCTACCAAAGGAAGAGGCATACATCTGTCGTTGCACTACACCGGCTGCTATGTCTACTGTTGTTGCACTTGTTTGATGTCAAACTGTCAAGTAATACGCTGTAAATTTCAGCTGTGAAATCCACAGTAATCTACCGTGTGCCCAGAAAATGCCCAGTATTACTGCAAACCATTTCACAGTAGTATACTGTGTATTCAGTCAAAAACTACAGTACTTAAAGAGTTACTGTGAAGATTACAGTAACCAATAATGTACTGTAGAGTTAGCTGTCAGCTAACAGCTACGAGTTAGTTACTGTGAATAATGAAAACAAATACATGTTAGCAACTGTGCACTTGCACTACATTGTAAACATTATATATATATATATATATATATATATATATATATATATATATATATATATATATATATATATATATATAAAACCATTTTCTCATGTGATGAATTCAAAATATAGTGACTGAATAAAGTCATGAGGCTTAAATACAATACCAATGATAAAGGAGAAATATTGCAGAAAAATGTGCAATAAGGAATTTTACTTGTGCTAAAAAAAAAAAAAAGCCAAAGAATCCTGAGGATACTTCTACAATTCTACAGGACACGTCGACAAGAAATGGACTTGTGTGCTCGTGTCCATAATTAATAATTCCACAGGCAGGGTTTTAGTTTAGTGAGTCTGCAGGCTACATTAACTCTGACTGCTTCAAACACTCCATTTGTACCCCCCTGCATCCATAATTTACTCATTTTTCCTACAAACTGTTCTTCTGTTGCCTTAGGCACTAATATCCACTCACAGGTGTACGTCTGTGTGCAGACTCACACATTAGCCCACACAGATGCACATGCTCTGGCTCCAGCCCCATTTCTACAAGTTTCTAATGTCCTTGTTTGTCTCCTTTTTTGTGTGTTTCGCTCGCTTACCTTTGTGATGCGCTCTGTGACGAATGGGTCAAATGTTCATATTCTCCTCTGCTGCCACCTCATTTTGAACTTTCTGAACACAGCCTTAACATTATAATCCATAACCCAAGGGGGGGCCTTATTACTTACTATATCATTTCATATACAGAATGGGATCATTATGACACGAAATCACTGAAGAGTGAGAGAGAAACAGATCAAGGGAGGAATAAAATTGAGACTTTTGTGAGAGAACGGAAGTTTCCAGGTACCTATTTGGGCTCACTGACATCATTAGAGGCTGTGATGCAGGCGCAGGAAAAAAAAAATGATTGAGAAATGAGATTTTGTTGAAAAACATGCAAATATTCCTCAATAATCCGTCATATATTGCTTTAGTATCAGCACTAAAACTTTGGTATAGTGTCTGTATTAGCATTAGAACATTTCAAATGATACCCAGCTCTAAAGAAACATATTTTTTGAGTTATTTTTTTGAACTGCATCTGTCAACCCTGTTGTTGTTTTGTCTGGATCTTTCTCTCTCTGCGGATTCAAAGCAACCCCTACCTGCCATCATGCTAAAAACAGGCTCCATGCCACATGTGCACTGTGTCTTTATCTTGTTGCAGCCCTCCAACACAAAGGGTAAATAAAGTTTAATACACCGTCTCCATTAGTAAACAGGCCGACCTGTTTGCCATCTGGCTCCTTACTTACCACTAGCTACAAATTTCTATTAGTCGATTCCCAGGACGGGAATGAATCACTGGTTACATCAGTTGGGCAGATGCCAATGAGCACTAAGCCTACAGTTATTCTGCAGTGGCAAATCAACAACAACAAGCAGCAGCAGGAGGCTACATACATTGGACAACAGCAACAAACAACAGGATTTGCTGCAGGGAGTAAATCATATTCAGTTGGCAGTACAATTACTTACAGTATACACGGTATGCACAAATCAAGCAGGACTGCAAACACAAGTACAGGCAGAAACTTGGTTAAGAGCTGATCCCAGCAGCTGTTTTAAACTAAACTGGACTGGATTAGAAGAAACAATGACATAATTCAAGTGCAAGGACTACAAAAATGTCATATATATTTTTTTTACCTTTTAAATAGAATAAACAGCCATGCAGAATCCATTTGTTTAAAAGGCTGATACTTAGTTTTGTCTCTGAAGGATAATATGCGGAATCCATGGCCGTTTTCCATACTGTATGAGATTAACTCCCTCTAGGCTTACAGCTGCAATGTATGTTGTAATGCTGAGTATACACAGGTTGTGCCCTTGTGTTAAGATTTAGACTACACAGGCTATATGTTATCTCAAATGTCTTATCGTCATGTGCACACATTCATGTAGGCTTTCTCTGGTAGCCAGAGGAATTAAGGGAAACTGCATATTGCCATGATGTTCTGTAATACAAAGTGTTCCCTTTAAAGCTCTAAATGTCATGAATATGCTTGTTTTGCTCTTCGTGTTTTTGTTTTTTTTTCTCTGTCTGTTTCCTTTCCTTTTCTGTGTCTCCCCTTGGAATTGTATTTGGCAGGGGGCATAGTCTCGGTAATAACAAAGCTCACCTGTCTCTCATCCAGAAACTACTCCTACCATGAAAGTCTGGTCAAGACACTACTCCTGGCTCATATCATCCCACAATCTCTGTTGCCTTTTAAGCATCTAGTAATTTATCAGGGTTGGTCTCCGTTGCTGGGAAATGGTGCCAGTTCGGAAGTGCCAAAGACTGTAAAACCTTGAGTGGCCACTTGAGGCTGGCTACAGAGCATTTAAACCTCCATAAGCTGCCATATTAAAATGTCCAACTTCACAGCAGAAATAAACATGTTCACATCAAATATATATATTCAACTTATATTAAGGCATAATTAACAGAGTAACCACTTTAATTGACAGGTAGTTGCCATTACAGATGGCTTATTTGAGCACCCAGGTGTCATTTGGCCCACCCTACAGTATGTGCACCGATGATCCATGTCTTTGCCCATTCCTAGATTAGCCGTGAGGCAGAACAGACAGAACAGCCAAGATGGCTTCGGCCAGCGCCGCATATTTTCAGGTTCAAAACAGAGCTCTGGAAACCAGTGGGTGATATAACTAATGCACTGTCCATTCTGTATTCTGTAATTGGCTCCAACATGTTTTTGTGTATTTATTTATTTTCCTGGGGATTTATTTTACCTTTATTTGACAGACATGGAAGGGCGAGAGCAAAGAGAATCAAGCCGCAGCCACTGCAGCATAGACTCTCAGCCTTGGTACGCAGGGCGCACAACCATACCAGGTGAGCTACTGGGGCGCCGCCAATGTGTTTTTGACTGTAAGCTTTGCATTATCTTTCTAGTGTTTGTGACAGTGTGACTCATTCAAAATGTTCTCTGTGTGCTGTTCTCCGGTGTGCTTTGCTTTGTTCAGCCAGCGTCCCCTGGTGAATCCTCTGATCTGCTTGCCTTATTTCACCTACGACATCAGCCAGCCAGCCAGCTACCACCTGCTTTCTGTGTTCATTTCCATTATAAAATCCTTAACACTGTGCTGGCCATCGTCTCTGCAGTGTGGGTCTTATCCTTGCGATTAATCAATCATGCCATAAAAAGAATGGGAAAATGAAAATCAGATCCTCACTTTCGACAAGTTGAAAGCAAGGAACTGATATATTTATGTCATAATTTTGTATAATAAATGAAAATCATTCATCAGATCATTGTTAAATACTTTTAGTCAAATGAGCAACCAATTAATAAACCAGATGGTTTCAGCTTTGAGTTCATGTAGCGTATGAGGATTCCAGTGACAACATGAAAACCCTGTTGTGTCAGTGCACATTCGTGTTGCACGATGCCTCTTCTCGTGGCTTCGTTCGGTGTATTTAAGCTAGTGTCGGTTGTTTATGCCTTCTGGGTGCATGTGCTAAATTACAACACAAAGGCCATTACAGGATATCATCTCTGATCACCAAATGGAGACACGGGACATTAATCACTACAAAATGGTGTATAACTCACATACGGGTGCACGCGTGCATGCAGATGTGAACATAAAGGTGTAAGGGTGCAACCACGGACAACGCACACACACACACACAAATGTGCGTGTACACATTTGACAGAGGAAATAAAACTTCAGCACAAAAATCATATGTTCATGTTTTAACACACGGGTTGGATAGAAAACACCACAGTGTGTTTTGCTTTAGTGAAAATGCATAAACGCAAGGCAGTCCTCAGCTGTGCACGCAAATGACAAATTGCTCTTGGTAGCGGTGTTCAAATCCATCTACACAGACCCTCAAAAGCCATTGTATCTGAACATGTATTTCATTTAAAATGACTTATAGTATTGACCTTCGTGCCTGTGCATTGTAACTGAAGATTAACTAATGACTACTTGTTAAATACCCCCCAATTTTTCTTGGCAGGATAATTAATGAAGTAATTAAGCACACAGTATGAATGCAGAATCATCAAAAAAAAAAAGAAAAAAAAAACTCATCTCTTTCTCTGTCCGCTGCTTTATTGTCTCTTTCTCTGTTTTACATCAGAGATGATTTCCCTTGTGTTAGCACTGAGTTCACACTAGTGTTAACAATGCCAAACACATCTATTCATTTTGGAGACCAGGACAGACTAGCAATTAAAATGAATGTACACACACACACACAAAAAAAAGACTTCATTTTTTTCTTCTTCCCTTTTGCAACAGTGTGAAAATAACAACTGGACATTCACCTGAAGTAAGACGGAGCTGTCCAAGCATCGTCTGTTGAACTTAAATTCGAATTAGCCTGAGATCTCTGTTACTACCTTCCAGTCTATGACCCTCATATTGTCTGATCAAGTTGTATCCGGTAAACATGAAGATGCAAACAGACAAGGGAACTCTCTAGGTGGCACAAATTGAGGCAAAGGCATCCGGGGGCAGCGTGGTCGTGCAGCGGTTACCACCGTCACCTCACAGCAAGACGGCCTTTCTGTGTGGAGTTTGCGTGTGTCTGCGTGGGTTCTCTCCAGGCTTCCTCCCACAGTCCAAAGACATGCAGGTTAATTGGTGACTCTACATTGCCCCGTAGGTGTGAATGGTTGTTTGTCTTTATGTGTCAGCCCTGTGATGGACCCCGCCTCTCGACCAGTGTCAGCAGGGATCAGCTCCAGCCTCTGGCAACCCTGATAAGGACAAGTAGTCATTGAAAATGGGTGGACACCTCTTGATCTACTCAAACATGTTTCAGAAAGCAGAAAATATCCTCTAATTCTGACCTTTATTACTCCGAATGCTCAAAGATATGAGATCTGGAGGAGAAGAACAGTTTCAGTATTATTACCTTTCACTTTTCTGTTACCTGAAAATTATGAACCTACTGTTTGTTAAAGGGCATCACTATTTTATAGACTACACTCACACTATGTAAATTATAGCTATTTATCCAAGATATGAGCAAGTACCTATTTAGGGAAAATGATAAGCTTGCTAATGGTTAAGCCTTGTATTATGATATATTCGATAAGTAGCAGAAGTTAGAACCACATGTAAGATGCAAATGTAATAAAATGGAGCTTTATGAAAGTGTCTTCTGGATGACTTTTCTCTTTGGAAAAATAACTTCTGTGTTTAAAGCTGCACCATCACAGCACAGATAATAACATAATATTACCTTATCTTACACAAATAACTGTCATCTCACCTTGCACACCATTGGAATAAAGCTTAAGTCTATGTACAGTTACTAATCTTGTGTATTTGCATATTTTTAAATGAAAATTAAAAGAAGATTTTATATTATATTGTACTTTTGCATATCTTTTTTATACTTAACTAACAGTATCGGTACCAAAGCCTAATTAGAACAAGATATGAGTGTTAGATTAGGCTTCTGTAGGGTAGATCATTTGTATTATTATAATTATAATGTGCCTTTTCTTTAGCCACATTCACTGCCGTCCTGTGTAATTATAAAGTTAAGACTGCTGACTTTATGTAAAGTGATGAGAAATGAGCTTGTGAAGAAGACCTTGCCCGGAGCTGCTCTGTGGATTTATGTCCTCTTCCATAAGCGAAACACCCCTCCACATACTGCTAGACAAGGTAGAGGAGGCAACAGAGGGAAAAGAAAAAGCGATACATAGAGGAGGTGAGGGAGAAAAGGACTAACATGTGAGATGTTAATAAGGAGTTGTCAAAGCAGACAGGCCTTAGATCAACTATGCAGAGGCTTTAGGAGATCTGGCAACAGGCCTGAATAAAGCTCTGGTCCACCGGGACTCTTTGAGGTATCATGGCCACAAAACTAAACTTCTCTGACAGAACAAATACTTTTTCTCTATGCTGTCCGCTAAAATATCACAAATACCTCCAGAAACTCTGACAGCAGAAAAAAGGTCCTTTGTTTATGCCAGTTTTCAGTTTTCACAGAAAATAAATAAATAAGATAAAAATAATTTCTACAAACAGATATCTACATATGAATGCAGAATCTGTTGGCAAGGGACCAAGATCTTGGCACTGAAGGTGTAGTTCAAGTAGTATTAAGCACTCACTTTTGAGTGGGCTTTGGTTGCGACAGTATGCGTGGAGAACAAAAGAGGTGGAACGCGTTCTCAGTCAACGGTTTAGTTTTTTCAAAAATGTATCTGCATTAATATATGCAGATATCTGTTTGTGGAGTTTAGCAAATTAGCAGATTAGCATCATTCTCCTATATTGTTATCAAGCTGTCAGACTGCAGAGGATGCCCACTGTCCACACCAGAAGCTCCAAAACGTTGTCTGTTCCTGTGCCTCCAGAGTCATCAGACGATGTCTGATAGTCTTGGAGATGTGAGGAAAGTGAAGGAGAAAAGTCCATACGCTGTGACTAGCTGCACACCGTAGTTACAGTATTGATTGCAAGGGCATACTGTACTTATTAATCTACATTGTAATTCTGCTGCTATAGTACTTCTGTTTACTCTGTCTACTCTTGACTTGGAGTGAAAAATTCACTAAAGACAAGAAGATGGCTGAGTAATTTTTTTTTTTTTTTTTTTTTTAATAGGTAATGATGCTGCAGCACTTGTTTTTATATCCCACCCACACACCCATACGTTTGAAGTATGGATGTGTCACGTCTGTGGATGACTGGCATAAAGATAAAAAAAAGACATAGCCAATGTATCAAGAAAGTTCAGTGTACTTATGTGAGACAGGCTATGGTCGAAACTGGAAGATCGGGGAAAAGAAATCAAATGAAGGGCAGGCAAAGAAATCCAAAGTCCACGAGTCAGGTAGAATAGGTCAAACACGGAGGTCAGGCAAACGAGGAATCAAGAACACGAGAGAGCAAGGCAAAACACATACATATAGCAGGAATGGATGAAACTGGATCATTTCTGAGAGCAAGAGATAGAGATACAGAGAGAGCGTCGGTTAGCTCAGTTGGTAGAGCATCCGCCCTATGTACAAAGGCTCTTTACTGCATGTCATTCGCCATCTCTCTCTCTCTCTCTCCCCACATTCCTGTCACTCTTCAGCTGTCTCTGTCAAACAAAGCTTGAAACAACCAAAAAAAATCTTTAAAAACACAGAGAGAGAGAGAGAGAGAGAGAGAGAGAGAGAGAGAGTTGACATGATATAAGAACTTTTGTTTGATCATGAAGCGCCATAAGTTTTGTAGTTTGTCAGTGTGTGTGTGTGAACGACTGCAGGCTGGAATCTGTGTGAACACACGGCGACAAACAAACAGATAGATCCACGTTATCCCCAGTGAAACAGCTGCACCCTCACTGTGCTGCATTAGTATAAACTATAGCCCTATTCACACAGGACCAGTATTACCAGGGGACCTTGTGTGATTTAGAAATTACCCCCACACGTCTGTGTTTCCTGTGGCGCATTTGCACAGGTTAAACGAAGTCTGTATTTATTCAAATTTAGTGACATTATCCCCCAGTTGGCATGATAATAAAGCTGTGCCACGTGCGTAAATGTGCACATTATTCTCATTTTAAAGACGCACTTATCGTTTCTGCTGCTGTGTAATGCAGCAGGTAAAGAATCAGACACCCAGCACAGCTGTGGATGGCGAAGAGAGTATCAACACTGATGTTTCATCTCAGACACACACATAATGTTGTGAGAGTCACGTTAATAACTGCATTTTGGCTGACGTTTGAGTGGATTATGTTATACTTGAGTCACAATGGAAAATACGTGAAAGTCGGTTTGTGATTTAGCAATTTTCGTTATGAACAAATCGCTCTGCTGGAAAGAGGAGAATATGATGAAACACTGGAGACAGC
Organism: Nibea coibor; assembly: GCA_023373845.1. NCBI lineage: Eukaryota > Metazoa > Chordata > Actinopteri > Sciaenidae > Nibea > Nibea coibor. The sequence goes on along the minus strand of CM041720.1, from coordinate 6,437,599 downwards.
TGCAGAAACCATTTCACTCACTGTGAAAATAATAACTTCACTAATCTCATAATACATCCATGATCTCCCAGCAAATATAACATCAATCAGATGTAATTAGTGTTGGTCCTACAGGTCGACACAATATTCAGTAAAGGGGCTGATATGATTTTTCTTTTATTTCTTGAAGTAGGTCTTTCAAATATATATATATATATATATATATATATATATATATATATATATATATATATATATATATGAGATCATTTCAATTTTAGAAATGAGATCATTTTAATTTAATTAACTTTTAAGCCACAACACCCACATACAAAGAATTACAGCAGTCTAACGGCAAGTCACAACATGACTTGATTTTGGCAACATGAAAACACAATCTCAAGGGGGAGGTGAAACTGTTGAATAAACACAACTGTGATAATGTCATGTCATTGAGAAATTGATTTTGAATTACAGCCATACTATAAAAGAGTATGTGGCCACCCAATTTTTTAAAAAATCTGGTAATTTGGTTAAAGGATATGGCCTATTGTTGCACATTTGTTGGGAATTCCAAATGATTTAAAGAGGCACCAAACTGTGTAGGGACATGGTGAGCCAATTAATTGATTCATTTTAGTCTCAGGAAATACACCAAACTATGAATTTGAAATTGATTATAACCAAAAGTACCATAAAAACAGCTCTCAGGTCGAAGGATTTCTTCAACATCGAAGAGGTTGGCAACACTGGTCTAGTCCAATACTGAAGATCTGAGATACATGCTGGTGCCGGACATTGTGAGAATCCTGAACTTGATAGTAAGCAAATGGGAATGATGTTCTTCTGGACCTGGCCAATAGACTATAAATAATAATAACGATCACTGTGCTATTATTAAAAGATAATAAGAGATTGTTATTTGGTGTTTCTGTTGAAGTCATGTGACCGCACTGAACAATTCAGGAGGAGTAGCAACCAAGCTCGGCTCTGGCACCGGGATATATGCAGCAGACAACACCGGCTCTTGCCAGAGATCTCCAAGCGCCAGTATGCGTTGTCTCACCGCAACAACCGAGAAACAAGCACTTGTACAAGTCTTATGTTAAAGTTTGAGGCTTATTATGGTGCTACAATAACTTCATAATTTCAGAATGCCTTTGACAGGAAAGTTCACCCCTTGTTTCTTTGCAAATGATTTACAAATGAAGTCTTTTTTATATATATATAATAGTGATATATATAATAGTGAAACCTGATTTACTAAATCACTAACTTGCAATACCTAGTTCTACAAACATAAACTAAAAATCAATGTATATATTCTGGTAACATCCTCCGAAATATATTTGCATAATTCGTATTGTATATTTGCAACAGTTTGCATGTCATTGTATTATGCAATATATATGCAGCCCAGCCCACCATTCTGTCCCTCTTGTATTATTTCTCAATCACGCTACTGAGCCGTTTGGAGAAGACTGCCTTTAAAATGATTACGTATGCATGTAGGGACATTTGAGTGTGCTACTCATTGTGATGAACCCCGTCCTTCCTCTACCGACCTATGGGATTAGCTCTTTGATCAAAAGGAAGTTATCAGTTTGGAGTAATACCTTGTCACATTAAACACCATCCTCCACTCCCGGAGATATTCCCTCTTGCTTTAGTGACATTTTAGAGGCTATCAACACCAGCTTGCACTCTGAAAAGTTCACTCCTCTCTGTTGGAGTAAAAAAAATAAATAAAAAATACATATATCTATTTTAAAGTGTTAGCCCTCCCTTGAACTAGACTCCATCTAAAGACCTACTCCTTTAGCTACTAAAGGAAGAAAGTGGCATCAAAAGGTTGTCTTGAAATGTAGAAGGAAATCATTTTGTAACATTAAAAGATTTTTTTTTCTTTTTGCAATGATAGACCTAAAACTACCCTTTAGTGATCATTTCCTTTTGAATTCACATTCTGGCAAGTGCTTAGTTTTAATGCCGTTCCACTAAAGAGCAGCTTTTTTCTATGCATGGAGCTATAATGCTGCTTCAAGTCAAAGTTTGTGGAATTCGGTTGGTATCTTTGGAAGTCCTCCAGGCTGATCCTCAAATCTTACGTGTCAGAGGGGTGGTTTTATATTTATCTTTTGAGCAAAAAAAAAATGCATCCGTTCATCAGTCCGTCTACCAAGCAGTACACATCCGACTCAGCACGACTGTCCTCTTTCAACTGACTGAAAAAATATATTTAGAGCTTCATTTCTGCCAGATCCTGACTCCTCCAGAATGTCTCACACCATCTGGTTTATAAGGTCCTGACTGGCACTCCCTCTGTCAAGACATTTTGCCGAAATATTCGTCGCTGACTGTCATTATTTGCATTTTCCATTGATGTTGAATCGCTTCATTAAGCTTAGTAACTTCTCCTGGCAGGAAGGTACGAGCAAATGCAGGCCAAACATGCTTTGATGGATTGAGAAGGAATCAGAGGGAGAGGATGTGAAGGAGATTTTTGGGCAGGGGCAGGTGCATGGTGCATGTTGAGCGATGAGGGTAATATCAGAGGGTCTAGTAAGCATAATTTTAGTAATGTGCAGTTTGTCGTGCCGGTTTGTTTGGTCGAGAAATTAATTACCGCTATGCATTATGGCTGTGCCAGCTACTCACAGGGCACAGCGTGTGCTAAAAACCTTGGTTGCAAGCACAAGAAAGGCCTGACCACTCATCGCCTGCAGCATTGCACACTCACCTGCGTGGTTGGGTCAGCCCGTCTCTGGTCCTTGGCAACAGCAGCATGCAAGCATTAGTTTCTGCTTTGTTGTTCACCTCAATGGTCTGAAACCAAACAAAAGTACTTCAGGGGTGAGGTTTCTAATTAATTGAGCATCATGGTCTCAACAAAAAAAAAGAAATGTTGCTACTTCTCTTTCAAGCTGCTATCATCCATCCGTGTCTCTACTCTCTTCTTGATCTGAGGTCTGCCCTCAGGCCGGCTCATGTTACATAAGGTTCTTGAGGCTGTCAGACCTGCCGCTGTGAAGGTGACAACACATAAAATGTCTTAGTTAACTTAAAAATTGCAGCCTTTATAAACCCGATGGTATCAAGATGGCTTCCTCTGGGGCCTTTCAGGCACCCGCTGTAGTTTCGTTTCGGTTTGACTGTTTAGCGCGGCCTTGTTTCATGTTGCACATGTTGTTTCATACCACCAAACACCCACACCCACTACTGACTGCTGCTGATATACCACAGTATGGTTCACTTTAATGGTCGCTGTGTGCTTGTCCCTCTTCGTTAAGCTCCTCAACAAGCTAGCCATAACGATGCAAATTGTCAGATGTCATTAAGTCAAATAACGTGAGCATGCAGCAGATGGGTTATAGAGTGTGCTACATTCATATGCAGAGTTGAAATGTGCTTTTTTTTGTTTGCTTTTTTTTACCTGCAAAACAATAAAACCAAACTTAACTGAAACTGGATGAGGAAAGTCAAGCAGCAAATCATTTTGCAGTGTAAATATGTTGGCATGTTATTACTGAAGCCAAGTCAGAGAAACAAGTGGGTGTTGAGCTGTGTGGTAAAATGAACATGAGTCATGAAATCTTCTGAGTGGGCATACTGGCATCTGTAGTGCAGGCTGGATTTTTATTAGACGTAATATTACCTATCCAGTATTGATAGAAGCGATTAGTTTCAGAGCGTTTTTGATTCATACTATTACTTCTTCTTTCCACCCACCCAGTCAGGTCAGCATCCTGTGAGGGATGGACGGGTTTAGAAATGATTTGAATAGCAAATAAAATGGGAGCTTGTGTTTGTGTGTATTCCTTTACTTGTTTATAGTCCATCCGCATTAAGTACTATTATCATAATCCCGCTCATAGTGTCAAAAAACTGGGTAAGCTTGAGTTCAAACAAAAATGCGGTCAAACTGATTTATACGTGTTTACTCTCCACTACATCTTTCCACTGCACACACACACCCTCTCTTACTCACATCCAGTCCCTGCCTGGCAGACCTCTCCGGTTAACTGGGCTTGTAAATCATCTGCACAACATCAATGGAGAAACATTTGTCACCTCCAACGCCTGCCTGACTCAGCATCTCTTTAACTGTCCTCAAGGAACAACGGCAAGGCACGCGGGATTGTCGAAGGGGTCAAGGGGTGAATTTTAATAAGAAAGATCAAACTCCCAATCCTGCTTGCCAGATGGGATCTTATATAAACAGAGGTGAGCTGCTATGTTAGGTTATGACCCAGAGAAACATTTGCTTGGTTTGCTTTTAGGGGGTTTTCAGTAAGAAACATCCATAATTTTAAAAAAAGATGATGATGAAGATGGGTTTCTAAACCAATTATCACTCTTGTAAGTTGTATTATATACTGTAAGCTGCCGGTCACCATAAACAATCTCCTGTGAAGTTAAGGACTCAGAAAAGGTTTAAATGTTCAATGTAAAAGAGAAATAAATATTAAAAAGGTGTTGATTATGATAAGTGTGGTGGTGGCTGTCGCCATCTTGGCAGTCCTGCCTCTGCTCTCCGTCCACACGGATCCAAAGATGGGCAAAGACGCGGAGCACGGGTGGAGATGAGGCGTGTTAAATCAGCCTGGTAGCTGAAACCAGCCAACTGTCAATTAGTGTGCACATCTTTAATTATGCAGAACCTAGAGCCTTAATCTAATTTGAACAGGTGATTTATATAAAAAAAAAATCATCAACAGTACAGTCATGAAAGGTGGAATCGGCTATAGAAACAAAGGTTGTAAACGTGTTCATTTTCGACGTGTGGTCATGAATTTTATTGTGGTGGCTGATGAAGATTGACTCGCTTTTGGAACCAGCTGATGAGCAGATTTAGCGCCCCCCAGTGTCAGAGTGCAACACCGCTGTCGTAAATGTGGTCAGACGTGCATTTGTTATGATTACTTGTGATCAAAAACTAAAGGCGACAGCTTTGCTAACATGTTAACAGCCAAACATGAAGCACAACAACACAAGACATAGCAACACAGCCGGTGCTGCTTCCTTGTCGTACCGTCTTTTATTTCTGGCAGACGGGGTGCAGAGTGGGAATGACAGAGGCACCGTTTACCTCATTACAAGTCAGCGCAGCAGCAGAATGTTGAGATGGTTTTGGTGAAAACCCTTTTCTCCTGACGTTGAGAAACCTAGATAGATTCTCCAAGTGGATACTGAACAAATTTCATCCAATGACTAATGGATCTCAACAATACGATCCATGCGGTTATATAAATCTATAACTGAGACTGGTGAGCCAAGTGCTTCTAAGATAATATACGTCTGTTCTGACCCCACAGTCATTCCCCATGATAAATCCATAGATGCCCTCCCCTATGCCTGTGCAATTATCCTGTGTCAGTGTGCCTGGGGCAAGGATCTCAGGTAAATTGTCCCTACTAAGCACATGCTGTGTCAAACCCAATGAAGACCACTGTTAAATCCCATGAGGCTGATACAGACATGCTGGCTGGGAATGCCGGTTGTCTGCTTGTAATAAAAAACAGGCAATGAAGTGGAAAATTACCATGTGTAAATAATAGTCAGTCTGAGTAATGAAGCTTGATGAAAGATTTGAAATAATAAAAATCACCACATGCCAGTGTTTATGGATTCTGTGTGAAAAGCAGCACAATTGAAACTTTATTGATCACTGTGTTAGCGTCTTTCTCCCCGTGAGGACATAGTCTTGCTAATTATTGGCTTCTTTTTTAGTCTGTTTGCGTCAGTATATGTGATTTAGAAAAAAAAAAAATATATATATATATATTCTCTCAAACAACTCTTCTCTGTGTTGTGACACCCACCTGAGTGTTCAGGGTGGGAATCCCACTTCTGACAGTCGGACATGAAGGCTGTTTTTCCAGGGCACAGTTCACCAAACGTCAGCAGGGAGGACCGACTCGGTGGTGGCAACTTTTTCACATAAATTTGAATCTTTTCTCCGAACTAACTCGTAACCGTTGTTATAACGATGCAGGTTGCTCCTTTCACCTTCACCTTGGCTTTAACCAGCTCTCACTGCTCAGGTGGAGGCTGTTTTTTTCTGGGGACAGTTCGCTGAATAGTCAGCAAGTAGAACTGATTGGGTCATGGTGACTTTTACACATAAAACGGTGATTTTTATTGTATGTACTTTTTTCTCATATTGCTGTTCTGCTGGAAATGGAACCGCTATTTACAACAGTTTAAATGTTATTTCTTCTTTCCTCCTAATTATTTGTTGAATCAAAATCAGTTTATCAAATTAAAGAGGAAGTTGTGTCTTTTTTCATAATGTGTCAGTTTATTCTCTTTTTTTCGAGATATTAGATATATATTTCGAGAACTATTTGAAGAAAAATCTGGAGTCTAGAATCGGAGTCTAGAGGGTTAAATCAGTCATGGTGGTATTGAGGTTGATGTTGACAGTTTTCATACATCTTAAGAAATGCACCCTGATCTGAACCCCGTCGTGAGCCACTGCCTGCACTGAATCGCACTTAAAGAACAACAGAAGAAGAAGACAGGTATTTAAAAGCAAACATGTAAATGTTAAAAGATTGTGACAGACGAACAAACACAGGTGAAGCCGCATACTTGTTTGGCTCTGACGCATTTTTTACAAGGCTTTCTTCATCACACACGACAGGACAGCTCTGTCAGACTGTTGGCTTTATTCTAATAAATAATGCATTTGAGCTGAAAGCCCCTTTTTTTTTTTTTTTTTTTTTTCTTGTAATCCTGCACCTCACCGTTGAGGTGTGTGTTCTCACCTCACTTTTTTTTTTTTTTTTTTCCAGAACTGGTTCACTGCCATCATGTGGACTGTGAGATCATCTGCGTGCAGAGGTCAAGCTTGGCCCCCTTTCTGCCTCAGACTGCCCCACATTGTTTTTCCGTGTTGTTCAGTCTGCCAGTTTGTGTCACGTCGCTCCCCGCTCCCGTCCTGACTGTCAGCAGCCTCACCAACAACCAGGGTGGGGATGTCTCTAATTAAACAGTGGTAATGATGAGAGTATAAGAGGAGGGGTTGAGGGGGGTTACACACTCATTACACTGAGAACAGATGCTCTCACCAACCCCTGCCAGCCTGCCTTGATGCCCACAGTTTGAATACATACATATAGATCTCTCTCTCTCTCTCTCTCTCTCTCTCTCTCTACTGCTTTTAAGCTTCGTGCTCAGTGCTGAATGCCAAGGCTGCCCACACTTGGTTGCTGCATGTTAATTTTTCCTCTCACACACTTGATATCACAATCTCTAGGTTTGGTATCAAACACGATACCAAGGAGTCTGTCTTCTCTCTCTCTCACACTGTGTCTCTCACACATTAATATTCCACACAATATTCGATGCCAGCCCACACTCGGTCAGAGCACTCTGTTTTTTTGTTTTTTTCCGGAGTCACACCCACATTGTGTTCTGCTCATGCATTCAAGTGTGAGTTTTGAACGCGTGTGAGACTGTGAAGTGGAAAACAGCATTAGCAGTCAATGCAACAAAACAAGGTCAGGTTAAATATGAAAATTAATTGAACCTCAAAAGAGGTGTAGCAGAGGTCACGGCACGTAGTTGCGTTGCGGGAGACAGTAGGTGAACGCCCGAGTCACGTGCTACAGAGATGGAATGAAAACATATTGAAATTCATAATAAAATCTCTAGTGAAACAGCTTATGCAACCACTTCTGCATGAAGAATAATCTTTTGACATGAGTGGTCATTCAGCTCTACTGCAACTTTGGTATTATTTTGGAACTCATCATCTCATGTGACAACATTATGCATACCAGAACTGGATAGTTTAGCCAGATTATCTAAAAAGTTTTTCTTCGCACGGTGAAACTAAAAGTTAGTGCACAAAAATGTTGGAAATAATCCTTCATTGCACAGGAAGCCTGTCCCAAATCCATATTACATACTAAAGCATGTACTGAGTGTCCACAGTGGATAAGTGAAAAAAAATGAAGCACAGTCAAACCGGACAGTATGCCTATTAAATGCGATATATTTCTGAGCGTGCTGTCTAACTGTTCTTTCGCAACGCAATGCACAAAGGAAGCAGAGGAGCTGCTCGCAGCGGGGAAAGAAGTAAATAAATACATAGTACGAGCGGTGGTGAGGCAGCTCCAGGAAAATACAGGAACACGAAAGAAAAAGTAGCAGTTCCATTTGAAGGCAGTTTTTCTGGGAAGTTTAACTCCGAAGCCACAGCTTGATTGACACCCAACATATTATGACATGGGTTTGTAATTATGCCCAAAGCATAGGCAGCATGCTAATTACATTTATGGAACTGCAAGTGATAAAGTGTCTTTGAAAAATGGAAAAAGCTGTAAACGTTGGCTGCACTGATAATTGCTTCTGCGCGATGTCGAACAAACTGCATTTCCCATGAATTGTTTCAATGATGAAAACATTAAGTGAACACGGAGGCTAGACAGAGCACTGAGAACATTAAGTTCAGTTGCCACTTGAGCAGCGGTGGCAGAAGCTGCACATACTGCACGTATCATCCCCCCTGCGTTGCTCGTATTATAAATTCTCACAGTTAGCATCTGAGCTCTAATTTATAGCCTAATGTTGTCATCAAGGGGCTGCGGTGTGCGCTGGCCTCTGCCATCAATCTGGTAGCCTGCAGGTACTGACCAAGTTGCATATTGTCACAATTCCAATACATTATTTACTAGGAGACATTAAAAAGTAATGCGTATTAATAAACAGGCCCAAGGCCAGAGGGCACAACCGCATTCAGTTCAGTCGTATTTCTCCTTGCTTTCATCAAGGAGACACTTCATAATAAATGTATGGCCAAATCAACACTCAAGGGCCTTTTCTCTTGGCAACACTGCTTTTGTGAATTATTGTACATCCACTGTAAATGTGTTTGATACTGAGTAATTATTTGATTATTACTTTTAGTCATCCATTTGTTTTTTCTTGATATGCCATTGCTACATTCTATCTAGTTTTTTTTTTTTTTTTTCACAAATTTCCAGTGTCCTAGCACCATCTTTATGAATTTGTTGACATCAACCTGATCTCAGTTTCTGTTTCCATCACCCTCAGACTCCTCAGTCATATTCCCCACTGCATACTGGGCACAGCCTCACTTCTCGACAGCTAAACTGGTTAGACTGTATTTCTTGCGCTTGGGAAGAGCAGATGAAACCAAACTGCGGGTAATCTAGTTGTGCATGTTGCAATAAAAAAAGCACAGCCAACAGGATTAGGAAAACACCAACATATAGCAAAGTAAAGTGAATCACAAAAACAATTGGACCATAAATACTAACAGTTCTGATAATTTGTTTTTGAGTGTTGCAGCTGTTGATGTCCACAGGCTACGCTTGACATTACCTTTGCAGCATGAAATTATGTTCCAGAAATCTCAGTAACACCTAAACTAAGTGTTAATTGCCTATAGCACATAGTTTGAATATTAATATATAAAGCCTGCAAATGCTACTGGGCTCACCAACGACTGTTTAAAAGCCAGTGGAGTTTTGTTCAAACCCGCAGTACTTAATTAATTCTACAGGGGATCCTGAAGCTTCTAAAGATACAAAATCAAAATAAAACAAGTGATACCTAAACTAAGACCAAGTCAAGAACATGACCAGAGTGTATCAAGACCAAGACTTTGAGGGGTTGAGACCAAGTCAAAACCAAAATCACGGCAGGGTGAGGGTCAAGACCAAGACCAAAACCAGCCAGCAACTGTTTCTCAGGCGTTTTCAGTCATTGTTTTGGTCTCTTCGACGGTGCACTTTCTGAAAATGAAAGTAAAACTGAAGTGTAAGAATGTTTTCAGTTCATTATGAAACTGTAGCGGGACAAATTTCACATGAGATGGTTAAGAGGGAACACTGGTGAGATGCCTGCAGTTGTGGCCTTGACAAGCCTTGAGTCCTCTTTGTTTGAGACAAGGCCAAGGCCAAATGCAGTCAGTTCAGAGAGGCCGACATCTTCATGCTGGTCAAGACCAATCTCCAGTACTACAGCACTGTATGGAACTATAGAAAGTACCTCCAGTATCATGTAATCATCAAGTCCTCACATCATGAGCCTTGTCTGTTTCAGTGAATATAAGCATCAAACAGCTTGATTGATGTGTTAGAACAGTTGCAATACATGTGATATCCATATACACTTCGTAGTCTCAAGCAAAAAAATGCAGAAAATCAAAAGTCCAAGATTTTAATTACTTCTCAGGCTAACAGCACTCACCAACCTCTAAATCATTTGCCTCGGGCAAGTGTGCCAGCCGAAAAAAATCCCCTGTGTTTCTTGGATCAATATCAAAATAATGAAATGGACCACATGAAACATCATTGGGTTTCACCGCACTTTTCATCACACTGGATTTTTCGATAGAGATGAATTGTTTTTGAATCATTACTTTATTATGCATTAGGGTAAATTAGGAATAAAAATCCAGTTGTAGGTTATTGGAAATATTTTCATTGGCAAATCCAGTGTCAATATGCTTCTGTCGTTTGTTAGCGGGAAAAGAAAAAAATGCATCCTCCAAGGAGGTATAGTTATCATGAACTTAATTTCTAATATTACGACTGAAATGTGCATGGAAACATTCGTCATTAATACTACATGGTGGAGTACATGAAGCAGACAGATAAGCAGATGCTTTCTTCCTTCAAAAAGGAAACATCTGTGCCCTTGTTACCCCTCACTTTATGTCATTTTTATGCCGGTCAAGTGCTGTAAGTGCTCCCACATCTGCTACAGTTTATATAAGATGCAGATGCATCATCTGTTGAGGAAGAGAGCCCCCCCCCCCCCCCCATGGCTGAGTTACATCCTCTCATCATTGATTCATGGTCTCGGGGGAAAACTGACAAATTGGAACCCTTGCTTCTGTTCCAGGACCTTACGGATCTGTCCATGTGGGGAGGAGAGGAATCCTGAGCTCAGAGGCAAATCTGTGGAAGATCGAGTCTGTTCACTGAGAGCACAGATAGGGCTCAGTCATGCAACATGACTGTGTCTGCGTAAACAAACAAGAACACAATGACTATGTTATTGCATGCAGTACGTGTGATATTACAAGCTCTCTCGATGGATTACTTTTAACTTGTAGAAAGTCGCAGAATCGCAGCGTCAAATCTCATTGTCCTGGCAAAGAAAAATGGTCACGATCATAACAAAACTGTTAGACTTCTATCCGCAGAAAGTTTCCAAATTCGCAACCAATAAGCTGAAATTTTCAACATGAGATAAATTTACATATTTCACTGAACAACACAAAAAGCACACACTTTTGAAAACCTGTGGCACAGTGCTCACAGAATGCTGTGAAATCACTAAATGCATCCCGTGTGCTGTGACAGTAAACCTACGTTGCGGGTCATTTAAGTGTTGCAAGCAGCGCTATCAATCCTAATTAGCTGAGCAAACGTGTCATCGCATCACAACAATTCTATTCTAGTCTAATTCGACAAGGACGACCACAATGAATCCGTAACAAACAAAAGCTTTAGACCTTGTTTCTTGGACCTCCTCTGCCCTGAGAAGCATTTGGGGAAAAGATGGAGTTAGAACTGGCTGCTAAAAAAGGAAAAGGTGTACCAGAGGATACAGCAGTAGTAGTAGTAGTTGTAGTAGCGGAGTGTGCTTCCTCCCTCACTGAGCCGCCATATGAAATATGCAACAAAAACGTTTGTTCAAAAACCCTGCAGGGGCATTGCTGAAATGTATTTATCAATCTTCCTTTCATTAATTTCTGTCCTCATTCTTTAACCTCTTTATCCCGTCGTCTCCAGAGTACAAAATCCTGATATACCGAGGCATTATGAAAAATCAAAGTGGAATATGTCATAAACCGGCTTTCAGTTGGAGTTGAATTCAGATTGACAGCGAGAAAGCCACAGCTGAGGTTACAGGGGTTATCCAGAGGGTTCGGTTCCTGTGGAGATGCTAGCCGGCGATGCGTAGCCGCAGAGGCAGCGCAGGTGAGTGCGCCTGGGTGCTCCGTGGAGTGTGACGCACCTTGCTCCTGAGGCGATGCAAGGAAGATAGGAGAGGGTGGGTGGGGGACTGGGCGAAGGGGCAGTGAGGGTGGAGTAGCATCGCCTTCTGGCTTGTCACACACTGCTGCACCGCTGCGCACAGTCAGCATGTGGGTCTCTTCATGTATGGTCCATTTATGAAGTTAAAATGTTTGCACCGCATGAATTATTCATTTTTTTTCTTAGCCTTGTCGGAAAAAATCGGTGCACACAAACAGTATTTCAAACACACACACACACACGAAATATACATGCTAGCAACTAAGATGGGGAAAAAAAAAAAAAAAAACTTTAATCATAGAGGAGAAATTGTGTCTTCTACCTTCAACTGCATTGCATCATTTTGTGCAATGTCCTTCTTGTGGTTACCAGTTAGCTAAGAATCTGCTCCTCCTGCCACACAGTCGCCTGGATGTGACTTTATTGTGACAGTGAGTGGAGGTCCCCGGTGACTTCCTGTCCACTGATGTGTTTGCTGCGAGTATCATGAGTAACGGCGCTCAATTTCCATGTTTTGACATAAGAGGGGACATTTGATAAATAGTTGGAGGACCTGAGCACATAAATGAGGCATAAATAATGCATAAATTAAGTGCCATTTTATGGAGAGATGTCAGTGCGTTTCTCCAATAACGGGAAGATTAATGACCTGACTGTGGAGGGGGAAATACTGCATAGGAGCACGGCGGAAAGATCAAAGGGATGAGTCCACACTCTGACTGTTTTCAATCAATATACCCGTGTATTTACAGAGACTGGATGGATGATGCAAGCAAAGCAAACCTCAGCTGAAGTTTCTGGGAGGAAGAAAAAGTAGGCATTTAGTATGACAACTTACTTGGGAGAAAAAGCCCTCTTCCTCTCCTATAGCACCGGATATTTCTGAGGGTTCCGGGGGGGGGGGCTGACAAAACCAAGGCCACGGAACAGAACGGATGCGTTGCCTTACATCGCCTCGAATTTTCTGTTCTAACTTGCACTTTAAGACACGCTACAAGGACAAAAGCTAACAACCAATTGACCGTCAACATGTGGGTACCTTCTTGCACTGGCATGAGAGGAAATAACTTGTGAGTAGCGTGTAATCCGCAGGCCGCGGCGCTTAAATGAACAAAACAAACTTGCCAAGCATTGTTGCGCAAACTGATTTTACAATCTCATCATCATGCTTGGAATACAAATTGAGAAAAAGAAATGGGACTGGCAGTACAGAGTTTTGTTTTGCTTTGCACTGCTGTTATCAGCTACAGTCTTTGCTTAAGAAAAGCTTTGTGAAAAGATAATATTAAGAAGAAACTGTACTGAACTGGTAAAATGGTTGATCCTCAGAGGATGAACAGTCAGAGTGCTTGGCTTCTCCCCAACTGCCTCTGTTTTGGCCATTTTGGCCACTGAAAATGGCCAAATGAGTGTTTAGAGTCAATTTGATGGTAAGCTACGCGTGACTTAATGATGCCAAATAAAGTGTGGCACAGTCAGCCTTGCTACCTGTTTGCCCCAGTGGCCAAGACAGAAGTACAGAGACAAAAAATATCCCGAGGCCCAGAAATCATTTCCCCAAAGAGCACCATAAAAGACATCTGTAAACCTGCTGACAGGCTATATTGAATAGAATGGTAGGCATCTGTTACTCTTTGCATGGGAAACTATTAGACAGGCTTGCAGCATGCCAATAGAGCAATAGCAACGGTAGTTGTTTGGACACCAACAAGAACTACTGGAGGATTGGCAGGAAATGTTACATGTGATACAGATATTTATGGTTGAATGCATTACTTTGGTTATGGTTATCTTTAGTAGTCTTGATCAGCAGGTCACCAGCAGAACTTTCACTTAGATTGATTGATGCAAACAGACTCTACGCATTAAATCACCAAATTTGTAGGTTTTTCCAACTGTTGGATGGATTGCCAGAACATTTGTCCATCCAATAGATCAATACCCAACAGAGTGCTTATTTGGACCTTTTCAGTTCAATAAATGACCATGTACTGTTAGGTTGAGTGGTGTTAAGAGCCGGCAGTTTGATCTGGGTTAGTTAGGCTGACATTTAGTTGGAAACAACAGTCATGTTTACTGATGCTGCTATATTGTATGACTTTACTCCAGCTGCCTCCCACTAAGGCTAGCTATCCATCAGTAATAACTGTCACCAGCATCACTTAGCCATTTACCACACTGACAGTGAATATTCATGGATCTGATGTGCCTTAAACCGCTGTGCTTATTAATAGGGTTGTTCCCATTCTCACAATTTCCTGCATTATGTGAAAGCATGTTTCTTATATACATGCATATATACAATACATGAGCGTTACCATCACTGCATCAGTTCCTTTCATGGCTGTAGAACTAAAACTGAACAAAATACTTCAAGGTAGTCCCCCAATTCATTCATTCATTGAGCCCTTGCCTTTTCTAATGGCATCACATGTCAACGATCAGTGATTACGATCTACCGCTGTAGGCCAGGCCTGAGGCCACATTTGCCTCACATGTCTGTATCACCTACCTGTAGTTCGGTATCGTTTCCACTTTGACATCGAGATGCATGTCCATGCGACTCTGAAGGTGGTAAGACTGTCACTCATACTAATGCCAGCAGACAGCTGTGTGTGTGTCTCTTAGCCATTTCCTGTGTGCTGGGGCATTCAGACATCGGCAGCTGTCCTCTTCAGTTTCTATCCCTAGAGCTCGGAAAGGACCTGACACCATGGCTTCTTGACACAGAAACCCCCTGCACCCCTGGGCTGCTTTCTGGCCCGAGAAGCAGAAAAATAGAGAGATATCACCAGTGGAAGGTCATAAAGAATATCCCCACCATCACTCAAAGCTGATCTAATGTTCACTGTGGCATAACTGATGACTGATGTAATTGACATTGCATAACTAATCTTACATATTCCACAGTGGCTGATGATAGTTTCCCAGCAGATGAGCTAAAGACTTTAGAAAGTATGAACAGCAGAAAAGGTGACCCGCGGCTCATCTAATCTAAATAGGGGGAATGACACTTAGAATTCATGGGGACAATCTCCGCAGTCTTGTTCATTTGGACTACTCCCTAATTTGCCAAGGAGAAACGGGATAACGGCAAATTGAAAATAATTGCGGTGATTATGGCAACATCTGTAATGTTCAATAAATGTAGGTCAAGGGCAAATATCATCTTTGGGGGGAAACTATCTTTGGTGCCGCAATCTTTCCCAATTAACGTTAGGGATGTCTGAGCACATTTCAAACTGGTTTATGAGGGTAATCCATACCAGGTTTCATCATTTGAGGAAAAAAAATAAATTAAAAAAAAGAAAACACAAATGGCAGTCTCTCAGATTGTTATTTAACTCTTTGCAGAAACATTTGTATGCATTGCCATAAAACAGTGCCAGTGAATAATGCTTCCATTTCAACTCTTTCTAATGATCAACGTTCAGTTTACTAGTTACCGTAACCTGCAAAGTGACTGGGGAAATTTTTTTCTTGTTAACAACAAGGAAGGAAAAAAAAAATCCAAGCAGGAGTCACACACTGTAATTTGGAGCGTTTCTGCGTGGGCATCTGTCTACATCTGTGACGCAGGGGTTATTTAAAGGCATGAAGGCATTCATGTTTCCAAGGTGTGAACCTCAACTATACTGTTAAGTTCTTGAAGGGAAAAAAAAATACATATATAAATGAATAAAAAAATAAACAGAAAAACATCAATAGAACCAAATCAACACTGAATAACAAAGAGACAGCATCGATCAGACAAGACACATATTGTATTTCAGCTTGTTTGTCCCTGACTACGTTGACCTTCTGTGAATAGAAATTGTGAGACACAATTGAAATTGTTGTAACTGAAAAAAAAAGAGGGAGAGAGAGAGCGAGCGATGAATTCTCAAACAAACCTACCCAGCTGAAGAATTCTTTACAAGAAGCTTCAGTACAAGTACTGTTCTAAGCAAAGCTGGTTAGTTTAATAGTGAAGTTACGTGAGGTTATCATGGATGGACGAATCCGTAAGATCTGACTTTGACACTGGGAACTGCGATTTGCTTCCCGTCTCCCCGCAAGTAAGAAATGCTCATTTGAACAGTCATGTGGGAGCAAACACCGCTTCAATAGTAATGACAAGACCCATGAGGATGATCCTCATCT
Organism: Nibea coibor; assembly: GCA_023373845.1. Taxonomy (NCBI): domain Eukaryota; kingdom Metazoa; phylum Chordata; class Actinopteri; family Sciaenidae; genus Nibea; species Nibea coibor. Next base: position 6,421,454 of record CM041720.1, on the reverse strand, counting down.
ATTTTGGAACAAGGGTCTTCTCTGGCGGTGATGCCTTACTTTCTTCATATACAGACTGCTCACCTCGATTATATTACCGATTGACCTGTTCTTCGTCCTTCAAATGGTATCCGTTGTTTCGCTTGTGCACTTTTAACACCCTGCGTACATGTCACGAAGCTGTCATTTCCCAACCGGGGCTACTGGAAACCTGGACTGGAAGGTGGTCAGGGTGAGTCAAATTGGCATGAGACCCCAGAGAGGACCGAGAACATGCTGGAGAGAGAGATCTAGCATCGATCTATCTCGTCGAAATAAACAAGCCCTTTCCTCCATAAAGTCAAAACCACTTTTAAACATTGAAGAAAAAAAAAAGTTATTTAACACAAGGGCTGAGGGGAACAGCAGACTGAGCGGTTACTTAAGAACCCGACACTGAAGCAGAGGTCATTCCATTCCATTAGGCAGAAAGACAGCTGCTTTTTACTTGGGGATGACAGTCTCAGATTTGTGAGGGAAAAATATGGCACACTGATCTGTGACATCACTCTGTGGCATGAAAACCTTTAATGCCTTTAACAGGGAGTGCCACTCAGAGCTTTTACACATTGCATTTGTCTGCCGCGTCCACCGTTTTCTGGTGTGTGTTTTGTCTTGCTCCTGACATGATAGCAGAAGCGTAGGCCACATGTAGAAAGTCAGTCTAACTCTTTTTAATATAAGATGCTCTAATGAGGTGGTCTTTGATGACTTCGGAATCTTTGATACATCTCTAATAATAGCTCAGAGTTTTTCTTTTTTTTTTTTCCTCACACTGAATATGATTTTTCGTCAACACCGAGGCCCACTGAAACCCCGTGTGTGAGTGACGTTTGGAGCTTTCACGGCAGATCCTTGTGATTTAAAGTTAAACTATAAGTAACATTCTGATATTGCTCTGCCTTAATTTCTTCCCTCCTAAAGCCGAGGCTGTTACAGATCATTTGTGAACCTGATGTTTACAGCACTTTACTCTATTTAAAGTGTAAATTGGAGCAGCTGTTTGAATACCCAGGGCGATGGAGAGCTCATTTTCACCGTTGTGAGTGTCATAACACTATTGAGAATGGCACTTGGAAAGAATTGAGATTCTACAGCAAGTGGCTCAAGCACTCAAACACAATGCTTTTTTTTTTTTTTCCCCTCAATTGCGGGTTGGACAATGATCAAACCTGTTTCCACTCCTGCAATGGTGAGCTTTTTTTTTCTTGTTGTTGAAAGACGCAGAGTACGATACAAGTGTAAAAGATGACCATCCCTCTCTCGCTCTTATTTGTATTTTACCTACATGAAAAATTCATGAATGTAAAGACATGATAAAGCCCACAATACCCAGGTGTGTGTTATGTATAGAAATGCAAACTACGATCCCAACTGGGCACTTTCCTTTGGTTTTCAGGGAGAGTCAAACTGGTAGGAAACCCCAGGGTAGGCCCAGAACATGTTGGCCAGACTGTAGATGTCATCTGGTTTGAGAACACCTCCCCCACGGGGAGCTGAAAAAATGTTACTGGGGAAAACTGGCTCACTCAACTGGCCCCAGATAAGTGACAGAACATGGATGGATTGATGATGCCGACGACTGACGTCTGCCGTCGACGTTTTATTTATTTTTTTAACAGGAAACAATAAAGTAGGTGAGGGTATCTGACAAGCGAAGGGTTTAGTTAACAGGAAAGGCGCTTGTCTGGCAGCACAAAAAAAATAAATTGAATTTGTTGTATAGCCGGAGATAAACCATGGAGGTATTTCTCTGTTTGTTATAAGTGCAGGGAAATTATGAGATACTTGAGAGGAGTGCAGGGCTGCTGGGAAGTCATAATGTGATCATATCCCGCACCTTCATTAAACTATAGAAGCAATCCCTGCCTGTAGGAATTGATGACAATACGATTCACATACAAAGCCTGACATGGTTGAATTAAGTCTGCCTCTAAGACATCACTAATATTTTTTTTTTACTCTCTGTATGAAATTCATTCATAATGAGAGACGGAGGATTATATGTTCAGGTGCTTTATCACTTCCAATCCTGTAATGTATTGTCAGAGTTTAAGCAGGTTCTGAAGTACAGAGTCATTTTTATCAGGGATCCTGGATTCTCCAGGTCGTAATGAAGATTTCCCTGCGTCTTTAAATCCGTCTTCCAGGCGCTCTCTCTCTCTCTCTCCCCTCTGTCTCATAATTAAGTCAGTATATGAGCCGTAAAGGCTGAACTCTCCTGAAATAAACCCTGAGAAGTCTTCACCATCTGCTCCTCTCCTCTCCTCTGCCTCCCGACATCGCAGCGATCATCTGGAATATCTGTTACTGCGAGCATGATCAATTTACCAACATGCAGTGAATGAACAAACGGGAAGTTAAAATGATCCATCAAGACGCCATAATTAACAGATTATGTAGGAGATATTTCTCATTGTTTACAGTTTTAATGAACCAGATCAGCCTGACTTTGTTTTCGTCTGGATTTAATGTCTCGAAAATGCAGCGCTGCCGCACGTCTCTGAAGCCATATTAAACATTAAATCTTGTATGAAAATATCAAAACGTGAACTATTTTTTCATGTTCTTGTATTTTACAGATATGTTCCACTTATAGCATAATGACATAAAGTGTGAAATAAGGGTGAACTGTAGAGTAAATCATCAATCCCGGCCTTCAGATGCAGATCCACATTTTTAAAAAAGATACTCAGCTCGGTCCTCCAAAGGCACTGTAGCACGTTAAAATATAAAACAAAGTAAAATTTTCATTCCCTCCCCCACAGTCTCTTTCTTTTCTTTTTTTCCTACTTTCTCTCTGCTGTTGAAATGGGCCAGAAACTGAAAGCAAGGTATGAATGAATGGGCTGTCTCCCACATAATTGGAATCATTCATTGATTAATGATTTTGTGCACGCAGGCGTCAGAATTAGCAGGTCCTGCTGAGAGGGAGAATTCTGTATAATCAGCCGATTTGCTCTCATTCTCATCCTTTATGGGCGCCAAGTTTGTCAGCTTGTCGCAAAACTCGCGTTGTCGGGAGGCGATCCCTCCAGCCATGGTCCCCTCGTCAGAAATGAAATGCCCCCACATGTTACATAAAACTAGATCTTTCCCCGTGCAAGACGGATTTGACGCTTTTCTGCGTTGCAGCAAAACCCATTTAGATTTCCCTGAGGTGTTGTAGTTGCATACTAATGTCAGTTTAATATCATGGGAAATTTGTGTGTTATTGTACAAAAAAATTGATGTCAAGATTTTCATCAAATCCAAAGGACCAATTGGACTCAATCAGAGCTTTTTTTTAATGTTCTTTTCTTCTTGAACAATGTACGCATAATCATCCTGCCATTTATTAATTTTCTTTTTTTTTCACAAAGCTCGACACAAGAATTGAATAGCTTTATGTTTTGATGAGGACGTTATTCATCATTATTCATTTGTATGTAGTAAATGTTCACATGAAACAGGCATGAAGATCATTTCACATTTACTTATATATGAGAAATGAACTTAAATTAAATTAAATTAAATTATGCACATTAACATTAAAGATGCCAGCATACTGTTTCCTCTGATTCTGACAAGGAAAACTACCAGGTAGGTAAGTCTCTTATATGATTCTCGCCATCCAGTCACCTGAACAACCAACAACGCCTCCTGGTTTTAGATGATTAAGAAACATACTTAAACAGTAATTACAGTTCTTGACTCCATAAAATTAAATCATGAAGTCTGTTTCATTACCTCAAGTGCGCAATTATGTACACACACTGCACTGTGTGTGAATTGTAACATACATGGCAACTGCAGTATATATGACAATGGTGGAGTTCAGAGGTATGAATACAGAAATCTTCTTAGTTTTATTTTAGTATTTTAAAAAAAATCAAATCCACATATATAGTGAGATATCTGCATTAGCAAAACCCAAACGGTGTTGGCAGTGTTTGTCTTTACAGACGGGAGTGTAGCATTTAGTGTCATTTAGCGGCGAAGCTGCAGATTGCAGTCCACAAGCTCCAAACTGACGTCCCTGTCCAGAGCCAGTGTTTGGTTTGTCCTTTCTGGGTTACTGTAGAAACGTGGCTTTTCGAAAATGTTGCGGGAGAGCACTGGCTCCCTCTGGCTCATTCTAAGGTAACGAAAACATGACTCCAGTGAGGTTTCAGGTGATCATACGCTAATAAAAACATACTTATGCATGTTAAGTTCCATTTCTGTCATCTTATAGAGCCCCCTAAATCTTACACACTGGACCTTTAAGCATGAATTGATAGTTCTACTTTTCCACATTATGTAAAAATATACTGTGTTTATTCATCTTTCGCAGCACTAATGATGTTTAGCCCTGGTTTAAAAAAATACCAACCTATCTTTAGGGATGTAGTGACATTATGAGGCTTCATTTTTTTCCTTTAGGCCCATCTTAGGGAAATAGCTTATCTACATATACCCAGAAGAAATATATGTAGTCTAATGTTCTAAACCACTCTCATCACTCTGAGCCCTTACTGTTACTCACCTGGCTGCCTTCCTTCTGCTTCTACCTGTCCCGCATCATTAACTGTCCTGCAGCCAGGTCTTTACAGTGGCATCAAGCCTCCCTCATAACAGAGCAAGACACCGGTCCTCAAGCTAGAATATGAACTCAGCCTAATCACTGGTTATTGCGCAGTAAAGAACACAAACCCGGTGGAATCCGGTCTACTTTGGTCCCTTCAGCAGTGTTCAGCATAAAGACACTAATGCAATAAGATGAAGTTGCAAAGCGATCCAGAAAGTGTTGTCCTCCTTGTTTCGGTCCGACGAGAATCCGCTGGCAGGTATTCTGTGTCACATTGCTAAAATGCTGTTGTGGGAAATTCTGCAAAATACCATCTGCCAAATGCAACAGTACGTGCGGGTACGAAGATTTTGTCCAGTTAAGCATCTAATTAGAGGCTGAGTACTAATCGTGCAGGCGTGTGTGGGGGGGTCTTTGCGTTTGCGTGCACGCGCGTACGTTGTGCTCCCATTGAAAACCATGCATCACGTTCATCAAGTTAGAGAACCCTGAGCTCAACAGAAACGGAGCACAAACTCTTCCACAGGCCATTTCACAATTAACACCAATGTATCTAAGAGGACATTACACATCTACACCCTCATTGCACACACACACACACACACAGGCAGTCCTTAAGGCTATTTATGACTCAACTTGATAACTGTAACCTTCCTCATTCGTCTCTTTAGAATACAAAGGTGATGACGCACGTGTTGCAGTACAGAGGAAAAACACTAACCACCACCACCCCTTATGTTTAACACATTTTGTTCATATATAGACCACATTGGAACAGATGCTGTTAGATTCATGGACCCAATGCTTCCGCCTTACCTCCGTCCTGGTCGACACCTGTGGTTACCTAGGTAACAGCAAGTGCAGTCTAATACTATAGCAAACACTCGTTGAGCAGCTACTTTGCTGCAGCCAAACAAACTCATGCCGTTTTAAATAATCAGACCTTTTTTTTTTGTTTTTTTCCCACCGCGCCATGAGTAACCGCAATCCGATTTCATGCTCCGCGCAGCACGAGAAGTTCTCCACACAACAGCAGGGCACGGTAAAGTAGGTTGCTTTGCTGAGGAGTCGGAGGCGTTCACCCTGTCACACGTAAATCCAGCATAACTCTTCATTTGACGGCTCACTGTGGCTGCTCCTTCTTGCTCTGTTCCTTCCTGCAAGATTTGAAGGTCCACTACGTAAGAAAAATGCTATTTAATATTCATATGCACTGATCATTTAAAATTAACGAAAAAAAAAATGAATGAAAATGTCTGGATGTGCAGGTACATGACAAATGGCATTGAGTTACCCCATGTTTCACCACTTAAATAATTTTATCCCTCTCGCCCACACAGCGCCTCCATTTCACTACGGTGCCTTCCTGTAGATAGTTATTAAGCTGTCATCAATAACTATATGTGGAAATGTACATTACTACATATATAGACAGATATTTTTAGATTCTGACCTATTGTGTACAGTGGAAACTGACAAAGACATTGGGGGGTAAAGTGTTTTACTCACATCACACCACACAGTCCCCGTCAGTAAACAGCGGGACGAGTGGTGTTTTCCAGGGGACACTTTGCCAGGCACAACCAAATGTATTCTCAATTATCAGTCTGTCTCTCTGTTTGAGAAAATCCTCATTTGAGTAACAATTCTCAGTGAACTGCAGCAACAGCCGGGAATCATACAGGGGTCTAGAAGGTTAATGTGAAGCAGCAGCAGTAGGTTCAGCGGTAACTTAATACAGCTCCGTATTGTTGAGTATAGCATCTCATGCCTATACTTGGCTTCAGTCCAGCATGGAAATGGTGTACTCGTGGCCAGCAACAATTAAAGCTGCAAGGAAACACTGATTGTAATTACAACAAATTGTTAATGTAGAAAAAAAACAAAAAACACAGACTGTAAAAAGTCAGATCAGAAATGAGGCTTGATTTGAAAACCAAAGATTATAAACGGAACACGATGGTAATGTAGTACAAGCATAATACAAGTGCAACTTTAATTCTAGAAACTTTATATGCAACTAATGCAACTAATTTCCAACAGCAAACGTGTTTTAGAGACATAATACCACCTGGATTATGTGTTCTGTTAACACGGTGAGGACGTGTTGTTAATTAACATGACTGAAAAAAAATTTTGACCTGGTAAAATCCTGGCTTCTAGCAACCATAGTAACATGTCCATGTTATATACTGTACAGGCAGCTCACAGCACATTTAAGTGAAGAAAGTCCTGCGTTGTACATTAATGAATCACTTAATTTACTGGGATAAAAGATAGCCTCTGAACATAATACAGGCAGCAAATGCGTTTGTCCTCAAAAACTTGATTGGGAAAATAAATTGGTTGCACTTAAACGTAATTAATTCAAAGTACACCAGCGTGCATGAAGTTCGAAACTTGCATGATTTTAGGACAGACGTGAAATCCCTGGTGTGTTACAGAAATAATTGCAGGGCTAAAGGGATCTTTTTTTTTTTTTTTTGTAAAATAGGATATTTGTTTCACATAGAATATCTCATTATAGAAATGCACCATTAATAATCAGTTGCTGATTTGAGGGTATTATGAAGAGCTGATTAATTTTTATGTTTTATGAATGAGATCCAAATAGGATGTTAAAACCACACTCCTCTTTCTCTTCCTGTTTCCCAGCCAATATGTATACGAATTACAATTTCCCCTCGCCGGCTGTCACGTTATTAGAATTACAACGAAAATGTTCATAACATTGCATCACATTGTACCAAATTGTATCATATTGCAGCACATCACACTGCAGGGAGACATCGGGGCTGAATCAAATCGTATCGATCTGTTGTCTGCTTGGAAATGTCTCAGTAGATGAAGCGCACGCCCTCATAGCAATAGCAATACCTCACAACCAAGGGCAAAGGGTTCGTTTCAAACTTAGGTGGGGGGTCTAAATTGATCAGTCTCTCTCGCTAAGTCAGGGGGTTTACAAAAATCATCTAAATATACAGGAGACAGATTCTGGTCAATTTTAAATGCCGATTTACAGCAAAAACAACATTTAAGTAATCACTGAGGAGCAAGAACTGCTCAATAGAAAAGTGCTTCATGGCTTTAAATATATATATGTATATATACACACACATTTTATTATTTTGTGTCATCTGTCCTTCTGCTTGTGGCATCTCGGTGAGCTAAAGACAATTTTCTCCTCTGGTGGACAATAAGAAAGTAAATCCAAACAATAAACACATCAATCAGTGGAATAGAAAGCATGCACTCGTCTTTTCCAATATCTTAACCTATATCTTTTTTTTTTCATTCCACAATATACAGTATGAACTGGAGCATAGTGAGGAGAGAAGCAGCTCAGAATCAAACACAGAGTGATGAAAAGAAAATTTGAAGAGCTTCACATGGACTGGAAAATAGCTTCATACAAATCCACAGAACTCAAACCTGAAGCAGAAACAAGGCCGGAAGAAATCCGAGTGTGTGTTGTGCGCTTTTGATGTCACATCTCCATGTCTGACATTTGTGTGGTGTCCCCCGCCCCCTCTCCACCCACTCTCTCTTTAATCTTCCCCGTTACTTTATACTCTGGTCTTTGTAAATGAGTAGAAGTGTCATAGAAATAACCTCAAAAAGCCGTCTTTCTTAACGCCAGCTACTCTTTTAATCTGTTGAGCTGTTCTATTTTCACGCATCAAACTGACCCCGGAAGAAGTTCCTCGCTTATGCACGGCGTTTGTTTGTTTTGTGTTGTTTCTGCTCATCATATTCATACTCTTCGTCGAATCTTTACCACTTCTTCTTTCACCGTGACTTGAATCTGTTTCCTCTGGCTCTCTATAAGCTCTGATGCTAAAAGCATAGGAGCTATGCACTACCCCCTGTGCTCAACAAGCCCAGGGGATAATCTGTCATTGCACATCGGATGTGTGAAAATACTGTTATGCTTTATTATATTAATTATTTACATGCTACTTTTGTCAGGCAATGCAAAAGGACATTGAATTACCATTTCAAAACAGAAGCCACAGTTAGAATAGACAGATGAATTCAGGAATGCATTGTTTTATTAGCTGTTTTTCTGTCTATCTATCTATCTATCTATCTATCTATCTATCTCTTCAGTTGCTAAAAATGTTCATATGGAGAGACACAACACCCCATTTCAAAAGCTGTGATATGCTGTACTGACTGCACTTTTGACGTGTGATGGGCAGAACCCCCACTGCTGCGCCGCCAAAGCCTTCGCCTCGCTACTACGCACGCAAACTCAAAGTGGATTAAAGACAATCATACCATTCATGTCTTTCAGAGCAGTTTTTTTTTTCTCCACGTTGCCAAAAGACAGTATTTTCTTCTAACTAAGTTCCATCATCCGTATCCACAAGCAAGCCGAGCGCGCTGACAAATCAGCAGAGTTCGGCAACTTCTGTGGGTGTTCTTGCATGGATGCCTTTTCTTTGGATTGCACTCATTGATGCTATCTCTGCCAATCACTGTTGCCTATTTACGAAAAAAAAGAAGAAGAAGAAGAAAACAAAAAAGCCCGAATGCAGCACTGTATCCAGAAAGAGTGTGCAGGAATAAAATGGTGCACACAGCATCGGATTTTGACATATGAATCGAGCCATGGTGGCAGAAACGCCGAGAAGTTGCATGCTGAAGAACAATCCTAAGTTGGCAACAAGGGAATTTTAAACTAGGACATAGAACCAAACGTCTCATTAAAGCGCCTATCTGTAATTGCAGTATGCTGTTCCTGTTGTCTCTCTGTTGTCTTTGTTTATGTTCTGATTCACTGAAATTAAGTTTTCTGATCTTTAAATAGCTGGGCAAACTTCTGATACAACAAACGAGGATTATACTCATTCAAGTTTGTTATTATTTAAAAACCCTTTTTGGGCCTATGAAATATAATTTTGACGCTAATAATGAATGCTAAGTTAAAGCTGTGCTTTTTTGTGTCCTGGTGGTCTTTGTAGTCTGAACTATAATCAGGGGTTTCACACAGATGACCTCAGACTGTCTTGGGACACTGCCAGGAACAGCTGGGTAAAAATATGCACGGCTGCCAAGATCGCCCTGTTGCCCCTGTGCACCTGACCCGGATAACTAGCAAGATAATGCATGCACAGATTCCAGCAATGTTGTGTTTTTGCACAGAGAAAAAAAAAAAAAAAAAAAAAAAAAACTTGCTTGCCCATTCATACGAGCCCAAATTATTTTCTGTCAAGACTTTATAAATGATACTACTCTGGCTGTTATTAATTATGCATAATAATCCACATTCCAATACTATCAGAGAATTTAATTCAGAGAAGAAAAGACTGCCAGCCGCACTAGACAAAAAGCCCAAAGGAATCATTTTCTGTCTCTCAGGCTGCAAGAAATTCAATCTGTGACATTTTGACCAAATTAGAATGGAGTAAATAAAATATTTATTTACAATGCACTCATCTATTCTGGATGCCTTCCAGGATTTTATAGAATTTTTCAACGTCAGCAGCCCCCAGTTAAATAAATCCTAATACTATTAATCTTTGCCTTTTACTGACAATCTAAAAAACGTTTCTCTGTCATGTCCAGTTCTAAAATAGCTGCTATTGTGCAGTTGCACTGTCTGTCAAGTGCCATAAGAGTTTTCCACCCAACATATCATTTTTATTCTAATGTGTATGCGGGCCACCAGTCATGCATTTTTCTAAAATACAGATCCTCTCACTTATTCAGCATTCTGTCAGGGAGAGCTGCGTGGCAGAATTCAATTTACTGCTCTGCACAGGCTGCTGAAGGCAAAGAATGCTGCCTGGCTGTCACTTATAAATATGGATTTGGCCCACACTAACTGTTATCACAGTATTTTGGAAAGCCCCATCCTCCCTTAAATGTAGAAAGTGTCATGTGTGTTTACTCATAGGGAATCTTGGCACACGGGCGGCACATTTGAAATTGGTGGTCCGAGCGATTAAGAAACCTCAGATTACTCTCACACGTTTGGTCACACTTTCCCTTCATGCAGAGGGCATATGAGCTTTAAAAGGCAATGCCAAAAATACTGAATCACTGACAGGCATGATGCCCAGAACAACTTTACGTGATAACTTCCTCCTAACTGCCACACAAGCTCTTAGCCAGTTCGTCGGCCCACAAGCAGATGGGACAGGAGAGTTCCGCGGATACGCTCCCGCTGTGGTTTTTGAAAGCACCATGGATCAGACACAACAGGTCACAAGACAATGCGACTGCGTTGCGGAGCGTTTTCCGGGAGTCTTGAGACCGTGTGCAGAAGGTCAAGAGTTCATGACAGCTTGTGTCGAGGAAGGGTCTGGAGAGCGAGGTGGAGACAGAGAGAGTGCCAGGCAGATGCGGGCAGGTCATTTCCCATCCGAGCGGGGGGCCGAAGCTACGGACTCAGCAGTGCTGGATTCAAACGATAAAGGCAACTATGGATGCGCCCGCTTCCTCCCTCCTCAAGGCCATTCCTTCTCATCAGCCTCTCGGAGGGAGAGTGCAGCCAAGTCAGCACAACACAGATAAAAATGTCGCCATGTGGCCTGCGCTATGCTTTGATACTTTATATTTCATTGTGGAACAAAAGACGTGGCTTCTGTCTCTTGGAAACCAATGCCATCCTTTCTTCCTCTATTTCACTGACTGAAAAGAAATGCACTTTGTAAAAGCACAAGGAAATGCTTATTTGGGAGTCTCTCTGCAGGTATACTCAAGGTGAACAAAGACACAATGCCCGTCCACTCCCACACAGCGCGCATGCAGCGAAGAATACTGTATTACTCTTGCTCAAGTGTTTCTTTGAAATACTGTCGACGGAAAGGCAGCAAACGTCCATTTTTGTGCCTTCTGATTAATGATGTGCGCACAGCAGCTCCGTCTGCGGAGGGACTGTTTGCTCTACTTTGTTTGGCCAAGAGCTGAAAAAGTGCATTAGTCGAAAATCCCCACACTCCCTCCCTTTCTTCAGCCCACTCCAAATAAGACAGATCTAATATCTGCAGATTAGATTATTCACTTCTCTTTTTTTTTATTAAAGGGATATGGGCTCATTTTCTAAATGACAAGGATGATAGAGATCTGACAGAGAGTGTTTGAGCTAAAGACAAATCTGGCCATAACACAATATTAAATGAATGAGGAGCCCAGATTTGGTACCTTGATTTGACATTTGATATGAATGAGGAGTTGATTAGCTGTCAGTGGATGAGGCTTCTGCTTCTGTGTCCTGGATCCTGGATCTGACTAATGAGAGGAAATGAACCATCGGGGTGTCAGAGGCCTCTGTAATTTCATGATCTTGACCAACTTCTCTTCTCTTCTCTTCTCTTCTCTTCTCTTCTCTTCTCTTCTCTTCTCTTCTCTCTCTCACTCCTCTCCATCACCAAGGGTCTGCCCGCACAATCGGACAGAGCCCTTGACTTGAGTTACACAGGAGAGTGATGAAGCAAGACACCTCCCGATTTGATCCAGCCTGATTGCCAGATTAGCGCCACAGAACAGGGCTTCCAGTTACAGGTGAGTGATGTTGCCTCTGTATTGACTGCACCTGTCACACAGTCTAATGACTCTTGTAGAAGCACTTTTTGACTAACCGTATCTATCAAAGATACTGCCACTTTTCCATTCCATCTCTAGTCCAATCACTGTCTGCTCTCGCTTGATTTATTGGAAAGTCCACTAAAAGTTTGGTGATCTTTTTTTTTGTGTGTGTGTGTGTGTGTGTGTGTGTGTGTGTGTGTATTAGTTAAAGACAGAGTGTCTTAAAAGAAAACATAGACATCGAATTCTTAGACATCAAAGACTAGATTCTCTAGAGTCTCTAGAGGACCACAGCTGTATGGGGCTGGACACACCCCTCAATTCAACTGTCTATCTGTCTTTTCTTTTTGAGTGTTGCTGTGCAAGGCCTCGTATTCCCCTCTCGCCTATTCAATTGCCTCACCACCTGTTCCTCATTCAGCAACCAACCACTACAGTCTAAAAGGCCTTTCCTTCCAGACTAGTATTCAGTCTACCTACTGTTAGCTATGCTATGGCCAACTCCAGCGCTTTATTTGTTATAACTACTAACTAACTCCATCTCTGCTTTCCTGGTTTTGTGTATGGTGTACTGTTGGTCTGTTTGCAGGTCTGAAGCAGTTGTCATTAAGTTGACAGGGAGCACCTGGCCAGCGTTCCCAGTCAACCCTATTTAACGCCGCCTTCCCAGACACCAGCGCTCGCCTCTACTCTTTTCATTTAGCGCCATACCAGCATGCTGTTTTTTGTCTTTTTTGTGTTGTCTTATTTTGCTCCAGCAACATGCACCCCACATTGATCATCGCACTCGCACACTCACCTACACTACCGATACTGATCCTCACACTCCATCGCCGTATTTATTTGAATAAACTTTGGTTCGTTGGTAATTGTTTGCATGTTTCCTGTTTTGTTGTGGCCTACGAGCCCAGTCGTAACACTCATAACCAGTCTCTCGCCACATCCAGCTCAGTCATATCTTCCACGCTGAGTCTCAGAAATCTGTCGTTTGGGACTTGGTGGAGGCACTCTGCAGGTTGGACCAATACCAGGCAGAAAAACAGTGGTCGGCAGCAACCTCACTACTTCAGAATCATTAAAATCATCATTAACAGGAACAAGGCAGAGTCTCATATCTCATAATGTGTTCTATGTACAGGACTAGCTCTCTAATATTACACTAACAGTTTGCGTTTCATAATCAGTCTGTACGTTCATATAGACCCACAATTAACCTGACCACATTGTGGTGACTTTCATTAGTTCTTTTTTAATGGCCCAATTGTTGCAACATGAATGCTTGTCACTGGGAACTTTCTCTGCTGCCAATGTCTGTGAGAGGGGCTGAGCAAAAAGGCTTCATGGTGGAGTATTGGATGGGTCCAACTTTCCTTCTATGGCTACAAGCAGTTATACGTTTTCACAAGTACAACTTATTGACAATATTGGGCTCATTCATGATTTATATCCTTATGTTCTAACCTCTGGATCCCATCAGGCACGGCCAACCAGGAGCCTCCATATTTCCCTCCAGACTTTAACTTGCTCCGATTTGACCATTTTTACTTGGTTTATGTACTCCTACCATGAGTAAGTAGGCTACATGGTTAAATCATTTCCCTTTTCGCTGTTCAATCAAAGTCTGCACATGGAGTTTTATTTTGAAAATTGACTCCTTAGCCATGTCTGATTTCCAGCTAGCTCCAGGGGAGAGCTGTCTCTGGGATGCTTCTAAAACTCGCCATGGTGCTTCGAGAGGAATCCCAAACACTGCCTAGAATCTGCGATCGGCTCTGTCGGCCGCAGCACAGCCGGAACGCGTCACAGTTGTGCCAAGTGGGTTTGAGCTGTCACACCGCGTAGAGGTCGAGGGAGGAGGTTTGGGTGGCTGATTGAACGGGTCATCAGAGTTCAGTGTGAACATTTTGCACTGGCAGTGAACAGTTTGCAGAGTTTGACGTAAACCTCTTGCTGTTGTGCAGACGCATTGCAAAACAGATGCATTTTATAAACCAAGACACAGATTGAAAGGGACACAGAGGACACGCTTGGAAAGTGCACTTACAGTGTAGTGTCTTAGTTATTCTTTTCACTGAAATGATCATTTATTCAGTGCTCTTACAGAATACATCATACATCAAGCAGAGAAAATAAACTTTTTTTTTTTTTTTGGCAACTGCATTGTTCTTACATTAACATGGAATGCCCTCGACCCTGACTGAACAGTAGGCTAATGTGCAGGGGAAGAAAGAGAATCTCGCCCACAGCTCAAGCCCACATCAAGCTCTCTTCGACATCCGCAACCGTCAACCATATGTACTGTGTATGAATTATTACTAAGCCAACAAGACTTGATGAACTCGACACACAGCTTTTATACTCTTCATTGAAGCTGAGCCTGTCTGATGATGGAAGCTCGGGGGTGGTGGCAGTGGAATATTACTGGTAACACAGAACTATAAATTAGCCATTAATTGCCAGTGAGAGTACATTTACAACCCAACTTTACAGTACATCTCTTAACATCTCTTATGGCAGTACGTGAAGCACCGTGAATTTAGGTGAGTTAACGGAGATAATAAATGTGATTTGTTTTGCCCCTTTCATGTCTACAGTGCACTTCTTTAAGTGGCAGAGTAAGAGGAATGACCTCTCATAAAATCCTAATTAAGGTAATGTGTGAATGAGCAGTGGAGCCTCGTGGATGCTGATGGTGATAAATGTCCGTCCCTTCAAAGCCACGCTGAAGGTGAAAGTTGTCCTTGAGTTCAGGTAGCCCACCGTGCCTTATTATTCCACAGACAATAGAAGGGACACGAAGCTGATGCTTCTCCTGTGTGAAGAAGAAGAAGGGAAAAAAAAATCAGTAATGAGCTAGCAAAATGGTTTGCTTTACAGCCAATTTTCTTCTGTGGAGAAACAGAGCAGTGCCAAGCATTTGATGAGATTCAGAGGAATACACTCAAGCAGTCACTTTGACAATTCATTCCCTTAAAGCCAAAAGTAATGTTTCCATTTGTGTCGAAGAAAGACTATCAGCTTTGACATTTGAGCTGCAATTCCCATGGAACAGCTTGTCTCTTCACATCAAGAGCATGAAAAGGAGTGACTTTCAAAGAACGTTGTGCTTTAATTTGACAATTCCAAACATGTTTCAATGCATAAACCAAAAGCGGGACGGCGTGGGGATCTGTCAGGTTTATTTCCTCTCTTAACGCATTCTGGAAAGGCCTTTGTTCATGATGCTGAATCTGAGCTTTTTGCAATTTATCACGAGGTTGAGATTTCAGACTGGCCTGTTTAGTACTGTCCAGGTTTCAGATCATTCAGATTCATCAACATCCATATTCACTGAGCACCGGTGATTTAAGAATACGCTTATCCATCCATGTTATTCATATCATTATCTTTCATGATTTATATTTTTGATGGATTTCAGCTCGCCCCATGTCTGAATGGTCTCCATGCTGCGCAGTTTGATGAGCCTGAATTTTCACTCAAACTGCTATCAAAACTCTCATTAATTATTTCTATGGCAGCCTCAATAAGCCCCCAAAAGATGAAGAAAAGGACAGAAATCTAGGACATCCTTATGAACTGGGATTCATATTATCAGATGACCTATGTGTTTGGTAAAATAATAAGAATTTGAGACTGGATTTGAATATATAATGACCCAAAAATCATATCGAAAATAGAATTAATGTTTGTCTTTTACTTAATTCTCCAAGATGAAATTCAATATTCATTATTTAATGTTAATTAATATTAGACTGGCGAGGTTTACCAAAACATCTGACTATTCTGATTAGGATTCTTTGAAATCATTACTGACGGGTGATCACAGGACACTTCACATTATCCGTTCCATCACTTTGTGTCTTTTTTTTTCCTCCACTGCCAAAGCGCCACCCACATCAGATCATTGTTTCTTCCAGGGCAAGAAAACCGCTGTCAACCTCAGTGTTATTCCTTCACTCCCTCCTCTTTGTTCACTTCTAATTAACTGAGATTTTGCTTGGCTGAACTTCAAAAGGCCATTGGAGAAAACAGCTCTGCTTGGCTGTGAGTCACTCAATCTTTCATCTGAATTATGGGTTTTTAAAAGTCAAGGCATTATGAGATTGCCAAATGGCGGGGATAAAATACAACAATGTACCAATTATGTGAAAAATTGGAAGTTATGTGATGTGAGTTCATAGGTATGAGGAGCATTCAAGTGCAATTCAGAAGTACAAAAGCTGCCGTGATTCTAAATTTACATTTACATATCTATAAGGTTGAGAAAATAACTAAATTAAGTACTTATCTCTTTGTTAATTTACTTTATTGCTTATTTTCAGTGAAGCCTGCAACACTGAACAAACTCCCACTCGAACATTAATTAAATCAAAATAGTTACAGTTAACATATTGCTGCCAGAAACCAAAAATATAATCTCATTATGATATGTTTTTTTTTTTTTTTTGCTGTGAAAAAATGTTCATGTTATAACAACATGTTTTCCCATTATTAATTGATACCAAATTATTTGGTTTAATGCAGTGTATCATTTTATATCACAATTTTATATCACATTATTATTTCCCAAAAATTCACACATTCAATCAAACTCATTATGACATAAGTTGATATCTTGCCAGAATAAACATAAAAATGAGGAGATTCAAAGACAGTCTACATCAGCTATGCAAAATCCAGTGACTAGATTAAATATGATATGTGCTGTGTCCTATTTGACCGATTTACAGTGCCATCAATCCATTACTGTGTCACTTATGCTATGCATGACCCACAGTGGCAGTGGGTCAGGAGCCAACATGGGTGAGTACACACTGGACAAGGTCACCAGTGCGTCAGAATGCTAATACAGGAAACTTTCCGAGAGTTTTCTGAGTATGTTTTGTGTAGAAAATGCAACAATCCAAACAGCACTTGGTCTCTGCTCTGGGCAGAGGTGAAGGAGTGATGGTGGTGATGGTGGATACAAACTTGTTACTGAATGTTCAGTTTGCTAAATATATTGAAACAGATGCCATGTAGCCTCATGAGGTACAATTTATGGTCAGGAAGGTTAGGCAGGTCTTAGACAGAGGTTAGGACTCTGCATTGACGCTGGTGAGAGAGAGATGCTCTCAACTGAATGCATATTTGAGTGCAACATCATCCCTAATGTCGATTATTCTTTTTATTAATTGGGATAGCATTACGAAGAGTGAGAAAACATACACTGTATTGGTCTAAGTAGTGGGATGTCATCATGGAAGGCATCCATATCAGTTTGTCCTTGTTTTTTTATTATTTTAGTAAAATGAATTCATCTTTTTTTGTTGTTTTTTGCATTACTGGTGCAACATTATTTCTATCATGTTGCAGCTCTGTGTTAGTGGTTTCTCTCAAATCGTGTCTGCTGTTGTTAGCGCATAAGTATGTAGCAGGTACACTGTGAGTGTGCCCTGTGGTCATTCTGAATAGCCTTTTGTATTTATGCATGGAGCTGGCACTGGGTTTTGAATTAGGGCAGCTGGGATAGTGAATGCATTTAACAGACAGACAGCGCGCAACACTGCCACAAAAGTCCCACAGCTAGCCAAAAGGCTGTAGTCCCTGGACAGGTGCTACAGAGCCATGTTTCATGTTCACTGGCTGGAGACCACGGCACTTCACTTCACCTACTTCACTTCACCAAGGAAGGCTATTTTCTGTTTGTACCGCATTTCTAATGTAGCTGCTCTGCAGGCTGTTTGATGAGTAGGGCGTTTGCTGACTGCTCCTTCTGCTCTGCTGTATGTGCCATAACATTATTTGTATTCATAGAAATTGTGACATTGCTACTTTCTTGTTATGCAGCTGAGGTAATATTTCTTTTGGTAGTTTCACACACATTAAGTTGCTTTACTTATAACAAGTATTTAGAGGGCCATAGCAAAGTTTGGTTTTGCTGGCAGTTGTTTTAGTAAAAGTTAGTACTGTGGGATGCAATATTTACTGTTTTGCACACAGCCAATCCCTGGAAGCTCAGTCACATTCATATTTCAAGTTTAATGTTTTTAAGCGACAGACAAAACTTTTTTTTGATATGCCTTATTTAATAATCAACTGCTGTTGATCTTTATAGACATCTTACTTCACTAGACGGCATGTTCCATGCTTGGAGGTGCTTTGTTGGGGAATGGCCAAACGGTGCCAACACATAGATTTCACACAACAGCTGGTGTAGGGCTCTTTGTGTTTTATCACTCTTTTTCACTGTCCACTGAGTGAGCTTGGTGTTTGCTTGTGGGGACTGATAAGGTCAGAGCCAGTACACCAAATAGCAACTCTGTGGATATTCTGCGTTCATATAAATACATTTATTCAGGTGGTTTGGCCAACTGAAATCCTTCTCAGTTTTGTATTGTCAACTCATAAATGAATGGCTGTTTGACTTTAATTCAATTGTAGCTAAATACAAGGCACATAATAGCTACAGAATCTCCAATATGCTTTGGCATTTCATTCAAGACTGACGCTTCAAGACAGAGAGATCTCATTTCAAGTTGCATTCAACTTTATCTGTATCAAAATATCTCTTTAAAGATTTGTGTGTTTTTTTGACCTGTCAAATTCATCCATTGATAACATAAGTGTTTCAGATGATTCCTATCTCCAGTGAACATCCTTCTCTGATGATGAAAAGAACAGCAGCTAGAATAGCACGTATCATACGTCTACAGCAATGATTACACAGGCACAGGCACAGAAGAATAATGCAGACACTTACGTAGAACTAACTTTGGAGTATTATTTTGAGGCTTTGTCTTGAGGTGCCTTGTGTATTAGGTGCAGACTTATCAGCAACAGCTGGACAGGCATTAGCTTGTGGTGGTAAGGTCCCCTATTACTATTCCATTATTTCAAATTAGCTGCAATATAACGCAGCTACAGGATCATCTTGTAAAGGTGGTTGTCTTTCCTGCCTTCGTTAGATTCCTATGGAGTCTTTGCTGTCGCGCAACATGTGCGTGCGCACAGGGGAATTAGCTAAAAATGGTGGAATGTTTGCTTTGCATGTGAGAGGTAGTGTGATCGATGCCTGCGTTCTCCACAACACTTTCATTTCCTCTCTCCTGTTGAGGAGGAAAGTGAAAAACAGTCAGCTATAAGGAATTAGTTGGACAAAACATGCTGTGAATCAAACATTGGCAGTGAAGCTGATAAGCTAACCTACTTGCAGTTCCCTCTAGTTTAAAGAATGCCAAATGTATCTCTCCTTCTAGGGTTACTGAACTTCCTCCATGCAGGCTTCATGGTGGGATGCATGGGGAGGACCAGCTGCTGGGGCATCAAAGGAATAGCACTCATTTCTCTTTTAGTTCATGCTTGTGATGCAGCGCCACGTGGTAGACTATACACGTCAGCTTCTACCAGCTGCTGTGGAGCAACATCAGGTCGGACAGCAGCTCGTGGTGGTAGAGCACTGGCAGCCACAGGAATCTGACAGGGCAAGTTGATTTCTTGGCGTCCGCACCTGTCATCTAGCCTCTTCACGCTACGGTTGTACCATTGGTACCAAGATTGGTCTGATTCACTTTGACTAACAGCAGGGGAGTGTCCCTTTTTACTATTCCATCATTTCGAATTAGCTGCCATATCCTGCAAGAGCCCTGCGGGACTACTCTCTTTCCTGCCCTCTATGGATTCCTAGGATTTCCCTATAGAGAAGACAGTATTTGTTAGCATGCAGCTCATAAATGTTTCCTGGGGAATTAGCTTAAATGGTAGAGCGCTTGCTTAGCATGTGAGAGGTAGTGGCATCAATGCCCATGTTCTCCAAAACATGTCTTCTACACCACTTATCTTCTGGGGGGGTGAATGAGTTCAGTCAGATACAAGACATTAGTCGGACAGGCAGACTTTAGACATTAATGTTAGCCATGCATATCGATGCTGACCACTGTGCCACAACAACAATACAGAAATCACTTGCACTGTTATGAACATTGTTAGACTAACAGAAAGTATGGTTTTGAAAGACTGAAGTTCCTTTCTCAGCAGAACCTGCTGACCAAGTGGTACCCATTCACTCTCCTTATGTGTTTTAGGGATTTGAGTTGCTGACCTTCCAATAAGAACTGTACTCTTTCAGCCTTTAGGCCATCACTGCCTGCAAATTGTATAACAAGCTGTAATTTCTCCTTTTTAGCAACAGTCATGTCCATATCCCTCAGCGAGTGCTTCATCCTGCCACCGCAGCACTCTCATCTTGCCTACAGGGCTAAATCAATGAATCAAGTGAAAGGACGACAGGTGGGGAGAGTGAGTGTGCGAGATAGATATCAGGAGGAAAACAAAGAACGGTAGGTTAATCCCCACAGCTGAGTTTTATTTCATACCTGCTGCAGAGTATGGGCAAGGAAAAGCCAGTCACCCTTTTTCTTAAGGCTATCTCAGGACACGTGTTGCAGCACTGGCTGTCATTGAAGGTCATTCAGCTAATGGCTTTACACTAATTTGTCCCCTGCTGTCAGTGCTTCTTGCACTGTGACATTTATCTTAAAACTAAAAAGATCGTTTCAACGCGCTCTCCATTCTGCTGTCATCTCTGTCCAGAATGCATAAAAACATACAGGCAGACAGGCACATAAACGTGCATGTAATAGGTATGTAACAACAATAATTTTTTAGAGACAGCCATAATCAGCAAATAATCACTGGAACATTTTCATGTGGCATGTTCTAGTGTATAATCAGGAATGTAAACTGTGTGAATGTGAATTTTCCAATTTGCCCATTTCCGCCTGTTCTGTCAATTTTTGCAGAAACTGAGAAACAATTATCATACCAGCTATTTCCCCGCTTCCAGGTGGGGAAGCATTTCATCCAAACACGAATGATATCAAAACCAAATTGGAGATTTCGTGATCCACGGGATGTGCATATCATGAGGCAACGTCTAATGAAATTTAAATTAGAATTTTGTGAATAAATCACAGACAAATAGGGCAAGATCTGACACACTGCTCACTGATTTTTTTTTTTGTTTTTTTTTTCTCGATTTCCACTAAATTACAGAGTTTCAGACCAGCTGGCACTTGCTGCAAATGTTCGTCTAAGGAAGCATCATGGCTACATATGGTATGGGAATGTGTAACAGTTCAAAGGTTTTGGGTTCCTGTTTTCCGCAGAATTAAACGTGCATCGAGGCACATCCAGCGTTATAGTGTTCTCTCCGGACTGAATAATGACGATTAAGTAATAAGTGGTCGGCTGTAGCTCATGCAGTTGCCAAAAAGTTCATTTTTGTGTGGGGGAATACATCTGTATCCATTCATTCAAAACAGGAGGAACAGGAGGCATTGTGGGACATTGTTGAACCTGCATTAAGCCGTAATCTCCACTAAACATGCTCTGTGGAGTTTTCTTGTTGACAAGCTAATATTCTTGAGGTCTAACAAACATGTTGGATGCATTTTTATTCCTCTTAAAACCTATTTTTTGAAGTTTAAAATCTGCATTGTCCGGTTTGGTCGCTAGCTTCTTCTTCCACAACTTGCTTACATTGTGCTGCATTTCCATGCATGTTACCACCATCAGCAATTAGATGAAACCATTAGGAGAGATGTCTTTTGCATCACCTGCATGTGCATACTGACAATGAGAACTTGCTCATAATAAAACATGTCTCTTTTTATATAGGCTTTATGGACACAAAAATATACCCATGTTAGTTTATTGTATTCTAACAGCAGCTGTGTATTGTATATACGAAATATATTGTTTACTGCATCTTGTAAATCTAAGACGATAATGCTGGATGGTTGGTTTTCCATTTCGACCTGGACACATCTTGACAATAGCATCAGATGGATTTCCATGAAATCTTGCACAGACATGCACCTTGCCTGGAGGATCATGAAGATCCATCCCCTGACCTTTCCTCTAGTGCCACCAGCAGGTCAAAGCTTTGACTTATTCAGCATAATATCTCAACATCTACTTGACAAATAGAGAGATGTGGGGATGAATCCCCACATCCTGCATCCAGTTCGCTAATCACTCTCCCTTCTTAGCGCGCCGGACAAACGGCAGACGGCAGCCATTACGAATGCCTGAACAGAGAATGTGTTCTAGACCGTGTAAATAAACAGAACTATTGAAACGATCCCGGGTCTGTGTTGTGTCCTTTGCTGAAAGTACCCACAGTGGCAGGAGGCCTGCCACATCTTGACAACTATTGAATGCATTGGAACTTTGGTACAGACCATTTATGGTCTCTTTTGTTAAAAAGATCCTATCCTGTGACTTTTTATCTAGCACCAGTATTGATTGTAGTATCAAGCATTGATATACATGCTAAAGTTGAAGTTTGATTGATGAGGCTGTCCAGCTAACTTCTTGTATCTGTTGTGGAGAATGTGGGCATTGATCCCACTACCTCTTACGGGCTAAGCAAGCGCTCTACCATTTCAGCCAATTCCCCCACATGCATTTATATATCGGGTGCAGATAAAGACTCTATCACCCCCATAGAAATCTTCGGAAGTCAAGTCAAGGTGGTGTTAAAGAGTCTGACATCTGCGTTAGCGTGCTTTCTTGTATGGAGGGAGTAGATATACCTGCTAACATCAATACGTTAGCATTATCATGTTGAAAATATCAGTAGCTATACTGACATTAGCATTTAGCTCGGCACGCCACTAACAGCTTGCAGGGCTATAGATCATAGTTTTGTTATAATTATAATTCAGAAATGACTACAGTATAATAAATTACTAATTAATAGCCCCGACAGGAAGCCTTGTGTCACATGTTGTGTCAGCTGACGTCTGCAATAATGCTGATATATGTTTTTTTTTTCTTGTTTTACAAACCTTGAACCGAAAACACAAATTAATTGCACTTGCAGATTTTGTTTAAACAGTGTAGTATAAATACATATTTCTTAATACTGAAAAATGATTGCACTCATATAACCCACTCATAATGCCCAGTGATCTCTGATGTTTGCTTGCTTCTGCTGCTGCTGTTTAAGATAACCTGCTCCACCTCAGCCCTGCTCCTGCTGTGGATACGCTCTATGTGTAACTCAAATACTGTTTGTTTCTACTTTACACCCATGTTTTTTTTTTTTTTTTATAACTCTCCCTGTGTGTCGCTATGTATTCCATGCTGATGTGCTTTATTGCCACAGCAGGGGGCATCCCCAAGAATAGACTTGCATCGCCAAGTCAAACTCTAACGCTATCTCTATTTACTATATGACGTCAATGCTCTTGGCAGAAGTCTAAGCTGGTGTGTATGTATGCGTGTGTGTGAATATTGTGATAGAGGCCTGCAGAAGTTTAGAAAGAAAAATGAAAATAGTAACCATACTCATAAATGAAATACAGAATATTTCCCACGGCAATTGCAATTCAATTCAGCTCCAGAAAAAAACCTGAGGAAAAAAAAAAGTTTCGGCATCTATTACTCTTAAAATTATATTAGCTGTGTTTATTGAAATTGTAAAGGTTATGTAGTGTGAGTCTTTAGACAAACATATGTGGAAATCAGAACTATACAAATGAGAAATGAGTAAATGGCACTGATTGTGTGTGTGTGTGTGTGTGTGTGTGTGTGTGTATATATATATATATATATATATATATATATATATATATATATACACACTGTTTTTTATGTAATGAAACTACACTTTTTTTTTTACTTGCCTTGTTTAGAAGAAAAAAGAGCAGCCAGGCAAATATAGAATGTCTACAATTACACCTTTTGTTATCTCAACAAAGCCATCTCATGTACCATAGGAGATTACACATCATCCTGAGATACGCTCTGACCAAGGTTATGATTGTCTGTACAGAGGCATTAGCCTCCTGAATCATCTGTCTTTTTTTTTGTTTTTTTTATCTTACAACAGCTCTTCATAAGCAAGTTAGAGGTTGCTCAACAGGTCTGTCATTCTGTGTTCTGTGAATTACTCACCATAGGCAGAAAGAAAAAACATTTCTTTATGCTCAAGGAACACTTCTCAACAAGACACAAACACTCTCTTTAAAAAGTTTGAACTCGTCCTTCGAGCGATAGCTGAATGTCTTTCTTGTGTGGAGGAACAATGCTGCTTCTCCTGCGTAGGTGCATGTTTTGTCGCATTATCGGCTTCCTCCCACACACTACGGAAGACAGACATGCATGTGCGTGGCTTGACAGAGAACATTTAACAAAAATTCCACTTCTTACTGTTTCATTGAAGTGATGGTAATGACTTACTGAGGGTTCACTTGTCAAAACTCATGTCTAAAAGGTGAGGCTGGTAAGAGAGTCCAGATCTCAGACAGTCAACCTTCTCCTAATGGTCCTTAGTTAAGACTTTGGTTACTGCTGACAATAAAACAGACAACCTGGAAACTTTCAGCCTGACTACCATTGCTGGGAAATTCAGTGACACCGCTTAGTTGTTCTGTAGTGAATTGAGTTGAAGGCTACTCAAACTTCACATGAAATTCTTAATGTAGACGAGGCAGGGTTTAACCTTGATAAAACATGTCAGAAAGTCATTCAGGCAAGGTCCACTACATTGATGTGCCGGTTCAGACAGGAGCAAATATCAGAATGTGTCCTTCAGGGATGTGGACTTTTTTTTTTATTTTATTTTTTTGATTCTAAGATGTGAACATGGAAGATTCTGCATCACAGCAGTGACACGACATTTCAGTCCACTTCCAGTTTTGCCATAACGGACAAATTAATCTCTGGCTCCAGACAGCGCAAGGTGTTTTGGCCTCTACACCGATAGAGGCCAAAACATCCTACACATCCTTTATGGTTCAAGCTCTATAAATTGTGAGATTATTAAGGGCTGTAAACATGTAATATTACAGATTGATAGCTGGATATCTGATATAAGCTGGAAAGGAAGGGAAGCAGTGGGCTGATGAGACAAGGCAGGTGGTGAGCGTGGCAGGCAGGCTGGCAGGCATGCAGAGAATGATCTATAGGCATATGGAGAACAAAGGTTAGAGAATCCGACAAACACACACAAAAAAAAGAAAAAAACTTGAATGCACAATTCAAGGAGTCTGAGATGTGAACCACCACGGAAGGTGATTTAACAATCTGGCGACAAGTGGGTGAAGAACCAGGGTTGATATACTGCAGTGTTTATTAGTGGATGGATTGCAGGAGCAGGTGTGGAGATTGAGTAGTGAATCAGGAGCCGGAGGATAAGGAGTGCTACCACGCCCACAACAGACACACACAATCAGATAGACAGACAAAAAACACAAGGAAAAGTGAAATATAGCAAAAAAAAACACAATTGGAAAAAATGAGTTGAGGGCCAAAGTCATAACATTTTCACAAAGTGTGTGCTTGTGTGTGTGTGTGTGCGTGTTTGTGTGTATTTTATCAGCCCCTGCCTTGGTAGGATTCAGGATTCATCCTCTGGGAACCATGGACGCCAATACCAGATTTCATGGTGAATCAGGAGGATCGGGAGTTATCCTCTGGAGAGCGGATTGTCAAATTTCACGATTAACTGGATTACTAAGTACTACTACTTGTTTTAAAGAATGACAACTATACATTGATTTGAATTATAGAGTAAAGTTCTCTAACCTCAAAAAGGAAAGAAGTAATCAATTTGACCCAAACCAAAATGTTTCCCTTGAACACAATGAACAAAGTATTTCTTTTTAGAGGAATTATTGATCCTATTATTGATCTTTCCCTAACCCAGTCAGTTTTCTGTTAAACCTGAACCAATATAAACCTGACCAAACATTATACTGATTCATTCAGTACTGTTTCTATAAAGGACAGCAAATTATGTTCTACTCTTTAGGGAGGTGTTGTTCTAGAGGGCATGGATAATTTGGAGGACTTGTTGTAAATAGTTGTTAGTTTTTTGGTAGGTGTTGCAGTTTGTGTGGGTTGTGTATGTGAACATCAAACAATCGCTCTCTGGTCCACCTGGAAAGATTGATCTCAGGTGTGAACCAAGCAAAAGGGGTGTACCATTGTATGTGACATTCATTGGTTAAGAAAAGAAAAAAAAAATTGGTGACTGGTAAACTAGTAGTGCGTTTGCTGATCAGAGTCAGCTCTCATCGTCTTCCGCGAGGAGACTGATGGCAGAGCATCTTCCTCGAAATGCCCGACTTATTAAATTATTTAATACCCACTGCAGAGCTTTCCATAAGCGGCTGCCGACCAAACCTGGCTACTTTTATCCCTGGAAGAAAATATATTATTACTGTATTAAGTTACTGCTAATACAAGCCAAAGATTTCCTGCAGTTTCACATTTAGAGCATTTAAACTGGTAAAACATGAGCCGATGTTTAGTCACAGGAAACCCAGTGTCTGTTAATGAGATTAGCGTCACCATTGTTCCTCAAAATGCATCACAAAACAACACCATTTGGCATTTCATGAGTGCAGATCTGAAATATTGCAGGAAGTAATTGTACAAGCAGGAGCGATTAGATGTGGAGCTGAAGGTGACAGGATAGGTATCGTTAACAACCTTTCACTTTGGCTGTTCACAGACTCATGTCATGTGCGACATAAAATCAGATCTCTGGTACTCAGGGAACGATGGAAAAAGCCCAATTATTGTCCGCCTTCTTTGTAAAACCTCCAGTAGTTTGTTTTGCTGTCCCTAATAGTGTGTGACCTGTTAAACCACATTTACCATCAGTAGACAGGTGCCACATGCACAATAATGGGGCAACTGCATAATAAGGTCAAAACTTTCAGAACGTTAAAGTTATAATCAAAGGAGATTTCCACCTCAGGTTTTGCTAAACGTGAATTGGACAAGTTGGAAAATTGAAACAATGTCACTCACATTGGTTTGTCACCTTTAGATAGGGTGTTAGTATTGGATAATTGTGTTATAACTGTCCAGAGAAGATCCCGTAAATTGTACAACTCATTTCACACTTTTCTGCGATGTCAAAGACCCCCTGTGAAACAGTTATTTTGTACTTTTTCTTAAATATATTTTGGGACATATTTGACTTACCTAAAACAGAGAGTAGAGAAATGTGTAGAAGCAGAGAGGCGAATGGAATGCACCATAGGTCCTCAACCAAAATCAAACCGGGGACAGCGCGATGAGCTTGGCGATGCTTCGCCAATCCTGATGCAAAGCAGGTAAGATGGTTTGATAAAATTGTCATAGCCTGAAAAATTCTATTGACTTGAAGAACTTCAAACGTCACCAGAAGACTGTCAGTATTAACACAATAGTAGCCGGCATGTGTAGATCTATATTGTTTTATTGTTTTTTAGACAAGATTTATAAAATAATGGAGTCCACAGTTCCAGGATTTAACCTATTTTGACACGCTTCGGAGCAACCAGCTGAGCTGAAAGCCCATCACTGGATGTTCTTTCAGCAGCGTGTGTGTGTTTGAGAGAGGGAAAAATACAGTGACAGAGTGACAGAGAAAATGGAAGAGAAGGTGGAGTGGAGGACTATTGCACATAATGTTTCTGTAAGTTTTTTTAACTGGAATGCTGCCTTACCACTCAACCAGTCTGGCCAAACCAGTGATATTTTATAGGAAATCAAGTCACAACCTGCACGACCTGTGCAGACAAGGATTTTCTGTGCACACTCTGCCCTTATGAACCAAATGATATTGTATTAGTTACATTATCAAAGCTGTAAGCTGCATGGCATGAAACCTTTACCTCCACTTTCCAGCCTCCTCTTTGCTCACATTTATCCATGTCAGTACGAGTGGTGATGATAGCATACAGTAGGATATAAATCTAAACCACCAGATGCCCCTGCTCTTGTTTTCAATTTTTGAAAGAAAGTGCAGAATGTTGAGGTGTAAAAAATCATTTTAAGATATGAAAAGTTGGAGGAACTTGAACTTAATGTGAAGGAAACTTTGAAAGAGCAGGTTAACTCTGAAGAAGACTGAAAAAGTTTCAGCAGATTCTGATGTCTTATGCAGAAACGAGAAAAGTTGCACTGCCACTCCAATTTTGAAGGACACTTCCGAGCAAGGGGTATTTAACGCATCTGTTGCAAATTCTGCCTCTCCTGACGTAAATGACCGGTGTGTAGAATTTAGTGGCATCTAACTGCCCCGCCTCGTCCTCTCCTTCCTTGTGAGAAGGATAAACTACTTGATTGGGTTGGTGTGAATGCCTGACTGGGACTCTGGTGTGCACCAAACAATCCTTCGCTGGTCCACCTGGTGGGGGTGGTGTCAGACAGAGGTCAGATGTCATTCATTGTTTGAAAGAAGGTTAAGTGCAACCGCCTTGCCTCAATTACTCCTTCCTTGTGTGAAAGACAAGCCACGGTGTCCACAAATCAAAGGCCCTGTCTAGAAACGGTATGTAGTCTGTGAACTAGTGTCGAATGAGTTTAGCACTCAAGAATCGACTCTTATTTTTGGTATATCCATGTCATAGCTATGCATATGCTATTCAATTTATGCCCCCTACCTTTTACTTCACGTTACATAGGTACTCATTTGGGCTAATTACGCTAATTCTGTGCACAAACTATCCTTTCACAACCTTGAGTTTGCTGGGAGACAGACACAGCATCATCAGGACAGATGCACAGGCATGAGACATAGAACGTTGAACTATTGTTCTACCAGAAACAGGCCATGTCGTTCTGCTTTTAGGTTTGTAAATGACCCACTGACTCTGTGTCATATTACCTTTAACCTGAAGAGAAAAAAAATCCTTCAAACTTAACATGCTGTTTTTACATTTCAGCAACAGCAGCCAACAGACAAAATCACTTTTAGAAAGTGACCTCAGAATGCTGAGCTAAAAAGGAGCTCACTGTGACCTTGGTGTTCTGCAAAGCGCGGCCATGTGACAAAAATCACAGCTTTGGTTTATGTATGGCAGTTAAATAACTAGCCATCACATTCATTCCATAAATTGGCACTCTGCTATGTAAGAATACCCTTGCCAATTTGCTCATAATGTTAGGGTTCACAGTGCATCTCTCAAAGTTGTTAGCTGCCTGGTGGAAGTGATACCACCTGCTGCGGTGAAGATGTTTAAAGTGTGAAATTTCCAGGAGGTGTGCTAATTTGCCCATCCTGCCCACATGAAGCAAAAATAGTTCCTCCATGTAATGAGTACTCAATTCTGTAAACAACCAGGGAGGAACATTCAAAGACAGAAAAAATTATGCGAACAGAGGGGGCTATTAGCCGTTATCACAAAAAAAAAGTCTGCTTCAATTTCCCGACATCCATGACCCCTGAAATTAAGGTGCATGTATGGTTGTCTCACTGAAATACTTTCAAAGTACTCAAAACTGGTGTCAACATCATTTTTTCCTGTTTTTAGATTTGTCTGTTTTTGGGGGGGGTGGGTGGGGGGCTGAGGAAAAGTGACTGATGTTTTATTGAGTCTGTTTGCCTTTTAGATTTGTCTGACTCCATCTGATGTTTCCTGTTGCATTTCTATTTGTCCTCATACATCCACCCCTCCCATCCACCCCAACTCCATCACTTCAGATCTGGCTGCCAGTCAACCCTTCTGATTTTCAAAGGCTCCAGAGCATGAAACAGAGACTCTGAACATGGGCCAGATTTTCATTCTCTGATCTTCCCTTCTCACTTCTCTCTATCTCAGTAAGCCTCTCTGTATTTGTCTCTTTCTCATTTCCTGATAGTCAGAGTGGCAGACAACAGGCAACTATTGAATCATGGCACGACTGACAACATAACATAAACTGAGAGCACGATTCACAGACAGTTAAAAAAAAATAAACTTTTGAGACACAGATGAAGAAGCTCTTCATGCAATCAGCGGTTAGAAAAAGTCTGGAAACTCTCTTGACTTACATTCCACTTGTCTCGTTCAGCTTTTTATCACAAAAACATGATGCCGTGTGTTCATTTGTGAAAGTCTGATGGGCTTTGTGTAGAGCCAGGGCAAGCTAGGCTAATGTGTGGATATCACATAATAATCTTATTGATTTACAGTGGAACCCAAAAAGGGTACTCCCTAGCCTGGCTATCACCAGAGTATATCACAAGTGAGCTATATTCTGGGAACCACCTGCTCAATTTCTCGTAGGGGAGGGGTGGTTAACGACTGCCCATGGGCGTTACGAATGTCTATCATTTGGCTTATGCGTAGCCCATAGTCAATCGTGTCAGTTGTACCCTATGATGTATTTAGAGCGACAGAAATTCGACGAGAAGGAAAAGCTGTCATTTTTGCCAATCTCAGCGAAAACAGAAGGCAAAACAAAAATATGATTAAACAATGGCACCGGACGATTGATCGAAAGATTGGTTCGCATCGGCTGCCGCCATGTTGAATTGGATCTGTAAACAGTCTCAAAAAAACTACAAGCTTCCATTTGTCGAGCAGTACACGTCGTGTGTGTACAATGTGTTGAACTTTTTCTTTAACTTTTCAGTGTGCCTACTGAAAATCTTTTTAATACTTGTGCATACGTTGTGTATGGCTTATGATATATAATCATCCCACCGAGGAATCTTTCAACAGCCGAGTTGTTCCTTCAACATATTTTTTCACACAGCAGTGAAAATGCTGAAATGAAAATGGTACAGTTCTTGAGTTTCCCACTGGTGACATTATTGTAAATGAATGTAAACAAAGCAAAATCTGTCTTTTACAAATACCAAACTTCGGATGAAACATGGAATCTGAGGTGATAGTTGGAATTCTTTCATGACACTCAGTTTATAAGGTGCTTTTTTGTGTGTGTGCTATTATTCAAGATTAAATGCATGTCAATAAGTCAGTCCGCTTTAGTGAAATGTCCTGGCGAGTACCGTGTGACATCTCTTTCTTTCGGAATGGAGTTCTTTTTTTTTTTAAACTCTTTTGCTTATCATCAGTTGTTACTCTCGGGAGCATGAAAACAGTGGTTGAAAGCAGACATCAAACAGCCGGAGAGGCGTCGAGGCCTATCTCCCTGTGTGCTCCGCTATAAGGAAGGCTCTCACTATCATGGCAAGGTCTATCTTTCAGTGCACTGAGTGAGCTAACCTGCAGAAGGAAGATAAAGAAAAATGGGTTCAATTTCTTCCATCTGAGAAAGTGTGCTTGTTAGAGCGGAGAATCCATTCCCGTTTCCCTGGGACCTTTGATCTGGGATTACACAGGAAGCTCTAAGATGAGAGCTCTACGTTTGGCCTGGGAGAGCACATGACAGAGCACCCCGAGGTGGTCATGGCCTCTGAAGTGAAAACCGCCGCTGAGTCTGCTGTGGAACAAGCTTGCACGGTCATAAGTGGATTATTACATGATTGCCAATTTTCATCAGCAGAGAACAAGAATAGAAGAAATAGGGGCATGATCCAAATTGCTCATAGCAACAACCAATCCAAGAAGAGATTCTCTCAGAAATTTTACCTGAAATCAACGAGATGAAACATTGTTCATTGGTTCGTTACACCGGAATATACAGTATTTATCTCACCGTGTCCAGGATTCCCATCATGTTGTTGCCCTTTGTATCTGCGTCTTGTGGGTGGTTATTTGGAAGCCTCCCGTTTGATTTCATTTGAATAAGTAACAACAAAACTTGCCAAATATGCTCACGCTGCACAATATGAAATATTAATGAAGAGAAATGTCCAAAGCTAATCCAAAGGATCAGGATTTGGCCCTAAACAGGCTTTTTTCTTTTTTTTTTTTTTTGATAGATCGGTATTAGTCATGTAAAGCCGGGTTCATTCCCAACTCCTCGGATCATTGCACAAATCAACCACAGGCCACAAAACAACATAGCAAGGGCTTGCAATTACCATGCAAGCTTGCATCAGTGATGCAGACAAAACCACTGACTATAGACATGAAAACAAAAAAAAATAAAAAAAATACCCCAATTTTAGTGATGTTTTGCAAGTGCATCACACTTCACGCGCTGCCTCAAACTGCCTGAACAGTGTTTTGTTAATGATGTGGCTGATGAGAGGTTGTCTAAAAGCTGTCCACCGCATTGGATATTATAAATAATTTTGTAGAAATCCATCAAAGGAAGGCTTCCTGGAAGCAAATTATTTTCATTGCCAGTGTTTGTTTGTTCTTTTTTTTTTCAGTTGTGCAAGTGTGATGTTCTCATACTGCACAAAAGCAGTAGGCAGGGTCCATGCTAAGCATATCAAAATCCTGTGTTATGGTTGTCCAAAAATGAACATGTCCTACTTTTAAGTCAGTGTTGACTTCTTCGATCTTGAACACACTTTTCTGTCCTCCTACCGGAAATTTTGAGTGTATTTCACAATCATAAAGAAAAACATCAATTATGCGTCAGTTGCTATCGACAAAGAACTGTAGGGGAACCGCATGAAACGCATCTGCGTTCTGCGGATGTGTTCAATATGGACTATTTGAATTAAACGCACTTCCCTCTATCGTTTGACATCCATTCTGTTTTCAAAGTTTTTTCAGTTGTGCTGAAAATCAGTCAACAGCCAGGACTGCCAGAGAGCAACCTGCTGTGGAAGACAGAGCGTGCTGCTGTTCCTCGATACGAAACCCCCCCCCCCCCCCCCCCCCCCCCCCCAAGAGAGCTGTTGTCTGCAGACAAGGTGGTGCAGAGGATGTAAGGCTGTGCTTTGTAAATGGGCTAAAACCACTAGGAATTTGGAGCTTCGCTGACAGCAACACATTAATACCAAAATGACTCCTTTTCAAAAACCCTTTTCCTCGTCGCTTAACAATGGGGCAGAATAAAGCCTCAAAAGACTATATTCTAACTACAAAGTTTATACATTCATTTATTCATTTGGTACCCTTCTGCTTCTGTCTCTGTCTCTTTCCCTCCCCCTTGCATTCCTCTCTGTGGATTCATGTTGTGATCTTAACATTATAAATGGGTTCTCTGGCAGCGCTTAGATTAGATTTGTTTCTATGAGATTCATTCCAGCCCTAACTCTGGTCTCGGTGCTCATGTGGCTTGTTTTCTTGATGAATGCCCCCTGCCCTGTCAACAGTCATT
Organism: Nibea coibor; assembly: GCA_023373845.1. NCBI lineage: Eukaryota > Metazoa > Chordata > Actinopteri > Sciaenidae > Nibea > Nibea coibor. The sequence goes on along the minus strand of CM041720.1, from coordinate 6,388,414 downwards.
TGCAAGATCTCTTCTCATAAACTCCTCCACAGAGGGAGGCCCAAATCCTCCTTACTGAATCTATACTGCATTCCCTGTGTGAGCCTCTAACCTTCATCGAGGTCATTCAAGCATCCACTAACAAAATATACATGTCTGAATGCTAAATAATTATAATAATATAATTATGATTTAAAGAAATGTTATATCTCATGGGACAGCTGGCGTGTAGCTCGAGGGTTTGTTGTGTGTGGAGTGGGCGTGGGTGATTGGGTTTTGATTGATATGTTTGCTCTTTTCCTCGGGGAGCAGAAAGAGGAGTATTTAATGCCTATTGCTTCATACAGACTGAAGTATTGATTATCCAGGCCTCCATCTTGCCTTTGTCACACACCCTTAGGCCTGACGGCTCCCAGTGGTTGAATAAGATGTCATTATTTCTCCGCCAGCAGGGGTCATTTCAAATCTGGCGGCAGCGCATTGGGTCTGGTGTGTTCAGAGCTATATGATTACACTTCAAGGATAAAGCTGGCGTTATTTTGCAACGTTATTTTATTATTTATTAGCAACAAATCCCCTAAAGAGACTAAAACCAACAATGAGTCTACCCTGCTAACAAGTACCTCTTATGTAACCGCGGCTTGATTTACAGCAGCTTTCTGTGCCACTGTTATCCAAAAGCTATTAAAAAGACATTAAAGAGACATACTGTTGCATCTGGTGACATGGGTTTTTACTACAATGAACACAGCCATTGTAGTTTATTCTTCAACAACCGCGATTGCCATTCCAGTCATGGAAGGCGTCAGTGAGCATGCTTGGGGATGCGGCCCTGTGTTGTCATAGCTGAGAGAATGTAATTGTTTTGTGACGTGGAGCATTTAGGGTGGCGGTGTAGTTCTAGGCTATCTTGAGTGGGACTAATTTACATTGTATTTTTGGGGTAAATTAACTCTTCTTTAAACTGGAAACATAACCAATTGGGCTACAGCTTCAAGCGGTTAAGCTGTTCACCGGCGCAGAAAACTCCAGGATTTGAATAGTTACAAGGATGTTTTACTCCAAATTCCGAAGGCATAATGTGGTCCTTCCAACATTTGCAGACACATATCTTAGTTCGGTGGCTAACTTTAGTCAGCATTTATTATTATTCAACTAGCTCATTGCAAAGGGAACAAATCATTAGACCATTAACCAAAGATAGACTTTGGCAATGTTAAAATAAGAGTTGTGTCACAATTTCACTTATCAGAGGAGGAAAAGCACTGGTTTAACATCAGTTCTTCTATTTAAGTGTCAGTCATGACAGTGACACTGACCTAGCATGCACAATTTACTGGTTACACAGCAGACATTTTGACATGTCATAGCCTGAAACTCACAGGTATATTAATAATTCCTGCATTACACTTGCTTCTGCTATTGTGCGTCACTTAGGACATTTATTGGAACTCAACTGTCAGTACTGTTATTAGTTCCCCCTATGTTTTTTTTTTTTTTTTTTCGGCTCTGGCAAGACAAATTGTCTGCTGTGCAACCAGTCCATGCCGACATCTTAAAACTGAAACAGCTAAATCCACCAAACAGTTCATTTGGCTTTGGACACTTTGATGATGAGTGAAGAAATATGAGGAAAATATTCTTTCCAGCATCCTCTCTTTTTTTTCTGCTCACTCACGACAATCTTAGCAAACCTCTATCCTCTTTTTGACAGCCGTGTTCAGGTGCAATCAATTGTTGGTTTTCAGCAAATGACAATGGTTGTTGAAAACACACCCCTTAGTTTGGTGGCAAACTTTTTAAAACCTGAAGTTAGTCCCTCTTTTATGATTGTTTAACTTGTTTTTGATTGGTCTACAAGCAAAACTATGACAAGTTTAACTATAAAATCCTTTCCTTTGTTATTTTGACTGCTCCTTCCTGTGTGTATTGTTAAGGCTGCCTGTTGTAGTAGCTGACTGATAACTGCCTCCATACCAAAAGATAAATATCAAGAAAGCTTTGAGATTATTGATGCAGCAAACTTATGACAGTGACAAGCAAGGACAAAGACAGGAAAGTGGGGATTGAATGAAAGAAGAAAAGAATAGACAAGGACAGAAAACAGCTCTCAGACAGTTACACCATGGCAACTACTAGGATATGTCATTGCATCGTGCTCAAACATAAATCCAACACACGCAACAAAGAGGCAATTCTATGGTCTGCCTGTTTTAATGTTCCCCAAAGATAGATAAAGAATTCAAATCTTAAGGCGAAAAACAGCATCTTTGATGAACCACACGGGGGGGTAAACTTATATTTCAGTGGGCTGAAAAGAAAGATAAGTATGTGTTTGTGGCCACAGAGGTGTGATTCAATCAAACTCGCAGAGCATAGTGTGTCTAAAAGATGACAATATGTTTTAATTGTATAGAAAAACCTGTTCAGTGCGAGGTAGCCTGATGTGAGGCCGTGCCATGGAGGTAAATGATGGGTATTAGCACATGAACATGAAGCACATGAAGCGTTCTCGTTATGTAAGACAATTTTGCACTGATTGACACCTTTTATTAAAGGACTGAAGATATAATTCTGTTACAGTCGTCAAACTGTTGTCACTAATTAAGCCCGTCAAAGTGCACATTAGCATCGGTATTCTTGTGCAAAAATTACATAAAAGGAGGTGAAAGTATGAGAAGACTTCAATAACTCATCTTAAGTCATTTAGCCATAGTTTCCTTCAACTCTACTGTGCTAATGAGTTGCTGACTGCTGCATAGAACCAGCAATTAAACAATGACTCTTTTTTTTTTCATCATAAAATGAATTCTTTAAAAGAAGTTCCCTTCACTCATACTCCTGTCCTGATAGCAGGAAAATGTATACTATACAATAGTGGAAATGAAATTCACAGATCAAGTGGAAATAAAACAAGAATCAGCTGGGCTCTGAAGTTTGGTTGGAATACTCTTATCAGCTGGGGTGTTGGCTTATATCTGAAATTAATGTGTTGTGTATGTATACAATATGGTTTGGAAGATCATTTGATCTCGTCTTGATGTTTTGGGATCATTTTGAAAGACCCAAGTGATCAAAAGCACTACAAGGCAAGCGCTGATTTTGGAAGATGAGAATAGATAAAACAAGAATCACTTCAAGGAGTGTTATAATATGAGTAGTGGCTTTTTTCAGTATTCCTAATGCCGGAGCTTTTATAGTTTGTGTTTAAGAACAGGAACCAAGCAGTGACCAGGGTCAGACTGACCAATCGCAGTGACATTACACAAATTTTTATAGGCACTAAAAAAAGCCCTTTAAACCATCCACGACAGTTACTAGAACAGGAATACTGTGATTCAGTATCATTTTCTACAATCTCTCCACCAAATGTCTGTCATAATACTATGATCCTTACACAGAAACATTAAAAGGGCATGTTAAGATTTGTCTTGAAGGCAGAACACCAAACTTTAATCATCAGTGTAATTGTTCTTCCTCTTTTTCATAATCCTCTTGAGTTGTTAATTTGAAGAAGAAAAGAAGAAAAAAAAAAGAAACACATTGTTCCAATTGAAAAAGTTAGTTTCTAATCAATGCAATTTTCAACAGTATGTAATTAGTCCCCCAGCAAGTTAAAAGACACTCAAGGTTTCTTTCCAAACAGTCAAGAGAAGTAATGTGTTATTATGCTGAGTAATGTTCAGCAATGTGACGAGTATGCACTGCATACATATGTAGGGCTTTGTGTTGCCATAAAGCACCAAAGTGGAAGCTACTTATTCATTAAATCTCTGCACATATTGAAGTACTATTCAGATTGTCGGTATATCTGCTGGAGATAGAGGGCAATGTATTATTTGTGTGTTCTCTTTTCACTCATTCATTTTGCCTTGAACCTGATTTTGTGCCTGCCTTTCTATTGAAACCATTCTATTGAGAAATATACAGTATCAGTGAAGCTATAGAAGTCAACCTACTCTGCGTGAAAATGAAGACTTGAATGTCATACCTGTAATATCACCTATGGGTTCTCCGAAGAGCCATTGTGAATCTCAGAATGTGGCGGATCTGGCCACCACTTCTTGAAAGTCCTGCCAGCGCTGCCACCATGCAGGATAATCCAAAGACGCAAGCTATGGATCATAGGTGGCACTGGACTGAATGAGGCTTGGTTGCTCAAACAAGCAACCTGTAATGCTGCCCACCTGTCATTCAAAGCACTTGCCCCTTGGTTCATTTCAATGACACAACAATCACAATGCAGGTTCATGGAGCAAATGTCAATCCAGGTTCAGGTTTTATTACATTTTCATGTTAAAATGATGCACAAAAACCACTGTGTTGGCCAATCACAAACATGCAAATGTACATTGAAATACCTTGTATTTACCTTGTATGTACCTTGTAATTCTACTACCCTGCATGGTATAGTACCATAAACCACCAGAAAGTATGTGTTTATTTAATAAATGATGGGTATTTTATTTAAACTTGCCTCATTGGGTATCATGTACTGAACAGTACTTCTACCAACATGCAATACAGTATCTGTGCATCCTCATGTGGCCTGAACGCAACCAAAGAGATTTTGACAAAGGTCATTTTCTGCTCTCCAAACAGTCTAAGCTCCTCTCTGCTTCTCCCTACAGTCATGATTGTATTCCAGTCACTTTGTTGCTGTTTGCCACTGTCAGTGAAGAATTGCCATTAACCACAGAACAGGACAGGATTGCACTGCTGCCTCTAAGTATCTTTATTAGTTTGCTCAAGTAAGGAGTGAGGCCGGGGAGGTCACCTATCAACACAGGGAAAGCAGACCATACCAAGATAACTCTGAGGTGAAACCCTTAGAGAGTGAAGAAATCAAGGTCTAATATGGTTGCAGTGTCCCTAGGCCAAAGCCATCTGGCAGCCTGAGAGTGATAGGTTTGCTGAGGCAATCATACATCACTTTTCACCTGTATCAAACCAATTGGCTGGCCTTCTATGGACAGCTGCTCCCTTGCACAGTGTTTGACACATTGATGGATAATGGATAGACATAGCCTCCATATGGCAGATATGGAGTAGATTTAGACCTTATAATCCTAAATCCTTTTCAACTCTCACCAAATGACTTAGAGAGCATGTCATATACACCGGATAATCCATGCACAGACTAGTGAAGAGAAAGTAGCTAACATAATCCTCCAGATCCAGTCTGCGGTGAATTTTCTGCAAGATCTCGACTGTCAAATGGTCTATTATTTTAATCACCAATCTGATTGGATGTAATGATAGCTAGTTTGTGATAATAGCACAGTTCTCATTGCGACACCTGTGCGCTTGTAGTGTTGCACTTGAGCTATATCAGACTTGTGTCTGCACACCGATTATGCTGTGTGTACTGTTGTCAGAGACAGACAAGCCGGTTTCAGCGACTCGAGCTATTTCTGTGAAGTGTTCTTACAAACAATTCATTGATTCAATGCAGTGAACATTCATTGTGAATGAGGTTTCAATATTTCTGCTCATATCCTCAAACCAGAATTTAAACTTCATTGTGTGTCCCTCAAAAATCATGCAAGTAAACAAAGTCTTTGGATGTAGCCAGCTCATTTACAGATTTGTTTGCACGTTTGGACTGCCCTTCCTGGTTTTGGACCGAGCCTGCCTGATCATCCTTAAGCTTTTTACATTCAATTTTGCATTAGACTATTGTTTGGCACCAGTTCTGCCTCTCTAGTCTGCATTTGGGTCTTATTCCTCATATTCCTGCTTCCTAACGTGGAGGAAATTGGTATTGTTATTATTGTAACAACTGGACAGAAATTCAATCGCCTCCCTTTAAAGTAGAGTAGAATGAGAAAGACCAAAACAAACTGGAATGGAAATACACTGAATTTCATGGTTTTTGGTTGCTTGTTCAATGTTTCCTGTTTTGTTTCGCAAAGTGCACTTCCTGCCGAGTTTCCTGCCGGCTTCAATAGTTTGTTCCAGCCTGATTAGTTTCACCTGTCCCTCATTAGTTTTCACCTGTGTCTTGTCATCCCACCTTCACTCTTGTGTCAATATGCATTCATTCTTTGTTCAGTTATTCTAGCCATTCTTGTGTGTTTTGTGTTCCAGTGTGGTTTTTACTACTCCTTTGATTTGTTGGAACCAGCAGGTCATATGGACTTTGTATGTAGCCAGCTCATTTACAGATTTGTTTGCCCATTTTCAGCATGCCTGATAATCCGTGAGCTTCTTTTTACATTCACTTTTGCATTAGACTATTGTTCTGCACCAGTTCTAGTCTGTATTCGGGTCTTATTCCTGCTTCCTAAGCCAGAGGAAATTGGTACTGGTAATATTGTGTGCCCTCCACCCAGCTGTTTCACCAGTAGATGTTCTGTGTAACCGAAACAATGTGCTAAAAGAGATTTAAAACGCCACAAAGCTGAGAAGTTGCAAGTCCTTAATTCTTTTCAGTGGCTTAAAATAATCCAGGAGTTCATTACATAGTTCACTCAGGCTGCAAATACAGAAAACCTACAGTCGTGAAAGCCATGAGCTCAGTCTCATTTCATCTTAAGTGGGTGGTCTCCCTTGACCTCTGTCTGTTTCATATATTATGAATTAAAGAGAGCCATCCAATATTTAATCACTTCTGGGAATAGAGACACAGATGAGCATCTTACCTTTCCGAAGCACCTTTGATTAGTGGGACTTAAGTTGATCTAATTTCTTGTCTGATAAGCAAAATCCTCTCCAAACTGGTACGACATCCATTATGTCATAACACATGTACACGGAAACAAACAGTTGTAATTGTTTGCCCTTTCGGAGGAGTGTTTTTGCTGTTTGGTGCGGATGATGCAAAGCGAATGTCCCTAACTGAAAATGAATCATTACAGAATGCTTACTGTTGTGCGGATGTGAGACAGCAAGTGCTGTGTCACTGAGGTGGGCTGTTTCTATTAACCCTTACCTGCGCCATAAACAGGTCAACTCTCTGGGGAGGTGATTATTCTTTAGCCTGGTTAATGGTCCTTAGTGACAGTACTTAATGAAAATTAATGACCAACTTTAGGACGCCGTGCACACAGATGGGGGGGACTACTCCCTTCGTCAATGTGCATTTATCGCCATTGTTGAACTAGCATTCATTGTAAGTAGAAGATGATCCACACTGTAATACAAAACTACATTCTAAGGACTCGATTAACAGCCCCGAAATGCTCTTCTTTGTTTTGTGCTTCGTCTATAGCGATGAACATAGCACTACCTCTGTTTAGGCGCCGCCTCTGTTTAATGTGCGGGAATAGAATGTAAGGACATTCAACACACTTCATTAGGTTTCCATTATATTTTGCTTTGGGTGATTGGCTGAAATGAGCGATCAGATTTCTGTCAGTGATATACAGACAAAAAAGATGACATGATTTAGGGGTCATTTGGTTAATTGCACAATACTGCCAGTATGTCGCAGTCTTGGAAATGGAATAGGTGCCAGGGGCACAGTAATCCATGCGAGTCACATCATGAAAAAAAAAAAAACAAGCTGTGCAAGTTCTGATTGCTTTTAGCCTGTTGTTTTTTTTTCTATATGCCCCCTCTATGCAAATAATAATTAATGTACATGAGGAGATGTGCATTTGTTTGCGTGCTATCTACTGTGCATCGCGCTGAGTGAAGGGATGACGCGGAGTGAGAGAGAAAAAGAGACAGGGTGGGGCGTGAGATGAAGCATCTACTGTAAGAATCTATTACATGTTTTCAGTGACTGGTTTGATTTTGGTAAACAATCAAGCACCTCGGCAAAGGGCGCGGAAGGTTGCGGGCACATGATTGTGTGACATTCGCAGTGTAATCAAAAGGCATTAATAATGCAATTAAATTGAATTCCCACATAAGCCTGTGGATAAAGTGGTCCAAGGCAGGGGCACACAAATATGCCCACCCACCCCTCATCATCTGTATGAAACCAGCCCTCCGCCACTATCCCCTCTGTCTCATGTGCTCCAGCCCCTTTAATCTCCGTCGTTCACACACTCTGCCCTTCTGTCCGACCTCCAACCCTTATTCCCATTTCATCCCTCTGACACCTCCACTCCTTTCCATTTCTCTCCTTCTGCCCAGTCCAAGCCGCGTAGCAAGACTGCCCTCTCTGGTCGTGCTATAATTTTCCATGTTGCCGTCGCTCTCCCGTGTGTCTGGCGATGGAGTCCTCCGTATCCCCCTGAGTGTCTTCAAAATCATCCAGCCAACAGTGTAATGAAGCTAGACTGCCATCTACTGCCTGCTGGGATTTTACCTCACTTCTCACTGCCGTGGCCTGCTGCAGCAAAGACAGAGCAACATTGCCATCTGCTGTGGCTGCAGATTCAATTAACCAGATAATTTCGGTTCAGCAGCAGCTTCTTGTGTTGCTTCAGTTGCTTTTCTTTCTCTCTCTCTTTTTTTTATTGTCACTTTCCCTTTCTAATTGGCCAGGCGATAAGCTATCTGGATCCTGTGGATTAAGGTGATTGCATTTGTCATTATCTATTCCTTAAGACAACTAGCTGAGGATAACACATGACTAAAGACAGCTCCAATTTAGTCCTGATTGTCTACATCTGACCTCGGTTTTCCGTCGGAATTTTATGTCATTATCAAACAACGCGAGCTCTCTCGATGTCAGCATCCATTTGTGCCAAGCCGAGTAGAATAGATGGAGTAAATGCTCCCCCTGGCTCGACATGGCACTGTTACATGACGGAGAATACATTGACATCGAACCAGGAGGCATCAATCAATATTTGTATTGTTTATTGCAGATAAATGAGGTTTTGGGTGAATAATCAATTAGCTGGTCTTGCTATTTGCGCTACAAGATTATTTCACAGCGCATGCCAATCAATATTGCAATAAATCCCCCAGAATAGTGGGCACCATTAATAAATGTCAAATACTCAGACATCCCGTGTATCTCAAAGCCTGTCACCTTGAATTTTTTGATATTTCTTTCTTCAGCGGTAGTTGAGTTTGCCAAAGAACCCTTTGTGCCAGAGTTTTTGATGCATTGCCGTGATAAAGAAGTTTCCATCGTGTTATTCATCTTCTATCACAATGATAAACTGCTGTTTGTATTGTCTCAGTTACAGCGAAGGCAAAGCTCCGGGGTCAATCAGCACAACGCACCAACACAATGACCCTGCTATTTCATCCCTCCGTCTCTTTTATTAAAAACGCTTTCGTCTTGTCTTCACTTGTGTTCATCCATTTAATAGAGAGGCCAGTGCGCCTCTCGAGGCTGATTCGATGTTGCCATTCGAAGTTTTCTTGAAAATACATACATAATTCTCTCAGGATTGGTAGCCTTGTAAATTCCATCCACGCAAACATTAACGTGCAACTCATGTCGGCTGTAATGTTATGATTTATACCTGGCATTACAATTGGCTTGTCACTTTTTTTTTTTCCACTTTAACATGGCTTCAGGAAACAACACCACAGGGAGCAGTGGAGGGAAATGCAGATTTAAGGAGTGCTTGTCAATATTATTACCGCTTCCATCAGAACAAAATGTCAGCCTCCACCTGGCGTGCGTGAAATAGTCTTCTGACTTTCTGGTTGAATTATATGTTTCCTTCTAATGGTGCACAACATGTTTCGCAACAGCCTCTCACATATGGCTGCTGCCATTAATGAGTAATGACATATATTAACAGCAAGCAGTGCATCATATCAGCTTATGCAGGGTTTAACAAATACCCATGCCTTCATAGAAGAAGGTACAGAACTGAATTCATTCCATGTTAGTAGTTTTTGCCACTAGATGGGTGGCTAAGAATAAGCTATAGCCACCCAGCAGACACAGAGCAAAGTTATTATTTATTTGGATGCATGTGTTTGGCAGTTTGACGACTGCAAGTCCAGTTAATATCCCTACTCCTGAGAAAAACGCTTGGCCTTTTGCCTAAAAGGTTTTACTCACTTCACCAGCTAGCCACAATCTTTGTCCGTTTGTCATTTGGTTTTGAGCAGGTGGTGTGCACTAAGTTTATCAGTGCTTGCTTCCCAAAAAAAAAAAAAAGAAAAACAAAAAAAGCCACGTTTCCAGCTGCCTCCTGCTGCAGCTGGAAACATGGCTGATTAAGCAACAAAACATGTCACTTGTCCATGGCACATAGATGTGTTTTCTCATCTGACGTCAAGAAAGCAGGACGGCATAATTCATCTGCGCCTCCCAAATTATGATGTGATAGGTTTAGGTGGAAAAATAAGTACTTTATTCAGCATAAGTACTTTATTTTGGTTAGAAGAAAATAATAAACAAAATGTTGGACATGGACAGCAGTCCGATGCTTTGTTCACCCATCCAGACTTTATCGCGCTACGTCATAATTCCTATGGCTGCAGAAGGGCTTTGTCACTAGAACGTGAGCATACTGTGGGGCTTATGCTGTCATTCTCTTTGGCGGGCCTCTCGTCGAGAGAACTGGGACTGAATCATGCAGCAAATGTGCAAAATGGCAGCCTGCTGCAGGAAACATGGCTGAAGAAGCAACGAGTCTTCCAAATGAAGCAACAGAATGTCACTTGTCCATGTCGTCCAGAATGGAACATAGACGTGTTTTCTGATCTGACATCCTGTCAGCGGGAAGACACTGGTTATCTGTTATTTCCAAACGTGTCATTACCGTGTCAGTGTTGAAAATGAAATCCAAATTGTGATGTGGTAGGTTTAGGCACACAAGCAACTGAGTTAGGGTTTAGAGAAAGCCTGCGGTTTGGGTCAAAATGAGTAAGTCATTATGGTTGGCTCATTTCAAAGCAAAGTCGGACATGCACAGCAGCAGTACGATGATTTGTTCTCGCAACCATCCGTCCAGATCCCCTATGCAGACTTTGTCGCACTATAACATCACCTCACTTCCCCCTTGGCTCCCGTCATGACTTCAGTGTATGCCGAAGGTCTTTGTCACTAGAATGTGAACATACTGTGGGGCCGATGCTATCATTCTCCTTGGCGGGGCAGTCTCTTGTTGAAAAAACTGGGACTGAATCATACAGCTAATGTGCAAAATGTCAGCCCGCCTGCTGCCGCTGCTGCTGCAGCAGCTGGAAACTTGGTTGAGGAGCAACAAGTCCTCCAAATTAAGCAACAAAATATGTCACTCGTCCATGTCCCCTGCAATGGCACACGGATGCGTTTTGTGATTTGACGTCCCTGTCAGCAGGAGAACATCATTTATCCGTGCCTTCCAAACATGTCATTACCGTGTCAGCGTCGAAAATGACATCCAAAGTGTGATGTGGTAGGTTTGGGCACCAAAAAAACAACTGAGTTGGGCTTAGAAGACATTCATCATCATCATGGTTACAATAATAAACACTGGTTTTGGTTTTGGTTTCTGGACATGCACAGCATTACAATGTTTTGTTTCCCAATCCCTCCAACCAGACACCCTATGCAGTCTTTGTAACTCAAGTCACCTGACTTCTTCCGCACACAGCAAATGTGCAATAAACCAAAACAATTAGCAAAACGGGGCTAAAAAGAACACAGAGTTCTCTGTGGGACCATTGCAAATAACCCGCTTTCACATCATAGGTAGCTATTTGATGTTAGTAAACAAAAACAAATGAATGCAGCTTTAATACACATTCACAAATAGCCTTGGTATTATATTTTCCGTTTCAGCACTCCCACCTTTCAGTCGATGTGAATTATTACCTGGTTTGCACAAGCATTTCCAGTGTGTGTGGTCTTTGATCGTGCTTGTATTTGCACTTTGCTGATAATGAGACCAAAAGCATCTCTGATCACCTCGGGAGTGGTTCAGGGGATTGGATTTTCAATGCATGCTAGCAGCAGTTACACTTTTGCACTTAGATTTTTATGCAGTTAAGCGCTATGCAATCTGGCCCAATCACTGAACATGAATTTTAATAGCAGATGTGCCGGGGGGTTCTTTTTTCTGATTCCTCACAACCATTATGATGCCAGCAACGTGTGGTTACAGCAACAATTTGTATTCATGAGCATTAAGGAAAGAACATGCATTATCATATGTGTTTCTCTGAATGCTTTGGAATAATAATGGTGTTTGATAAGATAATAATACTTTCATGTTTATGATTGTAGTAATTATTTCAGTTGCCACACCACGGATTATCCGGTAGGTACATGTGTATATCCTCGTTCACATGCTATGTGTCCTTGTTTATTGACTCAGATTTGAATATAACACTCCCTGGATTCCAAATATGAAATGCATTTTTAAACTGTGTGGAAAAAAAAAGAAATATAAAATGATGTACTGTGCATGTAGATGAACCGCAGAACTGCTGATTGAAAAGGTTCAGTGAGTCAGCTGCTGGTATATCATTCCATATGGAGCATCTATAAATACAGCTGTGTCTCCTAATGTTACATATGCAGCATTTCTACTTGAGTGGCGTATCGCTGCTGTCAGCTAAAAGTCACATAGATAATGGCGACTGGAAAACATGTACTACACTGTAACTTGCACTGTGAACCTGTCTAATCTCAGTCTACAGTCTAATCTCAATGAACAATAATATATAACTTTCTATATCATTACCGGATCATTTGTTAACTTTCAAATACTGACCATCCTCAAAATCCAAGCATGGATCAGGGTCAAATCAACAATCCAGTAATCACTAATTACAGTTTTAATAAATATAATAAATATGTTTAGATCTAGATCTACACTGAAGTGATGCTTAGCAGTTGGGGAATGTAGAAGCCACGGGCAAAACCATAGGCAGGTTAAAGCAGTCCACAAGACGTCAGCAAGCAACCATGGAGCTGCAGGCAGCCACGGTCAAAGGTTTGGTAACAAAGGTAATGGGGCAGCGAGGTGGCTGAACACCACCGAGCAAGCACTCTGACAACTGACTCTGAGAAGAAGGTGAGAATAATAAGCAGGAGGGGGGCAGACGGCATATGAAGTGCATCTGTTATCGTGTACTTTAAATAGTGAATGTTGCCAAATGGCTTGCAGCTTCGACAGGCCAGCAGAGTATTCATTCAAGCAATATGTGCTCCTGTAATAATTAAGTCCTTTATATTACACTGTAAAATAAATAAATGAAATAAAATGAGCAACGGTTGCCAAGCAAATACCATCAAATTAAAGTAATAATAATTCAAATGAATATCAAACTATATATTAACTGTAATATTCAGTCAAGGTTTTCTCTGAATTAAACACATGCAGGCTGTTTTCCACAAGAGGGTGCAGGTGTACGATCAGATTTCAAGAATTCCAGCTCTAAGTCCTGTTGACTGGGATCAAAATCACGAGACTTAATTCAGTAGATTTGTACTCAAGTACTTCACCTGATCTTTTCATACCACGTTCTAATTCTCACTGCAAGTCAGAGGGGAACATTGCTCTTGCTACATTTATCTAACAGCTTGAGTTAAATTGAACATTTAGCCACATTAGCCACATGCGAAGGCTCGCTGTGGCTGGCCCGGGTCCGAGTCCTGACCTGTGGCCCTTCCTGCATGTCATTCCCCATCTCTCTCTCTCTCTATCCTTGTTTCCTGTCACTCTTTAACTGTCTCTATCAAAATAAAGCTTGGAAAGGCCAAAAAGATAATCTATAAAAAAAGAAAATGATCTGCCAAACTATTGTTATTAACATAAAAAACATATTTGTATCACGCAAAACTGTATCACGGCTAAAATTGAATGATTTTAATAAACTTGAATTCACCACATCTCTCAAATTGCGGTACCGTGTATGTTTCATATGGTGTACCTGGGTTCTCTGCATACAGTTGTCCAAACCATGTGCCATATGTCCACAAGATGGCTCTCTTCACCAATTAAAAAAAAAGAAAAACTACATAACTCAGTTTATGAGATGCAGAGTTTGAACCCGCACTGTATAGTGCAACACAAGGGACCTGAATTAATCAGCCATCTAAGTTATGCTGGTTAATTACCCTGCTGACTTGACTGAAGCTGGTGTGCGCTAACTAATACTTGTCACATTTACTGTTTCGCTATTCATTGTCAGTACATCAGGCGTGACCACACAGAGTAAATGTTTTCAGAGTGTCCTCACCAGGAAACCGACAGCACTGAGCACTTATTTGAATGTCTAAAATAATGCAATACATGTCAACAGCTTGTTTACATGGCCTCTTTTGGTCTTGCAAACTGGGACTCCTGTCTCTCAGAAGCAAATGCTGAATTAGCACAATGTGGTTCAAGTCAACAATGCTCTCTTTTAACCATTGCTGTGATCTCTCTCTGACCTTAACCAAGTTTTTGTGACTCAGTGACGGTCGTAACAAATGCGATTTGGAGGGTACTGACAAACAACTTTTACTTTGTTTGGAGGAGTTCTGACAATTTGTTCCACTCGGTCTTGTGTCATCAGTGTACTGCCAAATTGTGCCTGTATTGTGTATATATAATGTAATTTACTATCATCACGGAGGACTTGCGACTCACTACTTTTTGAAAGTCTGAAACAGCGCTGTTGTGTCTTGGCCTCCAATCCCTGCCGCTGAATAAACCTTTCGTGATCGTGGCGTGTGAACATATGGCTACCAATTGGCGACAGGCTTTCCCCAACCCATTAGTCACTGCTTTTCTGCTGATCAACACCGCCGGAGATAACAGAGAGCTGAAGAGAGGAGGGAAAGTTGCTGAAAGGAGTGTGAGTTGAGAGAGACAAGAAGAGCGAATGATAAATACAGGGCCTCATTAATGCTCTTTCGTTTTAATTTATGTAAGCGGCAGAGAGGAGTGAGCGGACTGCTCTGCCAGCTGAGCAAAGAACAGAGGGTTTTGGGAGACATGCAACAGTAATATAAATCTCAGGGACATGTGGGAAAAGTATCAAATGAAGAGTGCTGTAAAAAAAAATGATGACTGACTTATTGTAAAATGTTCATGTTTCCATTCCCGGCGAGGCATAATGTGAGCAGCACCATGGGCTTGCTTTAGCACACTCACCCACAGTCCATACAGCCCCACACCCCATCCCACTTCCCTCCCTTGCCCCATATTTTGGAGCCCGGCTGTGAGTCTGTGGCGCCACACTTACATCTGACAGCTTAATACCGCTGCAGAAATTGGTTTCATGGAGTGGGCAAAGACGAGATGAGATTTTAAAAGGCTTCTTTTTCGGGGCGGGCTTCGCTGCGCTGTCTTCCTCGTCATCTGTCATATTTGCCTGTCTAATGATGTTTAATAACAGAGCGGGGCACGGGCGCACAGAGGAAAACACACTGCCAGCCATTGTGCCTCCGTCTGCCTGATGATGACTTGAGGTAAATGTTATGACGCAAAGGAGTATTTCCATTCACGGGCCATATTCTCTCCAGCCAAGTTAGCTGCCTGTCAAACAGATCCTGGTCAGCGGATCAGCCTTTCATCGGGGGAGAGTATAGATTTTATAGGTTACAGTCATATTTCTGTACCCTGTCCTACAGCGTAAATGGCGTGTTGATGTAAAAACCCCTTCAAACCCGGTTAAACTCAAAAAGTCATGGTTGTCAAGCTAAAAACAAAGTAGCTTTTCTTGCTTTCTTAAAAAAAAAAAAAAGTTGACATAGTGGAGATAGAAGGTTCCTCACAACAGTCTTTACTGTGTGTGTGTTTTCTCACACATCTGTAGATATACATGTGTGATTTAGAGTGTGATCTCTTTGTACGCAGGGCTGTGCGCGCATGATGTATGAAGGTGAATCTAAGAGACGGAGCACATGTGAATTCATGCCCCCTCAACACTCTCACAGTTGGCTCTTTCATTGTACACAGCATGCGTCACAGGAGCCATACAAACCCTTCACTTTTCTCTCCACAATATAGCCAAGAGCCAGAGACTAGTTACAGCTGAAGTCTTTTAATTAAAGCGAGTCACTCTGTGCAGTCCTGGACGAGGCCTGTGGGTGCATTAATCATGTTACCTAAAACTGATCCAAGACCAGTCCTATCTTGTAAATAATTAAAAAAAAAAAAAAAGCAGCTTTTACACAACTCAGGAAGTGTGCGGACAGGTAGAGCTTCCACATGGTATTGTTCTTGGCAGCGGGGCAGCTCTGTACACAAAACCCTCTTTGTTCCACTCGCAGAAATTGCACTTGGAGTGGAAAGCGGCGTTCGCTCAGGAGCAGTGACGATGCACTATCTGTGTTTCTCATCGATGGGAAATCATTTCGTGGGGACGCTCGCTGCTGATCGCTATCTTTATCATTTAAGCTGCGTTTTTGACGTTCACGCGGAGGCGCTTACGGTCTCTCGGGCTCCCATTTATCTGCAGGTCACAATTGCTGTTTTGTGCGCCGCATGCCGTAGGTAGTGTCTGGAGGCCAAATGTTTTGACAGCAAAGGCTCTTGTGACTGTCAGCATGTAGATGTGGCTGCATGTCACATGGCTCCATGCTGCAGTAGCATGCTTTTCAACACATGCAAGTTTTAAAAAATAATAATAATAATAATGATGTAGATTGAATGAAATATAAAAATGGAAAGAGATTATTAACATTTTCAAAACCATACTAGGTACCTTGAACAACGACTCGTTCTTATCTACATTACAGATACGATAGAGAAATGGGGCTATGTCATTGAAATAGCTCCATTCATCAGTGCAAGCTCATTTTTGTGAGTACGATTAAAAGGAGAAGTGGAAGTAAAACATGAAATGTCATTTCACTCTATCAAATTCTCAATGCCGATGGGTTTTACACCATTGTGGTTATGATCATGTACTGTCCATATCGCCAATCACGGGCTGCAAGGAGGTGAACAGTTCATCCGGTGAATCTCTTTTCAGGTATTCTCATATGCGAGGGGCTGAAAGAGTTTCGAAAAAGGAACAAAAGCTGAATGAACATAGATGGAACCAAAGGGTATATATATTCCAGGGAAAAAAGAAGTAGAAAAAATAAATAAATAAATAAGACTAGCCTCTCCTATAACCTGGTCCCATATACATATCTCCATTTTTAATGAACTTTTTCTAAAAAGAGTCCAATCAATATTTCCTTGTATTTAAATTCAGATAATTCGCTGTTTGGAATCTATTGTTTAAAACTCTGTTTTGACTGGGGGTTGTTTGCAGAGAAGAGCATCTATACATAAAAATGCATCCCTCCATGTGATCCTTTTGAGTTTGAGATCAAAGGAAGTAATGAAGGTATAAAAAAAAAAAAAAAAAAACGCAGTGAGATACCGAAAGCACTCATCGTACACAGATTTTAAAAAAAGAAAGAAAAAAAAAGTGAGGTGTGAAAAACATCTCTCTCTGTTTAACTGAGCGAATCTCAACACAAATCTGCTCTCAGCTCCAATATAATAAAGTCAACTGTCAGCAGCAGGGTGCCCGAGCTCTGCAGGTGGTGGTATATTCTGATTCTGTATGGAACTGTTAACGCCTTCAAAATATTCATATTTCTTTGCTTCATTTAAATCAGTGTTATTTTCCCCTCCCACCGTGCCAATAAGATCTGCTATGAAAGACTGACAGGGTGTTGTTTGAATTCATTTTCAGGTTTGGAAAGGGAAATGAGGGCTTGTCAGTGTTCTCTTTATTCATGGGCACAACATTTATTTATCATTTAATAAAAAAATAATTTGGATTACCTTTCAAACTTGATTAAATGACATCTTATGATTTCACCACAGTATGAGCTTTTCAATTTTCTCTTCCAAACCTAAACCTCACAACCAACTCATTAACTCTGGACTGTTGAGGTGTTTCCAAGTTCAAACTTCATTTTTCAGGTGGACGGTGTAAACAAGAAACCTCTCGAAATAAAAATGAGAGAAAGATTAAACTCGGCTGACCTTTAGAATCATTGTTTTAGTTCTGAACGCGCGAACAGAAGATAAACTTTATCTCTGCTGAAATATAAAGAAAGTAAGACCGTTTCCATTTTTCATGAGAGGATAAAATCTTTTGACACATTTCTGGAAACTGTGTTTAAACTTCACGCTTCTGGTTGGGAGTTTCCCATGGCAGTGTTTGAGGATTGGCATTGCTAGGGATTGGGCTGTCAATTTCCATGGTGCTGTGGGCCTACTGACTGGAGCACATCACAGCCCTGTATAGTTTTTGGACATCTATACAAGACATGTTTTTCCCATTTTTCAACAAACCCATATAGTGCTGGTTATATAACGATGACTGTGCTGGGTGGGATAATCCTGTAATCAGAATTATGTAATCAGACTACCAAACATAAGTAACTATAATATGCCTAGACTGCATTTGATAAATAAATGCAATTAAATTACAGTATAGTTACATTGTCAAGGATTACTTGATTCCAGTTTTGATTATGTCTTTATAAATGGGCCTGTGGCAATATTTTTCAAACTTTTTTCATGATCTCTATATTAACCCTCTGGGATTTAAAGATCTTGATAAGGGAATGAGATATGTTATTCCATTATGTAATGTTTGAGATGTTAACAGTTAGTATCAACTAACATTAGCATTGATTCCCACTAGGCATTACTTTTGGTTTGTTTCATTTCAACACCTTCTAACAGCGACAGTCAGTCTTGTGTTCATCCTGCATTAAGGAAAGTAGAGAAGCTAGCTGGTGTTAGCTGTCTCGCTTTCACGAGTCCTAAAAACTCATAGCAACAGGCTTGTTTTTTTTTTTTTACCTCCAGTACTCTGCAGGTTACTGTGTGATTTAAATGCAAACACAGAGCAACACCAAGGTTATGCTATACTAAAAATAATTTCAATTTCAAAACTTCTAATTAACTTGGGTTCAATAATTCAGTTGACATCTATTACGCCGCAGTTGGATTCGATTTGAGCCACAGAGTCAAGTTTCCATTTAAGCCACGTTTTATCATCGTTAACTCGGTTGAACTAAATTGGCTCTAATTACATTTTAATTGAAGCTTGCCACATTGTTTTTTTGCGAATTCATATAATTCTTCTTCATATTGCAGGCTTTGTTGTCCATCCCTGCTTGTTTTCTCTGGATTGCCTCCGAATGCGCATCCTGTTTACTTCTTGGGTCAGATTAGACATTTCAGTCTGTCCCAATCATTTGATTACTGTCCTCCATTCCATGTCTCTTTCTTTTTCTCAACTCTCAGCTCTTCTGCTCTTCAGAGAAGGCAGCAGTTTGGAGATACAGATACTGTAACCAAGGTAACTAGCTGTTGTTTCCCTGGTACCAACCTGGATCAGCAGGCTTGTAGTCTCACATCAGCAGACCTACACTGTGTCCATACTTAATAGTCAGCTGGATGTATTTTCAAGGATGAACACATGCTGCATGCTTAGTTCACTGGTTGATATATATTATAATATAAGGCTGAAGGGAGTGCAGATTATTGACATTTTGCAAATGATGTTTTCCAGTAGTGTCCCATCATTTGCGATTAACCTGTTAGCTTGTACAAAGGTCTGTTGTTGGTGTTTGAAAACCACAGCAAAGACCAGAAGGGAGAGTGGAAGGAAGCAGAATGCAACAGGCGCCCAATGGGAGGGTTTATCTCAGCAGTCCACATCCGTTGAGTCAGACTGACAGGCCTGTTACTCTTGTGGTAGGCTGCTTGGCTGTGGGGTTATCCTGAGGTGGCAGCTAGCCAAATGCTCTGGAGTAGATGGGTTCAAGTTTAGGCCCCGTGACCTTAAAATGATAAGGTGAGGGGTCGTGGAGAAGTCAGGAAACCATTGTTTTTAGAAATTCCAATTATTTGGTTATTTAAGTCGACTGGGGCTTGTATCCCCCCCGCCCCCACCTTCTCCCCTTACTGCGCAGAGAGGTCTGCACACCATCATCCCATTAACCACATGTGTGCTGGCCTGAGTGACACACTGAGGGAGAAAGGAGAAGGAAATACAATGATACATAGCGGAGGAGGTAATGAAAGGGCGTTTGAGATTTAACCGAGGCCTGCAACATGAGTTATCAATTACACAATACAACATGGAAACTGTAGTAATTGAGTCATTGTTTGTGAAAGACAAAAGTGAGGTGATTTTGGCAAAATGTCTTCCATGCAGGATCATTTCCTTCAGTTCCAATGGACAAAACTCTACATTTGTGGGGCAGCTATGTAACTTGAGAGTAGGTGATTTAGATTGTACATCCTTTTTCTACAATCATTTTGCATTCTCTTGGCTAGGTTGATAGTGTACAGCGTAAACAGACCTTGGAAATCTTGCGCTTTCCTGCGAGAGGCTCTGTGTTTATTTGAGCTCAGGTTATTCTACTTTCCTGTTACGCAAGACACGGTCGAGGTCGGCTTTGTCAAAGCACGAAGCACACTCTTGTGAATCCATTATCTCTCCAAATGAGGCCGTATTAGGATGCTGTAGTGTCCGACCTCCTGCGGGGATCTCTTTAAGTATCTGCAAGCGTGTCCCACGTTGAAACAGGCAGTTCACCAGACAGACAAGACTGAAGAACTCAGCTGAACGTGCAGGCAAATGCGCGCACTAACATTTGACTTTTCATTGACTTCGCTAGCTCGCGTGAATGCATTCTGTGTTTCTATAACTGGTGCTCATTTTAGCAAAGATCCATTGTTTTATGTGCCGCATGCCAATAACAGGAGGACACTTCAACACAAGTGTCTGTATAATCAAAAGATTTGTCTGTTTTTCTTTACCCATCGTGGCTCTTCTTCTGTTTATATTTGGAGATGCGAGGACTCATTAGCACTATAAAGTATCAAAAATCAAAAAAAATAAATAAATAAAAAAGAAGAACATCAGAAATGAAGGCTGTAAAGCACATAAAATAATAAAGGGATTGTGATGGGCATATAGGTGCAGCAGAACAAACAGCACGAGAGTACAGATCTACAAACATGTTTATCAAAGAGGGTGGTCTTCCCAGAGGTTTCGGCAGTTGGCCCCCATGGGTGCGCTGCCAAGCTTCGCCTGGCTGCTTGCCTCCCTGCCTCTTTGGCAGCTGTGCGGGGTTTTTCTGTGTGATTCTGACCTTCCTGGACCGAATACTGTCACATAGATAGTTCAATGCCAGGGGCTCATTTACACATAATAAGTCACAAACAAAAAAAAAAAAAAGAGAGAGAGAGTCTGAGAGCATTAATGCAAGAAGGATGCTTTCTCATCTGGAAAACAATTTTATCTCTGTCCCTTATAGTGTAGCCACAATCCAAGTGCCTAGTGTTTTTTTTTTTTTTTTCTTTACTCCAACTTTTCATGTAATTCCTGAGGCCAAATTATGAAGTGGGCCTCTTGTTGGAAACACATGCTTTTCAGTGTTTTTTACCCCCGGCTTTTGGACAGCCAGTTCCCTTATATACCCCTTTCTTTACTCTGCCAATACCACAGAAACCTTTTCCTTCCATTTAGATGCCTGAAGTCAATACAAACCAAAGAGAACGAAGCCAAGAGTGAGGGTTTGCAAAGAAACGTAGCATTTGACACTAGAGGAAACTATAAAAGCATGCATATTTTGATCACAGGAGTGATGAACATAGCATGCTTCTCTCCTCATAAATCTCCCTTTTACAGCACGCATTTGACTGTCTATCCCATAACGATTATGCGCATTAGTTCCATTCTTATTGTTGAATTTATCCATAAAGTCATCTATCACATGGCAACGACTGGACCAACGGGATGTGCGCTACTCTTGAGAGGTGCTTTGCCATGCTTTTTCCTCGTCTGCCACCGTGATCAATTGTGGTGTATGTGGCGTTACTCTTATCCACAGATGTGATGTATGGAAAAGTGATTCTGCTGCATATGTCATTTTCAGTCAAATCGATACAGAGTGTGAAGAAGGACTAAGGGAGAGGGTGTCTTCCCTCACACTCCCTGGTTGCTTCTCTCTTTTCTCATGAATATTCGTGTGGATAGCGAACGGAATGAGCCAGCTCTGTAGTATGCAAATTACAAAAATGAAATACCTCATTGTTGCTTTCAGGAAAATCTGTAAAAACAAATACAGCCCAATGATGAATCAAAGTAATGTATCATCAGGCTGTAAAGCATCATTTCCAGTAGGCAGGGCTGCCAGTCTCCAGAACGTTCCATAGATTTCTATATGCACTGCATGTATAAACACGCTACATTCAGCTGTCATGACTTTTATTTGAAGGATCCTCTCTGTTTATGTTGAATGCAGCGCCATGTAGACTTGATCTCGGTGCAGGGCTCTGTCGGTAAGGATCTGGGGGCGTACGCGGGGCCTGTTTACAGTCCAGAAAAATGGGGCATTTTATCTTTGGCTTTGGAGATGATGAAACATTTTATGAGAGTAAACACAAAAATGGCAACCAACCACCATTTCAGCAGACCTAAGCTGGTTTCAAAGCCACATTCCATCTGTTTACACAGCCTGTTTACACTGGACTAATGGACCATTGGTCACTAAAGTTCCCCGCACAGCTGTATGTGGCGCTGCTAAACACAGACAGCTGTAGGATGATATATGTGTATTAATAGGGTACTGTGGACAGTGTGCTCTGTATTCCTTGTACTTTTCTTTCTTCAGTTTAATCACTCTTATATTCCCTCTCAATATGCTCATGTGCCTTTGTCTCTGCGTCTATATAAACCAAAAAATATCCAGTTAAATGACAGCTTTAGCACTTTAACTGAGCTTGTGGCTGTGAAAACTCTCGAGGAGACATTATCCTTTTTAAGGTTGGTGAGTTCAAACAATGACGATTGATCAGTTACAGATACCGATACATGTTGCTATGGGTGAGAAGGAAAGATATTTATAGTGTGAGTCACACTTTCTTTTTTTTTCATGAGATTTTCATGAGACAGGAACGCAATGCTAGACGAGCACTACTTGCATGTCTGTGGTTGTTGCAGAAAATGTCAAAAATGCCAGAAATGTAAAGCTAATACTTTCCAAAACACCATTATTCAGATACTGAGTGTTTTGTTTTTTTGTTTGTTGTTTTTTAAGTGCAGATTGTCACGAACTGATACGTATAAAGAGAGACCACAATGACATGCAATAAAAATCCCAAGTCATTTTCAGTGATAGGATGTCACAATGATGTGGCAGTCCTGTATTTATGAAATTAAATCTAGATGTCCATAACAGGCAATAGTTATATTGCAGCGATATAAATTTGATCATCAATCACAGAATTTTAAAAACATTGGCATTGGACTTCTGTTCAGGTTTTTGCCCGATTGTCACGGTTTTGGGTGTTCTGGTTTTGGTCCACTCCGCCGCCTTTTATAATTCTGTATTCACCTGCCTGTTCCGTGAATCTTCTTTCATGTCCGCATTCGGGTTCACTTTCTCGAACTAAACCAGGCGGTAATTTTAACATTCTTGTCATTCTCTGCTTATTGAGTTACATGTGAGCCTTTGGCGAGCTGAACATCATCCTGTGTCTGCCTTCTGCGTCCCATTCTCTCTCCCGCTTACAGTTACATTTCCATTCTGTTTTTAAGTCGACCCTGAATCTACACGTAAACCCATCACATCATCCTGCTCTCAATCACCATGGCAGCGCGACAGGGTACATACATCGGAAGAGAGATGAATTAATTCATGCTAAAAGAGAAACACTTGTGTCAGATGGGAAGCAGCAGTGGGTCCAAGAGCAATGGTTATAATACACCTTTTTAATATCTTGGAATAAAGGAAGCTTGATGGACTCATGCACTGATTTTTATTATGGGAGCACTGCAGAACTTCACTCACTCACAAACTCGCGAAATTTGAATCCCTCCTTCGGTTAGTCAAACAGCACAGTGCAGGGTTACAAGACACACATCATCGTGCCAGACACACTTGATTTCAATGAATGCTAATTATCCATGTTCCTCCTTAACCATCTTAGCGGGATGTCATTTTTGAACACATACAGACCCCAACCCTACCCTTTGATCTCAATAATGTCTCATGTATTTGATTCCAGTGCTTGTGAGTGCAGCTCCGTGGAGGGCGTTTTCCACCCCGGGTGGGCGGATGTCATCTTCCTAACTCCTCTGCTCTACATTTGTTGGGAAAACAAACATTTGCTATGGGGAGAGGGGAGCTGTCTCGGGATATCGAAGGGTGGGATGGGCTGAGGAGAATGATGATGACTTCATCAGCGTCTAGCAGGTTGGTTCCTGTAAGAGGATGGATGGCATTTAAATAAAATGAAAATGGATTGTGAGGATAACGGAGAGCGACGGACGGAGGAAGAGAGAGGAAATGGAAACAGTGGGACATGATTAGTAGTAGAAAATGTGTCCAGCGTGAGTCCAAAATGTCTTTATTTTGGTAACAATTAGTTAAACAATGAATAAACTGATCAACAGAAAATGAATTCCAATCAATGTAATGACTGATGAATTCAGTTCAAATCATTCATGTAGCAAAGGTGCTAAAACGTTGCTGAAATTACAAACGTGTGTGGCGCATCCTACCTTTTTCCACATTTTCTAGAGCAAATAAATGATCAGTGCGTAAGATTTAGTGCCATCTGGTGGTGTAGTTGTTGATTGCAACCCCCTTCCCTGACTGACTCCTTCCTAGCAAGATGGAGGAACTACAGCAGGACTGCAGCAGCCATAAAACGCACAGAGCCACTGTTTAGTCTGTCCATTCTTGGTTACCTGTGAACTGCAACTATACTGGTAGATTGCTGCTCTGTGGAAGATGACCCACAGTGTCTAGATGCTCATTCTGGAATAATATTATTATGTATAGGTAATTATACACCAATGGAAACAAAGTTATGCATATTATATTCCATTTCTGCACGAGTCTGTAAACAGCGCTGCCTCAGTCTTGCACACTGGAGCTTTAATACAGAAAAAAAAGAGTGATATTAATCAATAATAGCAATCTGTTAGCGGCCTTAAATTGGCTACAGATTATCTCATTGTCTCTCCCCCTCTTTGATCTGCTGTGCTCATCCGTTTTGCTTCCTGCTGTGAGACAGGGTCCCACTGTTGGCTGGTTATTAGAATGATCAAATTAAACCCACCATGGACACAATAGGCCCATTCTGAAGACAGAGATAGCAATTAGTCACTATCCAAGACCAGAGAACAAAAATATATACGGCGGAAGAAAAGACATCCAAAGATCTGTGAAAACCGCTTTGTACGATTCTGCCCAGGCACAACATTTCTCCACGTTCTCCTCCTGCCTGTTGAATGTGTGGGATGTTAGTTTTTGAATAGGAATTCTATTTTTTAACAGCCTCACTGTAGAAACAGAAACGGCGAGACGTTTTTAGTTGTGCAATAGCATATAAGTCATTACTTTTGCATACGAGCACAAACCCACGATCCCTCCACAGCTGTGGCAGAAATGTCAGCGCGCTGAATCAATAGCACGACGTCACAATTATATATTTGCACTGAATGTTTCACAGCTGCGCGTTACCAGTAATTTCCTGTTACGCCTGGATAACACTCGACTGAAGCTACGTTTTTGCCAAAGTCTAAAACAAATTTCTGAAGTTACATAAATGCTGACAAAAGCGCAGGAAAATTACACACTGGTGAATGGAGACAGCGGCCATTCAAAGGAGCATGAAAGACAACATTAAAAGAGCATCCTTAATGTTATATTAATTGTATTCTGCACTGTTGGTACAGTAAGTGAACACTGGTCCTTCGTCATTCTGGCAGATTCATGTGCTTTCAGGTAAGCCGCTGTATGAGAGGCGTAATATGAAAAACAGGAGGAGAGATTTTGCAACTGAGTGAGTTGGGTCTTTATTCACATTTTCAAACCCATTTCCACTCCCCAAACCCCCTTTTAATGTATTTTTTCAATCACTCTAGGGCACTCTGTCTGTCACAGCAACAGCATGGTAGGAATGAGGTTTTTCTTGGCAGCTTTTCTCCTCTCCCTCTGAGCACATCGGTCTCGTCCTGCCTTCACCTTATCCAGCTTGGTGGCTTTTTTTTTTTTTTTTTTTTTTGTCTGCACTGTTTGTATCGTTTCGTCTGTCAATTTGAATAATTTCTTTTCAACATCACACAATGCACACAAATTACACTCTTAATGTCATATGCCTTCAGAGGCACGGCCTATATATTTATATATATGCATCTGTAGACAGCAAACTCAAGAAAATAAAATTAAAGCCTCATCTCCTTTCATAAGTCATCCACTGAATAACAACAGATACATTGTTCAAATTACCCTATTATCTTCAATAATAATACAATAGTCCCTCTGGTTCACCCCATATTTGTTTTTTTTTCTCTCTCTCCTTTTTGTCTGTAACCTCTTTTCCTTTAATATACTGTAATACTCTCATTATCTAGCCGTTTATTTTTTCTTGATGCGTCATTCAGTAACCACGTCAAAATTACAGGCTTTCAACCGCGCTCCTATCTCCCTCTTGACATCACAAAATGGAAATGACACCGTCATTAATGGAGATGAGAATAAACACGACTAAAAGTCCAGAACTACGGGGGCTCTGTGAGGCAGTGGCACAACAGTGCTTGGAGTTAAAAGTTAGGCTCAGCACGGCGTCATGCTCAAAGTGAAAATGCTGACATCTTGAGTGTGTTAGCATGCTAGCGTTTGCTAATGTGCAGTACATCTGAGGCTTATGTAAATGTCAAAAAAACATGGTGCTATATGGAGAGTTGAGGGAGCACCAAAGTTGTTACAATACATGCAGGAACCATCAGTGTCTACCAAAATTCACAGCAATCCAAGTAGTGATTTTCAAGATATTGGTAGCACTAGAGGAAATGTTAAGGGACCCCCAAAGGCATTAGGATTCATTGTCTGGGAATGTTTTTACAAAATGTTGTGCCAGTGGGTGCTATAGACCTGAGATGCAAGAACTGTAGGGTCAAGAGGTAACCAAAGTAGATACTGTAGACTTTGTCCTCTGGTGTAGAGACATTGGAAGTTGGAGTGCAGGGGTTGGGACAGAAACAGTCAAATCAAATTAAGACAGACAGAGCAGAATTCAAGTCGAAATATATCACCACAACTGTGATTATTTGGTTATATAAAAAAAGTTTCACCAAGGCATACCTTTGCTATCACCAGGGACATAAAGTTATGCAAAAAGTAGCTGTAGATGTACATAAACTGCCCGACACAAAAGTGGCACGACACTTGTGAAGGCTTAAAAATGAACTGCAGTAATATGACTCACAAACACCTCAAGACACTTTTTTTTCATGGCTATTGAGAGCAAACAGACCAATACACTGGACTCTGATAACATGGATGATTTCACACAAAGCTTAGCCAGGAAAAAAAAAACTGCATTGCATAAGGGTTGCGGTTACTTTCAGCTTATATAGTCTTGTTTGCAATATGTGACACCAGCTTGCCATCACTTGTTTTTTAATGCTTCATTAATATTAGAGAAGGTTGAAACTTATGTCTTGTTTGTGGTTGAGAGCGGTGTGTTGCGTTAATGTGCTGTTGGCTTTAATCGAGTGTATCTGAGCTGTAAATCATATGTCACTGAGATACAGAGCGATTTATTGCGCTGCTGGCTTTAAGTGTTCTTGTACTATAAATCCCGTTCAGATGCAGGTGAATGTAGTTATTGTGCTGTTGGCTGCGGGTGGTGGTGAGGTTTCGGAGAGCTGCAGTAACAATATTTACAGCACCCCCCCCTCCCACAAAATGGGTCCAATGTTCCTACTCTGGGGACCACAAAAGTCTGTATAAAATTTCATGGTAATACAATACAGTACATGCTTAGATAGTTCAACTTTGACCACAGTGATGACCAGTGACCAACGGACAAAAAAGTCTGACAAGGAAAAAGGACTAATGAAATAATGGAGCATTTTCTGAGACCGATATACTGTGTCATTCAAATGGGTCATAAAACAAGTATCCATTCAAATTTAACCCAAAACCGTCCATTTCCCAATTCCCATCCACTACTATGATCCAGATATTAGATGTTTGGTATATTGAGGTAAAACAACTTGGTGGCAGTATTCGTTCAGTCAGGTTCCATCAAACCATAGCAGAAGATGTTTTTCCACTTCAGGCCAAAAATATGTTTGCAATATTTCTTGTTTCTTTGCCATTTTAATGCTGCTATTGAAACTGCTCATTTGGTGGATGGAAGCACACTTAAGATTAAATAGGCCATTTCAGACACCACAGGTAGAAACTAGATCCAATTTATAGCCATGGTTACGAGAAGATTTACTTTATTAATCCCCCATTGGGGGATAAAGTTTTTTTCGCTCAGGTTTTACATACATAGGCCAGAAATACAACCACACACACTCACACACACAAAAAGGACTTATAGGCATGCAAATGTGGAGAGAAGGCGGAATGATGAACAATGACATAGGGGTGCCCCGGGAGCAGTTAGAGGTTTGATGCCTTACTCAAGGACACCTCAGCAATGTCCAGGAGGTAAACTAGCAGTTTTCTAGCTACCAGTCCACACCTCATACTATGGTCCTTAACTTGAACTGACAACCAAACCATCCGGTTCCCCAAGCCAAGTCCCTACAGGCTGGACTACTGCCCCCCCAGAACACATTGTTCAAAACTACCAGCTAAAATTTTTGTGCCACGATGAATAACAATAATGGAGGACAGATAAAAATCCATCCATCTTTTTTTCTGTAATTGTTTACCCTTGCTAGCATTGCAAGCTGGCAATGGGCGAGAGGGAGGATACACCCTAGAGAAGTTGCTGTACTTTGAAAGAGGACTCACGTAGAAACTGGATGAACATTGGTTTCGGACCTTTTGAACCTTCTTGTGAGGTAGCAGTGGACCACCCCTGAATTTTCAATGTTAAATCTAGGATAAGCTCTGTAAACAGATATTAATGTAGAACCTTTAGGTTGGGGGATGGAGATTTTGACATTATTGATCACATATCAGCTGGCTTTGGTGGCGTGCAGGTACAGTAAGCAGTCCATGTGGAGAGAAAAAGAACGCACTGACCGAAATGCAATCTCAGAATTATCAGCTATCGCTTGACAATGATGTAGATTCTTAGCAACTTAAAAAAAAAAAAATGTATCTCGAGTTCATATGCAGATATCTTCGCTAAAATGGATTTTTCTGACCATTCTCACCCATCAAGTAGCTAATTGGACTGCAGAGGGAGATAGACAATAGCTGGGTTCTAAGATTAAATGTAGGAGGACAGTAGATAACCACGCAGAGGGTAAGGGTTGCATATTTGATTCATAAGGCAAACATCTCAAATCTTAGTCACTCTTGTGGGATGTTTAAAATATTTATGAAAAACAGTACTCCTCCACCACAATGTGTACTCAGCACTTTAGTCAGTGTTTTCTTATTAATAGTCAAATAATCTAGGTAGCACTTTGGAGGAGAGGCCTGATGAATTATAGCATGATGATTACCTCTTTCCCTCTGTCCTACATTTGTGTTTTGTCATCCCTCTGTCATTTTCTCCCTCTGCCCAGAGCTGGAGAGAGTCCAAAACCTCTCTAAAGCCGCCTGCCTCACATGCAGAGATGACTGTTGGGGTGTTTGGGAAACAGCTAACTGGTGACGGATTAAGAGATTTTAGAAGTAATCTTCCAAAGAGGAAGCGCCCCTAGTCATGGATATGCTGTCATCACTGTTATTAATAAAGACATATGGGATTAAATCAGCAAAAGTTCAGCTGTGTTTTACAATACAAAGCAAGCGGTTGTTCAAACGCTACCCCCGCCTTGAACACAGTGTACCATTGTGTGCCACGTTTTTTGTTCTCCAGAAAGCAGATACAAAAATATACATGATAAAGTCTGTTACTCCCAGTTTAGTCACAGCCCAGTGTACAGTACTGGACTGCACTGTGCCAATTTTATTCTACAAGTTTTAGTCACTAGTACCAGAGACCACAGTATCAGTTTTCTCCTTTTTACACATCACCCTATAACCATATAAACTAATCATGTGTAATTGTGGAGATGATTTTTTTTGGTTTGTTTGTTTTTCTCTCAGTTGAGATGAATCTAAGGACACAGGAAGCAGCGTAGGGACCAGACCATTTGGTGAGCTATTTGTAGCTCATTATATGTT
Source organism: Nibea coibor (assembly GCA_023373845.1). NCBI lineage: Eukaryota > Metazoa > Chordata > Actinopteri > Sciaenidae > Nibea > Nibea coibor. The sequence goes on along the minus strand of CM041720.1, from coordinate 6,358,518 downwards.
CATTAGTGTTCACTAGACTCATCATGGTGTTCCCCAGAGGAAAATGAAAGATTCACAGAACTTTGGCAGATGTTAAATTTTAATCAGAGAGGTCTAGACATACAACATGCAAAAGCCCACTTTGAGGAGGACGAGCTTAGCCCGTATAGTTTGAGACAGTTTATGAGACAAACCCATCGACATGGTGTCCAAGATTTAATGTGAATGTGTATGTTCAGACCAGCAGGAATCCTAAATATTTCTTGTTATTAATAACATTAATATCAACGTTGGTAATCGTGGCACTGGTATTATGGCATATATATAAATATATATTGATACAGAAGCATTCAGAATCACGTGCTGTACTCAATGTAAAACCTAAGTGGAAGATGCCATGGTGCACATTCCTTCATCTGATGGAACTACTTCCTCTTCCTCTTTGCATCTGTTCTGGCTTGCAGCATACAGATTGAGAATGGCAGGTGATTGTGCCCCGTCTTGAAGTCAGGATGAGGGCCATTACCCTGCTGTCCTTGGGTGGGAGACATCCATCTCCCATAAGAGGCGTGACATGGCCAAGTGAAGGTGATGATGTTATGTATGAGGCTGGCTGGCAGCACAAGGTAAAGGTGGCCACTCTGTCACTCAGGGCAAGAGTTGACAGGGTCTTTGCACAGACAAGGAGACAGGCCTTGGGAATGCAAGCAAGGTTAACCTGAGTGATATCTGGAACTGAAAGTGACCATAGTCCAAAAGGATGTGATAGATGAATGACTGGATGAGCAGTATAAAGGTGCAGCAGTAAGTCCTATATGAAACATCTCTGTGGAATTCCTGCAATGCATGCAACTGTAACGCTGACAGGCCAGTGCTTGTTTCATGTTTCATACCCTGGCTATCAACTATCACAGATAATTGGCATGTGGGAGAGACAGTAAGCAGGAAGATATCCTTCAGCAGAAAATCCTATTTTGCTTTGATGCCTCACAGGAAAGTAGATTTTACTCGCAGCCAAGCAGCGTTTGATCTGCTATGTCCATTCGTTTCATTGCTTCTTCTGCCAGGGGAGCTTAGATGAGCTAAACCGGCGATGATGCCACAGCAGGCCAGCGTTTTTCACCAGACTGTCCTGGAGAAAACTGCCCAACGATGCAAGCCATCTGGACAAGAATGGGGTCATTCACTTCAGCAGCAGTTTAGACCTAAAACTGTATATTTAGGTCATATGGCAGAAGGAATTAGATGTCAAGAGCCTGTACTGTCAAACACTCGGAGTACATGCTTTTCTTCTTTCCCGATCCGATGTCCAGCACCGGGGTCCTTTGAGGTTACGTTGCAACAACTGTATGGCTGTCGCGTGTTGGGTGTGGTGGATGAAGGCCCTTCTAAAGCAAAACGGGCAGACGGTGCTGATTCTCTTTTCAGAGAGCCTATGGCTGATGTAATTGAAGTAGGCAGAGTGAGGACGGGATGATCCCCCCCCTCGCAGAGACATACTCATCTCCCCAGCTCTGCTTCCCTCCGCCGGCCTGCCAGGCAATAGAGCTGTCGAGCAGTGAGTCGACTAATGGAACACCCAGCTGGCTAGAGACTTCATCATGCTGCAGTGAATTATTCAGCTTCCAGAGGGCTCTCCCCAAATTATTTAAAAGCTCACTTTGGCGTTCAGAGGAACAAGGCAGGGCCCCAAAGAAGTACTCAGAGTTTGTCTTTTAGGTATCCACGGGTTTTAAGGCCTCGAGCCTGGAAGATAAGCTCTGCAAGTCTCTGCCCTCAGCGAAAAATGATCTGATGATTCAACCCTGTTTAATGAAGCTGCTTAGAATTCAGATTGCTGAGTAAACCACCACTATGCATATTGCGGGAATGTTGACTTATACTCAGATCATGTAGTCGGCACTGTCTGAAAAGTTTAGCGTTTCACAATCATCATTTCATCGAGCATAGTTCCTGAAAACATGCAGTGCAGGGCAGCTGAACGCTAATTACAGACTCATGGTTGTCGTAGCCTTCATGTCATGAGATTTAAATGACGTAAGACACTTGGGGTAAATACAGACAACAATCTGCATACAGCCAATCACAGTGAAACCCCATTCCTAATGGAGGATGTTGAGGCAGTTCCATCCTGTTGCAGAAGACAGCCTAGATTCATCAGTCCTTCTGGGTAGGTGTCCTGGCAAGAATGACTGATTGGAATTCCATGTCCATATACATCACACTCGATCCTCGTCCACTCAGCAAAGAGTGGATAAATCACTCCGTCTGGGCCGTCCCTCAGCAGGCCCCAGAAAGCCTTTAATAACAGGCTCAAGCTGCCTGCAGTGCCGGCCCCTGATTGTTTTGAGTGAAAACAGATGTGGTTGCTTGCTTCCCAGCGCAGCCTGCTTGACGGAGTTTCTGAACAGACCCCTGTCACAAGGCCCTCTCCGCCATGTTGTCCTACTAAAACATCCGGCACCAATAGGAGGCCACCTGAATTCCCTCCCCGCTCCCTATGGCCTCCGTTTATTCCAACACCACCCCATCACCGCGCCCCATCACAAGGAGAACGAAAAAAAAGTATTTCAAACAAGGTGGAAACAGGCTTCCCTCTCCACCCTCGTAAAGCCCGCTTGAGAGTCTGGGTGAACACATTCATGCCCTGAGGCCCTGATGAAATAAAACACCAGCGCCATGCCCTTTATGTGAGCAAAAAACACTGGCCATGTTTATTACATCTGACCATCTGGGTTTTTACACGTGCATGTCTGCTGGACACAGCTCCACACAGCCGTGTACTCGCACATAGCTAGGTCAGAGGTCCCGCAGAAAGCCAATAGCTTATTAACTGCATACGACTTAAATGCCAGCAACACCTGATTGCCATCATTTTCCAGAACGCTTTTTGCGCTCAGAGCAATCGCGCAGTTACTTTCCCTTGTCTCGCGTCGAGAAACCTCTCTTTTCTTTCTACCGATGACAAAATGGTCTCTCGAGGGGAGACAAATGCCTCTACAGCGGGGGAACAAACCAACAGCATCTCCCGCAGGGTCCTCGGTGACTGATATTCTTCACTGATTTGTTTAAACAGTCTCAAATGTCCCCCCAGCAGTCCCCATCCCACCGCAATCTCTTACTTCCACCCTCCCCCATTTGCACATGTGGTGTGTGTCCTGCCGGAGCCCTGAGCGGTGGTCGAGTTCCCCTTCAGGCCAAAAAAGTTTTAATTAAAGCAGGATGGACGCGTATATATTCACCCTGCCTTTTAAGATGATAGACGTGCAGAGGCCTGGTTTCGCCCTGATCGCCCCTCCCCCTGGCACACATAAATCTACCAGCCAGCTTGTATTTTCCCTTTATTCTCTTCTTGTCTGATTTGTTTCTCACACCACGTCTTTTTTTTTTTCTTTCTGACTCAGCCACTGGAATCCATAGCCTGTCTGTCGCACCCAGCTCAGTGTGTTCGGCTGAATCAGGAAGGAAATATTTACCCAGTGCTGGTGTGAAGGGGTTGTGACCTCAGGGTCAAACTGGAGGTCAGGATGTGGGCGGCATAAGTATGGAAATGTTTAAACGCGTCACTCATGGGATGTCATAATGTAAGCAACAGGTTAGTATGTAGCATTCTTTGTGGTATTCTAAATCCACAGCACTTGTGCATTTATTGGTGTTAATGTTATTTTTATGGTAATTCACCTCACGGGGTGAATGGAGAGGCTTCTCAGAGGCAGCTATGGGAATTTTCTAATTAACTCCTATATAATGTATTAGTGGATGTGCCAAGATAAGTCAATAAATTGTTAAAATCTAAAAATTCCTAAAAATTCTGGATTCTGTGTACTGCTAGAGCTTGTACTACATGTATGCAAATTATGGCATTATGATTGATGGCAAATGTGTTTCAAATGTTTCTCCAGTGTGAAAAACAAAAAGATCTAAACTTGACTCGTGCAACAGGTTCGGACCCCTCGTCAATTTTGTTCGCATCAAAGTCAAAATTCAAAGGACGAGAAAACTGGGGAATGTCAGAAATTCTCTTAAATCACTCATACATGCCACTTAAGAACAAATAGAGCAGGTAATCATACTGACAGTTCAGACACTCAGGGTCAGAACTCCACATGTGAATAATGACAGATAGGGTAACATGAAGATTTTCAAGACACATTTGCATTAAACTGAGGTAATTTCTGTACTCTTATCTCCTCGTATCCTTGGAGGTAGATTTAGACAGCATGATCGGCCTGGAATATCTGCCTGTGGACAATATGGTACTATTTTCTCAATGAGGGACATTTTTTGGTTCGCCATGAACCGAAATGAGACAAATAGAGGTACATTAGACACATGATACCGGATATCTAAGGTTCTAGATGTATCGCGGAATAAAGCATGAAGTCTTTTGGGGTCCTCCCATGTCATACATCTGCAACAATAGAAGTCTGAGGACCTCATTCAGTGGAAACTATGAAACAAAAATGAGATGACATTAATGTTTTGGACCATATTTTCCACTGTTAACTTTTCTGCGTGTGCGTGTTTTGTGTTCCAACATCACATGCAATTTGCAATTACAAATGAGTAATAATGCAAGTCCATTACACAGATAATTGGTCAGCAGGAAATGGACCAAAGGGTTAGCTTGTCCGAACAATGCGTTATTTTTTTCCCCCCCTTTGGGAAATGAGTCGGATGGGGAAAAAAGTCTTCTACAAAATAGACTGGGATAATTCTCTTAGTTCTGAAAATGAACACTGCATGAGCTCCAAAAGGACATTATGAATCCACTGGATTGGACCATTACAGTGCAGAGACCTAACTGCCAACCCTGAGACGTCTAAATATCAAATAGGTTCATATATGTCCATGGCCTCATGTCACAGTCTATGTGATTGAATGATGTTATAGATCTCTCCTAGCTTGCAAATTCATCTAAGGAATGACCTGCCCAGTGCCTCGCTGTACTGGCAGTCCCCTTGTCAGTATTAGCTGTGACTCTCAGTGTGGAACTGATTTAATAACGTTCTTGTGACACAGACTATTTTGAAATTGGCGGAATGAGATGTGAGAAGTTGTGTGTATAGCTTTTTTTCTGTACAAGACAACATAATGGTGACATGCTACAGTAATATAGCATGTGCTACCTGTGTGTGCAGCCCTGATAATATTCATATTCCTGCTCTTGAATGATATCCTGCAAATCACAGCCGTGAAACAAAGTGGTGTTGAAGCCCCCAAAATAGTCAAAACAAACCCCTACCAGCAGTGGCATTGTCCTGAAAGGTATCAGCGGCATGAGAAAGTCCTGTTTAGGAGTTCAGCCATGCACTGCGCTCTTTCGATTGACTCCGAACTAAAGAAAGCCAGGATTTCCTAATGCCCAGAATGGGGAGCTCTCAACAGATTGATCTGCAACAGGGGACTGTCCATTCTTTGGAAGCGAGCTGACCAGAAAGAAGAAAAAAACGGTTTGGTGGGAGAACAGTCTGAGATAGACCTTGTCTGATCTCCAGGGCAAGTTGCACCTGACAGGGGAAGACATAAATCTGAGGATCTGTCTGTCTGCCAGAGGTAGCTCAAGATGGACCCCTTCTTTCTGGACGTTAGCGTGGGTGAGTTATACGCATGTTTTTATTGGGAAATCAGAATAAAGTGAGACTGAAGTGAGTTGTTTTATTGTGGACAGCCTTTTCTTTTGAACATTTTTGGCTTGAAGTATTTGCCTGTTGCCTGAGCCAGTATCATCATTGCATTGTTATCAAAGTAAGAGACTCTTATTTTCTTGATTGAGCTAATAGATGCCAGCTTCTTTATAATGTGTGTTAAAGCGGTTCACGTAAGTCAGTGTTTCTATTAATGTTTCTATGATTTCGAAATCCTTCTCTGCCACTGGAATCACAAACTTATTTGACACTTATTATAACCGACAAGGCACATTTGTTTTGGCATCGGACCATGCACAGTTTATGCAGTGTAAAAGTGAAAGCAGAGTGTTGTGAAGATTTGCAGCTACCATATTGATGTTTGTTAGGGTTAGGGTCGAGACGGCTGAGGTATGGTGCCATGCGAAGGCCTTTGGATTTCAAACACTGAAAAAAATGAAAGAGAGAGAGATTAAACTTGATTCAGTTTTATACACAAGTTTCAGACTTGGCAGGATGGAAAACCCTCGTACCACAGAGCAGCTCCGATGTGTTTGTTTGTCAAGCGGGACTGAAGATTATTGATTTTGCAAGTGTGTGTTGTCTGGCTGTATGCGTGTGTGTGTGTTTGAAGGGGTAGCTGGCACACACCCCTGGAATGCAAGCAGTTACTGTTGCAACAGCTATGGCGATTTACAAGGCAAGGCTAGACTACACCCACCAACTTTCATGATTGTGCTGTGTAGATTTCTTCATACATATCCAGTCCCTGGAGACATTTTGGTTGGAGTGTAGGTCAAGGATCTTTTTGTTCTTTTCTTTCAAGTTTCACCCACATGTGTATTGTTATAGGCGTGCAGTAAAAGCCTCCAGTGCCCTTTAAAAATAAATAAATTCCATCCTGGTATTAATATTGAAAATGGACAAATATTCACAACTTCGGTGACTAAAAATCCTAATCTTATGTAATCGGAAGGTCAATTCATCACCCCAAGTTCTACTTTACTCACATGGGTTTGCACAACTTCCAACTTCTGTGTGAACAGAATCAGTGGAGCAGCGAGGGCTCAGCTCTGCTCCAACAGTCGCTACGGAGAAAGACATATCAACATTTTAGAATGAATACAGGTTTTTAATACTGATTTGGCGAGATGGTCCCAGGCAAGATTTCATCAACTCATAAATCATTCAGAATAATCTTCACCAGGTTTGGTTTGGCATTGCTTGGCTCTTGAATCAGAGAAATGTGACTAACTGAGAAAAATAACAACAACAACAACAGAAAATCGTAAAAATGCAATTAAACTCACAGAAGGTTAAAGGGTGGACGTATTTACAGCGCTCAGTTATGTCATTTGCACGGACACGTCGGTGTAAAAATTGATTAAGCACTGCAGTGTAGTGTGCGCAGCGTTATTGTAGGGATTCTGTGCCAGCGTTTCCTAAGTCGAGCTGTATTTCAAAACAGTTTGGAAAGCCTTAAGCGTTCGAGTTCCAAGTTATAAATAATGATCTGTGCAAGAAATGCTGCAAGAACTTGTAACACGTGCAAAATATCCCTGCTTGCAACCGATGAGAGAAAGTAAATGTTCCATCCATGTGGCGTCATAGCTGAAAGGCATTTTGGAATTCTAAATAGTGGAAATTTGTAAAGGGAATTTATCAAGGGTATACTATACTCAGACAGCACACTGTATTTTAAATCCAGTCTACTACAGTAAACATGTTAACAAAAGAAAGCAATACAAATGTGCACATTCTCACTGAAAACACACCTTTTCTTTTTACACTTTGTTTCCTTTCTCTGTGGCTTTTTCCAGTTAAGACTAACAGAGTGAGAGAGGAGTGTGTTGCACTAACACACTCTGTCAGGAGGCTGTAAGGTATTGATTGCAGGAGTGTATGACGATGATGGGCTTTGACAGCCCGCTGCGCGGACCTGGGCTGAGTCAGACAGGAGCTCGCTCCGTCTTCCGTCTGCGAGAGCCCAGGGTCACGTTGGCGAAAGCCTGCATCCCTCCGTGCGCATGAATGCCCTCGAACACGGCTGCGAGGCTGCGAGGGGACAGGAGCAGAGGAGGAAGAGGGCTCCGATCTTTAACATTCACAGATAAAAAAAAACATCAGCTAAATGTCGAGCTCGCAGAGTTAGTTAGTGATGAAAATTTAGCCTCAGATCATCTTTATCAGTTTGCGGTGCTCAGTACATTCAGTTTTAGGACGCTGTGATGAATTCAGTTCACTTCCCCAGCCTGAACTGCTTCTTTTGGCCATTTTCTATGTTTCCATGGGGCATGTCAAAAAAATAATGAAAATGACCGTCATAATTTCCCACAACCCAAAGTGACATCTTCAAAGTGTTTGTTTGTGTTCAACCAATAGTTCAAAACCTAGTTATTGCACTTATAATGATCTAGAACAGGAGCATTTAAAAAAAAAAAAAAACATTGCAGCTTCACTGGAAATATCTCAACCTGATGATTTCACATTGTCTCTGTTTGTCAAGTTATTTATGGGAATAAGGAGAACGCACCACAAAATGATCGGTGTACCCAGACTTCGCCTCTGTAAACAGTTTAATGGATTTTCAGAAACATTGGGAGCCCTCGGTTTCTGGGAAATTACTGGGAACGTTAATAGCTTCTGACTGTAGTAAATGCATTTGGGTTTAGGCCTTTCGTGGGCATTAATGGTAAAAGGAGAAAAAAAAAATAAAACAAAACAAAACAAAAAAAACACTGCTGTCATTCATTAGGACTATAATGTCGAAGTCCAGACCGATGTCAGGACAGTGACTCAAACGTCTGCCCTGATGAGGTGTCTGTAAGCAAGACACCAGAACACTCTAAAGTTAAAAGAAGTGTGGGTATCGCTGTCACCATCATGGTGAAAAATGGACTGCTAGATGAAGTAGTAATCAACATAATGATTAATTGTTCACTGATGATGGATTATATTATTGATTTATTCTTGCAAGCTCTTATAGCTAATTTTTCTTTATTGCTGTTCTGTATGAAGATCTCATATGGATTCATAATGCACCTTTTCACAGCAACAGCAGAAACGCTTTTGTTCACTCTACAGAGTTAGCAAAATGGGGAATTATGAAGATTTCAAAAGTGCCTTCAGAGTATATCATGCTGTACTTTGCCTTTTCAAATGGTCTCAGTGTATTATTCCTCAAACAGAAGGCTGACGTTGCGGACATGAGCTCTGCTTTCTGGACATATTAGTTCTGCTTTGTGTTTCTACTGAGTGATTTATGTAGAAACAAATGAAAAAGCAAAACTTCTGGCATTGGCAGCGCGGCGCAGGCCCACAGTGAGTAATCTCAGAATGTGTACTATCCAAGGCTCAAACTAATGAGCTGGGCTGAATGAAAGCTTTCATCAAATCCACTTTAAACACTGTAAGCAGTGTTTCAGCCTGTAGGAGTCACTCAGCATGACCGGCTCCGTAATGACCTCCAAATGTGTTTTGTGTGATTGCTGCCTTTGCAGCCTCGCTCTCCTTCACTCCCTCCCTCCTTTCTCTGACACCAACCTGATCTCACAGGAAATTTGTACTTATTTGTTTGAAGGCAAATGTTGTCGGGCTTTCTGACCAGATCTGATAAGATAAAAAAAAAAGTGAAGCCTTATCCAGATCTTTGCTTTAACTCTAAGTGAAACAATTTAACCTGACAGTGATGACTGCAAGAAATCCAGATCTTAAATAATTAGTAAATAAATAAGAAAAAAGGTCAAATATAAAATCCTTTGTAAACAGTTCTCTTAGTTTAGCATGCTTAATGCATGGATTTGTTTCATGCACTAAGTTTAGGCAATCTATCTGGTAGTTTCATTCAAAACCACAAATGTCAGATAGGAAAAATTCTCTTGATTAGGAGCTATCATCTGGTAACAGCAAATGTCTAAACAAACCTTTGCGCCAATCCCACCAGTAGATGCTAACATATTGTACTGGAAGGTGGCCCAGTGAAGGCACTTGATGAAAAGTCAATGGACTGCATAAATCTGTGGGGTTCGTCTTCTGGGGATCACGAATGTCAATACATGTTTCAGTTAAAACTCCAATCTTATGGAAGGGCTGGAAACCCAGTTCGAGGATCACCATAGGCAGGCTTTTAAGTGAGTTTAGTCTCACAAACAGAATGCCACTTTCAATGAAGATGCTCACCCAAGCGAGCTGTTTAGCTGTTGACAAGGTGTTATTGATTCCCGAGAAGTCATCACAGCTGAGACAAAACATATTGTTATATCAAGCTCTGCTAAAAATTACCACCTCAAGGCTAGAAGGCTCTTACTCGTGCTGTAAGTGATTATAAGCAGCCGCGGTGAGTGGAGCCGAGAAAGAAAAGAAAAAAAAGAAAAGAAGAATATCACTCTAAACTGACAGCAATCAATAGCAATAATAGATGTGAGGAGAAGTGAAGGACAGGCAGTAAATTCTGTCAATCGGCTTGATGAGGGGGCTGTTTATTAGCTGATTTATAGCTTCTGTCTTTTTGTCTTTTGGTATTTTTATTGGAATAATGATAAATAACGTATTTTAGAAAATTAGAGTGTGTCCTTGGTTTCCTAAATGCCTCTTTCAGCCAGCTGGCAATCATAGCCACTGCTCACAAAAAGGGCTAAAAAAGAATCCTATATCCCTGTGCAACTAGAGACCAAAATAGGGTCATTAACATAGACTTTGTCCTGGCAGTCACTGACCCAGTATTTGACGTATTATTTGTCTAAATAGACTTTCCGCAGAACCACTGGTCCCCCCCTAGCAACATGCAAATTTAGCTCCCTGTGGAAATGCAATATTACACACCTAACTGAGGATGATACATATCTTTTTTAATGACAAAACCCAGAGGGTGGGCAACAGGTTCTCCTAATTTATCTCCCTCTCTCATCTGCAATATGCAGTAAGGGTGTGAAAGAAAAGAGAAAGATAGAGGCATGGGGGGTTGTTTGAAGGAAGAAACTTAGCATTGAACAAGTCCCACAGAGATTCACTGTATTCCCATAGAACCACAGAGCAATTAGTCACTGCTCATTAATGACTACAAGTCCCACATGGCACGCCCCAGCTGCCGCTATACCACTGATCCAATCTTTATTTGATTTAATATCCTGACACTAGAGGAACGTTGAACATTCACAGAGCGCAGCGAGGTGGAGAATTTTCTCAGGGAATACTGCATGGCAGAATGAGAAGAGAAGAAGTAGAAGTTTTTTTTCTTCTTTTTCTTCTTCTTCTTCTTCTTCTTCTTCGTTTCAGTTTTTATTATTTTCTTTGACGCAAGGCACAATCCATTAGGCAAAGAATAGCACCACTGACAAAATTCAAAACACAGACTTGGAACCTGCTTTTATTCCTAAATTGATTGGCTGAGGTTTTTAAGAGACCAAATATCTTTCAACAACAATCATTTAAGCTATCGAACAGAAGTTCACATTGTTTCAGGTCTGTCTCAACTGTCTGTCCTCATTATGTGCGTATGAAAATGTGCGCAAGCTGAACAGATAAACATAAAGCTAGATTTTACTCATCTTTCTCATTAGACCGCTTTAGGTTGATTTTGTCCCCCATCTTTGATACTGGGCCAAAACAAGGAGGTATCTGTTCATGACCAGTATAGACAACAAAAAAGACCAGAGCTTCCATCCGTATTGCACCTCACAATTCACGTCCAGTGCCCATCACAAACTGTCACAGTAGGAGATAATGTCTAGCAGCGAGCACAGTAAGGGTCTCTGAGTTTGGTGTGGTGCATGGATTTGTGTGGCAACTCGAATCTTCATGCAGACCTACAGTATTTGCCTTTTGATAATAATCACAATTTTGACCCGACCAAGTTTATTTGCCTAACCTTAGATTCCTCCAATAATCCTCCTCCAATGATAACGACATATTGAAGAAAGGAAGATTTTGTTGTTTGTTTTTATCAAAAGTTGGACGTAAAAACAAGAAAAAACATTGGTAGTGAACACAATCCAAGATTTTGATTTGACTTCACGTCCGGGTGATATTAAAGGTCTGTTTGAATCAACGCAGCAGTAAGACAACAGTCATTTGTTCATCATTTGAGGGAGGAAAAGTCAATCTTTCACTCAAATATTGTGAGACCTGTCAGTGAGATATCACTTTTTTTCCTTCTGGCTCATACCTTTATGATTGAGATCTTTTTTTCTCACAAAGAACAAAAAGGACAAGTGACTAAGAAAATACGCAAAACAAAATACAGATAATAAACAATATCACTGCAACATATCACTGCATCTCGTCAGGTCAGTTCATCTACCACAGTAGAAGTTTTATACCTCCTCCAACCCCCTGTTAATGAGGACATCTCAGGCAAAGACAACAAATCAGAGATACACATTCGACCTAGCCACAAGCTTTTTGTGGCCAAAACCATCCTCTAGTTTTGCAATTTGTAAATCCTGCAGGGTTTTATCCCTATTTAATGCTGTTTGAGAATACGCCGTGAAGGACTACTTCTGTTAAATAAAGCAGTCTTTTAATAAAATGGGTCACCTTGAAAGTTTCTAGTTTTGTTACTTTCCCATTTTCTGCTCGGTCTCATGGGTCTTTATGGCCTTTTCCTTTGTGATCCTCTGTGAATGGAGCAGGCAGCAGGACACATGAGCAGCTCTCCAGAGATATACCCCTGGTGCTCTCAGGTGATCTGCCTGTGTGGATCCGTTTACCAGCCGAGCAGCTGCCGTGGGAGGTTTGAGCCCTCTTAAAAGTCCACGTCAGGCTATGGTTACAGTCTGAAAAGTCTGAGGCAGTGCTGGAGAGAAGGGAAAGCTTTGGGCCAAGGGGGTGCTGCAGACCTCCTGCCGTGAGTTCAAAGTGAGGTCCCCGACAGCTGTGGCTCTCAGGGGAGGTTCAGAGGGTTATTCAGGGAGCAGAGACAGGGGGTTTGGGGTCACATGGCAACCCAATCTGACCTCAAAAACCAAGCGTTTGTCTTGATTTTCACATTTTTGAGCGAGTTATACACCCCTTAGATTTCATCATACAGGGAATACAGTTAATGTAGGCTCTTCCTCGTGTTTCTTGGATTTACTTTGCAGTGGAGGTTCCGTAGGGTAGCTTTGGAAGGAACTCAGCTGTGCATCCAGCTCCTTGAATTTTCTTTGGAGCTGCGTTAACACTGAGAAAACATTGAGACAATTGCGGAGAAAGAAGATTGCACAAAACATCTCATGTTGAATCATATTTAATGCCCTCTTGAAATCCAGGGATTATTTGACATAGGTACTGGGACTTCACATTCATGAAATGGATGATACTGAGTTAGACGGTTATTGTTGTAATTGATATATAGCATTCCCTTTAAATGCGTGCACAAACTAAAATGCAACTTGGCACTGATCAAAGGTTAGTTTAGCAGAAACATGGACAGACTGTAGATGTGGTAATGTTAGCAGACCAGCAGTTCTGCAGAAAATTCACTGGGAGCAGCCCAGTCTTAAGGGAAAGTTTTTTGCAGATTATAACCTAATTTTCACCAACGTCTCCACATTAGTCATTGTGGCATTTCTGTAACACTCACAATACTCAATATTGCTATATTGAGCTGTATCGAGACTCCTTTGCTTTTTGGCTTCGTCTGACAATGAGCTAAAACTCTTACTTGACAGTAACTTTCCAGAGTTAAATTGGATTTGTGTGAGCTGGAGTCTGCTGGTGAGACACTGGTGTACTGGGCTGCAGTGGAAGAGCTATTGTCTGCTACAAATGGCAACCAAACTTTAGTTACTATTCTGCGGTGTGTTTTACTGCTCACTGTTTTTGTTGGATTCTGCTGTCGGGTGCAGACACTGCCAGTGAATGTGACAAAGAGGAGCTTAAAACCTTCTTCAGAGCTGAAAGAAAGAGAAATTATATTGATGCCAATGGAAATAAGACTCCTACTGCTTTGTATAGACAGACAGGTGATGAATAAAGAGACAAATCTGAATAAATAAATGGAGACGCTTGTGCAGATGCTTCCATACAGGGAACGAGGGCTCACTTATTGGTTTGATGAGCATGAAAATAACTTGAATTAGATTCACCAGACCTCAGAAATGAGCACCTAAAGGTGATTTTGTAGCAATGTGTTTCATAGAGCTCACCACCAGCATCATCAGAAGGAAATATCTTTGTCATAAAGCACTGCAACTGTTCGCAAAGGTCAAGGGGAATTCACCACCTTATTAACAGGTGAATTCAATATCCATACACATTTAGGGAAATTCTTATCTCGAGTGAGATAACGGTAGCTGAAGCACGCCATGCCCAGACTTTCCAGTGGTGTTGACAGCAGTGACTGTAGCCAGGTGAAACAGTAGCACATCACAGTACATCATGTGTCCGGATAACGAAGACAGTAGAACACGCCATCGGAGAATGAAACTGTAAAACAACACAGACTTTTTATGCTATGAGAAACGGAGACGATGGTTATTTACTGTAACACTGAAGGAGAGAGAAGAGCTTTCAGCACCCAGAGGTTTGAAGGAGAGTGCAGAGCTGAAGCACCGTGAACAACACTCTGACAAAACACTCAATACAAAGTGAGTCATATGAGAATGAGAGACTTCCTGCAGATGGAAACTAATGAAAGAGCAGGGGGAGTTGATTGAAAATTACAATTGTTGTAATTAGAATTATTAGATCAAATTATCAAATCAAACATTTTGCAATATGAGTCAAGAGTACTGTCCCTGACATTGAATTTCTGCATTTCTAACACTACAGTATGTTGCCAAAACAGCTGGTCCTGTGGATACACTACAGTATGTAACAATACATATATGCTGTATTTATTGTGAATAAATTTAGCTGGTAAGACGAACCAGCATGGAGATGTTTCACTTTGCCTTTTCCAGCTGCCTTAAAACAAACCATTGTTCAGCTGCTGGCAGAGCTGATTCAGTACAGATCCAGATAAACACGCCTGTCATCAGTGGAAGTGTGTTGCTGTTGAGCAAATGTAATGCGCACTGGTACAGGCAGCCAGCACGTTGGGGATGAACTCTCCCGCTCGTTTTGATTGGAGAGTGGATCATCGAATACTTACAACATATGCAGGGGGGCTCAAGGGCTCAGATGGATGATAGATGATCACTTGTGAGCAGAATAGCCTACAGTTTGCACATTTTCCTTTTGTGTACCTCACATCGGGGAGTCATTCCTTGGGATCATGTATACTTTTGCGTGTTTTGATTGTACACTGGCAAATATAGAACTTTGCATAACAGGGACGATGACAGACGTTTAGACCCCTGAGAAAATGATGAGGAGAAAAAACCTAATGTAATAATAATATAAATAACACCCAAGACTCCATAGTCCTCTCTACATCTCTACAAAAAAAAGTTTTCAAAAGTTTATCTGAAGCTAAGATGAGGCTTTAGATGTCCAAGGTTGCAGCTGTTTTATAAGAAAGGTAGTAAAACTATTATTTTTTAATAAGACTAACTTTTAAACATACAGCACTCCCCAGACTCAGACTGATGATGCTTTGGATGAACTGTTTTACACACATTTTTGGATAAAAGGAGGTTGACTTTGCTGCCCAGCATGGCCAATATGAACAAGGAGAATGATTGCAGCAAGTAAATCCTGGTTCATTGTCAATATGCTTAAGCTGTGAATTCAAAATTTGACAGACAAATAAAAAATTATAATAGTATGTATACACTTGGGGTCAGTACCTTGAGCTTTTCAGTTTTGGAGTTTTATTTTCCATATATCTTTCACCATGTGCTGATATTACAAATCTCATACTAAAACTGAAATATATACTGTAAGCCTCTGTGACCTCTGAAACATCTGAAACATATGAACATTTCACACATTTCAGAAACATTGCTAAAAAGCATCTCAGCATTCCAGAGTTGCACCTCATGCAACATCCAAAAAAATAAATACTCTAAAGTCCAATGCATTATTGTATTTCCTGAGCTTTGATCAGTGAATGATCCAATAGTAGATCCTTAGATAAAGTAGAAATGTACTACATGTGTATCTGACTTTTCAATCACCCTGCCTATTCTTGTCTCCCCAAGTTAGAATGTTCCAGTAACATGATACTGTATAAATATTTGTCCGACATAACTGCAGGCCCATTCAGCTGATCCTGTGGCTTCAGCTCCGGCACAATGGCCCCTTATCCCAACTAAGTAACTCTACACTCTCCTCCCTGGTCATTATTGATGGCCTAGTAAGTGTTACAGTTACAAACCAATTACTCTACCATTAATGTTAGATGAGCTGCTCTACAAGTACAGCTCGATGCTTATCAGCTTTCCTCTGTTACGTGCCTTTTTACTTTCACTAAATTGCACGCCTTCTCCCGCTCCTGCCTTCAGTCTTTAATAAGTGGTAGGTGAGAGTGACAGCTGGCAATCTTAACCCTATATCAAGGGGAAACTTCTCTCAGTTCAAGAGGTAAAGAAGTCAAGAGGTGAGTAACATGTCCCCTCGGTGACTCTGGGAAATCTGGTGACCCAGTAAAGTGATATCACACTACCAAAGAGGAGAAACAGGGAGGGGGGGAACGGTGGAGAGGTGGAGAGATCGAATGAGTTGTGCTGCCACCTCCACATGTGGTTTTACCAGCAAAGAGAAACAGTTCGTCTTCAGGTCGGTGAAAGGTAGAACATTTAAATGACAGACACACACACGCTCACGCACAAACAGCAGGTCCCCCCCCCCCCCCCCCCCCCCCCAAATGTGTGTTTGAGATGTCCCAGACAGGTCTGTGCGGAGGAGGCGAGAGACAGTTCACAGATCAAGTCAACACCTTTCACATCTCTATCAACAGCATCCACAGAGAGACGTCTATTAACACATTTCCCTCTTAGGAAGAAACTGAAACCGAGTATACGGTTTAAACATGTTTATTATTTAACATTTAATAATAATAAAGGGCTTTTCTGGGCTAAATACTCATTTGTGGTGGAGTTAAAATAGAATCTTTCAAACAGTTTTTTTTTTTATATTTCTAAATGTGCTTTTCCCCAAGCTGCATTGCTTTCATCAGCATCATTGTTGTAAAAATCAAAGAACAAGGCAAACAGATCAAACCCACATGGATCTAATTCAAACATAAACTGAATTTGTTCATATGTATTGTTAAGCAGTCTACCGTACCCTCCAGATTTTCGTTTTAAGGTGTATTCATGTGTCAGGAAGATACTATATCCGGCTGGTAAGTGCCTGGAAATGGTGGGAAAAATCAAAAATGCATGTGTTCCATTACTGTATCATTAATGTAGTTTTAGCTGGGGACACAGTGTAGTCCACTGCGCCTGTCCATCTTTATGTAGGCTACAAGCTACAGGCTACAAAAATGATCCCGCAACGTAGCAATCCACAAACGCAGGAGATCTATTTTTGTTGAAATTATTCAATTGTTAATCATTGATAGTGTTCATTTAAATGAATAACTGAGACGCTTCAATCAATAGAGGTGGACTGACATACAGGCCAAGTGACACTGCCCTTACTAGAACCAATGACAAAAAATAACTTACTTACTCTGAATGCAACTATATTTTCCATGCTAAAAAATCGATAGCTAAAGGGTCACAAACACACACCTATGTCCCTGTAGGTGGTAGTGCTGAAGCCGTACATCAGCAGCTTTGCAGGGGAGCGTGTCCTCAAGAATATGATAAAGAGGAAGCAGGCATTTCCTCCTCAAGAGGGATGTTTTCCGTTGCACGTCCTGTCTGATTAGTGAGACCAGTGCTTCTTTCCTTGAACTGCAACGCTCGACGCATTTACAGAAAAAACAGAAAGAAAAAAAAAAAGGTCTCATGTTATACAGCATGTTGTGAAAATGCTCCCCATTGCAGCGAGACGGAAAGTGTCTCTATAATTCATAACTCTGCTTTAGCTCGCACTCGATCGCGAAGCTGTCATGAGACAAGTTTTTGCAGCTTTGTATCGCCTCAGCGCAGTTAAGTCATCATATGCTTCTTTTTAAAGTTTGGTTTGGAGAATTGCGTATACATAAACTCCGAGACCCATTTGCAAATGTTTGCTTCAGCAATACAAATGGGTAACGTTCCCCAAACCAGAAAAACCCAAGGTCAAAAATACATTTTTCCGAGCAACAAAACCCCAACAAACTTTAGCAACCCTGCCCGTCGGCATTGTCAAAAATCATTGCACCATGAATCATGGCCTTGACTTGCGGAGGAACTTTGAGAAAAAGCTGCTCAGTTGTGGGAAATCAGGAGATCCACTCATCTGCTCTGGAGTCCGTCTGGGGGCTGCTGAGGAGGAGATGCATTATCTGAGTGTCCAGCGAAAGTGGGGGGAGAGTGGCTGGCTGAAGTTTATGGAGATTTATGGCTCCTTCCCCAGGCCTTAATTGCCTCCTCCTCTGTGGGTAGTCCTGGGAGGCCCGTGGTGAGCAGTGACCAGCACCAGGGCTCTTGCAGGTGGGCCCACCAAAACGCTGCTTAGTGAGACTTGTTATGGAGACAAATGGTGTCACGGAGTGCCCCAAAACCAGACGACAAACAAAGACGAGGGAGAGAAAAGGAAAGAGAGATGGACAGCTGGCTGTTGAAAGGGATCGGGACTTCAACTTGGCCTTCAGAGACACAAAAAGAGTTATGGGAGCCTTGGCTTTACTGGCACCCTTTAAATATCTATCATTTAGGAGTGAGTGTGATAAAACAGTGACATACAGAAACATTTAAACTTGATCTAAGGACATTAATTTTGCGATGACATGTCCAAAAGCAGAAACGTACTCCTGTCTTTGAAGAGTAAATCAGCTTCCTTTCCCGTGATGCAGCCAGGTAATAGCCAGGAATAGAAGGCAGCCTAAAAGCATTCTGACAGCAATAAATACTGTGCAGATAACATAAACAACACACAGATGCATATACAGGTATTTCAGTATAAAATCATTACAGTTGCTTCATTGATTTTTATTGATTAATCAAATCAGCTCTTCAGATAAATGATTATATAACATATATTTTTTACAGTATCCGGCTACCTGATGGGAGATTGGAGAAGAATGAACTGGAGTAACATCAAAACTGAATTGTTTATTAAGCAGGTTATACATATGCAATATAAATAAATAGAAATAGAACATAGACAACAGTGGCGTTGCTTCTTCTTTAACACAAATATGCATGCAACATATCAAAGAAAAATGACTTGTTTACTGACATCTGCGTCTCATGGCTGAGGTACAGTTTTTTTTTTCTTTTTTTAGATTGAGCTTTGTTTGACAGAGACAGCTTGAAGAGTGACAGGAATGTGGGGAGACAGAGATGGGGAATGACGTGCAGGAAAGAACCACAGGTCGGATTCGAACCCTGGGCTGCCGCGGCAAGGACTGAGCTTTTGTACAAGGAGAGGCTGCTCTATTCAGACATGGCTAAATATCTGAGCTTCAACCAAAGACATTTTTCTCCCTTCTCAGATTGATGCATTTGAATAGCTTTCACGCTACAGAAGAGGTAGTAAAAAAAAGTAAGATTTCAGAAAAGACTTGCGTCTTGTGACACCTCAGTCTTCCCCTGCAAACCGCTGTTACTCTGATAAAATGTTACCCCACCTCAGTCATTTTCACATCTTAATAAAGTTGTGATAGCACCCTTCTCATTTTTAAGGAACTAGAAGAGAAAAGGTGGCAAGTCTGGGTGTCAGGGCTGTCTGAGATGGCAGGCTCATGTTTATTGCAGGGGAACACTTCGTGAGTGACTGGCTCTGCAATGAGCCTTGGGGTGAGACAGCAGAGAGGCAGTAAGTGCACTAATGACTGTGAACAGTCTGGCCACTCAAACCATGAATATTGGATATGTATGGGAGCACATTTACACCGTGCCACGTCACCCCTTTCCTGTTTCCTGTTGAGCTGGGGCAAGCTGCTCTTTAAACTGAGCTTACCTGCGGAACATAGAGGACGTATGTTGCATGAGGAAGGTGTGAAGAGAGAGGAACAGTGGAAACTGTGACTGCGTACACTGTAAAAAATAAGATGAAAAAATGTAAATGTATGGAAAATCTTGATGTAAAAAAAGAATGGTAAATTTATGGAAAATAACTCTAACTCTTTATGGTACTGTAACTGGTTACCAAACTCTTTTGGACATTATTTGTAAATTAACATTTAAACTGTTAAGTTAACTTACTAATGTAAATAATCTTGATATCTGTAAAATAAGTGTTTTTTCTGCAAAATCCTGTGAAAATTTCAGTAAATTTATAGTTTTTTACTTTTATTTGAGTGATTCCTTCTTTAATTCTATGCCTTTTACCCGACAGCTGCCTGTTATTTGACTGTGTGTGTGTACAGCCCACAAATAAGTGCTGAATAAATGCTTTGCCGTCACCTTCAAATAGCCAGTCATTTAACAACAAACATAATGATAGGATGCAAATGCACCCATATTTACCTTCATTTCAGCATTATTAGCCATGCTTTTTTTTCTAAAGCTTACCATTATAAACATCATTACTTTCAATCAGCTTGTTTCCACCGCCCACCTGCGCATTAAAGCTTCTACCCTGCAGGAACATTAAGTTATTTTGTGTTGTAAAATTCAGTAGAGTAGTCATTAGAAGATTAACCTCTGCCATTTTGTCATTATTGTGCAAAAAAAACTCTGACCAGGTACCAGGCAACAGGCCATGATTAATAAATGGAATGGGTTCTCTGAGCCATCTGGATGCTTTTTTTTTTTTTTCCATGTGCTTTTGAGCTGGAGAGAAGACTAATGCTACTCCATTATTCTGTGGCTATCTTAGATCATCATCTCAGGCCAATTTTGTCAATGACTCCCCAGCTGTAAGAAAACATGATTATTGTTTCTAAGTAAAAATTAGTACGTAATGATGAAAGGAAATGAGAAGTTAATTTGGTACATGTTGGAAAATTCCATAAATAAATCAAAATTTAAAAAAAAGAAAAAAAGAAATAGGATCAATGTCTGTAAATATGCAGGACCATCTCAGTTTTAAAAGGGACAGCTAATCAAAGTGACAAAATGCTGTGATTGCTCCTCAGTCCTCAGTCAAGTGCTTTTTCCTCTTGTCACGAGTAACCAATGATTTTCTAGAATGTTCAGGCAAAGCATATACTGGAGTAAGCCATCAGTTCTTCTGGTTACAGTCTGCAGTTCTGTTATGAACTTTTTACCCGCATAGCTTCAAGACCCAGTTGAGACAAATTGCAGTTCCAGAACATTAGTGGTCACTAATGTTCTGCTCACCTTTTATTTGTGGGAAATATGGTCACCACTAAGTAGAAACAAAAACAGCTAGAGAGGAGGATTGTGTGCTTCGAAGGCTTGTTTTGGTTTGAAGCTAGGTGGACACATTTGCGTGTTTGTTCTGATTACACAACATGCTATATGTGGTCACATGCTTCCCATACCACCTCCGAATGTGGCCTGAACAATCAGCTCCTGATGCAACCTTAATGTATTTGAGTGCAATCAAACCATGTGCAGAGTTGTTCCATTTGTGATGAGGGTTAGGCTGCATTTAGATTTCAATCTCAGTGACTGACATTCAAAGAACTAAAACTCAAGGTATGCCAGACAGATAACGTATTTAATGACTACTTGACCTGAGATCATGCGCTCAAAGCCAAATTTGGAAAAGGTGCAGTGCAAGAAAATACCTCGAGCAGCCATACAAATTATGCCTCTGATTCCTGCGAGATGTGGAAATAGTCCAACGTTGTTACAGAGCCACGGAATCCACGAAAGAAGTGAATGGATAGAGGGGTCGATAAAATGTTGGAGTAAACCAATGTTCATTTACCACTTCCGTCCGACAGTCACTGCTGGTTTCTTTTAACTGTGACCATGACTGTTCCTTCACCTTAACCAAGACAACAAATGCCTGCAATGAAGTTATTTAAACCAAAACCACGTTGTTTCCTTTAACCAGTTATTTATTGTAACCCAAACCACCATTTTTTCCTACACCTGTGTGTGTATGTGGTTTTCTTTTTTGGCCTCAAAACAAAACTGCATATAAGTTTGTATTTTTGCAATATAACCCCCCCAGTTTCAGAGTGCAATACTACTATGATGAATAAGGAATACTACACATATTTGTTTTATATATTATATTACTTATGATAAAAAATAGTAAGTTGACGACTTTGCAAAAACAGCCAAGCAGTGCAACAACACAAGATCTGGCAGCCAGCTATTATTTACTAGTGTTTCACCAACGGCTAAAAGTCAGTCCCAGATTTGTCTGGTAGCTTCTTGCTCACTCACTATATCTTTTTTTCCTTTTTATTTTCTTTCATAAATGTCCCCTTTTTGCATTTTACATGGAGGTTGCTGAAGTTCCAGGACAGGTGTCCTGTTCTGGCATGACACCTGTCCTGCAACCTCGTCAGCATTCAATGCGTCCTGGGGTTTTCAGGTTCTGATGGTCCAAAAAAAAAAACTGTGCTACAAAGACTAACACTCCCCTAGGGTTCTGAGCTCACTGTCCAGGCAGCCCGACTAACAAACGGAGCTAACAGCAGCTATAGTTGGCAGCAGTTTACTTTACTGCCTATCACGAAACTCTATAAATCAGTCCGTAGGTGATGCGCAGCAGCCAGAGGACATTAGAGGAAAAGTAGATTTTTTTTTTTTTCTAAAAAAAATATGATCCAGTTTCACCAAATCAAAGTTGGTTATGTCTGACTTCTTGTCACAGGTAAGCATACCAAGAGCACAAAGTTACAGTGCAGAAATAGGCATACAGGCCGAAGAGTTGAAATCACAGACACGTTTTGACATGAAAATAATTTGTTATTTTATGGAAGAAAAGTTACACAACATTGCTTTAATCGTTTAAATGCAAGTTGTGTATATTGCCCTTTTATTTATTGGTCTTTGATATAAATCCAGATGTTACCCAATTGTAAAACCAGACCCCTATATGAATAGCTTTTTTCAGATGTTCAAACTCAGAAACACAGCAAACAACAGTGAACTGCTATGAATAAAGAGCCCTTAATAATGCAGTAATGTACACATCAGGCCAGGGTTGCCAGATCGGATGAGTAAATGCAGCGGCTCCGCTCTGCCTGACCCAGCCGCTGTAAACTGGAGCTCCATGCACTGCAGTCCCTGTGGTGAGGAACCCCCCTGCCTTCCCCCCATTCCTCCGTCTAATGAAGACCAGAGGAGAGGATATCAGGCCCTCAATCAGCCACAAGTCCACTTCACATATGTTTTGATGAATCTCTGCTCATGTGCAGAGCCTTGCGAGCTCAGGGGATTGCGCCGCCGAGCCTTATCAGCATTCCTCAGAGGACACAGTCAACAAAACCACATGGGCTATCGCTGACAGCCCACGCCTTGACACAGACAGGCAACACCTCAGTGTTTGATCATGTGATATTCCAGGGAGCCGGGGGCTGGATTGTTTGTGCGATCTTGATCACATGCTGTAATTTGTCGTGAAGCCTGTTGAACACTTAGCTGCTGCAGAGGAGTTAACTTAAGGCTTTTTAAATTGTGGCTATTGCACGCGGTTGACAGCAGAGTTTTCTGGAGCAAAGAATGCAATGTGAAGCTGAGTTAGGCCTTTTTTTTTTTTACTTTACTTGTAAATTGTGTCCCTGGTTGTGTGATCATCCTCTGTTAATCTGTTTATAGTATGTACGACTCGCGCAAATCATTTGGTTCCAGCTTCTCAAATGTTAGGATTTGATTCTATACTCTGTATTATGGATTACATACATTTAGGTTTTGGACTCTTGGTTGTACAAAACGAGGAATGAAGACATCACTTTGAGTTACTGGAACTTGTGATGACAGTTTTTACAACTTTTACCAACACTCAGTGGATAGTGAAAGTGAAAGAATGGATACAGACTACAGTCTATAGAAGTCCTCTCTTTGATTTTAAAATTTCATTCTAAAATTCCTTTTAAAAAGGATGCAAGTCCCCACTTAGTTTGGTATACGCTGATAGTCCACTGTTGGTAATGTAGGAATGTACGTGTGTGTGTGTTTCAAACAGAAACTAAACGTATCTCAGATACGGTGGGAAGAAAAGAAAGCAAAAAACAGTGACTGGGTGAGAACTCTGGGAAAATAGGCTAGACCAAATGGTGATTTGAGCATGTGTGTGTGTGTCATACACACGCAGTGTCACTTGTACTTCAATAGTACACTGGAAAAAGTGAACTAATAATATGTAGTCAGATGTTTTTAAAAGGAATTGAGAGTCGTGTGTGTGTGTGTGTAGGTGTATATGTTGGGGTGGTGGGCTGTACTGCTTTTAATCCTTTAAATCAGTCATTGGAAAATATTTCTCAGATATATTTATGACTGAACTGTTTTCATTTCTCTACAGCTTAGATGTGTTTATATCCAGATGCTAGTTTGACAAACTTTGCGTAACATAAAAGTCTGCTGCTGTCTGAGCTATTTGATCAAGTCCTTCACAGTCTATTGACTGACTCCACGTTTTTGAACTTTTCATTTGGAGCTCTGATTTTGGCTCTTAAGCAGCTTCAGAAATCATTTCTCCTCACAGCGCTTGGCTTCACACATATATATGTTCTGTGTCTGCATGTTCAAACACTTCACTGAAGCTATGTGATGCTTATAGAGGACTGATGTGATGTTTTATGGCTGCACTGTTCCATTAGATAAAGATATTCAATAAATTCTCAGCATTTTACAGTGTATATACATGTCCCTGCAGCCCCGCATGACATGTTTGATATGCTATGAAACGTGTGAACATGACAAAAGATACAAAGGTAAGAAAAAACATAAGAAATTTGTTTTGCTGGCCTGGAAGAGTGGAATTGTTGACAAAGCAATTGTCCTCAGAGAAAGAAATTTTCGGTTACTGTGTTACAGAGGAAATGTCAGGCAGATAAGAGGAAGAAAGTGAAAAAAAATAAAGGTAGTTGGGTGTGCATGCAGTTGGTTTGGTTTGCACGGCTTCATCAAAAAAAAAAAAAAAAAATCAGAGACAGTGTGTAAGTCGACTGCTTGTTCCCGTATTCCGTCTTACTACGACGCGGCCCAAGATAAACCCGCAAGCTTTCACATTTCCGCCGTGATTTGTTCATTTCATCAGCAGCGT
The DNA here is from genome assembly GCA_023373845.1 of Nibea coibor. Classification (NCBI taxonomy): domain Eukaryota; kingdom Metazoa; phylum Chordata; class Actinopteri; family Sciaenidae; genus Nibea; species Nibea coibor. Next base: position 6,333,817 of record CM041720.1, on the reverse strand, counting down.
AGGGCGGAGGGGTAAATGAATAGAGAGGGCTATTAAGAGAGTGATTGAGGCAAAATTGGCAGGATGACAGGAACATGCAGAGTACATGCTTGTACTTTGGCTCTCAAACGCTCCTGGAAACCTGGGGGTGGGCGGGGGCGGGGGGGAGAGGGATTTTCTTTCTCGTGAAATACTCCATTTATTTTGCAGCCACGTGAAAGCACTAACTTTAAAAGCTTTTAAGAGCTCTCAGAGGTGCAATCTGCTGAAACATCGGCAGCCCTACCAGTAGCCTCTGTACCTTTCCTAGGTATGAGACAGAAATGGGGGGGATGAGGGAAACATACATGCATGGTTTTACTGTTAATTCCATACCTGCCTGGAAAAAGTGGCATTTTTGTGTCTTGTGAAATGCTCAACTTATTTTCTCGACATGTTAAAACACATAATACCTTAAATAGCTCCCCCGGGCGCATTTTCGTTAAATCATCCATTTTACACCAGTGCAATTATTTACAGTGTATGCGTATATAGTTTGCTTCTACCCTAAAATAGCAGTCACCATGTGAGAAAACAGGAAGTTAGCCAGCTGAGTGGTTGCTTTCTTTTGTCTGCACTGCACTTTAACCCATACACGGAAATACTGCTATGGAAAGTGTGACTTCTGTCACAGAAAAAAAACAAAATGTTCAGAGCGAGTAAAAACCTGCAAACAACCTGAATGTCTGGTCCGTGTGGCCAGCAAAAACTGACTACGGGAGGTTTTTCTTTCACGTAACATATGTCGGCTAAAAAAAAAAAAAAAACAAAAAGCAAAAGCAAAAACTAAATCCAATGCGCTCTTCTTCTCTGAGCGCGCAGATGAATTCTTTTGGCTGCTCTGGCTGGATTTCCACCAAAACGGAGGAGAGCTGAAGCGAAACCGCTGTCTCCAGCACCCTGCATGACTTTCATGCCGTTGTGCAACAGACGTACACACTATTTACTTGTGTTTCCTCTGCCAGCTTGTTGTTTTACACTTTCAACATCCTGCGCACGAGGGGTGCCACGAGTGGCTGACACTGCTGTTTAACTACTGCTTCATTTACAGTGAGGGGAAAAAAAAGAAAAAAGAAAACCCGCCGCTTGTGACCAAAAAAAAAAAAAATGAACAGAGGAAGTAAAACATGCTTCAGAATCACTTTTATTAAAAGTAACATGTTGTGTTTTCTGCTGCCTTATGCGATTATTGGGCGTGAAGAACACTGAGATGGCACTTTAATGACTATCTAGCAGCATAATGCAAACACACACAAACCCACACACGCATGCACGCTAATAATAGGGAGCTTAATGGAGAGTGAGGGTCCAGAGAAAGGTCAGATTCTTCAGTAACCAAATGGCTATTTAGCCATAAACAAATCACTGTGCCTTTATAGCCGGGGCACTGAAGGATGTTACCTCAGGTGACATGACTCCTTAGGTTGTGTTTATGTTTCCTTCTATAAACAAAGGATCGATTATCTACTATTATCTGTAATGTGGACCCCAATTATGAACATTCTTCTGTCGCTTTCTCTCATTTTTGCGCTTGCATTGATCACCAATAATTTTTTTTGACCTTGTTTTTTTCAAAAATGGACGAATGCAGCTTTCTAAAACACTGAAGTGACAGCGAGATGGTCGCTCTTAAAATAGCACCCAGCGATAGCCTGTGTCTTCGGGGGAGCGGCATCGTGCCCCACAGACGATGTTATCTGCGGGCAAGATTTATAAATGCATGTCTGCGGTTTGACTGCTGAAGTGCAGGTGTTTTTTTTTTTTTTCTTTTTTTTCTGTGAATGGAGCAGTGAAAGGCTGATGCTCTGCGCTGTGGTCACAGTGTGTGTTTGCTGTTTATTTTGTTCTGCTTGACTTGGTGGGCTTCTTGGGGTGGGGGTGGAGGGGCACGGGGTCAGGGGTCAAACTGAACAACAACACAAAATGAGGTCCAATCCCCTCTGATGAATTTGAGACCAATTAGAAGCCTAATATGTCACATTACGAGAAAAAGAAACAGGACAGATGCCAAAAAAGAAAAGTTTGAGACAAATTTAGTGAGCAAAAACAGCCAGTCAATCAAATGTTCATGTCAATTTTTAAAGCAAGACTGAGTCAAGTTAGAGCAATGTTGCTTTAACTGGTTATCCACCACAGTGGAGCGAAATTTCATTTCCATGTTTGTCGCATTTTGTCTCAAAGTGAGTCTTCCGTGTCCTGCAAACAATGAGCCACATTTCTCTGTGCGTCGTCTTGCTATTCGAAATGTTTTAAGGGCATGACCTCAATGCAGTTCCAGCAATATCATGACACTTTTAAGCCATGCCAGCGGCACGGATCTAGGGAAAGAAATGTCAATCTGTCAGTCAGTCCACTCAACAATTATTGGATGGATTGCCATGAAGTCTACAACAGACATTCAAGGTCTCTTGAGCGTAAATCCCCCTGACTTTTTCCTCTTTTCAAATTGAAATATCTCACCAAGTATTGCTAGAATGCCGTGGAACATCTGTACTTTGTGTTAAGTGTTAAATAGCATGTTAACGTCGGCATGGTAACAAACTGACTGATGAACGTGGTAAACATCCTACTTGCGTGCTTGCGTTTGCACTGTGAGCATGCTAACATGGTTAGCATGGCAAATGAAGATCGAATCACCTACTGTGCAACCTCAGCATGTTATCTGCATATGCGTTTATGTGATTTTATATAGACACATGCACATCTATATTAAATGTAACTTTTTCTCTGCACTTACTGTATGATGTGAAATATACACGTTAAAACATAATTGCTGAAGTCATTCGTATAAGCCTATTTGAACATTGAACCAGGTTGTGCTTCCTGGAATCATTATTTTTTTATTTAAAAAAAAAAAAATCCTAATGTGTTTTCATTAGAAGTCACGGGGGACAAATCCACAGTGCTCGTTCTGTGCAAACATGTGTTTTAAGGTTTAAACTTTTGAACACATCTTGAACGTATGTTTCCTTCATCCCCCATTTCTGTTTTTGTCCCTACTGTATGCAGAAAAACGGAACATAAGGAATGATTGCACCAAAGGAAACCTGCTGAACTGTTCATATGAGGACCTGACTATTGTTTTAACACAGACATGAAAAATCCTGAACCTTTTTTTTAAATGGCAGGGCAAAATAGACATGACAGAACATCTGGACACACAACCTGACTGAGTTGTATAGTCTAGCCTGCATGAGCTTCACACACTGAACCTATTATTTTGACCTTGCAGAGTACATGCTGTGTGGATGCAGACTTTATTCAGGGTTAACGCTGGTGTGGGAAGATTTTTTTATTATTTATTTATTTTTTTTTTTTTACTTGTCAAATCTTCTTCTTCTTTGTACTTTTTTCTTTTTATTCTCCTTCTCTTTCAAAAAGAAACACTTTCATGGCACCTACCAGCTGGAATCTGTTCCATCCTGCATTTGCATTTTGTTGAGTTTTATGCTTCGAGCCCAAATGTGTCCCTTTTAATTTTGGATATTCATATAATATTTATAACGCAAAACAATCAAACAAACTCCAAGACCCCCATCCCCGAGGTGCAGAATTATACAATAAACAATGAAAATACAATTACCATGCTTCCCACTGATTTTCCTTCGGGCACTTTGCTTGGCCTGCCGCCCCGCATAGTCAGATGAAATGAGTGGGACAACACCAGCGCTGATATGGCCGCTCAGCGTGTTGTGGAATCATGCAAAAACATCATAAATCAATCACAAGAACACTGAAATGTCCAAATTGTTGTCTAACAATCCCACTCAGCTCCAGTTGGCGGCTGTTGTGTGTGAAACCATGCGCCGCACAAGTGTGTAGGAGATGTGAATCAGTGAAGCTGCTGTCCGAAAAGTCTGGGGGCTGTTGTTGTTGCTGCTGATAGAGTCTATGAGGGCTCTGTACTGCAGAGCTGCTGCAGTAGAGATACTTGGAATAGTGCAAACTGTGGAGAAAGGCACTCCTGAAGCTGTAAGTTGGCAGTAAAATAGTTTAGACTATTAGGAATGGCCACTGACCAGGACCAGGATATACAGAGATTTAACACTGGCACTGCAAGTGTTCATACAAAATGAACGACAGTTCACTAGCAAGGACCATGCCACCAACGTAATATGTTCAAATGATGCATTAACAAAACAAAAGGAATGAGAGTGAAGCGTGAACGGTCTGTTGCTTCAGTGGGGCACGACAAGCCCCAATGAAAACCCTCTGGACATCAGGAGGAAGAGGCTGAAATATAGGGAACAAGAAATGCAGTGGATGGGTGGGGTGCAGAGTACAAGGTCGAAAGAGGAAAAGAGATTTAGTAGGGTATACATAGGAATGTCAGAAGTGAGAAGGTTGAGGTGTGGTCCTGTTTCTCAAACCGCTGCTAAAGAAAGCATCAATGATATTAATATCAGTCTTCTAGTAACCTCTCATGTATGAGGGTTTTCTGCTTCATGTGAGCGAAAAACTGGAATATCTGTTGGTTTTGGACTGTTTGTCAGACTATTTTCTGACATTTTCAAGACTGGAAGATGAATCAATCAAGCAAGGAAGAAAAAACCCAGCAGATGAATCAATAATGAAAATCATTAGTTGCAGCCATGAATAGTTCATTCATTTTTAGATCGCAGCACAACAGATTTCAAAAGGGTGAGAAAAAGTAGTTTATTCAGCCGAACAGTAGGAATACGTTTCAGATGTCAGCCCACTTTCCTACAAATTCCGCTCCTTCTGTTTTGCTTTGGTAATTATGTTTTCCACCTCATAATGTCATGCATAATTACAGAAAAAAAACAGCTTGTTTGCAGGTCCCGCCTCCGTTACTGCGTGTGCGGTGTGTCCGATGGTCCTTCGCAGATGTCTGCAGCGTGCAGTTATTACATTCTGCAGTTCATAAACTTCCAGCACCATCATTCAGGGTTTATCCAAACAGTTTCGGTTTCCAAAAATTAGCTGCGCTTTTTGAAGGTATAAACAAAAGACACTGGCTGTGAATGGAGTCCGGGCGACATTGTATTCTCCCCAAAAACTGTAATTGCTGAAGCAAATTGCTTGCATATGAATGTAATTTGTTCAGATACAGTTGCCGTTCCAGCTTTCATTGAGGTATTTTCCATTGCACATGGAGAATTGGGTCAGAAAAAAAGCCGCGAATGAACGACGTGAGAAAAAGCGAAATGAGCGGAGGAAAAAAGGAACTTAACCAATCTGGCTTCATCAGGAGAAGACAAGCTGACGAATGAGTCTTTGGATCTGTTTCGGGGTGTTTTTTTTTTTTTTTTTTTTGTTCAATGATGATTGAAACCACCAGAGATGAAAACTGTTTAATATAAAGGTTTGCCACATGTTTGCTACTTGTCATTTCATGAATGTTCAGGGTCAAATCACGCCTCCTGTGAGGTGTTGAGATCGCATGAGCAATGGAACCTTTTCATATTTGCATTCCAAGTAAACCGACGTATTTGAGGACTTCAAGACTCAAGCGAAATGGATATCAAGTTTTCATGGAACAAAACATTACCTCATTAAAGGCACTCTATGAGAGTATTTTCCTGAGTAGTCTGGTACAGCGGCTATACAGCATAAGTTGCAGCATATTTGCCCAACAATAAAATGTCCCTGTTGGCACGGTCTTGTGTCAACTCTTTATCTTTCTTTATCTCTCGAGTGGGACCGTTTTTTGGCATCAGTAGCGGCCACCCAAAGAGGGCATTTAACTTCTTGGCAAGGCTCTCTGATTATTGCAGCAGTGCCACGTGTCAGAATGAGTCTGAATCATTAAAATAGCAAAGAAGACGAATGGAGGTCAAACAAACAGGTCACAGCCTCTTAATCATCCCGCCGGATCATAAATCTTTTCAGGAAAAAGAAAAAAAAAATAAAACAAAGAGAGTTTTTCTCTAACGCCTGCTTGATTTTTCAACTGCGAAATGACTTCTCCAGCCTCAAGAATACATTTTAAAGATGAATGAAGATGAAAACAAGGATCTTTACTCATTCATAAGGATGCACTTTTGTAAAATACAGCTGTTTTTCCATCTGCCTTCCTGTCTTTACCTGCACATTCAAACGCTGCAGCGAGAACCTCTGTACACAGACTCTGTCACAGTCACAATTACATAACCAGAGCATGCTTAAAACCTGCTCAAATAACCCGGCGTATGAATGGTTGTTTTCATAGCACCGGGCTCATTTCTGGGGGAAGTGAGCTTCACATGAAGGTAATAAATGGAGTTTCCTTTTTGAAATCCACTCTGCGCTGACCTGAGTGGATGACAACCCCTGATAAGGTTAAACAAACACCATGGCCTATCCGCTTCAACCCACAGAGCTACTGAAAACTCACATACAGTAACGCACACGGGCACACTACACACACACACACACACAACTTCTGGCCTACACTGAGCCACCGTTTGCCCTTATCTGTAAATGGTCGTATTCAATGCGACTTTATATAAACTGCCACAGTGCTGATAGTCATCACTGTTACTGCATATCTCTGTTGACATCCGCAGGTGCTCTACAAACTGTGTGTGCAGAATAAAGCAAACAGGACTAATGCTCTAGTACCCACATGGGACATAGTTTAGTTAATTTAGGGCTCATTTTGTTTGCTTTTTTTTGTTTGTTTGTTTTCTTGAGCGGTGTGTGTTCTGAATTTTAAATGTGAATATCTGATAAAATACAAAATGGGAAATTTTTTGTAAAGTTACTTAGAAATTGATAAAAGGACATTATTTTTCTCTTCGCTTTTGAGTTAGAGAAGATTTTTTGGAGCAGGAAACATGCTGTAATTTTGTGTTCCCGGCAAACGCAAAGTGAATTTGCACGACGCAGAAAATATCCCCCCATAATCTTACTTACTCCAGTAAGAACCCAAAATGAGCAACGTTGCCATCCTCCGATTACAATAAACAGATCTACTTTCTGTATGAACACACCATAACAAAGTCGTGTGAGGACAAAAGAATCTGGTTTAAGACAATCCCAATACTACAGAGTCTACAGCCATGCTGGGCACGCAATGAGGCTGAACTTAGGCATACCAGTGCTGGTGATATGCAGGAACACCAAGTATCACTTGGCCTTCTTACTTTTACAAAAAATTGGTTATAAACCAAAACCACTGATGTGCGCACATCGTTTTATAACCAATATTTAATCAGACATGACACTGGCCAAAAGTGTCAGCCTGCTGTGTGGTGAGAGAGGGTCACTGTTTGTTAGGATCTGTCCCCTGTGAGCCATGAATGTCTGCGCAAAATGTGCAAATCCATGAGGCTGATGTGCTGATGAGTCTGAAATGGTGCTACAGAAAGTCAGGCCATCGCTGACTCACTGAAATTCATCCTCTCTCACCGGGAACGTCTGTACTAAATTCTTTTGGCAATCCATCCATTAGTTGTCAAGATGTTTCGCCAAAAAAATAAGAAAACGTCAATATCCTTGTGGTGATAGAGGGAGTATCCATAGCCAAAAAGAACCAAAAAGATTCATTTAGTCACTTCTGTGCCCAAAGGCAACAAGTCCATATTATTTTCCTTTGTGGTGTCTTCAAATTGGTGGAAATTGCAGCTGAGTACACAGTAGTGGCACTAGACAGGATGGCAAGTATGTAAATGTGAGGGAGATTTTGGCAGCTGGCAGTAGCACCTCCTTCAGCGCCGCTGCCTCATTCTAAACTATCGTACCTTGCTGGGAACTGCTTCGAATTGGCAAAGAGAAAGTTAGAAAGAGGAAGGGAGGGAGGAGGGGAAACAGAGGGAAGGGGAGGATGGGCAGAGGCTTCCTCACAGAGCCTGGAGCTGTGACTGTGAGAAAAGACTGTTACGCTATCTTCACAGAACCCCCTAGACCGAGGAGGGATTTTATCTCTCAGTCCTCTGGGACTAGAAAAGGCAATAGAAGGTTATTTCCTGAGAAGTGAAGCAAAGAAGGAGTGAGTGGGGAGAATGAGAAAGAAATAGGAGAGGGGGGGAGAAAGAGGTGGGTGAGGAGACTTTCCGAGTTTTGCGGGATCCGGGATGGGAAATGAATAGGAGGGAAGGCACAACCCAAAGCGACAAAAACACAAAGCAACAACAAAACACAAACACAGCCCATCGCGGTAACCCTCCGTCCCACCTTTTCGCACTGCGATTTCCACAACAAAAAAACATCCGAGCGGCATCTGAGGCGCCTCGGGGTCATAGTCAGAGATACGCAGAGCAAGTCTCAGTGAAAGAAATACCGTACATAAAACATCTCAACACTTTAATGTCCTGCCTCCTTCATGCAAAGCTTTTTCGCGCGTCAAAGCCGCACAGAACAAACAGCTATCAAAGGGGAGTTGGGAGGCAAAGGTGCAACTCGTGATTGAATGGAAGAGTACGGGGAGAGAAGAAAGCCTTCAAAGGGACCTGTGTGAAGGGACACTGCTTTGGATCTGGGTCAGACTGGGGTTTTCTCTCTCTTCTCCATCGCTCGCGCCATAGAGACAGTGTATTCAAAGAGGATCGTTTTGTAGTTGGTCCGAAATGCATTGGTGCAATTACAGCGGTTACAATTGCGATGTTTATAAAGCTGCTTATATAGGAAAACATATCCTGCCTAACACGGAACAGCATTGGACAGCGTTTATGCAGATGTGACTGCACAGATGTTAGCTCTTAGCTAACTAGTGACATGCGCACCAACACTTTGGCTTACCTGAAGTGTGTCTTCATACCCAAGCGACTGAATAGGTCAGAATAATAGACCATTTTTTGAAATAGTAATAGCAGGATAAACACAGGTGTTACCAATGATACTAAGGTTCCGTTCCATTCAGGTCAGACAGAGTGAGGGTGCTGCTCTGGTGCATGATGTTGGCTCACTGTAAAGTCTCTGCTGCAATAACCTTAATTAGTACCAGTGGAAAGACCTGGGCTGACCCGACTATTTCACGTCAGAATATTTGCTGTGAGAAAGCTATATGGGATTCAACAATGGCTGCAAGCATCAGGAGTACTGGACCTTCGTTGTAGCAGACTTTCGTCATCACATGATTAAAGTTGTCTCAGGAAAAGATAAAGTTTAGGGTAAAATAGGTACTTAAGTACGTACATGTCCTAAGCTAATTTACATAGGTAAATGAAAGTAAGTTAATGGTTTCACATACGAAACCACACGGCCTCCTGGATCGAAGTCTGATGACTTCCTCCTTTGCTCTCTTCATAATTGGGATGGCTACTACTTCCAAGTAAAATTACCTATCCAGATGTGTTTTTTTGGTGAAGATGGCGTAGAAAGTCCAGGTGTTTGCTATTTCTTTCTTCTTTTTCTTGAAGACTCTAAAAGTTTTATTCATTGAGCCAGTCACTAGATGAATTCATATTCTGGAATGAATCTGCAGTTGTCCATACACATTTCAGTTTTTCTCTTGATTTCACGTTGCCGCATTGCCTCAGAAATTCAGTGTGAAGTATTTGGTTCAACTTTTGGGTCTTGGAGTAAAACTTTCTTAACCCATTGTAGTAGAGTCAGTGCACATCCTAGGGGATTTATAAGTGCTAAAGCACTTTGAACCTTTTTTTTTTTCTGGCAGATTAATGATAGGACTAACAGGCAGTAGTAACCCTTTAGGTGATAAAACATAGACAGCATAGAAATGTTTAATGTACTGCATCAAGTGGGATTGTTTAATCATTCCACAAAGACGTTGTAGATGGAAAAAAAATGCAGTTTGCAAAAAAAAAAGTCTGGTTTTTCATGTGATTTCCATTTTTCTCATAACTTAAACTACTTGATTACCAGGTGTATAGTGTACTCAATGTTCCCAGTCAAAAATATGACCTCCCTTTGAAGGCAGCAAACAAATAACATTACTTCTTCAAAGATAATGATTGAATTTAACCTTCTTAAACTGTCCCCACTTTGTGAAACACACTCACACTCTGTCTTGCAATTCAGACTTAATAGAAATAAAGAAATACAGTTACTGAGCAAAGAACTTCAAGACATTACCATAATTTTCATTTTACAGCCACGAGCTTCACAAAATAGCGACTACATACACTCTCAAAGGACTTGTATGTCCTCTGGAGTACTTCTGTGCCAAATCTAGCTCCAAATCCCTCGGCTTTAACTGTCACAACTATGATTTTGAGATGCTTGAAGAATAGGAGCCCGGGCCTATTTTGCACCACCATCTCAATTATTCACTCACAAGAATAAGTAAGCGTGAAATACTCCACAATTTGGTGGACTCCACAGCGGTGCAGGTCATGTGTCTGTGTGAATGTGTCTGGGGGTTTGGTGGGGGGAGCGGGTGGGGGCACTTATCGAGTTCACAATATCACCCCCCCGACACACACACACACTTCCATCTCACCGCACACCTCCCCTTGCCGTCTCGGAGCAAGGGGGTGACTTTGAGCGGGAGATTTACTGTTGCCGCCAGTAGCGACGCAGCAGATGACAGGGCGCTGTCTCTCTCCTCGTTCATCAGAAAGAAAAATGGTGGGGAACAGTTGGGCGCAGACAGGACCGAGCTATCCATCTTGGGCCGTAATTATGCACAATGCCGCTGACGTTTCTTGTTGCCATACTTCCTACTGTGCTGGGGTCCAAGACTTGTCAGATGGACGCTACGCTGTGGTCACTTCAAACACAAAAACAAACTCCTCCTCCTCTGCATAACCGAAAATGGATACGACGGGTGCGTCTCGGCTTAAATTACCTGCACCCTCCTGTCTATTACTGGGTTTCATGCCTCATGTTGGACTCCAACAAGCAATTCTGTCTTATCACTAATCTGTCAGCAGATCAATTTGGTGCGGAACATATGCGAAAATAGTGGCAGACATGCCAAATTCAATTTCCCAGAGTTCAAACGGGGGTTTCACACTGCAACTCCTGTTGACAATTCATTTGCTGTTAACTGAACAATGAATCAACATTGTTTTTTTCTTGTGGATCTTCTCAATATTCCTTTCATCGTGTAAGAAACACGACACAAAAGCAGCACTCCTACATGGAAATGAGTTTTCCCGCTCGTCTCAGTCTTTACATTTTCTTGAAAACAACTTAGAAACACGATCCTACAATGTACCTTTGTTCCTCTCCTGTGACAATTTCTTTTCTCTGTCCTTGAAAAATGGTGGAAGGAGATGTATGGGGGTGGCACGCACAAAAAAAAAGTCCCTTCCGTGCGCCCCCCTTATGTATACTGTACCGTATGTGACAAGAGCCTTTAAAGACTCCTGAACGAGCAGTTTTTACAAGACTGAGACACTGCGCTGCTTCATGAGGCCTCCACCTCTGCACACACAGCCTCGTCTGTGCCCTATTCATTGGTGCGGGCTTACCGGCCATTTATATGTCTTCTGTCACACTATAGAGGAATTTTCCATATGTTCGATGTGTGATTTGTACCGCTGCCCTTTTTCACACACAAGCTCAGTCTATAGGATGTTACACGCGAACAATGAGCAGACACTGTGCAGTGGCAGACAAAGGTCCAAGTCAAACTGTATAGGAATTTTAAATAGAGCGATCCCACAGGGTCGCGCACTGAAGCACGGTGTTTGGAATGAGCCAAAGTCTGAGAAAGAAAATGAGTTAAAATTCTGTCATGCAGTCCTGTTCTCCATCCCACTGTGGAAAACATGATTAGTTTTTGTCCAAAAGTCCTTATGCGTGCCTTATTGTTCCTCTGTATTATGGCTAAGCTTACTTTCCCATTTCCCACCATTCTTCCCAAGACATACGAGCAAAGGCGGTGTGATGTGAAAACTTTCTTTTTTCATTTCTGTGCTTTGCTTTTTTTTATATTAGAGGACTCTTTTGAAATCAGGAGACAGATATTTAGAGGGCAAGCGCCCATAGAATTGGTGAACGTGGGTGCCCGGTTTAGCTCTGTCGTTGGGAGCAACTGTTAGTCATCTATGTGTTTTAGGAAATGGGTGGAGGTGGGGATGTAAAGACTTCCAAAGGTTTGAGTCATCATCCATTTACAGTAAATACATATGGAGAACCAGTCCAACCAATAAAGTGGAAATTGCATGTAAAGAGGGCTGTAAATTATCCATAAATCCAATGCTTAACATACATTTTGCAGCAGGGGATATATGTGCGTGAGCCTTTATAGCATCTGATTAACTTCAAGCATGCATCGAGCCTAACAAGAAAAATGGGAATAAATTACGCGAGCAAATACATTTGTTGGTATAGCAAAGAAGACTGCAAAGAACTCCAACCCCTTAGAATATCTCTACAGTCTTTGACTAATTTCATTGTTTCCAGGCGAAAACCAAAACAAAATAAAAGAATAAGTCCAGCTCCCACCCGTGTGCACACAGCGGGCGAGCACGAAGAGAAACAGCAGCAAGCCGTGGCCTCCGTGACACTTTTTTTTTTTTTTTTTTCATCTTTTAAAATTAAATATTCTCTCTCATCCTTGGTGTGGAGCTATAAGCGCTTCAGGTTGAGATAGGGGGTGGGGGAGAGAGACAGAGAGAGAGAGAGAGAGAGAGAGAGAAAAAGATATGCTTTTTTTTCTATTCCTCTCTTTAGGAAACCAGATATATTTAGAAATAGGCACATTAAAGAATAAAAACCAGCACTAAAGACACAAAGAGGGGGGAAAAAAACACTAAAGGCCGAAATCCCACCCCTGATAAATCACATTATGAGAAAGAAAGAAAACTCGGGAGGGATACTTTTACACAGATGGAACGGTTAGTCCATAACTGTTGAAATATTTACAGCAAAGTCTGTGCAGATGGTTCAATTATGACTTGTTCTCTGAGAGCCTATGACAGACTATTTGTCATTTATATCACCTTGCTACAGAGTGAATCTGCAGATAACTATTCAGCGTTTGTGCTGAAATCATTTTGAGGTCACGATGCTGTTACGTGTAATGGATACCCCCCTGTTCTTTGCTTCTTCTTTTTTTTTTTACTGTTATTCTAAAATAACTGAAGATTCAAGATATTTATTTGCTCTCATGCGCACTAACCTTAATGGTGTAGTGACAAGCTCAATAAATACCTGATCTACCTGCAAGGGTGCAGCCACCAACCAAAGTAATAGTATATTTGAGTAGTAGTAGGAGTACATTTGAACAATTTTGAGTGTTTGATTTTTATATATAATTCATGAGAGGTATTTGTTTTTATGCCAGCAGTACGGATAAAAGCCCGCTGTCCTCATTTGTGTTACATAAGGTTATATAAGTGTGTAACAGAGCTGTGTCTGGATTTTGTTTTGTTGACTTGATGTATTAACGTACAGAGACACGGTGTGTACGGTGAGTGAAGTTTGAATTATGTCCCTGATTTTACTGAATAGTGCTTTTTTGGGGAAAAAAGGTTGCTAGAGAAGCTAACCATCCACGTTCACTGAGGAACTTATAGTTTCAGCATTTTATCAAATAAGGAGATTACTCTGTCCTTTTAAAAAATGTCACTCAGTCCATTGTGACATTTTCAGTTTTCACATGGATTTCTTTCCCTTGTTACTCAAAATGCTACGCAGGGTGAACTGAATAGGAACATCTATCAGAGAGAGAAAAAACAAAAAAAAAAAAACATTTTTCTTTTCAGATATAAGACAAGATTCTGGAGAAAGAGAATGATAAAGGAGCACGGAGCTCACTTCATTGTTTTTGTTCCACCCTGGACCACTTTGTCCTCTGGCAGCCCTTATTTGCTTTCTATTAAAACTCCCGAATATACTGTAAAGTGTTGGGAATGACTTATCACATTACATAATTCATGCATGGAGCATGTGAATAATGAATGTTTCTGCCCCAGTTGACATGGTGCCAGAGGTGGAACAGCACAGCATTGTGTCCAGCTTACCAAACGCTGATGCCACAGGTTGTCTTTCTCTATTTTTATGTTTTTTTCATTTTTTTTGTCCTGCATGCACAGCACAAACACCTAATAATGAGACATCAACATGACAGCGTGCTGTTTTTCATTAATGTCTTGTTTTTTTTCCCCCTGTGAAGACTGAGAAATCATGAGGATAAAATTTGCCTCTCCAAAAAAAAAAAAGAAAAAAAACTGAGTCATCTTTTAATCTGTGCTGCTCCTCTCGTCAGACCAACTGTTCATGTTAATGTTTTATCAGGCCTTTAAGGCCCATTCATCACCTTCCTTTGTGTGGATGCCAATGAGGCATCAGGCCATGGGAACCCAGTGTTTCTAAAGACCCAGCAGCTACTTGCTGCTGGTGACTGCATGAACCTGAGCTTTATTAATAAACAAAAGCTGACGTGTACGCGGACCGAGAGCCGGCGAGTGATGAGACCCGCATTAGAAAACATGCCAAGGCAGGAGTTGGAGAATCAGAGCCACAGTTGGTGTCATTAGCAGTGGAGCAACGGTCTCCAAACCAGCCTGGGGCTGCTCATCAGTACTTGTCACCAGGCTGGCTTCATTAGTCACTGTCCAGATGACAGGGGCTCTTGTAAAGGATATCTCACCCCCTGTGAAGAGCCAAGTGTCCTCGCAAATAGGTTGCTGACCTCCAGAGTCTCTCTGGTCCAGAGGGAGCAGAGTAGGGGGAAGCCCAAGATGAGGAAAGGCCAAGAGTGGGATAGGGGCGTGCAGACCGCAGGCCATAGCCAGGCCAGGGCCTCTCCTTTCTGGAGAATCCTGGGAGCTGACCTGCCCCTGACCCCATCTGTACAATGAAGTTAGCCGACTGGTGACTCCTGCACGCTCTGATGAAACGGCAGATTCCCCAGAAGAAGAGAGAAAAAGAGGGAGAGAAAAAAAAAATAAGGGGCCCCTCTGAAGGAGAATGGGATACCCAGCAGTGACATGCTAATCCGCTTGGTTGATGATTAGGAGTTGGGGGGATGGAGAGGTTGGAAAAGACAGAAATGAAATGATGAGTGGGGGGAAAAAAAAAAAATCTTGGCAGCTTTTTGATGTCCTTGCCTTTTGATTCTGACTTTCTGCAGCGCTATGTAAATGACAGCAGCTCCGTCAGAGTGGAGGTATCTGTCCAACATGTGGACGTGTGATGGGGCGATTACGCTTTGATGTCGAGCTTCTGCCTGGATCTTCAGTCAGACGCAACACACAGACGCCTCTTGATATTCATTTAACGCACCTCTTTATAGGCAAATTCGCTGCCATTGAATTAGAAACACTGTGATGATTAGACAGAACAAACAGCTGTTGAAAACAAGTGGATTTGAGGATGCTCGCTTGTAAATTGTAAAACCAATACCCATTCATAACATGGCCCATTGTTTTTGTTAAGCTTTTTAACCTGTGCCTTGTATTTAAGCTGTGGCTTAAGTAATAGTTCAATGAAACTAGAATAAGGTTGGATATTAGACCTCATTACCCTTTAAGCACTAATCAGACTGTTTCTATTGACCCAAGTATTAAAAACATTGAATGCTTGGTCAGATTATGATGGTGGCGTTTATGTCCTTTAATGTCTTGGCTAAGAGACGTGCAAACGTTGATGTGATTGGGTGGAAGGAGCCATGGGAATACTTCTAGACTATAGAGTCAACGCGGTATACAGTATCACAGAGAACGCTTTAACATAGACATTGTCAGTTCACAATGGATCATGTGTGTGTCGTAAAGGATTTGCTTGTAGTGACGGCCACACGGGGAATTATCACCTGACTCTGATGTTTCCCTTTAGTTCTGTGGAGCATTAGAGCAACCTTGTGTCCTTGAAATGATGTGTAGGTGGCAACAGCTGATATGTGCTGAAGCCAACTGAATGTTGTCCGTTACAGAGTGAACATAATGAGAAAATGTTAATTATTGTATATGGAATGTTGAAAAAACTTCTCTGACAATTCCATGTGTTTTCTGACAGAAGCACTTGGTTAAGGTCAGGGAAAGATCTCGTTTAACAGATTAAAAGTTGTATTTATTATTATATTTGTAAATAAATACATTATTATTGCTGTCAAATGTTTATCTAAAACCACAATCTTTCCCCCACCATTAATGAAAGTGCTTTTGTTGCCTGGATGTAACCACAGACTGGACTGGACTCGCTGGGGAACAAAGCGGAGAATTTAGCAGCCATAGATCAGAGACTTCCCTCAGGAGTTGGTGGAGACCAAAAAAAGAGCTAAAAGAGTAAACCTTGGTCTTGAAGCACATCGGGTATCCAGAAATACAACTCCAAATATAATGCTCCATATCTGTTAGCTGTGTTACTAAGCTACCGTTTGCTAATGCATGTGCCATATTAAGTTAAGAGGGGATAATATATCAGTGTGGTTTCACAATCACACTGATATCACACTGATGGCCAAATAAATCAATACTTGCAGGCATTAATAATGTTACTAATTGTATGGCTGCCTTTTGTTTAGATTCTGCAAATGGAAGGTATCAAATAAAGTGTCATTTGTTACCAGAACTGACAACAGTGTTGTTTTGGGATCAGAACTGAAACTCTGGTATTGTTCTAGCGCTGATATTGAAAAGTGATACAATGCTCTAACAGAAAATGAAAAATGAGTTGTTAGGAACATTGTAAGATTCAATTCATTCAAGGACAAATGAGTTAAAGTTACAGGAATGATATGGTATGTGGGACGTTGTGATCCTTTGTGAGAAGCTATTTGAGCCTTGCGAACGTTTTAAAGCCTTCTGAAGGTTCGCGGCGTTCAGACCTCTCCCTGCATGGCTGTGCGTCGCAGCGTCTGCACTCGCCAGATGTTGAAAAGCAAGAGAGGAGTGCGAGGCAAACAATGGAGAGTGAGAGCTGAGTGACACAATATATACAATAAATACCACATGTTGACAGCAATCCATTAGATACACTCATACATCACTGCAGTACAATAGCTGACTTCACCCACTGAAGACTTCCATATGGTGTGCGATCCATCCACACACACACACACGCATACACACACACAGCAGACTGTACTCTACCCAGGAAGTAAAACACGCTTTAACGTATCTACTGTATAAGCCTGGGGAGAAGAAGGCTGACTCAAAAAAAAAAAAGAAAAAATCCTCCTGATTGTTCACACTTTAACTCCAAACCTTCTCTTATTCATGTGCCCCTTTGTGCTCGTCACAAACAGTGTGCTCAATCGCATTATCATTACAGAGGAAATCAGTCATAATAAGCCCCTGCGCTGTCACTTGCCCCGCAATCTCAGCTGTGCGCTGCCAGGGAAGCGTGGCAGGACATAAGATGCATGTGAAATGAGATTTGCATAAACAGTGTTGCTCCATCACTTATTTATCTTCTGCTCCAAGCCAAAAAATAGATATATAAATAAATAAATAAATAAAAGAGGCCGACTGCTTGCTGAGTACGTCCCCTAGGGTGGCTCAAACAGGTGTTGTTATCGCGTTTGGGACTTCATCGATGGCATTACCGTAATAATGACATAATGACCTCATCATAGTTTGAGACGTAGGTGGAGGAAGGAGGGGAATTGAGGGCAAAAGGAGCACGGGAGCAGGTGGTGGCTCCTTCACAGGTCTTTCTAGTGTAAATCATTATGTGGCTAATGGGCTCGTGACACCGGTGTTTTTTTCTATCAGCGACGGAAAGGCGGTAAAGACAGCGTTGGTGCGGGGGGGCGAGTCTCAGTTGAATAATTTCTGATCAAACAGAGGAGCATGGCTCCGCCGCCCACAACTCACAAAACTGAGACCTGTGTACAAAGAAAAGAGGACATGGGGATTAGTCATCACGATGACACATCACTGTTGGCTTTTACCTGTGCTGCGTGGTTGTTTACTTTGTGTTTCGCGACGCTATTAATACAGAATCTTTTCAGGGTTAAGTCGTGGAATATTGGATTTGCTGAAGTACAGCCATTAGGGCTCTGCGGCATGTGGAAGAAGTGCCCGGGAGCCAATAGATGCACACTCTACTTTAATACTCAGAATGTTGTTCAGACATCAGTACATGTAACATCCGCTCACATGCACATGCGTTCGTGTCAGAACGTCGGCACGAATGTCGTCTCTGTGCTACACGAGCCTTGTGATTCTACAATCAAAAGCAGACATATACTCGAAATATTAGCAAATATTGTAATATATGTGTTCATTTTGGACACTGGCAATGCATAAGACTACACACCACATATGTATTTTTATATTATTTTTTGGCCTTTTTGCTTTTCATTGGATACACAGCTGAAGAGTGACAGGAAATGTGGGGAGAGAGATGGGGAATGACATGCGGGTCGGGATTCGAACCTGGGCCCCCGCGGCGAGACTTTGCATATGGGGCGGCTGCTTTACAGTTAAACGCTGCCCCTGCACACCACATATTTAAAATGTTTTTTACTGTTCCAACCGATTGCAGAAGACGGCCTCCCACCATGGGTTCTGCTCAAGGTTTCTGCCTCTTAAAAGTTTTTCCTTGCCACCTTTGGCGAGTTCTTGCTCACGGTGGGAACTGTAGAATCTCTGTAAATAATATAATAAAGGGTACAGTCTAGACCGGCTATATATGGCAAGTGTCATGAGATAACTTCTGTTATGATTTTTTTTTTTTTTATTATTGAACTGACTATTGGACTCCATTCTATTAAAATACTCTACAGGTCCATTTCTTGCTTGTGTAAATCAGTGTAGCAGAATATTAGAAAGTTATCTGTGAGAATCTAACTGAGGAGTGTAGTGCCACTTGTACTGTCCAGTACTGTATATATACAATATACATCCCTATGCCATCTCACAGTATATACAGGATTTCCCATGTTGATACAGGCAGCAGATGCGTATCATCATTTAGCAGACATGGACACACAACTGCCTATTATAAACACCTATTTCACATTTAGAACACAATCCCTCAGGTTGGAAATGTTTCACATTCCCAAGCAGTTCACTATACTTCCACATCACAATTTTAATCAATGCACTATCTTCACAGATGATTAAGTGACTGGGAAACAAGACTTTCTGTGAAGTTAGACTGTCAGCATATACACGGCACATCACAAATGATTCTTTATTTAGGCTCCGTTATAAAATGTAGCAACATTTCATCAAGTCTAAAGGTATCTGCAGTGTCAGACCTTATTTATTAGTTTATATTTATTAGCTATGAGAAAAAGTAAATGGTTTTCCCATATGTGTTATCTTTATGGCACGGCTGTGATCTTTTTTTTTTTTTTTGAAAGACATCTGATTTTATTTAAGTCTTCAATGCTGTAGTTAAATGTTGGCTCAACATTGTCTCCATTATTAAAGGAGCCATACTATTTAAGAGCTGGACATGTAAATGAAGAATAATATTCTATATTATATTATATGTTTTACAGTAGCTTTAATATACAGGTTCACGGGTGCATGTAATTAAGGAAACCAACGGTTTAGTCCACTAATAATAAATTATTCCCAAGCCAACCAGTTGTACCACTTGGAATAATTTAGTAATCAGCATGAAAAGTCTTATTTGTAAAGAATTTTGACTTGGCCATATGTTTTTCCAAAAAAAAGGGCCCTCAAGTGGAACACAGAGTAAGAGCTTGACTGACAGCAAGAAGATCAAGCATCTTTCTGCTTTTCCATGAATAATGAGTGTGCGTCTAAATGTGCCTGTGTCTGTCTGCATATGCATGTAAGTAGGCGGTGTATATCTAAGATTGTGTGTGTGTGTGTGTGTCCTTTTGTGTGTCCATGGGTGATTATGACTGCTTGTTTATGTGTCTGGGTGTGTACATTTTTTTTTTCTGGTCTCGCGCACACTACAGACTGTTGCTTCAGTTGAAGTCTCATGCTATAGTCTGCTGCCACAGTTCAGTGAAGGGCCCGCTCTCCACTGACAGCGCACCTCCCTTTCTTTTTCATCTGAAGTTTCATTGATGCATTCAGGCGTCTCAATGACAACACGTCTCTATTCCCGCTCTAAACCCTCTCAGCACCAAGCAAACTTCCTTACTAAGCTGCAAATTGGCATGCTGGGACTATCGCTTCACTCATCTTGAACGAGTCTTTTGTGGCGTCAAAGCCTTTTTGAAAACTTTTTATTTTTTTATCTTGCTTTGTCATTGAAAGAAGAGGAGCACTTTGATAAAAACTTAAAGAAAAAAGCGTTAGCTTTTATACAAAGCATATTGTGTAGGATGAACTCCGTGCGTGAATTGTTTTGTTTACTTTTACCATCTTTTCTTTTTTTTTACATTTTATTTACATGCATTCTTTATAGGTCCAATACAATGTGCAGGTTATATTTTATTAGTTACTTCCTGTGCAGGGAAGGGATGGTAAATCCGCAAGGTTCCTTGCCTCTGAGGTGTGAAGGCGGCCCCGTGTTTTTTTTTTTTACCCTGCAGCATGGCCTCTTGTTGGGGAGGGGAGGGAGGATGGAGGTTGGAGAGTGTGTATGTGCGCAGGGGGTTGTGGACAGAGAGGAAGAGGGTTAATCATGTTTGCAACAGGACAGGCTTCCCCTTGAAGTGGGAGACAGTGGTAGGAAGTGTCCAGATTTATGGTGCTTCGTAGCCGGCCATTGTAGCCGCCTTCACCATGGCCGTTGACCAGCAGACAGAAGGGGAGAGTGTGAGAGGAGCTGTAAATCACAGCGAGAGTGTGGCTCAGACACACACACCCACATACACAAACACATCCAGCCCTATGCTCACAGTTCACAGGCAGATAATGTGGGGAGGAGAGGAGGCTCTCTGGTAGTCTGCTGACAAGATGAAGCTGTTCTTGCATGAAAAGTTTGGAAATAAGTTCTTTTCACTTGCTTGACTTTCGAGAATATAAAATTCTAGTGATCTTCAATGAGTTGAGCGAATTACATAACCCCAAGGTCCACAAAATTCTTTCGAAAACACACTCTTTGATTAAAAAAAAAAGGGGGGTGAAAAAAAACATTAAAATAAGAACAAGCACCCAGAGTGTGCCTACTTCTGTCAAGGCCACACAATCCTTTAAATTTTTAATGTGATTGATTTCCCTGTAACTGAATCTGCCTCGAAATACGCACAATGACAGCCAATCACGATTGGCGTGTGGTCGTCATGGTTTTTGGAGAACTCCAAAATCTTGTCTGGAAAAATCAGGGCTCTGTACAAGGATGAACTGTGCAAAGTTTTTGGTGAGTCAGTCTCACTTGTCATGTTGCAAAAGTCAGCTTTTTGACGAAACACATTATGTTGTCAGCAATATTTGTTTTTTTCAGCATAACCATAATTGCCCTCAACCTTAACCAAATGATGACTATTGTAACTATGGCGACGAAACTGGCCCGAGTACTTATTTTAAGCCAAACCATGATCTTTTTATAAACCCAACCAAGTCATTTTTGAGCCTAAACTAATCATAATACTTTTCATCAGTGATTTGTAATGGTTTTGGAAGGAACAGACAAATTCTGTCATCTTATTAAAAGAGCTGTCAGATCCAGAGGGCATGGACAAAGAGTCTATTTTATTGTTTAGTTTGGTGGATTTGTTTTTTCAGCCTCACCCAAGTTTTTTATGTGCCAAATCTGGTTTTAATTGTATGAAATTAGTTTGACAGTGTTCGAAAAGGCAGTTTTTTAAGTCCAACTGTCATCTAATCATTTTTTTTTTCAGAAATGGGCGAGCCGTGTACAAAAAAAAGATTTCCCAACCAAAGAAACTTTGCATCTGTGCTAGATGACTGCACTGGGATTGGGATCTTGCACATCCCAAGGGACCCAATGCCAATCTTATGGGAGTGGGTGGTTTAAACTTTGCTGCAGGCGGTCAAAACATAAACAGTGGGATTTTACCCGGGATGAAAATTGTAGAAATGATTTCCTTTATGTGTGAGTCATTGAACATGCTGCCTTTAAATAACTCCTGGTTTATTAAAGATAAACACCACATAACAGATCAGACATCAAACAGGTCCTCTTGCATGACTGTGAACTAGGCTGAACCCAAGCGTGTTCATTGGCATTACCATGGATACGAAGTCAATGTACGGTGGCTGATGGTGACCAAACAAGACAAACGACAATCATTTAGCTAAAAGATCTACCAAAAGTAGTATGCATGAAGAGACTGCATTGGGTTTCCACGGGTCCTGCAGGACCCACAGCAAATCTTATGTGAGCAGGCGGTTTAAGCTATGCTGCGATGGTCTTGAACACACATCGCGGTGAAAATAAGACGCTGTATAAATGCTCACATGGCGGTGCTATGCACTGAAAACAAATCTCTTCCCACAGCCAATGGACTAACGCTCCGAATTTCACTGAAATCTACTACTTTTTTTTTTTTTTTGACACGCTAAGAGAAGAAGAGGTCTGAATACTGTTAAAGATGAAGATAGTGAATGTGGGATGTCTAACTGGCAGCAGCAGCAGCATGAGCTCCCCTGAGGGGGTTAATACAGACAAATAGCATCACTGTTACTCCCAGGGCTAACTGGGCCTCACACACACACACTAATTTCTAGCCCCAATATCTCCACGAGCCTCCTTTCAAATGCAGGAAAAATGACTTTGATTTTGGCAAAGGAAAATGTATTATCTCCATCACATCCCTCTGACTCACAGAGGTTTATTATTAGCTACAGTCTTAGCACGCATGTGTGCGCGACTGTCACCGCTAGTCTGTAGGTGTCCTGCGGGTGTCCTGTTACTGCACTTCACTCTAATGTTCCTCTCAGTGAAATGACTCCCTCTGTCTCTTTCAAGCACCATTGAGTCGGTTTCCTTCACGGGCGGTCTGAGGATCGCGTAACAGACCGACGTGCGTGCGCATGCATCTTTGAAAACACGTGGAGGCAAGAGGTGTGGAGCTGGTATTGGTACATCAGAGCCCAATGGTTTCAGCAGATGGGGTCTCTTGTCATATTCTGACTGCCGTGCCCACATGGACTCTGGCCTGGTTAGACCATCCATCCTTGTGCCGGCCGTGAGGCCCCCTTGCTGAACGTGCGCTGTGCCCTGTGTGTACACAAGATCTCTGGCCTCTGTGGGGAATGTTTACCCAGCTGAAGTCCAACAGTGTTGCGCTCTCTCCCAGCTGTAGGGACTGAGTGTCTGACTGAAGAGGAAGTCACATAGGACACATCTATTAACCAATATCAGATCCAATATCAGGCTTACAGGGTTTATACCTACATTAAACATGTTAATGTGAACTTTTAGACCTATATTTTTATTTATTTTTTTCTAATTTTCTAATTCTAATGTCTCTCGTCATTTTTTTACATGTGTAATGTTTCCAGGGGTTATCCTACATGGTGCTAAAGCATATTAAAGCACACAAGTGTAAAGGGATTTTTTAGTAAGTAACAAATACAAAAAATATACTTAATCCAGCAGGTCATTTATCCCACCTCCAAATCTTCCAGCCTATAAGACTGAAATAGGACCGCTGTTTAGTTGCAAGATGTACTCTGATTGCAAGTCACCGTGCAGCAGCAAAGCATTTAGCCAACAGGATTAGGAGGCAGGCTCAGCAGCAATGCAGTGCAAAGCAGCTGAGCTTTGCAAAGCAAAAGTGCAAGCCAAAAAAATAGATTTCTGCAAAATGTAAATTAGTGACTCCAGTGAATCTAGTCAGTCAACACTTTGGTGGTTTCCAGCACATTCTGGCCACAAATCTCTGCACAGAAATTTGTAACATTCATCACGCGACAGGAAAAAAACAACAGGATTGGTAGTTCTATTGTCCTCGTAAAAAAAAAACAAAAAAAAACAGACCTGGATATCTGTGTGAATGAGGGCTTGGGATAAGACGGATCTTTTGTAATGTGGCGTAGACCTACTTGAGCTGAAGTATGCGGAGTGACAGATTACATGTAATGGTAATGCAGGAATTTAATAATAATAAAAAAAAAAAAAAAACTGTGATCAGGCACCCAGATTCTCAGTGTCTGCACACAGCAATCACACTGGAGACATGTTGGCTAAAAATAAGTGCTGGGTTTGGATGGATTACTAAAAGGACATTCTGAAGGTGACACCACATAACAGGGAGAACATTTTCAACATCCTCTATCAAAACAAATTCAGTGTTTTTGACAGATTTTGGTGTAAATGATTTTAAAAAATCATCACAATCTGAAAATGCGTCATTATAATCTGCTAATGATTCATTATGATATTCAAATGTGGTCAGTTTTATGAATTGAATCCCATTGTTAACCTTAAAGGGTGTACTTACATCACCTCTTTCAACCACAAGACCAAAAAAAGAAAAAAAAAAAAAAAAGAATGTTTGACTACACCTTCAACCCTTTGCACGGCCATAATTCACCCTCTCAATCTGTCGTCTCCAGCAGCGCGGGAGCTCCATCACTGTGCAATAATGCTGGACTCAATCGTAGGTAGGAAGATGATGCTCTGCAGGGACGGTGATTCTCCCCACCGCGATAAAACCAGCGTCTGCCAAGTGCTGACTAGATTTATCGCTGTGTCTGTTTAAATGTAGCCAATTTCACTTTAATACGATATTAAAGAATGATGCATGCCTGGGCTTCAGACGCTCCCGTTCGGGGAGTCTCGTCAGCCCGTGGCAGCGTTCAAAAACCCAGCATGGCGAGTCAGTGATACAGCTGATGTAATGTTCAATATTGATAACAGCCCTGAGCAGAATGGGCTCTGATCATTTAGGAAAATATTGTGCGTTTCTTTTTTTTTTTTTTTTCTCTTTTTAAACTACCCCTCCTTGGCCCCGCGTCTGGATTTGCGCCATCCATCAGACGGATTTGATGGGCAGATATCCGCAAAGCTCTTATCACCTTCGATGAAATGAACTCTGTCTGTGAAAACAGAGCAGAGCAAAGTGACACTGCACACATGCGGCGAAACGCGCTTCGCAGGCACTTCATTGGAAACCAGAAATTGTTTTTGATATCTTTGTTTAAGATGTTTACTTAATTTATTCCATTGTGGAAGAAAAGAAAAAATGTCAGAAACCCTGAGGGAAGATATAGTCCAAAACATTGCTGCTGTGTTTAAGTGGTTTTGCATGTTTTAGCTCATTTAATATAAATCACTTTGAAATGATTTTGAAATTTGTCTTTCCCCCCCCCCCCCCTACTCTCTACTCTCTTTCCAAGCATTCATTTGATTTCATTTATTTCGGTACGGCACAAAAATTGACTTGCAAACTTCGAAACTTAAGCCGTGTAAAACCACCACAGTGATCACAGAGTCTGCATTCATTTTTGTCAAAGTAACATTATTTCTGCTCAGTAATGAACTGCAGATTTTCTTCAACCTGATATCCATTTAAAGAGTTATCAGAGTTTCTTACAGCTTGGGTCTTTGTATTGATTTGGCCATTGTTCCTTGCCATGATCAAGACATTGTAGTTACCAAGCTAATTCCTGACATCTTGGGATCTGGCGACGTCACTTAAAAGAAGTCTTTTGACAAAAAAACATACAGTATATATTTCTTGTAAAGTTTCCTCATGGTTTAAGGAGACCTACGGCTTTGGATTTGAAATTTGGAACATCCGTACTTGCAGTAGTTATGTGCTCCCACAGTTTCCCTGTGCAATGAGAGATTATTACTCATGTTTCGGATGCACTCAGTTTTGGTTTTATGACCAAATAAAGTGGTTTAGATAATCAGGCTATAATGTGGTCTCAAACTGTTCAGCATGTACTCCAAAGTGGTCGGCAAAAATGTTAAGTATGACTAAGCCTATGTGCCTTGTATTTAATGTACTAAAAACACAGACTGGTATGGCTCTTTTATAGTTTTCTGGAATTTTAGGCGAAATAGCCATGTTTATGACCATGTATGTGCTTCTGTGCGTGTGGCGGCCCCTCTTCCTGCCTCTGTGTGCGTCTCTAGCATTCAGTGTGTCAGCTCTTGTTGATTTCCGCAGGGGAAGTTGCCTCAGTGCTATCCTCAGACAAAGCCCTGACCCTGGGGTTAAGGAATGTGAACCCGGGGCTGTGACGATCAAGACCTTCCCTCGGGGCGGACAATGCTTGAACACCTCAGCAAACGCCCTAATGATCTCACATGCTTTGTGTTCCTCAGAGCACACCTTTTTCCTCAGCCCTCAATCATGTCCACGTTGGAGTGGAATCAAACGTCAGGCATTTCCTCCAAATAAAAACCAAATCGACTACGCGTCCGACTACTTGCTTTAAGTAGTTTCCTCTATTGCGTTAAGAGGTTTGGCTTAATATGAAGTTTGAAAAAGCTGGATAGCAGTAGTTCTAAAATGATTTGTTGATAACTGTAAGCCATTTGTCAAGAGAAACGGTCACCTATTGGCTGGTTCCAGATTCTTGAATTGGAAAACTATCTGTTTTATATCACTGTAAAATTGAATACTGAGTTTTGGACTGTTGGCTACACATAACAAACTGTTTCAAGGTGTCACCTTAGACTCATAGCATATCCCACTATTTTCTGACCTTGTACTAACTAAAAATTGTGGTATATATTTACCCGTACATTCCTCAAGACTGGAAACCATTGTCATTGCCACTGAAAAGAGGCCATAATCGCTTTTACGGATGAGCTTGTTGTGAATGGTCAAAGTACAAAGGAGACCAAAAGGCCCTTGTCTCATTTATCACCCACTTTAAGAGAGGGAGAAAGAGGAGGAGGCTGACTGTCAAAGCCACCATAGCGGAGTGTATCGTGACGGTGGTCTCCAATCCCTGGAGGGCACCAAACGCATTGCTTAAAGGGGAGAGAAAAAAAAGCACAGAGAAAGAGTACGAAAGAACTGAGCCTGGAGATATCGCAATTAAGAGTTAAGTATAGACTTGAGAAGCTCAGCAAGTAGAGGTGTGAGACGTCAAGGAGAGCCAAAACAGCCTCCAGAGAATTTATATGGATGGAGGTGAAGGGTCAGACCGCTATTAATCATGGCCCAAGTTGAGGATTAAATAGCTCGTTCTAGCGGGCAGATGAGAGAACCTGGCGTGATCGAAGTGTTTAAAAAGGCCGTGTTGTGTCTGTCTTCTATTACAGAGCAAAGGCCCGAGGCAAGACAGCCTCCTGAACCGAGGAAGAATAGGCTGTCCAATCGCTGCTCTTCCCTCCCTACCTCCCCCCTCCGATGAGCATTTACCCAGCCACTTAAGTCACTTAACATTGTCGTGCTAACATGACATTGTCTGATGATTGATAATTGTTTTCGAGGAAGATAGATAAAAGAGTTATTCAGAGAATAGAATTCAGAGATTGTGTGGAATGATCAACCGATCCGCAGGACTCCTTATTTTTTTTTCTCTTCTCACAAAAATTAAATGCACACACACATTCACTCTCACACGCAAACACACCTTGAATCAGTGCCCAGTCAGATTCAACTTTTCTCTTTTTTATTTTTGCACAACTGCCTTTGATCTTTGATGTGCCATGCATTGCATTAATTATGTATCTCGCCTCAGTACAAACGTGGCGAACACCTTCAAGTGCTTAATAGGAGCAGGCTTATCACAGGGGCCTAGAGGATGGCTCCAGGAGATGTATATATACCCTGCATCGCTCCTATATGCACAGCATAAGGGATTTTTTTTATACAGTATGGGGGTAAATGTAAAGCTTGCATCTGTGGTACTCCTTCAATCTGGGCCAAAGAAAGGGACATTCTTCACTCTCCTGAAACATGTGCCTCCTGTTTGGCCGAGTGCTGAGAGGGAGAAGGTGCACACAAGATGGATGCGGCTCGAATTAGGAGTAAACTGTCGCGGCCAGAGCTAGACACAGCAGCAAGAACAATAGCAGAGATCTGTAACTAGCGTCGCACAGATGCAGCGAGGGTTATGCAAATTGAGCGTGTTGCCGCTCGCTGTAAAGCTAGCCAGCGTGGGCTTATGTGAATCAGAACCCAAACTCTGATGCATCTGCAATAAATTCATAGCTTTTTTCTTTTTTTTTTTCCTTCTGTGCCATGTTGGCAGACCACAGTGCATTTGGTAAACATTAACAGATGTAGAATTTGGGGGGGGGGGGGGGGGGGGGGTTGAAAAAAATATTGATATTAACATTTTAGCTTGCACAACTGTCCTGCTCTGGATTGACTTTAATTTTGTTATTTTACCCAATATAAACACAGTATCTCATTGTTAGGGACGGCTTATGATCTCCACTTTCAAATTTCACCAACTTATTTACAAGTTGGCAGCAGCAAGAGAACTGTTCAGAATTTATTTTTATTATTGTGCCGGTTTCATTAGAACATGCACTGTGTTTTTGACTTGGAGACGCGCCAGAGACAGATTTAGATCTCTTTGTGATGGACAAACGTTCTCAGCACATCTGGATCTGAGTGCACAAAACATTTGGGTCTTCATTTAATAAATACCAAATATGCAAGGCAGGACTTGACGAGCGTTAGTCATCTCTCTGGGATTTCTTTAGTTCCAGACTGATAAAATGCTGTCAAACTCTTTAACTTCACCGCGTAGGTGAGTGCATTGAGTTGAGTTTATTTTATTTTACTGATGTTGTAGCAGAGAGACAGATAAGCTAATTGCAGATGCAAGTTGAAACATCTACGCCAGCGGCCCTGGTTCAACAGATGTGACCAGGTTAAAATAACAGGAGATAAGCAGTGAAAAGAGTAAGTAGCTGCTCAGCTGAAAAAGCGGCTACGCGTGGAAAAAAGAACTCTACCTGGAGGAAATCTGTAGACTTTTTTTTTTCTGTCCACCCCCTCCTCCTCCTTCCACCCCGGATCGAATGCACTCAGTGTTTTCCTCTCTTTTGTGCAGTCCGTTTCAAAGTTCTCGACGAGGCTCTCGTTTGTGTCAGGCGGCGTCGCTGCAGCTCGGTCTACGTTGGTGGGAGTACCCCCTGCGCAGGTCCCCCCTTTGCAGTGCGGATCCAGTAGTTGGAGTTGTTGTACGCCGAAGCGCGAGAGGGAGAGAGGAGAGGAGTGAGAGCGCAGCAGCTGAGTGAGCAAACAGAGGCAGAAACATTTAGGTTATCTTCCGAGACTATCAGACATCGACCTGTCACTTTTACCGCTTTGAGCCAAGTCTACTTGGAAGAGGACCACATCAGGAGCAGCGGCGGCAGCAGCAGCAGCAGCAGCAGCGACCTGGTCTGGTCTGCTCGAGCCTGTGCAAAACTCCCAAACGCGGTCGTCTCAGCTGGCATGAGCTAACCTACCAGGCAGACATGGAAACCAAACCATTCTTGTCATTGGGTAAGTTTTGCTTGTTTAATGACAAAGCCTTGCTCTGTGTAAAATGCGCGGGTTTTGACGCGACTTTTCATCGGCGGAATAGTGTGAAACGTGTCCTCGCGCTGTGCGAGTGTGTGTTTTTTCTCTCTCCTTTGACAGCGCGTGCGTGCGTGTTGCCAAATGCATCAACATGTTCAGAGCCGTAGCGGACGTTGTCTTAATTTAATGTTTCACCAGCGTGGACTGGCAGCTTTAACCCCCCCCCCAAAAAAATAAAGCCAGCTATATCACGCCTGCGTCGCGTATCACAAGCCGCTCTTTGAGCTGATGGCATGTCGCTTTGATACGGAGTGACATCTCGCCCGGGATAAGCCGCGCGCGTACCTCGCGTGCGCCGCAATTAAATGTACGTTAACTTAAAACTTTTATTCTACGTCACTCTGCGTCGCGAAGAAGGAAAAAAAGTGCTAAGCCGTGCTGTTAGCCGTGTCGTCTGTCACCCGACCGCATTTGAAAATATTGTAGAAACAGTCAAAATGTTTTCAACTTGAACGAACTGCTTCTTTGCTTTTCTTTCTTTTTGTCTTTCTTTCTTCTTCTTCTTTTTTTTTCTTTTAGCATGTGTATGCTAAGATAGCCCCATGCGGATGTTGTTTGTGTGTTTGCTCAAAGTCGTCTGGTAACTTAAAAAAAAAAACAAAAAACAAAAAACTAAACATTGTGCTGTTTCTCACGTGACTCCATGGTTTAACTCGAGGCTGTATTTGCTTCCGTTTGACTTTGAGTGTTTTAAAGCAGCGTTCAAAGATTGAGATTTAAACTTGGCGCTGTGTCTTCGGGCAGAGTTGCTCGACTCTTCTCATTAACTGTGCTCACAGCAGACAT
Organism: Nibea coibor; assembly: GCA_023373845.1. Lineage (NCBI taxonomy): Eukaryota > Metazoa > Chordata > Actinopteri > Sciaenidae > Nibea > Nibea coibor. The sequence goes on along the minus strand of CM041720.1, from coordinate 6,303,879 downwards.
TAGTGGCGGCCTCTCATCAGTTACAGGTGACACAGGTGTGGGATAACGGCTCTGGGGTCTGTTGTCAGGCCTGAGTGTTGAACAGGTATTGAATTTGGCACTTTGTTTGTGTGTGTGTGTGTGTGTGTGTGTGTTTTCAAGAGAGGAGAGTGGCAACATTCCCATTCTCATGTTTTCATGCTTCATTTTATTTCTCCCCCGAAAGCATAGACTTGAGGAAAAAAAGGGCAGCATTTACACAGCTGTTCTAATTTTCAACAGTAACACAGGATATGTCCTAATTTTATTTATGAATCACTCTGTTTTCAAAGCATTAAGTTTATTTATTTATTTTCTTTAATAAGGGATCCTCTTTAATTCCCAGTTTAAGCACGCATGGTCACACGGTCACACAGGCGCACACCACGCTGTAAATGATTAATGCTGAACGCTACTGTAAGTTTGTCCAAGTGAACAGAGCGGACCCTTGTCCCCTGTAGCACAGATACAGCTCAGAGCTGCAGGCGAGCCCTCTCTTATTGTGTCTGCACGCTCTTTCATGAGGGCGTCACGTTACACCTCGACAAGTATCATCAGCTGCCTGGATGCGCCGAGGAGATTCATGGGGGACTTCTGAGACGCCGGGGCGGCTTTCTTCTGTTACAGACCCTGCCTCGCCGACACTGTCACCACAAGGGCCTTTATGTGGCTTTCCCCAAAAATCCGCTAAACTGCCAGTGTTGCACACACTAGCAGGCTGTTATTACAGGTGCACTGTATTGTGTGTCCGCGCCGAAAGTGATTCAAGTTTCAAGTCTGTCTAAATGTACACCAGAGTGGCCCATGCGGGCACTTATACGGGAGGCCTGTGTGGTTGTTGGAAGGCTCAGCACTCAATTGTTTAAATGAGGAGGAACACTTTCTTTTTTCTTTTTCTCCCAGCACTGTTGGCTCACATCTTTTCCTCATGCTGGATCAGCAGCTTTTTCATCCCCTATGGTCTTAATCTGTTGGTCCTGAAATCACCATTTCTATTTAAACTTGCTCCATCAAAGGTTCACTTCATTGTTAATTGGCCACTTCAAGGACGCCGCTATCTGCGAAGTCCTTGAACGTATCGATTAGCCGCTTACTCAAGTGTAATTATCTGTCGTGCCGCATTAGAAATTCTGACATGCAACTGTTTGAAATGACAGCCGGTGCATTTGGCAATTATAGATCGGTTGTTGGCTGTGATGACGATATCCGCCCCTTTGGCACTATATTTCTCAGCGCTGTATAGTGATGTGCTGCCCGATCCCACCATCAACCACCGCTCCCACCCCCCTCCCAGCCACCTCCTTATCTGACATTAAGCTGTGAAGACTGAAGGGACTGACATTGAAAGGAGACCGTGTCCTTTTGTCATGAGCAGTATGAGGCCAATCATGACAGTCTGTCAGTGAATTAAGCAACGTGGTTGTGGAAGGAAAGAACGTTGCTGAGGTGAAAAGCCCCTTCTTTTTCCCCACTCCTCTAAGTCAGGTGATGTGTAGGTATTGATTTTCTGTTTGGTTGATTGTTCTGTGGCAAATATGTCAGCACCTAAGTAGTTCTCCTTAATGAAGTTTTCGCCGCTGAATGTTGCACGTGTTTGCATTGGTTATATTGATTTATTGAGGTTTCCTTATCAGGGCTCTGAGGATGGACTGTGTTGTACAGTATGTTCAGATTGTAAAGCCGCCAGAGATCAATTAGTGCAATTTAAATAAAAATCGACCAGACTACACGTAGACTCCTGTGTGAAATGTACGTTTGGTTATGCATAAGTCATCGATTAATAAAGCTCTTTATGCTCAGGAGGTGTTTTCTTCAACAGTTTTCTTTAAAATGACCTAAAACATTTAAGTAATAGAATGACTGATGTGTTTCTATAGAAATGTGTCATGCTGACCAGCGTGGAGACTCCATGAGTTACAATTCCATGAAACCTCCTCTTTAGATTACAATTAATTTGACACTGCTTAAAAGTTCCTGTTTAACCACCTGCTACAGAGGCGTTTGTTGTTTCTCCTTAATTCAGTGGAACTAAACTCTGTGGTGATTTCTGTTCTGGGGAACATAAGGTACCTCTGAGCATACACACGCACAGACGCTCACTCCCAAAATCAATGAAGTTCATGGTCTTTGATGAGAAAGTGAGATTCATGTGGTGTGTGTGTGTGTGTGTGTGTGTGTGTGTGTGGGAGAGAGACTGACATTCCTTTTCTGGCAGTAACTCAGGAACAAAGGTAATACAGGGAGAGGGTATGTGTCTGCCCGGGAGGGGTGTGTGTGTGTGTGTGTGTGTGTGGTGGGAGTGGGCTGGTGGAATTACACCGCCAAAAGCATTTGGCCAAGTTTGTCTTTTACAGCCGTCCAGTTTTGTGTTCCTGATGTGATGCTTTTGCTCCCCTTTTGAGAAAAGGGGCTGCAGCTGTCATTTTTATTGGAGGAGTTTTATAGCGAGACTTAATGGCTTAAAGTGACAGCTCGCTCTCCCCTCTCCTTTCTCTTTTTTCTCCCCTCTGCGTCTCACCCACGAGGCCTTTAACTCAGAGCAAATCAAAGAAAATTTGCTCGCCTTCTATGTGCCCACCCTCCGCTTTCCCACCCCTCACCACTGCCAACATCCAAAGCAAACTGTAAGGAGAGAGGAAAAGATTTATGCACCAATTATGAACACTGCGAGAGTGTGTTTTTTTAATTAAAGCACACTGCCATGAAGTGTGGACCCGTGTTTTGTTTTCTTCAAGGAACAGGCTATCTCCGCTGATCGGTATTAAGCACTAAGTGTTGGCTTCAGATAAAACGGCGCATATTTTAGCCTGTCATGCTCTCTCCTCTGCAGCCCACACATGTTTATGTTCTAAACATAGTGCGAATCAGAAACTGCTGGAAGCCTTTTTGATGCACAAATCATCGGTATGACTCACAGTCTCGTTAATTATTTGTGTAAGGAGCTCCTCGCTCGCAGGAGGTCTTTATTGATAACGGCCGCACTGAACTTTGCACCTCAGACCTTGACCTTTGCTCCTCATACGCTCGATCATTTCAGGAATTTGCCTTTGGCGTTCAGTCTGTCGTCTAAAAGTGTTTAAAGACAGTAGCTTGTAGTTGTTTCTTTTTTTTCTTTGTCTTTCTGTGTTAGTCACCCTTTTTATCTGCCTTCCTTTTTTTCCTACCCTGTATCAATCCTTCTTTGTCTGTGGTTGCACAATTTACAATTTGCAGTCATTGAACGTTGGTTGAAAGTAGCGATTAGTCAAAGTATAGTCTGTGAAAAGCCAAAAAAGTGTCCTTCACAAGTTCCCAGAGGTGATGTCTTTACATTGCTTGATGTAGCTGATGCCAGAGCCTAAAAAGATTCAGAAACAAAAGTAGCAGAACCTCCCACTTAAAAAAAAAAAAATGCTAAAACCAGGGAGTGTTTGGCGTTTTTGCCTGATGGATAATCAACCCATCTTTCCAGCAGTAGTTTACACACAAAGTTTAGATTTGCAGAAGCTTGGTTGTTACCGTGAACACTTTAATTAGTGTTGGAATCATCTGAGCACCATTAGTCTCAGGGTTTATTGCAGGTCCTCCGAGGGTCTGAACGACTCTTCTGCGGGCTGGCGGTATTCAGGGTGCGTACAGCCACTCTTTTGAAGTGGAAACGTAGTCTCTGTGGGGAATTGACCAGATCACACTCACAATTCGCTATGAGAGGAAGGTCGGTTTGCCCTACTCTAGCCAGGACTCTCTTCTTTGTGCTCTGTGCACAGAAGGATGGGCGGATCTGAGATAGAAAGTAGGAATATGAGTAAGAAAGCAAGGGAAAGAAGGAGCGCTGCATATTGTTGCGATTTTAAAACCCTGCCAAGAAAAGAAAAGGAAAAAAAAACAGTAGCTGTCAGAGGCTAACTACCCTCTCTCCTCCTCCGCAATCCTCAAGTTGGCATGTTTTCAATAATAAAAACAACTGTCTCTTCTTCTTCTGTGATCGTGGTAATGCCTGGAAATATCTCGGCTGTTTGGCGGTTATGATGTGTTTTGTAATTAAGTTATGAGCACATAGGCTTTGATGGGTATTCGCTGGAGAGGCATGGCGAATCGAGCGAATCCTAGATATGTTATGCTCCTTCATGTCATTATGTTTCCTTATGCCCACTTTTTTTTTTTCTCCCTCCACACTAATTATAATTGGCCCCAATGAGAACCAAAGATAAAAATAAAAAAAGTTGATCTATTTCACTTGAATTAGCCGATGCAGCCGAACTGATTCTGCATCCAGACAATAGGTCACAGATGTGAGATTAGACCACAGCTGTTCATGGCTTCACATGTTGTAATAATATGTATCTGTTACACCGGTTGCGATATCATCAGTGTGTAACATGATCAAAAGCCGCGATGATGTGTTTGATGTTTCTGCACTCCTCAGAGAAAGGAAAAGGGAATAGGACTGTGGACTCCCAACTGTGAGCTTGTTTCTGTAACGCTGTATATTCAGGTGTATACACAGCACTCGCCCCGTCTTTTTCGCGCACGCACACTCCAAACACCCCGCGTTGTGTGTCGGTGTGTGTGTACATGTAAACACTCCGCCGCCACAGCAGAAACAGAGCGAGGTAATTAAGACCTCGTCTCTCCACCGCTCCGTCACAGTTTCTTTTTGAGGTCACTGTGAGCGAGAGGAGGTGTCCCAGTGTGCCTCACGCCTTCCTCCCCCCTCCTCACCACCACCGCCACCACCACTACCACCACCACAAGTCGCAGCCGCCGTTATGTTTGTCTGTCACCTTGCCAGATGCTGGGGGTGGGGGTGCAAGTGGATGGGTGTTTGGGTGTAAGCAGAAGGCAGCAGTTTCGAGAGCAGAGGGTGAAGGCTATGCGCATTTACACCTGCACGCCAGCAAATACTTTTTTTTTTTTTTGACTGTGATCATGTAGCTGTAATAGCCATAATAAGATAAGATTGTAAGATTTAAGATAGCACCTTGGATTTGGATAATGAACATTTGTCCTAGCGCTGTGGCCTACACTCTGTTTAATGGGAGCTTTGTCATCCTCATCATTGCGAGTGTTTTTATATTTACAGAAGAAAGACGATTTTAAACAAAGTGCTTCGCCAAAGTACACCTAAAATTGGCTATGGATAACCCCCATTTTTCTTCCTCCAGTCAGGTAGAGGTTTGTACTGGCACGAAAATGATATCCAACCCCAGTGAGCCCGCTTCACGCTGCCAAGTTTTGGACCAGTCCCAGAGCCTCGGAGTTGAAATTCAGTTATTCCTACTTGACAGAGAAAGACACGCTTGCTTTGAACACACAGAGAGGAACTCATATTGTACATGCAAACACAGCATATCTGGGGCACACCTATAATATAGATTAAACTTTGACAGAACATGGCAAAGTGGCCCGTGGGCATAAAACACAGGGATCCTATAATACCCAGAGAATCAGTTATCTGAGGTAATGTTTTCACACTCCAAACATTTTCAGGCAAACTGCAGAGAACCTGATAATGATATTTGCCACCTGGCGCATGGCCAAACGAACCTGGCACGACCACGGGTTGTAGTGAACACGTCTTCCCAGAAAGTGTGTCTCAAAAGCTGCCTTTCCACAGACCTTTGCTTTCTTTTACCCGCGCATCCGTTAGCTTGACACGCCGCGTGGACGAAATCTGTAAAATAGCATTAATGACCTAATGGTGTTGATTCACTGAATGAGTAATGCAATCGCAGCTGTGATGAGATCATGTTCAGCTACTTTTATTTGAGTTCATCTTAATTTTAGGAGAAGAGTCTAAGAAAATGGCATCAGCCAATCAAAAGCGCTGCAGAGGTTTGTGTATCCAGCTCCTCGCCTCCACAGCACGATGCTACACCCGCTTGTTAAGAGCAAATAAGCAGACATGCCAGTTGTGTCAAAGCAAGTGTGTCTGTTTACCTGACAAATGGATCATTGGATGTAATAATGGCTACTTTTCGTGGGGTGAGAAGCGGGCAGTCAAAATAATGAATGCCGGCTTATTAGCTCCTGCTGCCCAGCTGCTATTAATGAATAGCCATTCATAGTAACCATAGCTGCAGAATTATTACATTGCTGGTAATAATGCTTATACAGTGGCAAGCTTTTATCATGCTCCTGTTTTTGTAGTGACTGTTGTGGTCAGTGCATGCTTGCACAGCTCTGAAGCCCCCTGTTTCACAGCCAGTTTTTTTGCATTTGCATTAGTCTTTGTCGCTGAATTTCTGATTCCAGCATAAACGCTCCAAAACAAAATCACAATTTTTTTTCTGCTATCTTGCAAGCTGTCCTTTTTGGTGTGCTTCATTTCAGAGATTGTTCCCTCTTTCAGTTTTCCTTTTCCTCTGAGTCAGCCCCACAGGGATTGAGGACTATTGTTCAACCAGATATCAACTAGTATTTCCAGATCTTATGAGAGCAAGCTCTCGAGACACGGCACGCTATAAAGTTTGACTTGACTTCTTTGACTTGCATGTCTTTGTCGCAATAAAACAACAGTATTTAAGTTGCGACTGCGTCTGCGAAGTGGCCCTTCTTTTTTTTTTTTTAAAACCAGTCTGTAAGATTAGAGGCTGTGACTGCAATTACGATAAACAGAAGATCCATTACAGGAGCTACCAAACAGTCTGGATTACTGATGAGATGACACAGAGGGACGCAGGTCCTCTCAGAAATAGATACAAACCATAAATACACATGTGCTTCGCGAGCTGTAGCTCTCAAATTATTTTCACAAATTACCGTGCATGAGAAAGAGACGAGAAAAAAACGATGATATGTGAGATAACAGGGTTCCTCTGTGGGTTTTTCCTCTGCCTGCAGTAGAGAAAGAGTGATTAACTCTTTGTTGACGCCTGCAGGTCTAGCGTGTTCATACATCCGCCTAGACTGTGTTCCCTAGGCCTCAACACACAGACACACACACACAAGCACACCTGTATGCATGTCTACACACACACAAGAGACATGTGCACACATACAAACAGTTTTCCCAAAAGTCTGGAGGGTTTTGTCACCTATGCTTAGACACCTTGCCGCGGCCGTCTGGTTTTAGGAATGTTCTCAACGGCAGGAAGGTGGAAGGGTGTTAAGGACAGAGAGGAGGAGGGGCTGTCTATCTGGAAAAACAACAACAGCAGCAACACGGAAACGGAAACCTCGATATTGACAGCTGGACACACTGCGCCGATCGTTCCACCTTGAAGAACACCGCAAACAACAAAAATGAAAAGTGACATCTCTGCTCGAGCCGCTTGTTACCGGGTGACGCTTAGCCGCGTAGACCTCTCTTCCCTCCCTCCCTCTGCCCGCAACATTTAATCTAGTTCAACTTTTTATTGCCCCCAAAAGGAAATTTGCTTTGCAGACGGGTTTTGCAGTAAAATCACAGTGCAGCCTTGTATTCCAAAACATAATATTAGACAACAATGAAACACATAGTAAATTGGTCCAGTTATAAACCCATGTTGACCATGGTGGAGCACCGCGACTTCATCACTGAGAGGAAGAAGGCTGAATGAATCCAGAAAGCAAACTAAGGGGTGACTGAGTTGCCTTCTTTCATATCGGCCATAGTGTTATGTAAATTGTAGAGTCGTAAGAGAGTTGTAAAACTCTCCGACGTAATGAATTTAGAAATCCAGCGCACAGGTACCCCATGCGCTCTGAATATTCTTCTTCAATCCATGATTTGCGCTTTTTTTTTTTTTTTTTTGGAGAAGAAAGTTGAGCAACCAGGCCTCCTTGACAGACAGAGACAGGCAGGCGCTGGCCATGTCTTTGTCATCAGCCTTCTACATACCAAAGTGCTGACAGTAGCCTGCACAAACGGCTCTGACAAGTTCAAGTGTCACATTTAGGATGCTTTCTTCTGCTGCAGCCCAGAATGCATGGGAAACAGGAGAAGGCTGCAGATTAAACAGGACACATCTGAGCCGTGAGTTGTTTGGCGGAACAGGACCGTTATTGGCAGGATTGTGTGCAGCTGTGTAGATTTATGTATTTGTGTGTGTGTGTGTGTGTGTGTGTGTGGAGACATACGGCGGGGCTACATGAACTTATTGACGATTTCAGAGCTCAAGTTGCTTTGTGTGTTATTCATGTTACAGCGACATAAAAGCCCCAGACTGTTGGGCTCATGACTCGGACAGTTACTCAATTAATATTCTGGATGAACTGAGTGATTGGTGACACTGGTCGGCATATTTGTGGTGCGTTTGAGCATCAGAAGCGGTATGTGAGTGTGTGCTTGGGCCTGCATGCGTTGACAGTGTTTTCAAGCCGGCACATGTACGCTTTAATATGCCATGTGCACGATTAGCTGATGCTCCAACATGTATGTTCTGCACCCACGGCGTTGGTGGTGGTGGTGGTGGGGGCGCGGGGGGGAGTCCCCCCCCCCCCCCCCCCTCGCGACGCTCTTGATTCATGAACTGGTGCAGCAGTAGATTTGAGCAGCTGAGAATCGGTGCGCTGTCTGGGAGAGGGAGGGTCAGGGGTTGTGGCTGGGTCACGCTCTGTGGGAGAGGAGCAGCCTCAGCAGACATGACAGCGTTTGTACGGAGGTGAGGAGAAGGTAGAAGTGATGGAAAAAAAGGGAGGGAGGGGAGGGAGGGGGGGGGGCAAAACCGGATCAGTGCGCGGAGGCTCGCGAAAGGAAGCAGGAAGCATGTTGTTTTTATTTAGGTCTCGCTTCACTCAGCGCATGGCTTTTTCTTTTCTTTTTTTTTTTTCCCTCTCTCTCGCTCGCTCATCGCATCAGTGCAGCTATTGTTAGTAACAGAGTTAATTGTTAATTGATCCAAAGGGCGATAAAACAAGGCACCTAATCTCTCGCTTTCTTACACACACACACACACACACGTGCTGTAGAGAATGAGAGTGGATGTTTATTACAGGATCTTAGTGGATGCTAAGGTGCCCTGGGGGCTATTAAAGGCCTCACTTAAAAGGCACTATCAGGGAACACTGATGTGGGCTGCTTGAAGGAGGGAGGGGCGGGCAGAGGAGGAGGAGGGTCGGGGGGGGGGGGTTATAGGAAGAGAAAGAGGGGGTAAAAGAGAAGAAAAGGAAGAAAGAGAAGTCCTCGGAACAGCCAGCAGAAGGAGGGAATAAACAGAGTGAGCACATCTGGATTGCCTCAGCAGAATATTTGTGCAACATCTGGAAAAATTCCCTGGAATTTAAGGGTCCCCTCCTTTCATTTAAGTTTTTTTTTTCCTCCGTCTTTTCACTTCTTCTTCTGCGTCCTGTTTTCTGCATCTTCAAAGTCTCTTACCCCGGTGCGGCAGGCACGTAAATACTCCCGTAGTAATACACGTTGAGCCCTTGCAGACTTTATAGCGGGCCAAATTGGGCCCATGTGACCAACTCCCCTTTGTGCGGGGCCGGGCTAATTAAGTGGCACTGAAGTGAGAGGGCACCCGGCTGCGGACCCAGACCTAGGCCAGGCCTGGGCCAAACACGAGCCCTCATAAAAATAGCAAAGAAGAAGAAAAAAAAGAATTCCTCTACTTTGTGCAGACAGTACAAACTTTAAATCATAGCATGAAAAATGACCTCTTTGTTTTGTTTACACCAGAACTAACACAGACCTTTCCTGGTACAGCATGAAAGAGCCACTGTATGATTAGGACTCAAACAGGCTACCTTTGTGTTATGTCAGAAAACAAATGTAGCTTTTTCATGTATTAGTTTGTTGTACACGTGTGTGTGTTCTGTGAGCGTGTTCGCGAACCTCCCTTTGAGGTACCAAGTCCCAAGAGAGACTAGAGAGCCGCAGTGTTGAATCAACACCTTGAGTTGACTTGTATCACAGCTTTCACTGAGGGCACGGCGTTTGCGTTCAGCTGCGGGGTCCTTACAGTACATAAGAGATGCATGCCAGGGCTTTTTGTCCGTCTTTGCAGCGAGATCACAAGCGCGGCTCTCCCTCCTCTCATCACTGGCGGAGTGAAGCGAGGCTGAGTTCATTGCAGATTAAGATTCAGACGAGCTCCGCGAGCCTTCTGTCTTTACCTGGGCGAGGCTCCCTGTGGGTCGGGCGGCACTGACAGGCAGGTAGCTCACGCGGTTGGAGGTGAAGAGCAGGAGAGTGCGGAGGTACATGCTAATGCGGCGACCGCGCTGATCAAAAGAGATGCATCGCGGTCTCCCCCCCCGAGAGCTACAGTACGCACAGGCAACAAGCGGGGCAGTGATCAGAGGGAGAAAGTGAGGGGAGTGAGAGGAAGAAAGGAGGACGGGTTGAGAGATATGGGAGGAGGGGAGGGGGAGACAGGCATACTTAGAGAGGGGTAGTGTGAAACGGAGAAGGATGAAGAGAGAAATCCACAATGCTTAGAAGTGAATCGATAAGGAAACAAATTAAAAATCGATTGGACAGTTAAATTATTTATTGAGCAAAAACGCTCATTCACAAGTTTCTGGTTTCCTCCATCACTTGGTTATCTGAGCAAGGAGGCGAACATGCCATTACAGTTTGTCAATCATTTCTCTTTCGATGATTACTTTGAGCTTTGTTTTTTTTTTTTTTTCCCCATGATGCACTGCAGTTGGCCTACATCTTTCTGCCTGACTGAACTGACAAGTTGTGCCGTACTCCTTTCTAGGAATGCTGATGTTCATGATACAGGGTGTGTGGTGTCAGATCGTGTGCATGCAAAGCGGCGTTTATCTGTTTGAGGATGAGTGCCAGTATTTGTGCTGGCCTGTGAGAAGTAGTCAGTATTTTTTTTCTTTTATTCAAATACTACTAGGACTATTAATACTACTCATAACACTGATCTAGAGATCCAGCTGGCAGTTGCATTAAAGAAACTGTGTTTTGCAGCAGAAACACCACAGGTTAATCATTCATTTCTTTCACTCTCTGTTGTACTGTTAGCAGTTCACTTGTGTTTTTCTCTCTTTTTCACAAGCGACTTGGGGAAGTGGAGGATGAAACCAAAATTCTGTTGAAAAACAGCATGAATCAAATCTGCTACTTTTTTTTCTAGTGAAACTGAAAATGATTTTCTCATGAATTCCAGAAACATAAAAAAAAAAAAAGATTCTCTGAGTAGATTTTAGAGCTGTTATTAATTAAAATGGCAATCATAATTATTCAGATTATGTCTTCAAATGTCTTGTTTTGTTGACCACTGGTCCAAATAAAGAGTTGTTCTATGATAAACAACACACATATTTGAGTAGTTGGAACCAGCAAATATTTAGAATTTTAAACAATTGATTTGATAATAATGATTTGATGATTAATTGACAAGAAGATGTATGTACACAGGCACAGTTTGATACGAATGCATGCAGGATTATCATTCTTAGAAAGAAGTATTTCACTGCCGGGCTTTGTCCTGACATCAGATTATGACAGCATGGGTCTTGTTTCCTCTTTAAAATGAGAATCTGAGAGCCCGCGGGCTTCTACACGGGGATGCACTGGGGGAACATTTTTTTTAGGTTAGTGTGTATGCAGACGTCTCTGTGTGGCCCTGCAGAATGACCTTGCTCTGGCTCGTCCCCTTGCCTGTCCCTTGATCCAAATTAACTCTGCTGTTTCGGATCCTACTCTTTGAGAGGGTGTGTACCATAGCTCAGCTCTAAGCCGATCTGACGGCCTGTCTCTCTTGGTCAGTAATTGTTATTTGAGATAAGAGTTTTTACCCTGGAAGGCAGATTTAGTATTTTTGGAGCAGCCTTATGCCTCGCTGGCTCGTCGCATCTTGTGGCACGTGCAGGTAAATGCGCAGTGATGTCATCGATGACATTTCAATAGCAGGACTACGCCGCAAGCTCTCAGAAAACTCCTCACCTCTTCACCTGGATCACGCTGCGGCATCAAAATAAACCTGATTCTTATTGCTGTTTTTTTTTAAGTGCCCGGAGGCTCACTCCCGGTCTACACATTAAAACTTCAAATAAATGTCTTAAGGTTAACCAAAGAATTTCATATTTTTCCTTATAAATGCCTAGAATAAATACCAAGTCAAGTGATTGTTTACATTTGAGGCACGGAAGTGGTCATAAATCTTAAATTCAGAGACTGCACACACAGCAAGCTGCAGACCTGTGGAAACATAAGCATGGCAGTTATACTTAAAGAAGTAGTCTCTTACAAACTAAATTGGATCAAGCTGTTGCATAGTCAGTATATAACTGAAATAAGGTTTTTTTACATAACCTTGAAGGGTTACACCTTTTAAATCCACCAGATATTCATAAGACTGCAGCATATGATACTTAGTAATTGCATCCTTTTATGTAAACCTAAACAAATGCGTTCCCATCAGCCACTTCATGTGCAGCGCAGACTGTAGCACAGGGGATATTTGTGTCATATGAGGTCGCCTGTGTATCATTTCCTCGCCGTTCTATGGATGAGATCTCAATTGAAGCAGCTGCCTGTGGTTTGTGCACTCTAAAACACATTGGCCTCCGTGACCCTGAAAGCCCCCGGGGTCAAACTGATGGAAGACTAGAGCCACGTGTTGGTCTGCGTCGCCTGTGTCATTACATCACGCTGATTGGCTCAAATCCGGTGGGGGGTATCTCCATTTAGGTTTCACTTAGTGAAATTATGAGCAGCTATAGCGACAGATTTCTGTGTGTCTCAGCTGACCACAGATGTGAATGAATGATTGATATTCCAGAGGCTGGTCTCCAGGGGATTGACTGAGCTTAGGGCCAGCTTAGCCTGTAGTTCTCTGCTTGATTGGCAGCTTTTCTTCTCGTTGAAGGGTGGTGGTGGGTGGCGGGTAGAGGGACAGATGGGGCGCCAGTGGCATTTTGTTTGGGCTTTTTGTTTTGCATCTGTAGACAGGTTATACTGCACGTGCATATATTCAGACCAGCTTTGTCACACTAAGAGAGCATCAGTCAGAGCCATCATTGAACCAGCTAAGTTTTAGCTTTAATTTAGCTAAACATAAGACTCCTGATCATACTTGCATCTATGCTGTATGGGATAGTATCCTCTTGGCCTTCTCTTGGCAGGAACTTATTTATTGTCTTAAGTCACCACGGCTGCTGTTGTGACCCCTGACCTTCTGTCCTGGGTGGCGCTATTGTCCCAAATGTTTTGAGTTTTAAGATTAAACTCAAAAGAAAAAAAATGTTTTGGCCATTAAGCAAATCTCTTGACAAAACACAGCAATTTGAATATATTTTGAGTGCATTTGACATAATTATGATGTCAGTATCAGGAAATATAGCCTGCAGCTCCATTATCATCACGGCACTCTTTTGCCGTCACGTAAAAAGTTGAAATAATGCGACGTCTTTGGTTTGTAACATTTCCACTGTCCTTTCCTTTTAGTCAGTGTAATGGACAGTGCATGATACAGCCATTAGCCTGTCACAATGAAGCTATCGCACACTGGAACCCTCCTGTTATGATCATTTTCATGCTATCTCAGGCGCTCGCTTTGTTTCCTGTCTCGAAGGGGACGGCTCGCTCGAGTCTTTAATGCTCTGTTTTTGTGCTCACTGAAAAGCCTCGCTTCCAACCGGAACACAGCGCAGCATCACACCGGCTACGCCGAGCCTCATCCCCCATGGAAGAGAAATAATTTATAAAATGAAAACTACATTTGTTGTGTAAATGACCACATGCTGTAGGATATTTAATCCTGCCTGCAGTCGATCCCAGTCATGTGACTTGACCTAGTTTTGTCTGCCTCCCTCTGCCTGTCTCTGTCCTCTGTTTCTCTCTTTCATTCTCTTTCTCACTCTCTCTTTCTCCCACAGTCAATAAACGTTGCTCTGTTCTTCCTCAATTCCTCTGTCACTCGTTTTTTCTCTCCTCTTTCCCTCTCCACTCTTCTCTCTTTTGTTCGCCCCCATGCTGGCTGCTGTCTTTCCGTTGCCCTTTCTTCTGACTGATCCCAAAGATTTGTCTTTATAGACTGAATACAGCAATACAATTTAAAAAAAACAAAAACAAAAAAAAAACTCAATGAAGACTGCAGGTGCAACAGCAGAATATTGGTTATTACTAAAGTCATGAGTCATCTCATTATTCATCTTCATTCTTTTTACCCCATCATACAGTTGTGAATAATCATTTTGGCGTAACTGAAATGTCAAGTGATGAATAGCGAGCAGGTCAGACTTTACTTTTGTAGGCACCATTTAATTTCTTTTTTTATTAAGCACCCTTGTGAGAGATCTCAGATTTTTCTTTTCTTTTCTTCTTGGCTGACTTTGTCCCTGAACTGTGAGTCAGCACATCCTTTTACAGTTACATTTGTTGTTGTACTGTGGTTTAAATCTTACCTTGCTAGAGTCAACAATATGGACCTTATAATGAACAAGTTGTGAAATGAATGCAATTAAAGATGGATATTTTATATTATTTCAGTGATAAGATTACATTTTATGGGTATGATTCTATAAAAATTAGAAGGACGTTTTTTTTTTGTTGTTCTGGTGTTTGATGGCATAGACCAACTACATGCATACGAATAACCCACTAAACATTCAGAACAGGCCATCGGGGCTAATCAGCACTCAAACAGTAATGTAGTGCATCCCAGTGGAGCCTTTGTTCTCTAACAGTGTCATCCAAAGACTTGAGTTGCATTATCATCCAGCAGAAAATGTCACTTTGACATCAAATTTCTTTTAATACATAATTATTGGAATTTGAAAGAATCTTCGAGGAGTGGTAGAAATCTGCTTTCTTACCTTTTGTTTGTTTGGGACTCATGATGCTGCTTGTTACAGCCACCTTTTTAAGAAAGAGAACGCCGGGCAGATTATATCCAGCTAAATATTCTTGTCATGAGGAAAGGAATGAGGGTAAACATGTAACAGGCTTTGCAAAGCGTGGCCTGAACAAGAGAGATAGCGAAACAGATAAACAGTTAGGTAAATAGTTAGATGAATCTCTGTAATAGCAGCTGCAGCCTGCTTGGCACAGTCTGAAGCGTAATGATTTGGTCGCCTCTTGGAATGCATGGCATGTATCCATTCCTGAAGAGCACAAGAGATCACTCAGGCTTCGGGATAATACTGTAACCCATAACAAGCTTCAGCCTCAGCTGTCTCACTCTCCCAGTCAGCGGTATACACTCTACATGTCATTTTATATTTGTATCCATGCAAGCATTTTTTTTTTCTGTTGCCATAACAAGTGGTTTATAGGCTATAATAAGCTATTATCTTTCTGCAAATGCAAATTAATAATGTAGCCTGGGTGTTAAAACTTTCAATGTCAAAGCTTTGTGAAAAAGAACCCTTTGATTTGATTCAGTGTGCTGTTGCTATTTCAGAACAAATTACAGTGAAAATGTCACTTTTCTTCTCTCTTCTTCATCTTCTTGAACTCTACAATACTGAACTGTGAGCAGTAGTGCATTATGCATGGCATTATATTCACCATGTTATATAATTTGACAGCTACATTTGAATTAAGTAATTCATTGCTGACTTTAAAAGCTCAACAAGGTATGGCTCCATGCCATATTTCATATTTTTTACATGACATGCATAAAGAGCCAAAGGCCAAGTTGAGATCCTTAGCCAGAGCTTTCCTGGAAGTCTTTGCTAAAGACCTTAGGATTAATTAGTTTTTTTGTTAAGTTTGGTGGAGAAATCTATGTCATCGTCTAGTTTAAAAACGTGTTTATGGACATTTATGTAACAGTCTTCAGTTCTCTTAACACAGCCGTACTCAAAAACAAACAAAAAAAGACCTATTTATGAAGAGGTACAATACAGCACTGCACCATCAATGTATGGTTTATTAAACAACCCTTTTACTGAAAAACACCTTTTTAGAATCCATTACTATAAATCATGGCCTTGTGAGAACCTTCACCATTCTTGGTGGCAGCATAGACAACTACAGAAATTAGTCTTTTTCCAGGCACAGTGCTGCTCACAGTGGACGTAGTGACGTAGCTCTTATTGCTTCCTCATTGAGGTTTTATGGCAGGTAATGATTGCATTGAAGATAGGAATATTAAGCTTAAAATGTTTAAAATGTTTATGTTTATAAAACTTACATTCACAGTTATTACTTTTGGAATCATCCATATTATTAAAATTAACATAAAAACAAATATCTCACCCCCTGCAGTATTGTAGAGTACCTCTAGGGGTACTAGTAACCCCATTTGAGAAACACACTAAGGCTAATGCAATGCAAGATAAAGAAAATGTTTACAACAAAGACAAAAAAATGTGGTCCTCTTTATTCTCTCAGAAATAGAAGTAATGTCATGCCTTGCTGAATTTCCTTCACAAATGAATTGCTTGGAGCTGCCAAGAGAGATGCCAAAGTCTGTTTATTTTCAAGAGTAAGAATGAAAACAGCTCATTCTCAAAGTACAGCTATGTCATTAATATGGGACCCGAGATGTTGATACTTGAGGGTTTACTCAGCGAGAGAGCCCTGTTGTCTCCATTCATTATCTTGGCCCGAACTCTTCATTCCAAAACTTGAGTTTGCTCTGTAAGCACCGTTTCACTGTCCAAGTCTTTCCCAGTCCAGCTTGGCTCAGTGTCATGTAGCGATACTGAACCGGAGGTGTGCACTTTACAACCAATTTACTGTAGATTTGAAATCCTGGATGGTATTATTTAAATATATATTTTTTTATCTTCTGGAGTCTACTCCCTAATGGAGCTTTGCAGTCAACAGGCTGGAATCAACTTTACTGGTTTTAAAATCCCCTATTCATATTTAATGCGTCCAACTTAAAGAGGCATTTTATCCAAAGAGTGCACTTAATCCCTGTTTTTAAAACTGTCCTAAAAGTGGTCTGTCTTGTGTAATTCTTATTCTACTGTAATATGAATTTCAGTATTTTTATTGTCGTTCTGGTTATGAGTGCACACCCATGCAGAGCAGCTGCGGCTCCAGATGTTTTTGTTCCAGGTCTTGAATTATGTACCACTTCATATTAATATGTTTCACATAACACAGTATTTCCCATGGTACGTACTCTGTATGTGGCTTTCTTTTTATCCTGTTTTTTTGAAATGCAGCTGTATTTCCAGTTTAGGAATGGCACATAATTATCCAAAGATCATTAATAAGTCTCTCAAAACATGTGGGAATAACTTTTTTCATAATCCGTACTGAACATTTACTAGTTCCATCTTCTTGAAGGTCTTTGGGTTTTGGATTGTTTATCGACATTCTTCCCAATTTTCTGAACATTGAAAATGCTATTTTTTGGTATATTCCACTTATTAAAGTCAAACACTCCATAAGAGGGATAAAAAAATGTTAACATAAGACTTGAAAAGACTGGATTTGTTTTGTGTATTGCAATGGGTAAGAATTTGGGCATCTGTACATGTGTCATGCAGGCTAGAGTCAAACAGTGGAAGGTTTTAAAGCAACAAAGGCAGAATGAGCAGATGTTAATGCAAACCATTACTTCAATCAACCTTGATTAGTGAATCTGGGTCATAGTTATAGAACAAATAGTTCGGAAGAGGATGGAACAGAGGACGTGGGTGGCAGCACATGTCCTTCCTTCTGTTGTATCCATGGCTATTTGTACATGTTTACATCCTCAGCATGCGGATTCAAGATGTACTAGGCGACAGGAGGAGGTTAATGTGAGACTCTGTCCTCCTGTAGAGATGGGAGTGTGGCGTCAATTTAGCAGGCTAACAGGAAGCATGCTCTGGGACCTTCCACCAGAACTCGCGGGCAGTGAGTGGGGCACAGGTCACTCCGCTGTACCACACCTCACTTTCTGCCCCGGAGTGCCTTTGCACTGCTGTTGATGCATTAGCTCTTTCCCACCCTTCCCCTCCCACAGAATATCCATCTGCATACTGTGGAGCCAAGCTTTATTTTAACATCAGTTGCTAGAGGTGATTCTCTTTGATCACTCCAAAATGTCAGCTATGATCAAGGAAAATCGAGGCCATGAACTAAGGCCAGAAATGTGTCCAATTGCAGCCATCACTCAAGGCTAAAAATAGCAGTTTTGACGCCAGATCGAAGCAGTGCAGTCCAGCGTGAATACTACAAAATATTGGATGAACTTCCATCTACAATCCATTAGAGGAAGCACATAAAACAAAGTTTTATCTTTGCTTTGCTAGTGGTGATATTTCACAGCTGAGAAAGGGCCAGTGTGAGCTTTGCCAAGGGGCTGTTGGCATGGGTAGCTAGTCCGTCATGTGAGCAGCTACTGTAAAGATCAGCAAAGGGATAGTGGATTTTTAAATGCTTCCTTGTGTCCTTTCTAGGGTGAAAGGAGGTTCTTTTAACCCTGCAGCTTTTTCTGTGTCCAATCACACAAATTTGATTAAAGTCGTTTGCCCAAGGAGCTGCTCTGGCTTCTGGGCTGCAGTGAGGCCCTTGTTCCCCTATTTGCCCCAGAGAAAGATTCTGACGTGCACAAACAGTCTTTGAACCGGTCCCTTCTTTTCTTCCCCTCTAACCTCATTTACCACAGCCACAGTCCCCCCCATCCTCCGTTTGTCTGTGGCTGCTCACCAATGGCCTGCCTTTGGCTTCATCACATCACAGCAAGTGAGACAGATGGCTGTTGTAAATTATCAAGAACCACCGCTTTGGTGTCATCTAAGCTTAACCCCTGCACTGTGTAATGTTTTATACAATGCTTTAAGAGAAGACAATACTCAATACACTGTGGGAAAGGTGAACCCGAGAAACTGGGAGAAATGCAGCGAAATGCGTCCAACTGTCATCTAGAATAATCCTAAATTACTTATTTCCTAGTTTAACAGCCGTTATAAATGCAGGTGTACTGTATGTCTGGAAGCAATTGAGTTTTGGTTTTGGCAGGGAAGTGTCTGCGCGTGTGTGTGGACAGGAAAAAAAATAAATTAAACAAAGATTTAAAAAAAAAAAAAAAAAAATCTACACCAACCAATCGAGTGACTTGTGGAGGTGGTGGGGTTGGTTATTCACACCAGAAACGGCAACGGAATTGGAAGGAAGCCTGTGGGCGGAGCTTTGTCAGCGGCGGATTTTGCCGCAACCACAACCACACTTTCAAGTCACTAGTTGCCTCCAGACATGTGTTCTCTTCACACAGTGACAGAATTATGTCTGGCTAAGCGAGAGTAGTCATAACCCCCAGTGTCAACAAGGACAGCAGAACAGCAGCACTTGTTAATTGTGGCTGTTGATGTGAGAAGCTCATCAGTCAAGGTTTTCATAGTTACACAAAGCTGCATCAAATAAGGAGAAACTAGTGGTGAGGTGAAGACGAGTGGATCGATATTTCACCCTCAAGTTGCTTAAAGTTGCAGTAAGTTAAATTACAGCCCTAGATCAAATTTGTAGAATTCAGAGGGATTGCTTTGTCATTTTAAGCTAAACATATTCCCAATCAGTGTTCCTTAAAGGTCTAAAAAAAAGTTTTGATAACTGCCTGAAATAAAAGCTGACAGTTAGTAGATAGACATGTGCTGCTCAATAATAACAGGTTTTACAAAGGTCATCTTGTCAGTCCTACCTTTTCTACAGATGCCTTACAGCGTCAAATGCCACACCAGGGCAACTGCCACTTTCATTATCCTGAAACTGTGCGAAAGTGCAGACTGAATTTCAGACAAAGTTTGAAGGCATGTTCTTTTTTTTTTTTTTTTTTGGTCCGTTATAGAAAGGTGCTCTTGTTCATTTCAAAAGCGCCTCAGTTTTGGGTCTTGCAAAACACAGTGGCTTAATAAGTCATTCAATAAAGCTGTCCAGTTAACTTTTTACTGGCAGACCAGACCTCAGCAGTGGCTGGTTCCGTGACTCACGCCTCAAGAAACAAATGCAAGTTGCAGATATTAGTCACTTCTGTTTTCCAGTTATGTGGGAACTACTCATAACATCAACCTCCTTTTCATTTCGTGAAAGGAAGTTTTGCTGCAAGTTCGTTTGTTGTGGCTGAACCTGACAATTATGTCTTCCAGCCAAGGTCTCCATGGGTATCTGTTTCTGGAGATTTTGTCTAACCTTCCATTAGGACTAAAAGAAGCCCTCAGGTGGCAAATGATGGCCTAATTCGTCCAAGACGGAGCAAATTATGTAGCTGTAGCTTCAATTTAAAGCAGGGTAGCATTCAGTTTCTCTGCGTACAAGCCTTACACCTTGATACAAGAGGCATCCTGTTGAGGGTTTGACACAACATACCAAATGAAATATGCAACATAATGCAGAGGCCTGTACGTCCTTTCAAAGCTAAAGGGGTCACCATATGTCCTCGGTTTCAGTTCACCTGTTCCCAATGACCTGTCCTGTATCTGGTTTGGCTGCTCAGGGACCCTAAAGGTCTCAGTAATGGGGTGTAACTAAGGGTGGAATTTCAACCCAAAGGTAGTCTTTCTGAAACTGAAAGAAGGCGTGTAATCAATCCAGAAAGGCAGAGGAAAACATGTAGAAACAACAAAGGGTTTACATATGCGTAAAACACGTCAAAGCTCAAGTATAAAAGTATGATCAGCATCCAAGCATTGCCTCCAGTTATCTTTTATGAGGTTTGCTTTGTTGTCGTGATAGATCTTCTCAGGCTTTGTTCTGATTGAGATAAATAAGAGCTCAGAGGCACGTTTAAAAGTGTCTTTTTTCCCCAAAATGGATATCATCTAGGGGGAGGGAAGACGGTCTGCTGATGGAGCAGATATGCTCGGGAGCAGGCTGGATGCTTTCCATGCTGATGCTCAGGATCAGAGAGGGATGCAACGCTCAGATGAGGCGTGTTTTGATTATCAGCTGATGGGTAGTGTGTTTTAGCTCCGCGCAGGAGAGCTCACTGAAGTGAAGAGAAAGTGGAGCTGTATCGGGCTTTGTGGAAGTGATAATTGTTAGTGTAATGAGACTGTGCTGCGTGGGATTAGCGCTCTTTAGGGAAAAGCAAACAGAGGATCATTAAGTGTTGTACTTGATGACTTTCATTTTGGGAAACAATGAAAAACAAACACAATGTGTTAGAAAAACTCTATCCATATTCATATCCACTGATATACTGAGATAAAACAGTAAAGATGCCTTTCTTAGGTAGACTAACCATTTCAACACATGCTTGACAACATGATGACATGTAGTCACTGCAGTATAAAAAAATGATTGCATGTATTCAACAGTGAATCCATACATTTTTATATTCGTAGTAATAGGAGTTCATAGCCTTTTGTCATCAGAATAGCACACTGAGGTTGTTGATCCAATAAAATAGATACCCCAGGGACATGCAGCCAAAAACCTCATGAAACTATGCAAGTCTTCAAGGCTGTTGTGGGTGGGAGGTGGTGTAGAACTTGGTCTCTCTCTTTCTTTTCCTTCACGTGGAGCTCGGAGGCACGCTGTAGAATACAGCTGAAGGTGAATGGCATTCACTGCGGTAACCGTGGCGATTGATGGCTCCTCTGTTGGTCCGTCCTTCTGCAAGCTCTACGGGGACTTTATCCCCTGGAGTCCCACATGGGAAAGGCTTTTTTTCTTTATTGCACCTGGGAGATGCATTAAGGGCCCAATGAACTTTAACCTTGGGCTTGATCACCTTGGCAACACAGGACACGAACAATCGCGACGCTTTAAGAGAGCTCGGCTGCAATTCCTTAAACTCCCCATAAATGCCTGAATGTATTTCATTCAAAAGACTCGAGTTTGTGGCATCTTGTAAAGTCTGGAAGCACTCTCACTGATGTATCTGTGATAAATGAGGAAAATACTTGAGCCATGCCCTTATCAGTGACTTTTGTTATAATGGCAAATTTACACACCTTTGTTTCATTAGAACCTTGTCATTAAGCCTTTCTTTTATTAGCCTTATATCAATAAAAAGCCTTTTCATTAGTGGGCCATCTCAAAGGCTTTCCTTCATTAGCACAAAGTTGTAAATGCTAGATGTGATTTCATTATAGCAGCCTCTCTTTAATGAGGAAACCCCCAGCGTGTTTACATTGCTCAGATGCCCAGTGATGTCCAGTAAGGATAATGCTGATTGGCTGCCAGTGGGTGGGGGTGGCGGGGGGCGTTTGTGCTTGATCCCCTGCAGATTGGATCATATAGCTATTAAAGCCAATGAGATTCTTGCTGCTTAGGAGTGAAGAGAGAGATCAAACGTTTCTGTAATGAAGCTCCCGCTAAAGCATATGAGCCAAGACACATCGACCTGGTGTGATAGAGATGATTTAATGACAAGACATGCACCAGCCTTACCACTCATGACAGCAGATCTTGAACCTGCACATACACGTCCGGGCTTCTGCTGCACTTTCATCATTTACTTGAAGGCCTGAAAAAGTAAAGCCCTTCACTGAAAATGACTTACGATGCCAACAGGAAAAGCACACATACATGCCTCTCAAATCCATAGTTTTTCAAATGTTTTTATGAGTCAGGCTGCTGAATGTTTGGCGATCCATTCTTTTGTAATTCGATTTCTCTGACAGTGATCAGTTTAATGGAATTGTTAGATCTGTGTGTTTACATTGAAAATTGCAAAGGATGAAGTTTCTTCTTTCAGAGGTGCTGAGATCAAGTTCAGGGTCAAACTAATTTGTTCCATTTTCTAACTCTGTCTTCAAGCTTACGTTGAAATTCCAAGTGTTTGAACGCCATACTTTAGCATTACTCTGTCCCATGGGAACATTATTCTGGTGGATGGCTTGCAGTGGGGGAGCTGCTGTCTGCTTAGTTTACTCTTGATTTTGGAAAAGCCCAACTTGACTGGGAGCCTGGGCTCATATGTTAATGCCTTAATGTTCAGTGACATTGCTCAGAGCTCTATACCATGTGTCATTGTTTGCCCTTCAACCCCTTTGTACAAGCAGGAATGTTCTGGATTGTAGTAGATGGGGCAGGACTTTTTTTAATCAAAATTCTATAAGACTCTCCAAAGATTGTTTTTTCTCCCCTCACACAGAGCGCATGTATGAATACTGAGAACAGTCCTTCTGCACTGAGATACTGAAGTGAGAAGAGTGCTACTATACAAATCCTCTTTTGTTATTTAGCTTTTTTTAGTGTAAATTGTCAGCGCTTTGAGGATACAAGTACTGTTAATTAACCCCTATTCTTATCTCCATGTGCTCCTTTAATTAGTCTTTCTTTCACAGTTTACAATTACATTTTTTTAATCTCTAAATTTTAAATGTTTCTTGTCAGACTTTAGTTTTTTTATTTTTTGTTGTACAATTTGAAAGGTATGCACCCAAGTTCTGGATCTGGATTATATATTCTTTGTATGCATGACACAACATCAAACAGCTTCACCATCACATTCTTCATCATTGCAGTTAAAGTTCTTGTAAAGGGGTGATGACATATCTCCAAATTCTGGCCAGTCATACTCTCAATTGACACATTGCACCCAAGCAAAGCAAAGTTTGATTGTATTTTGGGGTGAGCTAATCCTTAATCTAATAATAATAAAAAAAAAAACATTTAGATTTTACACACACACACATAAAAGGTCTTGACTCAAATCCAGTCAGCTCTTGAATTGCCACTACATTTCACTAATGCCTTTCCAAGATACTTTTACTTTTAGTGCTGCCAGTGAAACTGTTTGCAAGTAACTGCAATGACATTTTCCAACATCTGATAAGAAGAATAGCGTTATTGTGCTGGGTAAACAATAGCATACAAACATTAAAAACTTCTGGTTTAATGAGACAGTCAAAATGCCCTCGTCGTCTGTTTGGTTTTAATTCACGATCTTCGGGATGATCTCAGTCTGTCTGTGTTTGCTCTTGCTGGTCCAGACTTGCTTTGCTTTGTCAGTTGCTGCTTCATCCGTAATGTTAATCAAAGCTTTGAAGAATGCATCAGACATGAACCCCCCCCCCACCCACCCACACACACACACACACACACACACACACACAATCTCCTCCCTCCCTACATCCACATAACTGCACACGCACATGGCACACACTCACAATTGCACACCCTTATAAGCAGAAAGTATCAGCATCCCAGACAGCTTATGACGGGGAACTAATTCAATATCCCTTTGCCTGTTTTAAATGTCATTCTCTGAGCTCATCCGGAGTGACATGTTTTTCATGGTGGCAATAAAGGGGCTTTAATGGGCTCAGAAACACAATGGTGGTTTGGGGGGGGGGCTCCTCCGGCTGCTGCTCTTGATGTTTGCTGGAAATCTAAAGGTCTTCATGAGGAATGAATAAAGTTTGGATTTACAGTGATCTGCCAATGCCTATGAGATCCGCTTGAGCTACCCAGTCGATAAAGCCTGAGTGGATCCTCCTTTAAGAAAAGTTCTCACAGAAGTTTCCACTTTTGCTGCGGGCTACAGTGTCAATCATGAAGTGAAATGCCACAAAGTCTACAGTAGGTATTCAGGAATTAAAAAAAAAAAAAAAAAAAAAAAAAAAAAACTTAATTAGTGTTCCATGGTCAGAGATTGACACATATTTGCAAAGTATTATTTGATTTATAGTGATTGATTTGATTCCAGCGTTCTCTTGTATGTACTTGTTTTTCACAGTGGAATATTAGAATGCTCTAATTCAAAAAATATTTCTCCCAAACATTTCTATTTTTGGCAATCTACTCTAGGTTTATTTGTTGCTCTTCCTGTTTGCTGGATAATGTCCGTGACGAATGAATTCTGGTCCGGAGGGGGTGCAGCCTACTCAGTTGCTTCATTGTGCCGGATAATGACTTCCCTATTGAAAATGACCCCCTTGACCCCAGAGACAGACAGTAAGACGGCCTCGTCCAGCCCCTCAAGGCATCATGGCTTAATCTGGCATTTTGCCCATACAGAGCTGCTAACCTTGGGCCTATGCCCGACCGCTTCTTGCCCTCTTGCAGTCCAGCCTTAGCCAGTACTCTGCAGGCTCTATCCGCATTCTGGAGCCCTCATCTTAGGTACAGCCACAAAGCTGACATGAGCAGTGAGCTGGTGCGGTGCCGCTGCTGAGAAGGTTACGGTGAGGGCCAGTCGGCCACAGAGCTGTAAATGTGAGAGGTTGGCTGGGTCTGATGGGGGTACAGTGCTGGTGGGAATATATATATATATATGTTTAACTGATTCATTCCTCACCCTGTAACCTCCAAACAAAGAGCCCCTCAAGGCAGATTCTCAATTTTGGCATTTGGGCAGCCTTTTTCAGCACGCTCACAAGCCCTCTTTCAATTCTTGTTATAAATCTAGTATATCTGGTCTTTCTGTCTCTCATTTTCCTTCGTCTCTTTCATTACAGGGTTCCTGAAGCCCCAGTGCTCGTTGGCTCCTCCCATGCAACGAGGTCGCTCGAGCGAGCCTTGTTCCTGCTTCAGTGGCATGTGTCCACTCCATCAGCGCCGCCTATCCTCAGGTAACACGGACTGTGCAAACAAACCTGTTGCTACTCGGTTACTTGCCGGTTCCTGTGTAAAACACAGGGGAATGCACTCGTCATTTATTATGATGTATGCTATTGTGTATTCTTATCAAATTGCAAGAATGGATCATCATTTGAAGGTTAGAAAAAGTGAGTCATGAGGAGCCTGTTAAGTGCACCTCATGACCTGATGCACCTATTGAGACCGTCTGATCATCCAGAATAACATCTCATCTAATTTGATTTAATCTGTTTTCAAGACATCAAAGGGAGATCGAAAATGATATTTTCCAGCCACCAGTTATATGGTTTAAGTTTTATTAGGTTCAATTAAGATATCACGTCGTACTAATATATTAGCATGTATGGCATTTAACCAAATTATCTGAATCCCCCACATAGAAAGGTGTTTGTTTGGATCTATGATAATTAGTTTTAACTGGTTTTGCCATACATCGGAAAGTATTGGCTGTTTCTGCTGCACAAACACACAAACTCACAGCTCACACCTCACCTCCGGTCAAAGGTGTGGCTGCAGGCCTTCTTGGAGCCAGCATTCAGTCCGTTTTTTATGCTTGAAGGTGTATTTGCATGTGAAGCCCCAGTGATGGACAAGTTAACAGAGGTGCTCTGAGATCAGCCCCAGTCACCTCCGCCACCGCCCCCTCCTTCTCCTCACAGGCAGGCAGGGTCTGACATCAGTGGATATTCTGAAGTGAACCGTCTGGTATGTGGCCAATGGAATATAAGGCAGAGCCTTGCAGAACATGTGGTCTATGCTGATACATTTATCACTCCATCCCCAAGGCGCGCTCCCTCTGCAGAGTCAGTGCTGTGACCAGCTGAGCTGCCTGTCATGTGAGGGCCGCGTGACTGGTTTGGCAAGACAAAGTCACATAAACATATAAACAGCTCCACGAGAACAGCTGTTTGATTTAAAGTTAGATAGTTTTCAGTTTTCTGTCTTTGAAATAACTCTCAGTCCATGGAAGGGTCGTTCCTCATTCTGATGGCCGATGAGCAAAGCGGTTCCTATAAATATAGAATATCTTACAAAACAATTTGCCATTTACTGTTGGAGAATATAATTTCATACAGCAGGAGCTTTTCCTCTTTGTCTTGTTTGAATTAGCTCAGGGTTTCATCCCTTTGTTCCATTTTGAGCAGCACTACAAAATAATCTAGACTCCTGGTTTGCTTGATTGAATTCATTTTTCAATTCATTTTTTTTTTCTTTCTTACTTGAAGTGCTCTTACCTGCATTAGTGTAATTTGTTGGGTGAAGTGGTTCATTGGATTTAAAAAGGTACAAGTAAATATTAAATTTTCTGTTACGTCAGTCTTCCAGTGGTGAAATGAAATTTTGTAATTTGTTTTTCAAACCGGGACAAATCTGGGAAAATGTTTCATTTTTTTAAATGTTCAAGAAAAGGCATGAACGTACTTATGTGCTTTTCCTCTTTAACACTGCTAACACAACCAAAGAAATAATCAAGCTTCTATATCTAAAGTTCTAGATAACAGCTTGAAATGATGTTATTATACCAGAGTACAATCTGAATTTGATAAGCAAAGAGAGAATCCATGCACGTCTCTTTCTCTCTAGTTGGTATCAAAACTGCATTAACGTCTTGTCTTTCCATAATTGAAATCATTCCAATACATCTGCCAATTTCAAAAAAAGAAAAGATGCAATCAGATTTACCAATATGATTACACTGATCAAATCTGTTTCCTTTTTTTTTTTTTTATAGTGTTTTATTCTAGTGAAAATTTTGCCCTCAAGAACCAGAATCACGGTCGTCCTTGATGACCCTGTAAGACGAGTGGAAATGTGGACGGACAGTGTACTGGTAAATCATATTTGATACCCAGACAGCAATCAGTTTTGGTTAACGCTGCCTGGTTGTTATGGGGACCATTCTGTAACAGGAAAGTGAAAGTTTAAAATGGGACACACTGATCCTGAACCTGCAGCAGAGACATAATGCCCATGGTCTGACATTTCCAAAGAAACAACAACTTGTATGCTAACGTTTATAAAGAAGCGATTATATCTTACTGTATTTTTAATCCTCCTGAAAGAAAATATGATCCAAATCTGATATATCTTATTTTCATCTGGAAGATCAAGGATTATTTTTTTTTCTCAGTAGAGACAAGATGAGAACCCACTACCCTCTCTTTCACAGGCAAATACTTTTTCATGGACAAGTTTCAGCATGATCGCTGAGGTGCACAGTTTTTCCACCAACACCACCCCCATCGTTGTGTATTTTACAGAGCTATCTTGATTGATTGCAACATTTTTTACTGTCACAGCCTGCAGTAAGGGTGGACGTGTTTCCTGAACAATTAAGAGCATCTGGATTAGAAGCGTATGTCTTGCTGAAGTATGTTAAAGGTTTTTCTTCTTTGTGTTGTGGCTATTTTAAGACCCGTAGCACACTGGGATACGTGTCACATAACTGTTTTGTCTACCTCAGATTCAGGGGCAGATGGAGAGGAGAGGAGGAGTGAAAGTGTTGAAAAATGGAGGATTTTCCTATCTTTTGTTGTTGCTATTTCACTACAGGAGATGTTAAACCAATTCAGTGGTGTGTTAAATGCTCCCCGAGCAGCCAAGAGCAGAGTGTACTTCTAGAGAAAGTGAAGTAACTGTTAAGTCATAGCTGCAGAGCTTGGACAGCCGCTCTGGAGTCTAAAGTTTATAGACCCTGTAATAATCATGGGTCTAATTATGGAACGT
This sequence comes from Nibea coibor, assembly GCA_023373845.1. NCBI lineage: Eukaryota > Metazoa > Chordata > Actinopteri > Sciaenidae > Nibea > Nibea coibor. The sequence continues at coordinate 6,275,834 of CM041720.1, read as the reverse complement.
GTTACTATAAATCCAGCAGTGTCCCCAGATTGTGTGATTGTCCTCCAATCTCGACGTTCCAGCCGCCCGACTACGGCCACAATGACAAGCTGCTGTGGGAGGTGCGAGGCATGTAGCGGTGACCAAGCAGGAGGTTTCTGGGAAGGTTTGCGAGCCTCGCCCGGGGAGCCGTATTCAGCAGCGATCTGCTGAACTCCTGGCCGCACACTGATGTGGCCAGGGTCTGGTTTCAGCGGTTTTACATTGTTTGGGCTTTTCAAAAACAAACTCTTACTGGAAAGGGACTGTGAGAACCGTAGTGTTCGGGACTTCGCTTTTCCACAGGATCGTTTCAAAAAAAGCAGTCATTTAGTGTTTTCTTTCTTTTTTTTTTTTTATGAGAAAAAAAAAAAAAAAGTCATGATGGGAAAAACGTTTTTTCTTTTTTGGAATTGTGGTGTATGAGGTGAGAGAGAGGGAAAGCATAAAAGAGAGACGGCATTGAAAACAGGGCTTTTTGAAAAGGCCCTCACAATGCAGGCCTTGTGCTGTGATTTGGTCTGTCCTCACCGAGCTGAGCAGAGGAATGGAAAAGATTATCCGCAGGAATGTCTGGGGTGCCCTCAAACAGAGCGGGCCGCGTGACTGGCCAATGGGAGAGAGGCCTGCAGAGCGGCGGGCTAATTTTTTCCTGATGAACTCAGCCGCCTGCTCCACAATGCAGTCTGATTGCCAGGGCTGAACCCACATATGGTCTGTGTTTGGAGGGTCCAAATGACAGGACCAATTCTGCCTGCAGAGAAAAGGGGGTGGGGGTGTTGGACGTTGATGATTATTATTGGCTCCCCCTCTTTTTTTTTTATTTCATTGGCTTTAGTTGTGGCTGAGTGGTGCGCCGGAAACGCACTGGCATGATGAGTGTCCCACCTTTAGTTTCTCACTACCTGTTGAGTTTAACCCACCAGGTGCTCCGTTAGCTTTTTTTGATCAGTCACTCATTATTGATGGAGTTTTGTTCAAACAACTACTAATTATGCCCAAAGCCAAGCCACATTAGTGTTCACGGCAGTCCCACTTCATTACAGTGAAGAATTATCTCACTGCCTCACAAATCCTGCCAATTAATTTGGAGCCCATTTACTATTCAGAGTACTTGGAAAGAGTCTCCATTGCTTCTCCACCTAGACCCGGGCCAGAGTAAACTACAGTGAAATGCAAGTGACACAGCTCTAGCGCCGCGCAAGGAATGTGAATGTACGCGCTCATTGTTTTTCTGTGTGTTGCTTTTTAGCATCAGCGCGGCAGTAAAAAAGCCATGTGGTGGGCCTCCGGAGAGAGAGGCAGCATGTGTTTGTAGACCTTGTGGTCACACAGCAGGGTTTGAGAGTAGAGGTTGGGGTGGTGAGCCGAAGAAGGCTAAAGAGAGTGGTTGGGGGGCGTGGGGGGCCGGGGGCGGGTGGTGTTGGTTGGCGTGGATTTAAAGTGGCTCCCGGCTCCTCATATTTCCTATCGCAGGGTCCTGCAGAGGTGAGGAGGGTCACAGAGAGGGAGCTCGTTAGCCTCAGTATGCTCCGTGCTCCCCATGCTCTAATTGGCTGGCCAGAGTCCGTGCTCTCCCTGGCTGCTTCCTGTTAGGTCAGGAGCCAGAGGGGCTGGAGGACGCCAAGCTGCCGATTATGAGCCCTGGCTCCAATTCATTCAGGATGCACACTACAGGTTATTTTTAATACACAAGCCACAACTATCCAGACTCATCTTAAGCTGCTAATCGCTGCATTTTTCTTTTTAATGGTAGAGTGTTTACTTGAGGCCAGAGGACTGGGGTTTGTCATAACTGGGATAAGAACTGCCAAACTGTTCCGATAATTGGCTGCTTTCATTTATACTAAACTTATCTGATACTGTGAGATATACTGGCTGCGGTTCACAATATATACAAGCTCCTCATGCTGCTCTTTAAAACGGTTTTGAAGTGTCTGGCAATTGAACGAGGCTTTCTAATCGGGGTGAGAAGCTGGAATGTAATGTAATGAAATGATATTATCTGGAGGGGATTTGTGTATCCTTATACGTGTAAACATAAGAACAATAATGGCGTGCTAACATTTGCCCTGATGATATCTCTGTTCTGTTAAATGACATAATAGGGAGGCTCATTGTTGAGAAATCTGTCATGTAATTGAAAACAAGTTTGCTGCAAATGTTGGCAGATGTTTTCCAATTTAAAAGTGTAAATGTAGCAAATTCTTATTTAATATAAGATTTGTAGTGATTTTTCTTGTTTTGTTTAATAATAGGAGTTTTCCTGCATATTCACAATGCTATTATTTTTGCCTCTGCTTGCATTGCTCTCTGAGAACCTCTATGCTTGTCCTTTTATCTGACGGGGGATTCACTGAATACCCATAATACCTGTCCATCATGCCTGCCAGTGGGATTCCCCAAAGTGACACGGCCCCCGGTGGCCAGCTGCCATGGCAGCATCAGCTAGGACGCATCTGCAGAGATGGAGGTCTCAGCGCTGGCACAGAGTGACTGCAGCCATCCACAGCAGGTCACTAGAAATCAGAGCGACTAAGCCTTTGATAACTCTCTGAGCCTATAATCCCCCAGCAGCACCATCAGAGTGAAATGCTATCTCATTGTTACAGCTCAAATTCAGCAGCGAGCGAGGCAGAGCAGGCAGCCCAGGGACACGGGGGACAGGAAGACAGGAAGTGGTCGTGTCCCTGCTGTCATTGTCATTTCCACAGTGTAATTGAGGGTGGGAGAGTTGAGGGTTGAGACTTGAACTTGAATTTTATCTAATCCCAAATTCTCCAAGGCTGCCATTATGGGTTGAATCATAGTAGTGAAAAGGAAACAACATTTACATTCGAATCATCAGGAGTACAGCATATTTTAAAGCCTAATGATTTTTTGAGCTGAATACAAATGTGTCCATTGTTAAAATCAAAGAGAGCTTTTTATATTATTTCAAGCTGAGAACAGTCATTTTAGGTTTAAATTCATTTTCTGTTGCATCCTTATATTTAACCCGTAAACCCATAATGTATCCTCTCAGAGGCAGTTTTATGCAGATGAGGTGAAATTTCCCTCCACCACAGATTCCATCTCTCCTCGGAGTTGATCCCGACCCGTTGAGGAGTGAGGTTTACAGTACAGCGTGTGAGGTTTTGCAACTGGAAAGGGAAAAGGGAGAAAAAAGGAAAAAGAAACCCTGCATATTTTATTAACATCAATTAAACATGAATAAGCAAGTTCTCATTCTTCAGGCCCCACGATGCCTAACACAGAACAGTATGTTAATCACCGTGTAGCACGTTGGGTATGCCGCTAAAATATGTGGGCAAATTAACGAATGCCATGAATACAAATGAACGTCTGAACCGAGATCTCTCAGTCCTGATTCTACCTCTGCTGTGGCCAGCCGATAGACACTTCACTGCAGCAGTTTCCTGACTGCTTAAGACAGATCCTGAGTGCCATGTTTATATCCGTGAGGCTGACTAAGTGTTGAGGGGCACTGGCCTCCTCTAACCACAGATAAACAATGGTGGATTGGGATATGCAATTGCATATGTGTCACATTTGCAAAAAGAACAGTCGGACTGCTGGCTTATGACACACTGCACTCCACTGTGCAAACAAACAGTGGGGAATGTGTTCTTTGTGTGCATAAAAGTACACCGCAGGCAGAGATAAATCATCAAAATAGAATGGAGAAAAAAAAATTATTTACTCTCAATAAAAAAAGAGAATAAAAAAAACTCCCACGTGTCATGATAGATGAAAGCGACGAAGAATAAGAATGCAAAGTCGGACGTGATTTTTTTTTTTTTTTTTTTTTTAGAAATGCCATCAGTTAAGCTGCCTCTTTTGTTTTTCCTCTTTTCATTAAAAATGATGGAGCATCTTTAAAAGTTTGCATTGAACATCTGGATCAGCTAACGTACCGGGGCCAGATATTTGGACAAGGCCAGACCAAAGGAAGAGGCCAATTTCTGTGATTTATTTATCAAGTCTTATTTTCTCTCGGAACCATGCATTTTCTCGTTGTTATGCTTTGCTTGCAACATCCACCACTGCTTTGGTAACTATGAAGAACAACAGCACAAGAATGCAGGAACATTTTTCTTGGCTTTGGTAACTTGTAACTTGTCACGTTTGCAGTCCGAACATTGGGACACGATGTTTGATTACGTGGCATTAGACTCTCTTATTTTCTTTGTATTATTTTCCATCCCTCTAAAACGTGGTGAGATTCATCAAAATGTTCCAGCAGTATTCCTGCATGTCCATCTCAGTCCACTTTGTGTTTGTTCACTGGCCTGTGTGTTAAGTAGGTGGTGAGGGAGCTCAGGTGTTATTTTAGAGTGGACTGGGAGCTTGATGCCGTCACTGGCGGTCCTGGCTGTTCTTCTTCTCACTGTGGTCAGTTGCCTCCGTCCTCGTCGATGGGAATTTGAAGGGCAGCGGCAGCTACAGATCATCAGACTGCAAGCGTCCCCCTGCCCCAGGAGGAGAAACAGGAGAGAGAGAGAGAGCGAGAGAGCCAGACAGCCAGGGATGTTGGGGGATGAAGAGAGAGGAAAGGGGGAGGAGGCTGTCGGTATTTTGATGCTGAAGTGATCCGACACGCTTGGCATTATAGCCAGCCTGGCGATGGGTGGGGGGGGGCACAGGAGCACAACCGAGTGCTTGATCCAATGTCACTGATGCCGATCTCATGAAGTGGAAGGTCAGAGATGTAGCACCTGCCACACCAGCTTGTCCAAGCCGCGCCCTTGTGAAGGGCAAACTAGGGGATTGAGGGGTGCGGGGCAAAGGACGAGAGGGTCAAAAAGGCCTGTGGAAGATGTGCGCGTGAGTACGGTGGGGGGAGGGCAAGGTGGCAGAGCCCTGACCTCCCCAATGTCACATGTCTCTGCTGCACAGCAACAGGCCCACCCAAGTGTGCTAATGCAGGCCAGTACACGCTGCGACGTGAGAGGTGGAAGTGGGGGAGAAGCGTTTGCAACTCCCACGTGCTTTCCCTTCAGAGAGACGCTTCGTAAGGTGCATGGAGAAAGTGAGGCGGGAAGTGATGGTAATGCAGCGGCTAATGGAAATATCTTGTCGGGACACAGTGCTGGTCTGAGAAGCTGGCAGTCCTAGAGGAGCAGATTGTGGTCGCTGTGGCGACACTAAAGCTTTATCCCCTGTTTTACCAAACAAACAGGACAACAGTCGAGAAGCAAGAAGTCTCAAAGTCCAAGTGAGGGTCGAGGTGGTTGTTTTCTGTGTGAGCAAAATCAGTTTAATACTTAATGGGCCATTGTTTTAGTCTTCATTTCTAGCAGTAAGACGATCATTGAGACTGTAAATAACCTAGCAGATCATGTTAGCTCTTTTCCAGATAAGTTTGGCTAACAGGGGGGCTTGTTAAAAACCTGATAATGTGACTGCTCAACAAGTGACATAGTGAGTACAATGTTGCAATTAAACAACAACAATCTATTGAAAATAAAATAGAAGTTATAAGAATTCACTCATCCTCTAACCCACCATCCATGGACCTGGGGCGCAGAGAGACCTGGGGCATTAGCAGGGGAACTGTTGCAGAAAGTTGACCTTTAGTGCCTGACCATGCAGACGGCCCAGTCAATGGGACTGTGCGATAGAGTAGAGTCTGTGTGAAAGAGCGCTCCAAACGCCACAGGGGCACCATGTCCATAAGACCATTACAGTCAGTGACATTGAGTTAATTGACTAACGTGGCTGTGCAGCCGCGGTGCCGTGACTTTGAAATGAGGATGGGGAACGACACAGAAATCCAGAGGAGGCAGCGGAGCCGGTAAGAGATTGTAAGACGGGGGGAGAGGGGCAAAGTCAAAGTGGAAACCCGATGGCTCAGCATTGACATATCTCTGCTTGTTATTTATCAGGCGGTTTTGGCTGTATGGTTCAGTTAGCCAGACCTTTATGAATCATACTGATAAGATTACCTGCTTCACAAAGTTTGAGTTTACTAGAGGGGCAGCGTGATGTGAAATGAAAACATCAAAACGACATGAAAAGCCATCAGAGCAGGACCCAATAACGTGCTGACAGGTGTTTGATCCAGTGTTGCTGAAATGAGCAATTGAATATCTGATGACCAGAAAAATCACTGATCTTTCATGAGTATTGAGCAAAAAAAAAAAAAAAAGCCAGATATTTGCTTGTTGTCACCTTTTTGAAATGCAGGATTTTGTGCTGTTGGTCAAAAACCAAAACAGAACAGAGCCCGAGGTGATGAAGACATTCATCAGTGTCACGGTTGTCTTACCCATTCACACACACTCACCTGCTATGCTCGCTTCCTCTCGCAAAGGGAGGGCTTGCCCAGGAAGGAGTTAATCATTTACGTGACAGTTTTGCGCTAAATATTATGAAACCATCTAGAGGCCCTGGAACATTTAGTCCCTAACTATTAATGCTTGTCAAGTAAAGATCTCCTCTCCCGCAGAGACAAAGGCATCAGGGCAAGTGCTTAATGCCAGAGCGACAAAGCCGCCGCGGCCTAATGCCTTTCCGGCTGCTTTTTGCAGAAGCAGTCTGTGCACATTTCTATGTATGTGTGTGCATGTGTGCTCAAATGCATGTATATTTAAATAATCTGTGCACATATATGTACGGCATTCAAAACGCCTATGTGTGCTCTCCATCTCTGTCCTGCCAGCTCTGATTAATTGCATTTTAGATGTAGCATGTACCACCCAGGTGAGTGATCATGAAGATCTGAGCCACCGCATTGTGCAAAAAATGACACGTGTTCATCCTCTGCGCTGAGATTTGTTTTCCACCCTCCCGTGCAAAGAGTTCGCCAAGGTGTGATTTTTATCGAACGTCTATGGCGAGGGCGAAAACGAGCCGCAGCAGCTGCCTGTAACCCAAGCTAATTATGAGCATTTATTTGTGTTTATTTAACACCCTCCCTGCCATCTGCTCCATGTATTGTGATACACAGGCAAGGCACGTGTGTATGAGCCTGATGATTATACAACAGCCGGCCGGCTAGTTTCGTGGTGGCGGTGTCTCACCCGACACCAATGTGCCGCCAGTTCCATTATTCAGACTTTGCTCAGTGCGGTGCACGGTGCGCAAATTGAAAATGTGACAAGCAGACAGACAGTATCAAGTGCCAAATACACATGTATGAACGGAGGGAGACACAGAAATGCTCCACACACACACACACGGATTTGTTGCTTATGTGCGTACAGGTGCACACGCAACACTTCTAGACATGATTAACACACAAACGGAAGCATATGCAGAGGACTGTGTCTGTTGGCATCATTATATTTAATACAACGGGAGATTGCCATGTTTTTCTAGCCTCCATCTGTCTACCAAAGGTCATGGGAGTTAAAGGAGCATTTAGTGCTCATGGAAAAACAAGTCTATTATCACTGATTGGACCTTGGTGTTATGTGATAATTACACATTTGTTGATTCGGCCTCTCACTACCTGTGCGCATAATTTATTTGTGAACCCAACACATTTAGCATGTGGGAGTGCAGAAATTAATGCCAAAGCACAGCAGCAGCGCTGTAGGTTACATAACGATCGTAACCTGAAAAGTACCCTATTCACCAAGCAGCAATGCTAAATATGGTATTTATAACACAGCTTTACAGCTCTTTGTTATCGGACTGCATGAGTTATCGCTGAAGATGTTGACGCTATCTGAAGGAGAGAGATGAGAAGTTGACTTTGGCCCGCTTTAATGGCTGGGGAAATGTCTCATTGATCTTTTATCTCTCGGAATGTTACATAATGTCTAACCACGATGTTGGCAAACAGTGTTGGTCTGTATGTCAGCAGAATTCAAAACAGAGATATAGATTTTCATAAGACCTTTCACAACATGAAGATATGCATGCTGTTTTTAATTATTATTTTCTTCTTTTCATGATGATAATGATCAAAACAGTATCTTATATCTCTTACTTCCTTGTAAATGCATACTTCAACTTTGCACAGTAGTTCTCAAGTTGTACAGGGTTTACAACACGCCTTGAAGTTAAATTACAAGTTTCATGTAATAAAACAAGCTAAATTGAAGGACCCGATGACATGACTGTCATCAGTGCTTACATTTCCTTAAAGGAGTTCTTTGAGTATAACGTATAAAGTGCATAAAGTTTAGCTACCCACAAGAGATAGATGCAAAAAAAAAATCGAATTCAAAGGATCAGACGCCAAAATATCCTGACGTTTGGTTTCGAGCAACGGTAAAACTCAGAAAACACTGGATCCTACAATTTCCTGAACGTAACAGGATAGTGTCTTTCATTAGGCCTCCTCTGCCTCCCAAAGGACCACCGCTGTCAAACAAAATTTTATGTCTGAAAAGGCTTAAGTGCCCCTTCGATCAACAACCGCAAACGGTAACACAATAGACAAACTTTTGAAAGTAATCTGTTTTTTTTAGTAAAAGAAAAAAAAAACTGATTGGCTGGGACATCTTTAAGCTGCACAGATCGATCGGTACAGGGAAGATCTTGCTTCTAACTGCTCAGTGGGGACCTAAAATATAGTAAGGCCATGGTTTTGCGGTGGTTCGAATTCCTATTCATATGGTAGTATCGTAGTACTTGCTTTTAGAAGTCTTCTTTTTTTGGACATAAAACTTGCAACTAAAGGACGGTGACTGAGTGATGACCAAAATGATTGACAGGATGGTGGGCTCTACCTGTGACATACTGCTGAGAGGAAGTACATTAAAAAAAAAAAAAAAAAAAAGTGTATTCATGAGTCTGAAAATGGAACCCTCTTGATGCAGCCTGATGTGATGGATGTCTAGATGTGTGCTCTCTTATCTGCTCCGCTGAGGTCCCCTAATACCCCGTGAGGAAAAAAAAAAAAAAAAGAGAAGTCAGTTACATCAAAACATTAGACATTACTGAGAACAATAACATGGCTGTCAGATCTGAAACATACTCCCACTGGCCATCAGACATCCAGAAACAGAGTCTGATAGATGTCAGGACACACTCAGCATTAGTAACACATCAGGACAAGCAGGACCACATATTGTCTATCCTCAAAAAGAAACTCAACGAAGTGAGTGACATGAAAGCAGGCCCTGAAACATCTCAGCGCAGCAAGAAATGTACAGAATGTCCAGTGGATTTCAGGTCTGGATGACATTAACAACAGCAGGGGAGTTTTCACAGAGTCTGCCATATCAAATATTGAAAGATTCCAAGAAGAAAAAAATCACATACGAGAGCATGCAAGGAGGCAGAGCAACGTCTGGATTACTGGCAGCACAGATTTTGCTGAATAAACGGGGAAAACCAAGTGCCAAACACGGACAAGAGAAGCTGCTTCAGCTCAACGCACAGAATTGAGTTGTGTGGATTGTTAGTAGCGTAGCAGGCCGAAGAGGTTCTTCTTCTTTATTTAGGACCTTTTGTCAAAATGTTCTTCAAAGACGCAGCAAATGCGAAGCAGTGGCTTCAGGAGGTCTACATGAAAGTGACTGTAAACAACATCTTATGTTTTCTGTTCACCCGAGGCACATGCTGACGCTAATAAATCCTTCAAGATGTTTTATCCAGCACTGCACACTGTACATCAGCCTGCACTTAAGAGTTGAAAGGGAGGGAGCCGCTCGCGCCACTCAGACTATGTCAGAGGAGGAGAAACGTGTGGGTGACTTCTGTCTAGTCTCATTAATTAATGCGGATTCCTGTTTGTTATCCAAGGAAGTGTTGTTGAGCGTGTTTCAGTGTTTTATTTTATGATCTATGCTTGCAGGATGTAGTCGGCCTGTCTGTAGTTTCTGGGAGTTTCGTTGTGCTTCCGTTGTGCAGGAGTTTCAGGATATTTGTCCGTTTTTACTCCTTTTTATTAACATCTGTTTGACAGATGTGCTTCTGCATCGTTCAGACTACGTAATCCAGGATCAGACTTGTACCTGTGTACAGGATAAGACAGTGCAAGTTTGTATTTCCTCTGCGTGTTTACTTCCATGTTCTATATTACAAGTCCCTCAGCGCAACAAACCAGGAAGACAAAGGGCCCTGCCTTCCTGTTTGTGTGCTGCCGGGAAGTCGAGGGGAAGGCAAGCCTGAGAAATGAGGGGAAATTAGAAACACACACACACACACAGTCGGCATGAACGTGCGAGCCTCCAATCGCACACGTCAAGAAGCGTGTTTACAGAGGATGCTCAAAGATCATGTTTATCTTCTTCTTTTTTTTTTTTTTTAACTCTCGATGGAGCTTATTCTAATGTTTTCACATTTCCAAATGTCACTTCTGTGAAGTCTGGAGTGTTTAATATTCCTCCCCAGTTTCCCCTCATTACGCTGTGAATTGCAGAGCAATTTCTCAGTTGTAACTAAGAGGCCGGACAGCCGCTAATGACGCGTCAAGCACCACGTGCGTCTCTTCTCTTCCGCAGTCTTTTTTTCTGAAGTCACACTTTTCCATGGAAAAGTTGCGAAAAATCAACAATTCGGTATGAATCAGCATGTTTCCTCGTGATTCTAGTAATTCACATCATGGCTGCTGCCCACCTAAGGTGGCCTTCAGTATTACAGCTTTTTATCAAATGACACGGCCTTTCCGCTCATGGGTTTAAATAGGCCTTGTGCCCACATCTTCACTTTCTGTTTTCTTCTCCGCCTCTTCCTCTTTCTCTCCATACGATTAGTCTTGAATCATGTTCCAGCGGATGTACTTCTCGGCCAACTAAGCCAATAAATGGGGTCTACGTGATTGATCCTCCTGCCTGTCTTGTTTACACAGTGCACGCTCGCCTGCGCCCAAAGGAGACGTTGACCTTTCACACACGGGGCAGCCCACCCTCTTTATCCCGCATCATTGTCCAGCTGAGGAGTCAATCGGAGCCGATCATGTGGGAAGATTTTCGCCGAGGACAGAAGAGGAAAAACACTCGCTGTCTGTGTGTGGGGGGGGGGGGGGTGGGGGCGGGGGGGTGGGGGGGTGGGGGGGGTGATGAGGGGGAAAAGGGATGTTTTCCTGTGATGTTCACGTCCACATAGTTTCATCGCCCCTGGCGGAGGGCTTATTTTATGTAAGAACCGTATGTGGGAGAGACAGAGGCGGCGTTGTGCAGCCACCGTCTCATGAATCAACTGCTCCGGTGATCTCGTGACCTGTTGCTCCCCCTCCTCCCCCTGTCCACCCCGGAGTTCAAAGGTTGTCTCTGAAGCTCCTGTCTAATCTGCACCACCCCATCACAGAGGAGAGGTGTAAAATGGCCCTCTGTTGGCAACAGACTGGACACGCATGTCCTGGATCATGGTTTCCGCGCCGCTGTGCTCGTCGAAGCTGATCTGACACTCGTGAGAAGCATCAGCAAACACGCCTCACTGTAAGTCCGTTTACTTACTGGTGTTAAACGCTCAAACGCGTTGTCATTTTGTGATTTGACACTTGCACCTTGGTGTGCAGAAACGTCTCTAAAGAAATAATGAAAATCACCGCTGGCTGCAGTTTCAGCTAGCAGCAAATACAACCCAAAGTGTCTTCAAATATCCTCTCCAAGTCTATTTTTGGGTCAGGTGTAGGTGTGCTGGTTAGGGCTAGTGCCCGGCAGTTCCACGGCGGAGCAGATCCACTCTATTAATCCAAGGATAACTCCAGCTGCCGCCAACATCTCTCTCATTACGCGTTGCCTCCCTTCCACTATTCTGCCTGCTTGACGTATTATGACCACAAGGACGGCTTTGGATCTCGTCTGCTGCTTTGCTGTCAAACGGCAGAGTTGTGAAAGGAGTTGACCTCCCGCCCGTGGCCTGTCCATTAGCATACTTGTTCAACTATGTTTTCCCTTCTTCTCCACCATCCTCCATCATTCTCTTCCTCTTCTCTCTCTCTCTCTCTCTCCCTCCCTCTCTTTTTTTTTCTCCCAGCACTATCCCCGAGGTATGGTGGGGAAATGGAAAGAGGGAGTGGAGTGAGAAAAAAAAGAGTGAGCGAGAGATCGAGAGAGAGAGAGAGATCGAGAGAGCTGAGATATTCTACAGGGGATTGTGGGAACCCACTGATAAAGGCTTGCATCTTAATCCATCCTAAGGCCTGTCTTACGGTGTACTATGAGCTTTTATGTGATCATTAAGGGTGTGTGCTCGCGTGCACGTCCACGTGCACACTTTAGGTATGCGCGTGTGTATGTGGGATTGCGCATTTGATATGTTAATGTTTTCTTTTTGTGCAGTCACTGATGCGGTAGTTCAGTGCTTTGAATCTTGTGTTTCAAGGCTCTTAGAGATCTTGGAATATCTTCAGTAGAAGCACAACACACCTCTTCACTTTGACAACAAGGCAACACTACTACACAGCGAGTGCCTAACGACTTGTTTTATGGCTCATAAGTGTATTAAAAGCACTAATTAATGCGCCGCAATTCTCCCTCTAATGCAGTGCACTAGGCAGGGATCTCCCACTCTGTCTCTGAGCTTATGCCTTCAGCTCCCTCGCTCCTCCTTGAGCTTTAGTGGAATTTGGCTGATGTGCGCCAAGGGGAGGAGAGGAGGGAGGCGCTCATCTTGTTTCAGTGCTTTATGAGTCTGACGTGTACGTCTGTAATTGCGGTTATGGGTGATTAAACTCCCGATGCCCCTCAGGATCCACAGCCAGCTATCAGTCAGCGTCAGGCCGAGATGCACAGCGACCGCTTTTCCGAGCTCATATTGGTCCATCCGAGCGTCTGCCCCTGACATGAGGCTGCCGCGTGTCACTCTGTGCCATATTCGTAATCAGTGAGTCTATTGAATGTTTTTAATTTAATCGATTAATCTGCAAAATGTCCTCAAATAAGTCCGAATCGAACAGCCCGTCGCACTTCCCCAGAAGCCGGAGCGTCGCCTGAGCTACAGTTACAAAACCTGAAAGGATTCAGTTCTAATGGCGTTGAAACGGTTAGCTGATTGATTAGTTCTTGAATTTTAAACATCAATTAAGGCACGCACTGTGCCAAACTGCCAAACATTCACTGTGTCCGTGCAAATTCACAGTTTTCTCCGGTGTAAAATGAATACACCGGATGGTTTTGTACCAAAGACGTCACTTTGTGGGCTTGTGATTATGATTTTCTTGTCAGTGCTCCACATTATCATCATTCATTGATGATGAATAAAACAATAAACCGATTACTGGAATTGTTGTGCGCTGCGTCTCTGTTAATCATACTATTTTAACGCCATTCCGCAGCGTCCTCCGCGGCTCTTTGTTTTGGATACTTGCTTACATGAAGCAAACGAAGGGCAAACGTGTTTATTATTTGAGTCTAAATATGGATATTGTGCGTAGGTGGATGGAAATGGGTACAGAAATGAAGACTGTTGATCATTTCATAGTATCTGTATGTTTATGCATTCATCCCTGTGCGCAATGTGCTTTCATGCATGGTGTAGTATTTGTGCTCGTGCGCATTTGCATATGTGTTTGAATTCTATTTATGGCCAAAAAAGAAAAAAAAAAAAAGAAGGAGGCCTTGAGGCCTGCTGCTTCCTGGTCTAATTGGCATGTTAATCATCTCTCTGTGGTTGGGATATCAGTGCGCGTGTGTGTGTGTGTTTGTAAAAGATCCATGACTTATCACCGAAGGCAACGTGTGACCGCGGGAGTTCTGTCCTCCTCCGCCGTCCTGTTCTGACACTCCCATGGCAAGAGGACGGCGTTTCTCTCAGCTGAAGGGAGATAGGCAGCCAGGAATCTCAGCCTCAGAACTATCACATGAGGCTGAGTCCAAATAAAACACTTCAGCATGTGTGTGGTAATGAGGAGCTGTGTTTTTGTGTGCGAGTTATCTGTCAGTGGCCTCCTCCCACTGGTTTGCTGACTTGGCTGAGCCTTTCTCTTCTGTTGATGTTTGGATGTTTTCTCTCGTTCCTATCCCCCGCCCGCCCCTCCGCCCCCCGTGCAGTATGCTTAAAGGCAAATCGGAAAAGAAGAGGAATCCCACACCCTCTTTACCCTGCGGACCCCTGTTAGTCATGGCAGAATGACCTCATAGAGGAGGATGCAGGGTCACGGGGGCAGGAAAAATAAGTTGAAACAAAGAGACTCAAGAAAAAAATGAAAAAAAAATAAAAGAGGGAAGAGAAAGTAAGAAAACACGTGAATAAGTAACTCCTGTTGCACCGCGTTTGTAGCCCCTTGCATAGACTCGACGGCGGCTAAGTGCCTGGGTCAGCCCAGGTCAGCTTCTCTCAGTAATGTAAAAAGGCTCAGCCGGGAGACCGGAGGATGACAGAAGCGAGGGGGCTGATTAATGTGTGACAGCCCACGTGGACCATAGGCAGCACAAATACACTGTGAACTCTTTCACACCGCCACACTTCTTTATGTGCCACGAGTTTGTGTTTGTCCAAGCTGCAGAAAAGCTCCCGTCTGAATCATTTTGATATGAAAACGAGTCCTTCAGGTGCAGCGAGAGCCATCGAGTTCAGGGTAACTTGTTTAAAATGTTAAAATCGGGTTTTATTCTTTCTTGAGTGCAAGCTGCCTTGTACTTTTTTCAAGGTACAGAAATCCATTTAAAAAAATATGAACCAGAACATACTTGATTTCTTTTGGAAACATGATTTTTGAACTTCTGATCTTTAGGACTCAAATATATAACAGAAATAACTCTTTAAGATGTTTTGAAGGATGTTTTTTTCCCCATTATTCAGGTTTCTAACCCCTTTTGCTAAACACAAATAATTGATGATGATTCAGTACTTTAACAACGGAACATGCTAGGGACTCCTAACAAGCAGGAAATTTGTTCACTTCACACAGCACAGCAAAAAACATTCCCTGAAACTGGTTGAAAACCCCAACCTGAAACTTGTTTTCAAAGTCTTCTGAGCTTTTAGGTGGCACTCATCGTCAACCACCTGTTGTCCATTATCCCATCGAGACACAAACCCGATTTGGGAACGTACAAAAAGTTCAGACTTGTGCATTTTCCCCTGCGTTGAACCCAAATGAAGAATCACAAAGGTCTTTCATTTATGAACACCTTTTTATCATACCTTTAACATCTGTCTCGCTACTGTACGCACTAAGCACTTTCATATCCATTTAAAGATTGCAAAATTATTCAAAGGTTTGTTTCGTAAGTGCCTCCTAATACGTAATGCTTGATCACGCCATTATCCTTTTAGACGTAATCATGATTCTTGACTATTCTTGGTGTTTTTGAGCCTTTTGATCTACTTTCTCTTTTCACTGGGCAGAGTAGAAAAAAAAAAATCCCCCTTAACTCGGTGGAAAAACCCAAGCTAAAGCTCCTTTTGAAAGTCTTGCTGGACGGCGTGTGTTTGTTGGAAAGCTGCCAGTGAAAATGCAAGAGAGGGGAAGTCAGCAGACTGGCTGTCTTCTGTTCACTGTTGTTCAGATTGACTCTGTCAGGCCAGCCTTTGAGGCCCGTGATCCAGGTGGTCTGTTCTCTCCGCGGCGCCCTCTCTCCCCTCCCTCTCCGCCCTCCCCTCCCTCTGCCTTGACCGTCCCGTGCCCACAAACATGCCCGGCATCAGCAGCTTCCTCCCCGAGCGGTGGTGTCTTCCCTCCACCAATCGCGAGCCTCCGCAGCTATGGGCACATCAGTGTGAGCCAATGAACAACACCTGTTTCTCTCAAACGTGGCTGTCCATGCCAATCATAACACCCACTTTATTTGGCCTCTGTCGCGTAGCCAATCCCAACACGTAATTCTCGGGCATCCAGGCCATGTGAGGCAGAGGCAAAAAAGAAATATGGATTTTATCGCTGGGGAACGGTCCTTTTCAGAAAATGACTTTCCCAGCACAAATGTCACAGCGAATGTGCACTGCATCATTGCATCATTGGAAAAAAAGTATCTTGCAGCAAAGCAACCTTTTGATAGGACTGAGGGATCATTGTTCAGGGCTGAGACTGGAAAAATGACTCACTTTGTTGCCTTTTGAAAGTGTGAAAACCTTTCTTGTGTTTGTATGTGCAGAGGTTGTAGACAGGATCACTTATGTTAAATGTTAAACTTTAATATTTCCATATATCTGCATATATATATATATATATATATATATATATATATATATATATATATATATATATATATATATATATATATATATATATATATATATATATATATATATATACATATATACATATATATATATATGCTGTTTATGTTGCCTTTTATCACACATGATTCTTGTTAGAAACATAATCAGATCTGTCAATCTCTCAGGTGTCACAATGAAGTCAGTTGCAGAAGCAGTTTTCTTGGCATTGGCAACAAGCTAACAAGCTGAACCGGTACACAGTCCGTGGCCAAATAGCTTATTTGAGTGGAATTTCAAGCAATTATTTGACTTAGAACATCGGGAAACACAAGTTTTGGCAGTGTCCGATTTATATGCTAACTTAATTTGGTCTTCTTTCTCTAAAATGAAGGCCAGTGGAATCCACGAAACTCTCAGATATGCCTCTCATGGAGCATTTGTATCTAATTTAGCCTGCAGGTTATTGGAAGAGTGAGTATTATTTTATTATACACTTGGAAAGAAGGCATGCAATCTTTATGTATTCGTATGGCCTATAAAAGTTGTGAAAAGTCTTGCATTTAAGTACCTGCTCACGTTAATGCAAGCGATTGAAAACAAGTCTGAGTGAGCAGTTATGTACAGTAAGCCAGCTGAACACTTATAAAACACAAGTGTGTTTTATAATGTATTCTGTTGTGGTCTAATGTGTAGAAGGTCCCTAGTTAGCCTTGTTAAGACTACTTTTAACTGTATAAGTTATAAGTAAGAATCTTATGTATTTGATTAGGGCTAGAAGTCAGGGTTTGGGTCGGGTCAAATACGATTTAAAAGCAATTGATTTAAAAGTAATTGCAGTTAAGAGGATGGATCTTCTAGGCACTGGGCCCAGCTGCTATGGTTCATTACACGAACTTCTTTTGAAAAATAAAAATGTCCTTTACGAGAACTCTCGAGTCAAAATGTCACGGCCACAGTGTAGCTTTTTTTTGTTTTGTTTTGTTTTTCGGGAATCTGCAGCACAACCTTTCTCCAGTGGCTCTAAAGAAGCATCCAGAGCATACAAAAATGTGGAGCAGCATTCCGTGCCGTTGTCTGGCTCCAACACCTGGAGATGGATCTACTCCCAAGTGTTTGTGTTGTGTTGTCTAAACACAAGCTAGCTGTGTTAGTCACGTTCCCGGCAGAAGTGATGGGCTACATAATGAAGGAGAACATAAACATGGGTATAAAAAAAACAAAAAACAAAAAAAAACACAAGCATAGAAAATAAAAGACAGACGAGGGAGATAGAAAAAAAAACAGAGAGAGACAGTGAGGCTGGGAAACTGATGCAGGTATCTGCAGAGAGGAAAGGGAGCTGGCAGCACTCTCTCCAGCGTGTCTTCCCAGGACATGAAAGACTCACTGCTCCGAACTGGGATTATCCTCCACCTCTGGGGAGTCCCCCTGATGAGCAGAGAAGGCAGAAGGAAAGATGTGGAGAGAAATTGAAGGAAACAGGGACAGAGGAGAGGGAGAATAGAAAAGATTAAACGTGAGCGCACGAGCACCAGGGAGAGATAAAGAGACGTGCATCCATAGGCTCACATCCACATGGATGCCAACTCCACTTAAGGGCCTGCTGATGCTCGTGACGCTTCAGATGACCACCTTTGTGCTTCCTTTTCTGTTTTTTTTTTTTTTTTTTTTTTTTTTTTTCCAAAATGTGCCTTCAAGCCCCTGAAGAACAGCCCATGCTAGTAATTCACCAGAGAGTCACGTCTCTGTTTGATCTGATTCCATCCTGGAAATCATCTCTGCAGGCTCAGACAGTTTGAATCAGTTGTGATCATTTCTCTCTGACAGAGAAGACTCAATGCAGCAGATGCAGGTAGCAAAGATCCGTGCTGCAAAGAAAAAAAAAAAAATCTCCCATCTTACCGAGTCCAAAGCAGTATGTGGTGTCAGGAACTTTCCAGATTTTAGTGCAGCCCTCTGCCCTGTACTGCCTTGTTTCAATACACTGGCCCTCCCTTAGAGAGACTTCTTGAAACAGGCTGATTTGTAATGAAAACTGTGCTAAAACAGGGAGATGATGAATGGTTTAGTTGCACGACAGAATATTTATGATATAACTATGATCATTTACATTTATCAAGCAAAAATGCCATATACTTTCTATGTCCAGCCCCTGAAGTGTCAAGATTTGCAGCTTTTATCTGTTCAGTGTCATAGATCTTTTTTTTTTTTTTTGGACCATTAGTTGGACAAAACAGATTGAAGATGTCACACTGGGCTCTGGGATCTTTTGACTTTATTCATTCTTAAGTCAAGATAGAAACACTCCTTGTTGATAGATGTTTAGATATTTTTTCTTGATTTAATAAAACGTTTTTTTGCAGCACTCAATAACTGACTGAAACCTGGTGGAGATGAAGATTTGTTGGCAGGGCGTTAGTGAGGATTTTGAAACTTGCCAGCTGAATGAAACATGCGTTTGAAACCGAGCATTCAGCGGAATAAGGTTCCGCTGTTGACATAGGTTGTTTGAGTTGTCCATGTGACTTATTTTGTTGATAATGGGCCAAAAGTGAATTGATTTTGTGTGTACTGGACAGACTGTCTGTGTGCAGCCGAGCAAGTGAAGGGGCGGATTGGTGGGAGAGGGAGTGAGGTCGGGCCTCATCAGTCAATGCAACTATATTTTCATGATTGTGTTTGTTTACCTTGGATGCGGCGTCCGTCCGATCCGCCGCCTCCGCCCTGCAGGATTTTGCGCTATTTGTTTGCTGTGAGTCCAAGCGCCGATCCAAAGTACACTCGCCAGTGACAATCGCACACACAACACACACATGCACACACTCTTAAGGACATACAACTCACCCCCACTCACACACACACACTTATTGAGGCGCGTGTGTTCCCCCCGGCTTGCAAGGCCTCTTCCTGCAGCACGTACACACATAGTTTCCCATCACCGCCCCCCCCCTCTCCCAACTCATCCCTCACGAATGGCCCCCAGGGTCTCGAGCGTTCTCTGAGACTTCCTCGCACTCTCTCTTCCTCGTGCTCCCTCATTGAATCTCTCTTATCTACCTATGACTCCGTCTATCTCCGCTTCTACGTGTCCATCTATTGATCAGTCTATCGCTGCCCATCCTCCCCTTTGCCTTTATCTCAGGTTCTTTCCCCCAAGGGAGATGGAGGGGAGTGGAGGAGCAGTTCCTCGGGGCCAGGAGCCAGAATCTTCTCCATTTGGATTTCATTACAAACAGGCCAGCACGTCACAAAAGAGTAATAATCAGAGGGGGGAAAAACAAGAGAAGGGGGCTCAGAGGCGTGTAATATAGTCAATAAATTCAGACCTTCAGCCGGGGGAAAAAAAAAACAACTCTGATATCATGTCTGAATTCTGAATTCCAAAACCTAAATCTGAAGCAGCTTTTTTGGTCTAAGCCGACACTAATCGAGACGGATCTGTTATCCTAAATCACATGTAAACATGTCCAGCTTTGTGTAAGAGAACAGTAACCTTTTTTTATGGGCCGTGATACTGCCTCTCCAAACCCAGTCACAGGCAGGGGGTTGGGGGTGTTGGACACGGGCCGTCATGTTCACCAACATCTGCCTTGGGCCCAATCCAGGTGTTACACAGGATCAAACACACACACGCACAGTAGACACACAGTAGACAACTTTTGATGTGCTTCAGCGCTTCCTCGATACAAATGGAAATCGGCCATCACCTGCTGCCTCTGAACAAGTCGTCAAGTGGCAAATTCCTCATTCTGATGTCACCAGAGGGAAGGGACAGTTTGTTTTTCCTCCTTGGTAATTGCCGTAATTATTCTCCGCAGACTGATGGCTTTATGACCACTGAGTCATAACAAGTCACTTGGAAAACCAGGGGACGCACCTTGTAGATTAATTTCTCCTCCACTCCACATCAGAGGTGATTTTTCCTCTTCATTTACATCTAAGTGCTATTGTTTCATTTTGCTCGCCGGGCTCCACCGCGGGTCTCAACAACAGACTCTCCACGTTCTTATGAAAAGAAAAGAGGCTAAGTCTGAGCTCCTGCTATGCTCTTATAGCAGATTACAGAGCTAGAACCTGTGCTTGGACAATGCAACCTAAAAGCAAAAACTTATTTTACCTTGATAATAATATATGTAACTCGAACCCTTTTTTAATGCATTAACACATTATATTTCTTAACTATGATGACCCATTTCTAATGTTTGCCCTAAATAACGACCATAAGTTTAAATTCTGGACTTTTCTCTGTTTACTTATATGTGATTCACATGATTTATTGAAATTTGTGATATGAGTAAATTTAGGCCTGAAAGAGCTCCATAATTTAATCATTTGATACATTCAACAGACCAGGCTTGATGGAAAGGGAATGCTAGAGCTGGAGCTAAACTCTTGCTATGTGAATCATTACACTGAGAGGAATGTATATGTTTAATTGGAAATCTTTTGACATGACAACGTTTGATCTCACTTCTAGGTTTCATTTGAATGGCTGCCCAGTTCATGACTCACGGTAGATGAAGTATTAGCCGAAACTGTGACAGTGACAAGAGGTTAAAATATGCACAGTCAATTCCTGTTTGTGTTTCTTTGGTGTGACAAGTCTGAGCAGTTTGTCAGTGGATCTCTTCATGCTCCCATCTGCTAAAGATGTCGCGTCTTACACCTTTTACGCACACTTTAAATGACATTCTCCAAAGCTTGCCTTTGTGTTTTTCAGTGCCTTTTTTCCCCTCTTTAAAGAAAATGCATTTTTTCCCCTTCCATTTCAGTACAGAAAGGTAATCTTCAGAAATTTGACACTTGCCAGGTAATGCATCATCTTGTCTGGTTAAGGTCATAACAGAACTGACAAAAATGTGAAAAGAATCAAAAGCAGTTATCAGATTCCGTATAGCTGCTGTTGTTAAAGTACACTCGACGTTGTGTTTTGCAGTCTAGGGTTATTATCTTTATCTGTTTTTTTGTGTATATGTATATGCTTGGCCATGTGCCTTCAAGTGTGTTTTGGCAGTGAGAGAGCCAGATAAGGGCCTGTGTTGTGATTTTTATCTCTGGGTGCAACAAAAGAGGAAGCTCTATGAATCATGGCTTCCTGGCTGCCTCGCATTTCCCTGGGTACTAGGATTCGCACAGCAGTCTCAGACGTGACAGCTCAGAGGACCTTAATGACACACGTGTCAGATTTCTTTTTTTTTTCTCATATCTGTCTAAGAGATAAACTTCAACCCATTTACTTAATGGCAGGGGTGCCACAACAATAAGAAGGTGAGAAAGTTGAAGCTCTCGCAAGGCTTGAGATTGCTTGAGGTCATTCAAAAAGCCTGTTGTTCTTTAATATGTTGGAGTTTATGAACTTAGTCTCGCTAGTCTGCCACGGAAAGGTAACAAGTCAACAAAAAGAGCCAAAGAGCTTCGGTTCCAAATGTAATCTTCCTCTCCTGAAGGCGACTCCACAGGCTGCAGTGGTAATTATCACAGCATGCCAAGTCTTTGATCAGCATGCTATTGTCAGTTCTTAATATAAGCTGCCCGACCAAAGGACAGCCAGTACTCACCATGTATATTACATCTCCTTCTCTGCAGTCTTTTTGCTCTCTTTGTGCAAAAGATGTCTTGGGGGAAATGGTGCATATTTGATGTACGTATAAACAGACTAGCTGATACTTGAAATGGACACCACCACTCCACTCTGAAGCCCTTTAGGGTTAGAGATTGATGGCACTGTCCAATCTGAATCCAGTATTTGATCTGATTATCCAATCAGACTCCTTGGTAAGTTTAAATAATTTATTCTTAAGGTACTACCTAAGGAACAAAATAAATAAACAAAAAGTCATATTTTATCAGAAGAGTCCATTGGATGCAACCAGTTATTGGAACTCAACCCCAAGGCTGATAAAAAATAAAGTAACTATTCACCAGTGAAATAATACAGGCGTTGTTGAAGCACCTTCAGAGTTGTGCTACTCCTGTAAAAGTACAATTCAGTCATTCATTTTCCCTTTCGGAATAAACCAAAATTGTTGCCTTACATTCAAGACTTTGTCGCCCAAGTACCATCGTCCTTGCTGAAAAGAGCTCTTGACACCTTCCTTACTTCATCTATCTCTTGAGCGTGAAGGGTGGCTGTAAAAAGGTTGTGCAGTATCTTTTCACAGAACAGCGGATGCATTCACTTTGAATTCAGTCACCAAAGGATTCTAACAATCTTTCATGGCAGGAAACAAAAGGTTGCAAAACATTCACAGGAACCTCTCAACCACTCCTTCATTATATTCAGCTTCTTGACTGTCCACCTGAATGATAAGCATGTTGAACGCCCCCCACAGCTTTGTGAAAACACAGTTAAATACACTGTCAGAACTTCCGAGCATGAGAAGGGCAATGGCACTAGTTTTCAAAAACAGGCTACAATTGTGATATCAAGGTGAAGGAAATGGATGACATGAATACCACATACACATACATTGATCCTCCCCACATTCCTTTGGATCAGTCTTGTATATAAGTTGACAAGCACTACGCCAGATACTTTATACTGAGGGTTTTCCAGGCCGCTGCTTTCAGCAGCCTCGACGTTTTGCTCAGCGTCGTCTTGCGCAGCTCTCGTAAGCCGGCTGGCACAGGGGTAGATGGTGTATCACCTCTAAGCTAAAGAGAACAATTAGGCCATATCAGCAGATCAGAGTGTTGGCAGTTGGGGCACAGTAAGCAATAGCGTCAGTAATCTGTGGTTTAGCTGGCACCTAGCCAGCTGCGGCTCCATGGCCTCCTCAGACACACAAGAGTCACAGAGGGCGCAAGCATGCCTCTGGAGCTGACGCTTTCGTCCGCGTGCTATCAGGGTAATGAATTGAAATGGGAGGAAAATAAAGGGAGCCTTGCAAGAAACAGAAAGGGGTAAAAGGGGGGCGGGAGGCAAAGAATTAAGTCTTTAATGAGGGCAGTTGTTTCAGCAGGCAAAAAGAATCGGGTTATATCAACACTATATCAAATGATGGTTGTTAGCAGCCCACCTACTGTGAAATTATGGGTGGCCTGTTTTGGGTCTTTTCTGCCATCTCATATTAAGACCTTTTTTTAAATTTATTTTGCTCTTACTTTCTCTTTAAGCTGGCTTGTTGATACCAGCAGATAGGGGCCTTAGCAGACAGCGAGAAAAGTGCTTAGATACCTTTGATTGCGGCTGTCACAAATGTGCAGTTATGGTTTCAGCAGCTCCGTTTGATCATATCTTGTCTTGACAGAAGTCGCTGTCGAAGCAAATGCCTTCATTAGCGCGTTGCTCTTTGCACCTTCTTCAAGCCTCATTTACTGTAATGAGGATGTAGGATTAAAAGTAATGAGTGTGGGGAAAATCCTTGTAAATACGGTGTATTATTTTCTGCCGCTGTGTATCTTTTAGTTGCGCAGGGATTATAAAAAGCACAAAGACCATGGGGAACGAAAGACTAAGAACAAAACCTTGTTTTCGTCAAGCATCCTTTGTGCATTAAGCAAGGCTGTGATGTCCTATGAGTTCCAAGTCTCAGATGTGCTGATCAAATGCTGCTATGTGCAACTATTCGTGTCTCATGGGATGTTTTGTGCATTGTTTTGCATCCATTTATTTATTTTATTTTATTTTTTTCTGATCAGTCCCACGTTTGGGTAATCATATTGAAAAGTGGACCTTCCATCTCACTGTCACGCAGTGATCGATGAGATATTCTGACAAAATGAGATGAAAAGAAAGAACTGTATTCACGTCACCGCTGAACATAAATCACTGAAAATCCACCTGTGCTCGGCACGGTCACACTGTCCTCGCCAAGCTGACAATTCCAGACATAACATCCAAACTACTCGTCTGTTTCATGGACACAAATAGCTTTCACGCTTGCTACATGAGAAGTATACAGGAGGAGAACAGGTGTTGCTTTTATTTATTGATTCATTGCATCATCCCTACCCACTGGAGCGCCACGTGCCCATAGTGAAACCAAAAAGCAGCACCGCGACTCTAGAGAGGGGCTTAATCAATTGCAGTAGATTTGGTTTACACCAAAGGGAAGTGAGGCATTTGTGCAATTCGAATAAATGACGACAGGCATTAAGCTTCACTAGGCAGGCGAGGAAAACTTTAACCATAAGAAAGACAAAGGGGGCACACTGTAAGAAGGCGTCCGGGTGGATTGATGGAAATGTTTTGATAGAAAGGTATCTCGTGCTTTTGGATTGATAAATGGCAAACATCTGATGAACTCCAGAAACCTTAGCAACATGGATAATAGAAAATTCTACTTTATCAGTAGATCCATGTAGTTGTTCTGAAAGGGCAGAGACGCGATTCTGATAATCCGATAATCTTTTGTCATTTATCAAGTGAGAATACCAGTCACAGGATACAGCTTTTGAAATGCAAACATTCGCTGTACTCTGTTTCATATCAAACCGAAAATCATCGCGTGTAAACCTGTGGTCAGACAAATCAAGCAAAGTGAAAAATAATTGAAATATTTGGTGTGTATTTAAGAAGTGCCGTGAAAAAGTAGAGTTAGCCGATGTTCATTACGTTTAACATCACCCTTTGACATGTCCTCAGCCAGTTATTGCCCCTCCCCTTACACCAACTCACTGCCATTCTAAACACACACACACACACCACTACCTCTCCCCTATCTACAGAGTAAACACATCAGACTGGGATATTTACTCTTTGGACCTTAACTGAAGGGACTAGATTAGTCTGTTTATACAGTGGAAAACAGTAGACGACGTTTCCTGATTAATGAGCATACACACACACATACACACACACGCATCATTCAGAATTATTGATGGTATTTAATTTAAATCCCAGATAGAGAGTGTGACACCGAAAAAAACGGGCTGACAATGACAGTGGTCAAACTGTTGAAACACATGTAGAACTGCAGACAAAGAGCCTCCTGGAAGATTGAGCACAGTATCAGCCTGCTGTCGTCATGGTGATATAGACATCAGCGGTAAAAATGATGCCGCTACAGCGACTCCTGTGTTATTTTTGGGCTTTGGGTTTTTTCACGCAACCGACTGAATCTCCTGGGTTTTTAGTTGAACCCCCCCCCCCCTCTTCCCCCTTCTCTCTTCTTCCTCTGAACACATCCGGAGAAATGCTAATGACTAGCGTTTCATCCCGACTGTGCTCTGGTGCTCCGTGCACTTCAAAAAACGACTCACCTGCCTCTGCTAAAATGTCCCTGTGATAAAAAAATAAAATAAAAAACTGCTTGTTGCCTCAGATCGACAGAATGAGGGAAAAAAAAAAAACAAAAACAAATGAGGGCTGTGCTATTGTTGAAAGGCCGAAGCTTCATCCAGTTTTCTGAGCCGCACTTCGCTAATGTGCTGCGGTGTAGGTGCAAGTGACTCACGACAGCTTCATTCACTCCAAGCTCAGTCCATGAAATGATTTTAGTTCCATGAAATTTTTCCTGGCTGCTGTCTCATCAATGGCGTCATCCCACGATTGACCCATCGCCAGCATGGTGGTATAGAAAACCCATTGTCTGCGCAAAGGATCGGCATAGAGTTTATGCGTGTTTGTGCTGTGTTCAAAGATTTAACAAAGTCTCAGGAGAATGCGGGATTGGACCGAAGCTATAGGGGTATTATCCTAAAACTCCCACTGCTGTATGCATCCATTTGTGAGTGCAGACTACCCAAAGCAATGTGATTTTTGCCTATAGAGGGTCAATTCCATCGATAATGAGTAAAGACATTAAAAGGCAAATCACGATTTGGGAGAAAAAAAAAAAGTGATTCACCAAGATTTATGTGCTCTCCCTTTCTGTTTTTGCTGCATCCCACGCCCTTGTGTTCCCTTAAATCTTCACTGTGGCACTGGTAGATGAATAATAGAGGAGGAGAGTTATCCGCGGAGAGAAAAATGAGCATCCGTCTGCCTGTGCACGGGCACGTGCTTATGATTGTGGATGTGCTTTTAAAAGGGGACGACAAAACAGACTGTCCAGAAGTAACATGACAGAGACATTGACAGAGAAATCATACGACCCCACTGGAGTATAAGAAAGAAAGAAAAGCTGTTGTGGAGGGTATAGGGGTGTACTTTCCATCTATAATGCATCATCCCTTGCTGGTGGCAAAGGCAACACGAGCTCATGGGGTAGTTAGGGAATGCAACCACTCGTATTAGCTCTGAACCAAGCTGAGTCATTTGTAGTCTGTACTGTAAAAGCTGTGTGGAGGCAGTGGTTCCTAACCTATTAAACATGTCAGACGATCCAGTATATCAAGAAAAGTGCAAGTTAGTTCTTGTAGTGCTTTAAAAACAAAATATTTGTATCTCAATGCCCTGCAAATTCTGTACGTCATGGCCACAAATACATTTAACACAGGTACAGAAACCAAAGGAATGGTCTACATTTCTGCTAGCCAATACATACTTGTAATAGCTTGATGAATAGGGGAAACCAGTTGTAAGCTAACGACTAAAAGATGTTTTACAAGAATTTCTGTGAAGGCCAAAATTAACATCATTTTGTGGCAGACAAGTGCATTCTTTCTTCTTCTGTGTCACATTAATCATTACCCATCCTGTAATTTTTCTTGAGACTCCTCGAGGGGGGTCTCGACCCCAAATTGGAAATCACTACTGTGGGAGGAACTAGAAACCATCTCTGCCAAATGCAGTCCCTGCTTCAGTGTAGCAGCTCTACAGAGATCAAGCAATTGTTCGGCCTTTTTATCAGCCTTTTTGTCTCACTTGACTCACACAGTCGACAGAGGTTGTAAATGACGGACAGAAAGGATTAAGGAGAGATGGAAGGTCGGGGAGCTTTGTGCTACAGACAAAGCCGTCACCTTTCACCACAGGGCCTGTTTAGCTGACAAATAGTCCAACGTCTGCTGTGTTCCTTCAGGATATGCCCCCGCGGATCCAGTATCAGTGACTCAGTGTAACTATAGAGACCACAGAACATTGTCCTCTTCTACTTCATTAGCTTTTCATTCAATAAGATCTAAGACCTAAATTGCAAAAATGATTGTCAGGGCCTCCCAAAACCAAACTAAAACATCTTGATTAAAGTTGGGGAATGGTCGCCGGTCATGTGGTGTGTATGCCCAACCCTTCTTACCCATCTTTGCAGCGGCACGTAAACCAACCAACATTTCATACTTGTGTCTTACAGTAAGTTCCTTTTACTTTTGTTCTGAACAAACCTGGGCGACTTAATGGTTCCTTGGCACCTTTGTCACTGAACAAATTTCAGCTTCTTCAGAAAGGACGGTCATTCATCACAACTGCGACCGATCACCTGTCAGAAAGCTGTAAACAGGTTGTTTCGAGTGTTTGAAGAGCTGCCATCCGGCACGCTCTTTCCTGTTGAGGACCGTCTCTTTTCATCTCATCATCTATCCTCATCTCAATCATCCGTTTATCATATTCTAAATTGCGCCAGCCAACAACAGCCAAAACACAAATTGGCAAATTTCCTCTGTGTAATCACACCCAGCGACAGAACAAAGGAGCGCGAAATGCGAGAGCGAGGGAGGGAAGCATTGTTTAGAAATAGGAGATGCTTGTATGGAGTACAGAAGTGATAAGTGGGGAACACTGTCTGCGCCTGCCGGTAAGATGGGCCCTAATTTGCTTATTTGTAACTGTCAGTTGTGCTTTTGTGCGCCCAGAGATCCAGGCCAATTGACAGGCAGAGGCTGCAAATGACGAGGCTCAGAAGCAGTTTTCAACCCCTATCTAAACATGAGTCTGTCTTTTTGTGTATTGGCACACAGGGAACCTGGAAGACTTCAACTCATTTCTTAGTTCCTTTAATAATTTGTATTCCTCGCTCCTCGCCTGGCCTGCCCTCGCTCACTGATGTGCTCTGTGCACCCACTTATCTCCGAGAATCTCGCAAGCGTGTTTATTTTACGCTTTCTGCAGATTGTACAAACGGTCGGCAGCACTTGCCATGTTTTCTCTAGCCCGCTGGTGTAAAACATGTTTCCATGTTATCAGTTCAACAGGTTGACATGAAAGGGGTATATGAAGAAATAGCGTGTTAATGTGGCAGTCAGACCCCCCCCCCCCCCTCCCCCAGTGAACTTTTCAGTCTTGTCTTGTTCTTGTTCTGTCATTTCTTTTCCTGCCCTGCCCATTACTTCTTTCCTTGTCTCCTCTTCTCTCCCTTCCATGTTTCCTTTCATCCACTCTCCCATCTCTACTCCCCTTCCCACATTTACCTTTTCATTTCCTCCTTTTCTTGTTTCCTTTTCTTTCTCCTCCTTTGGTCCTCTCCTCTCCTCTCCTCTCCTCTCCTCTCCTCTCCTCTCCTCTCCAGGGAGGATTAGGACAGAGTCCTTTTCATCCTGCTGTAATCCTACACTGGCAGCCCAACTCCAACAAGAATAAACACACACACACACACACACACACACACACACAGTGAGACATCTATATTTTCACATACATTATGACCACATGGCTGTATGGTTTGCTTTGTGTCCCGCTGTAGAAAAAAAAGGAGCAGCAGAGAGTTGATGATGTCAGATGTTGGGAGAATCTTCTTTGCGGATTTTCTGCTCCGGTGGTTCCTCCTCTCGAAAAAATGTGAAAGAGAGAGAGACGTAAGGAATGAATGGGGGAGAAAGAGACACAAACAATCTGATCCACCTCCCAGACAGTCTCTTTCATCCCCCTCGAGGTGGGGCCTTGTTGGGACGCTGTCAGCTGAGCTTCCCTCCTGCTGAGACCTACAGTGGCAGATTGGCAACCCTAATTCCACGGCTCGCTTTATCTGCCTGAATTAAAACCCAATTGGTGAAGGGTTATGGGAATTGTTGGCTGAGGGAGAGCTTTTATTTATTTATTTTTATTTTTTCAGGAATTATGCGTGTGGGCGCATTTTAGGGAAGGAAAAAAAAAGTGCAATCAGAGGGAGAGAGGCTGGAGGGGTAACAGTTAGAGGATTAAACACTGAACTAATGCAGCTAGATGCAGAGCTGTTGTTAGCCCTTCATTATTAAGAAGGATGTGTGTTTGTTTTCAAAAGGATGGGCCTGTGTGTGTGTGTGTGTGTGTGTGTGTGTGTGTGTGTGTGCTGACAGGAAGTGCTCGTGAGGCAAGCAGGATGTGCAGGAAGCGTTTGGCTTGGCTGGGCTGCCAGCTAAGTTTCTGCCCCGAGGATTGCTGATGTAGGGGACGAAGATGCAAAGATTCCTTTTCTTATTTTTTTTTTCCTGCGTTCCCAAGACATTTCACAGGACATATACTCAAAAAAAAAAAACGAAAGGAAAAAAAAAAGTGATCGTAAAGTCAGCTGGGACAGAAACGAAGCATTCCGGGAAAATCGCATTGAGCCATCCATCAGTTTTATTCCACTGCGCGGAAACAGAGGAACCTGGTCATGATGAAACAGCCGAGTGTGATAGACAAGCCACGCTCTCACTTATTACATAACAAGTCCATGTGCCCACTGCTGAGAGAGCAGAGTTGTTGTGTCAAAATAGGACTGGGTATTAGAGGGTATGTTAGGACAAAGCACTCATCAGAGGGGAACTTAAGCTGGCTCATGACAGCTGTGGGGTCGGGCCGTCTGTTTACATTGTTTTAGCATGGTCTATAGATCATTTAAAATGTTTTATATATACTCAACAGTTCAGTTGAATTAGGAACTAAAAATATAAAATATAAGTTTGAGGTGGAGATGTCTGTTAAATAGCTGAGAAATTCAGATATCTAATCACATGACTACATCTGGCATCACATGACGCATATCATTCAACTCAAGTCAGCTGCCACCTTAAGGTGGAAAAAACAATCAGGGCTTCAACAAATTTTTATTCTAAGACTATTTTTTTCTCGATTTAATCCAACATAAAAGTCCAAAATGACATCTTCGGTTTACTTGTTTTGTGCAACCAAGAGTTTGTCTCAGTCAGACAGAAGGTAGTGCAGATGAGACCGAAGTAACAGAGGAGTAACAGAGAAAGGAGGGGATTAGAAGGGGAGGCCGAGATAATCATAAATAAAAAGTGAGAGAGGGTGAAAGGTGGTGTTGAAAGATGGGACAGGCGGCAGGGAGTTATCAGCACACATACAGCCCCGTTGCCAAATTCTCAGTGACATAGCACAGTACCCTCCTTCTTTGCTCGCGCTCCTGCCTGTCCCATATCGTCTGTGTTGACAGCTGACGGGAAGATGGCCCGCTCAGTCAAGGTAGAGAGCGGGACTAAGTCTGCGACGGAGAAGAAACACAGAAAGAGCACGAGTTCTTGTACGGCGCGCATAACCTTATCACTCTGACATCGGTTCAGTTGTGCATTTTCCCCTCAGCGCCAGTACAAGGTTGTATATTTAATCCTCCTCTGTCTGAATCCTCCATTCATCAAGCACATACATTATAGATATACATCCTGTCCTCATAGATACCCGAGGGAAGCGCTTGTGAATAGGGAAACTCTGCACAAGAGCATTACTGTGCGAACATCCCAGTTGCTCTTTTTCACAAGAGCTCATTGGATTTAATTGTCTTGAGTGTTTTTTTGCTGAATTGTCCGTTTTCTTGGACCGCGCTCAAATTCAACAACATGCTTTCACACTTTACCAGATGTGCGGGACTCTCGATGCCAACGACTTTGGTCAGAAAAACAACTCAAATTAGCTCCAGTGCGAAAACATCCTCCTAAAATCTGAAGGTGCATGTGAACTAGTTTGATGTTGAAGTTACAAAGTCTTACACAGTCAAAGTTATAAAAAGTCCTTTCTTTTTATTTTGTTTTTCCCAACCAGACTCGTCGGGCCAGGTGACCTCATCGCCCCTCGGCTCACCCACGTCCCACCGGGGAATGCACCCGTCTCTGCTCAGCCCGACGTCCATGGGACCCTCTGGCTCTCTTCACTCTCCCATCAGCACGCTGAGCTCGCCCATGAACGGCCTGGCCTCACCCTTCTCTGTCATCAGCTCGCCCATGGGGCCCCACTCCATGAACTCACCTGGCATGGGCTACGGCCCCAGCGTAAGCCCCCAGGTGAGGCCCGTGACAGACTCACAAATATGCATATGGACACACACACACACATTTTGGAAGTATACTATTTGGAAGTATGTGCAGTCCCTGAATAACCTTGAAATCTGCAAATTAGGTTCTGCTAGATGGCTGATGAACTTTTTTTTTCCTTATATAAGTTTAAACTTGTATTGTACAGTTTGACGTTTTAAGAAACCCTTTCTTGCAAAAAGATGAGATTCCTTTCTCATGTCTGTCCATTAAAATATGAAGATATATTTTATAATATGGATTTTTTAGATTTTTTAGAAGCAGGGGTAAATAGCCTGGTTCTGTTTAAATGTAAAAAAAAAAAAAAAAAAAAAAAAAAACTGAACTACTCCTTTAAAATGAACTTAGTCTAGGCCAAGCTATATGTGTAGCTGCTAATTTGTCAGATTAAGAAACCAGAAAGCTTCATGTTCAGCAGCCTCCACCATGGTTTCATGAGGTTTTGTTGTGTATTCAGTCTCAAATCTGCGCAGAGCTACAGCCGCTCTACAGTATACACAAACCAGACAAATGGTTTGCATATCATGTCTTACAAACTGTATTCACATGTCTCAGAAGTGCAAATTACAGTCGCTTCCACACACGCATATAATTTTCCTAAGCCTGGCCCCAGCAGACCGAGGCCCTGCTTTGACCCCATGCCACAGTTAATCAAGGCCCATTCAACTGGGATTCCACAGAACTTCAGCTCTGTCACTCTTTCTTCTATATCTAAGGCATATTTGTCGCTCTGTCCCACCATATCTCACTTTGCTCTCTTTCCATTCATTCTTCTTCTCTTGTGGCTGTCCTCTTTCCCCCCTTTCTTGTTTTTTTTCCCCCTTTCTCTTTCACAACATCTCAGTTCCCTCTCCATTCCTCTCTGTCTTTTTTTGTTTCATCAATAAGCCTCAGTTTCTTCGGTATTTAAAAAAAAAAAAAAAAAAAAAACACTCACAATTAAGACATCAAAGCCTGCAGTGGCCCAGTTTCCATCCGGAGCCATATCTGAAATTGAAATTGTTTCCCCTGAAAATGCAATGGCTGCCCTTTTTTTGTGTTTGTTAATAATTGTGTTAAAGTGCATCGGCAATGTGATGCTTTTTTGGAATGGGCTCTCCTCACTATTGTCGGACTTATCACAGAAGTGTCCCACATGTAATGGAGTTAAGAGTGGATTAGGGGCAGTTTCAGAAAGTGCCCCAAATCTTTCATTGCTAGAAAGCCCCCTTCCCCCTCCCCCCCTTCCCCACGCCTCTCTTTCTGATTCTTCTACGCCTTTTAATTCCAACACTTTTCATCCGCGCTGCAGCTTCTGTCCCAGAGCGGCATACTTTGTATGCAGGTTGGGTGTTTAGGTAGCAAACGCTGGCTGTCTTAGTCCGCCTCATTTGAATTAATCTATTTACTGATCCTCACTGCTTCTTAGCCAATCCTGACACTTTTAACAGCTGTATAAAGATCAGGTATAACAGCTGTTTCTGTTGCTGGTGACAGTTTTAGTATGTACAGTAATTACAGGATGTATCTCACTTGTGTTATGGGTCATAGCTGGTTTCCATTCTTTAACAGCGCGGCATTGTTTGGAGTATGCTGACACAGCTGGTACCTGGCTAAATGGATTCAAAACATGAACACTGCTCTCTTTGCAATTTGTGTTCACATTTCATTCTGAGGAGTTGTCAGATACAGACACATGGCTGTGACTAATAAGTCATTATTGAGGATAAATGGCAGCTCAGTTTGGCTGGGCATCGAAAAACAATCGAGTTCCGATTAGATACCTCAACTTTAGCATAAGTACCGAAACCTGATTTGCGGTAAAGTTGTTTTGTTAAGGGGTTAGAGGATCGATTGTTCAGGAGTCAGAGTGGGCGCCACCCTCTTCTTTGAGGCTTCCCACCCGTTTCGAGATGCCAGATGTGCGATAAACACGTGCAAATGTAAAGCAGTAAATTGCGATTGAGGGCATAAGACACCGCTGGCCTCCTTTATCCTGACTCCACATTGACCTTCAACCTCTATAGTTTTTTTTTGTAACATCGACAATGTGTACATAGCAGTAAGCGCTACGATTGGCATTGGTTGGCCAGAATTTTAATATTGTGTATCGGCTCTTTGCTATTTTTTTTCATCACATATTCTGATTTTAGACTGTTCCACTGTTAAAACAGCATTAAATACTAATACAATGGAGAAGCAGCCAACTTTATTTTATCTTTAATACTTGAAGCCCCATTTAACATTTATGAATAGCAGAAACACTACACAAACATCACATTACATACATAGTTTGTCACTAACTATAATGTAGTTTAACACAAATAAGATGACAGTTTATTGTGTATAGTTGTGTTTATTATTGTATAGTCTAAAGTAATGTGTAGTATTTGTAAACAAGTTGTATTTTAGTGTATATTAGATGTATATACTCCAGCCTCCACTTATAGGTGTCCACAAGAGTTGTAGTTACATTAATAAACAAAGCCAAACTGTGTTACAAACCACTGCATGAATGTGTACATCCTGCTTAGAAATGCTAAAATTAAGTGACAAATTATCCTGTTGAAAAATCTGTTTTTATTACTCAAAGTAAGGCGTAGAAAAAATGCATTTCACTGGTCATTCTACCAAGACTTAAGAGCCGTATGGGTGCCAGTGTTGAAACATTTCAAATGGCACCCAGCCCTAAATCTGACAGGCACTCATGTTTGAGGATTTGAGCTTTTAACTCTGACCGTTTGCATAACTGAGACTGCTGACTGTTGCTCAGTGAGGGTGGAGATCGGCAGTTTGATGTGAGAGCACGGCTCAGAGGTTAAAGATGGTGGCAGAGCCCTGTGGTCGTGAGGCGCGGCACTTCTGATGAGACGTGATTTGAGTCAGACGGTGTATGCCACTTGCTCTTAACCCTCGGCTGACTTGCTTTTCTCGTGAGCAGTTGACTGTAACGAGGCCATAGCTCGGCCTCTTCTCTACTTAACCACCCAGAGGCCGGTAAGAGACCCCCGCCTATGCTAACCACACACACACACCTAACACACACATGCACTTTACACTCACATACCTGTCATCACGCAAAGTTTGCATAACTATAAGTTGTGTTGTTACATGCACAGTATCTCATAATGGAAAGAAACTTTTAAAAAATACAATTTGAAGTGCTTACACACCCTGTTTCTGTTTCCTTTCTTCTGACTTCCTTTCCTACTGCTGACTGAAGACTTTGTTTACAATAAACTACAATCACCAGTGTCTTCTTTTAGCAAGGAGCACTACTTTTAGAGGCATGGGAACATGAAATCCAGGTGGAAATCTGCTAAACCACACTGGTTCTCATTAAGGCCAGTGTAATTTTCACTGAAAATCGATAAAAACCAAAAACAATGAGCCTCAGCTATTCTCTACATCAAAGTCGTAATTGACAAAGTGATGAAAGCAGAGGACGGGACGAACAAAACTCCCATTCTTACTGGAATCTTACATCCTCCAAAAGCCAAACCACATGTAAAGAGAAAGACGGTCCTTTATCATCAGCCAATTCTTACATCTCGAGCTACACTTCTTCCCCTTGAGCTCTGTTCCGAACATCCAGACTCACTGACATACTGTGGTTGTGCTCTTTTTTTTTTTTTCAGCGAGAAACCTTTGAGTTTGTCGCATCTGTTCTGTGCATCCCGGTTATCTGTTGTGTATGTTACTGAGGATCTGAAAAGCATCTGCATTGTTCCGAGGGCCACACACTGTCAACAAACACATTCTGACACACAAAAGACTTTGCCTGCGATGTGACATGCATACTTTATCTTGTTGAGTGGTTTTGCCATTATAAGGCCTGTCATCTCTTTTCTTTTTCTGGAGCTGTGCGAGGGGAAAGATGGCGAGACATCTCCCCGGGTATCCGGTCGGGGGCCGATGCCAGGCCACAGACATGCCCATTAGGCTCAGACCCATCAGTGGTCTTGTCTGTGGGCTTGAACTCACCGACAATACAGACCAGCTCGCGATCACAGACACCACAACTCTCCAAGCAGCTGGAATGGATTATGCACAGGGTCGGAACACATTTTACACTTGCAATGACAATGGCAAGAGTTGTCTGGCTGTTGTTTTTTTGCGCGGGGAAAAAAAGGGGGGGGGGGGGGGGGGGGTTCTTTATCATCGCACCACTGCCGACTCCCATTTTCCATTTTGAGGCTCAGGCTGTACCCTACTGACTTCCGTGCTCTCCCGCTGAAACCATCCTGAGAATCCTAAACCAACAACAGGCCTCCAGTGTCTTTCAGCACGCCTTAAAAATACATATAAAGCTCGAGTGTTTCTGGAGTCCAACACAGGCGGAACACTAATGTGAAAAAGGTGTAAATGCTTTACAAGGAATGGAACACGCGCTTAATAAGTTATAAATGAGCGGCAATGGTGATGTCATGCGCCAGTTTTGGGTACGTCGTGTTTAGGTGAAGGTCGCTAGGAGACTGATACACAACACACTCGGGAGAAGGAAGGAGAGAGAGGGACAGGAGGGGGAACATAGTGGACCTCAGCTCCTTCCTGTGTGGGAGTAATAAAGGTCCATTCCGCTGCTCTGGTCTTTGATGGACCTCACTCTAGTCACTCTGTATGACATCATGGTTGCATGGCTCTAATGGCCGCACAAAGGGGCTGTGTGTATGGTCCCCGGAGAACAGTTAAGGCTCTCTAACGTCAATCAACCCTCAAATGGATGGGGGAAAAGATTTTTTTTTGCCAAAGCTGTCTCCAGGTAGCAATTAGAAGCAGTTTTAGAGACCACTTTTTTTTTTCTTCCCCTGAGCAGTGGTAGTTCAAGGAAGTGAAACTAATGCGTAGAATTAATTTAGTTGTGCTTCTCTGGGAGTTTAGTGCACAGCTCTTTAGTTCTTTTTTTTTCTGTTTGTTTTGTTTGTTTTTTAGAGAAACACAGAGAACAGGATGTGCTTTTCTTTCAAAGCTTCCCTGTTACATAAAGAAACTTTCTCAGAGTTTAGTAAGACGTCGCCATTTGTTGTGCTGCAGTTAATGTAAATTTCATGCATCTGTTTCATATTAAAACTGTTCCAGCAGAACAGGGAGTAAGTCGTCGTTCCTTCTCTGGAACGCTTTTATTGTGAAACATATGCAGGGAGTGTTGACTTGTTAAAGAAAATCATGCAGCACATAAAGTAGAATTAAATAGGAACACAACAGTATTTACACCAAAAAGAGAAACTTGTAGCATCACACTGCTTAGTTGTGTTAATGTTGATCCTTTAAGCTGTCGTGCTCCCAATGGCATCTACTTTGGATTGCTGCTATTTATTCTAACAGAACATAGGCCATCATTTTAGAAATCACGCTACAGTATGTATTGTGATATTGTACCGCCGGGGTGTGTGTGTATGTGTTCTGACTTGCGTGGAAGGCCACACAGGAGACAAGCCATTTAGGAGGTGGCATCTATAAGGGCTCAAAACAGTAACATTAGGTTTAAGTTTCAGAGAGCAGCCTTTCAATGCAGACTCTAGACGTTGCGGTTTTAAATACCGAGGGGGCGCACATTTATTTTAAAGCTTCAAATAATCCCTTTAGGGCTTTAATTGCATCTGCCGGTGTGATCTTACTGCAACTCAACACTGTATGCGGACAGACATGTTCACCGAGGCATGTCTGTGAAGTGTAATGACACTCACTGTATGGCTGATTATACTTTTGTCACTGCTGAGACACCTGTACAACCTGTAGCGGCTCACAAGAAGTAGCTATGGAGATGGTTCTCTCTCAACCCAACGTCTCATGCAGTAAAAGCAAAACAAAAAAAAGGCAAACATAGGTCAGGCAGTGTTTTGAAATATTACTTTAACCCGAGGTAGGAGATGGTTGGTTTTTTTTTTTTTTTTTTATTATTAAACATGCAGTGATTGACAGCTTTTATTTTCCACAGAAATGTTGAAAGGCTGAAGGGTGAAGAGCAGCCTTAACTCAGACTTTTCAGAAAGCTTCTAAAAAATAAACTTTTGATACTCACGATTACCTGTTTTAACTCATACATTTTGGAAAAAACAAACAAAAAAAAACATTGCTGAGCTGACAATCAAACTACACACATAATCAGCTCCCACTTCTTAATGAGTTACACACTGGATAACACTCATAGGAGCATTAATCAATAACCTACTGGATTACTCGTTAGTAGCCAGGGAAAATAGCAATAATGAGAGCCTGTGTGACTCCTGAATAAGTAAAACAGTCTGTTATAAGCTGGATAACTCGCTCATGGATTTAACAGTCCGTAATCTGCTGGATGGCGGACAATGACAACACTTCTCAATGACTTGCAGGATGTAATCAATCTAATTGCTGCTAAATTCAGTGGTTTGACGCTGAAATACTGTTTGAATTTAGTGCTGGAGTGCGTGCTGTTTGACAAAGGAAATACTGATCATTTTCTTGCAGCATACTAGAGGACACTGTGATAAATGGCATGAAGATAATGGGCACAGGGAATGAATCACTGGGTGGCTTTTGTTTTGACAATGGAAATACCTCTTAATTCATCACTTGCTATAGGGCACATCAGTCGTCACTGGAAACGCTAGAATACTCAGGCTGATTTACAATTGGAAAGTGGAAATACTAATGTCATAAAGGAATGGATGGTTATATGGTCAGTTAATTGCTGGAGGACTTACCAATAGACATTAGACACCCTTGTCAATTAATCACTGAATGACAGTCATATGACCTACATGAGCATGACGGCACCCATGAATAGGCTTATTACAGAATTCTTACACAGTGCTTTGAACTTGTGAACCTGGTTGTTCTACACGGTAACATTGAATCTGTAAGTTTTCATGCCCACCAAGCCAGATTGATGCAAATTGCAGACCAACTAAATTTGGAAAAACAATTTATGCTTGTTTATCTTTAATTATTGCACCTAAGTGATGGACTAAACAAGCAGTCATTCACTGTCAGTGGCTGAAAGGCACTTTATAACTTTTCTCTCATCCCCAATAGTAATTGGATGGAGGCTGTGTGTTTACGCTGTTGTGCAGTCTGTTTGAAATGAATATGCATATCTGCAAATAACTATATGCTAATATAATATGCCAAATAACTGCAATTCTTTTTATTCAGGCACGATTAAAGTCTTGAAATAAATAGTTTTTAAAAGGTAGCTGCAATAACTAAACACTTACTTTATGATGGCAAGGGCATATGCAATATATTCCATTCACCCACTTACCAAAAAATAACACACTCTGCTTTATGCAGCATTCATTTTCAAAGTGCATTACGAATTGATGTAAATAAGATCATGCATTCAGTTCTAGTAGTCATGGATCATGTATGTTTTTTTAGAATGATAATTATAGTATAGTATAGTATAGCATAGCATAGCATAGTACAGCAGTATGTAACTTATCAGAACCAGAATTGTATGGTGATGCTTATCAGACAGCATGTAAATGTGAAGTTATGCAGACTGACAGGCTACTCACTGACTGGACAGTTTCTGAATGCGATCACTATATCATCGTCAT
Organism: Nibea coibor; assembly: GCA_023373845.1. Taxonomy (NCBI): domain Eukaryota; kingdom Metazoa; phylum Chordata; class Actinopteri; family Sciaenidae; genus Nibea; species Nibea coibor. Next base: position 6,237,237 of record CM041720.1, on the reverse strand, counting down.
CACCACCATAGGTGTGAAAGCATCCTAAGGAGCGTGGTTGATTTCTGAAAAAGAGCAGAGAGAAGGCTGTCACCATTCAAACACCGTACCAACTGGTGCGACATCTGAGAGGGGAGTGACTCCAGGGTGGCAGGAGCCACTATGTCAGCAGCAGGCTGCGCGGTGCCCGAGGGAGGCAGCACAGTCTCCTGTTAAAAAAAAAAAAAAAAAACATATGCTCATCCACCCAAAGCCAAAAGGACACAGTTATGCATACAGACACTCACATAAAATTCAGAATGACTTACATGCATAGAAAAATGCATATATACATGCTGCAGAGTCAACCCTGTGGGTCCACACACTATTATGGGTGCCAGAAACACTCACATGCACGCGTACTGCCGTGCTGAGGTGAGGCAACAGCTGAGAGTCACTCTGCGTATTCCCTACTTCACTTCTGGGAGACTCGCTGCCTTTCATGCCACTGATAGTCCTAATATCCTTTTTTCACTGTAACAAAAGTTTCTGTCAAAACACACACACACGCACACAGACACACATAAGCGCCAGCAGTGCTCGCGCTGATTCATTTTATCTGTTGTGGCACAGCATGGGGTGAATGCTGGAAATCTCCGAGCCGTCTAGAATAATGCGCGCTTCTGCTAAATTCTCTCCACTGGGACAGAGCGGAGAACATGTTTTATTATAGTGATAATAATCATAGAGCTATTCTACAATAAGACAGACTTTGGAATGAACTTGTGTGTTGTCACTAAAGACTTTATTAACAGTTACCAAATAATTCATGGATTCACTTACAGATCATTAATAAGCCATTAAAATGCATGCGTTTGGGATGCCAGGTTGTGAGCCCATATGCAAGTGAAGGATCCCTGTCATTTCATTATATCCTCTGCTAACGATGCTGATTTAGTCCAGAAGGCTGCACAGCATGAAGACCAAATATTTTTAATGGCCCACAGTAATAACAGGCATGCTTTATGCTTACGCTAGATGGTTGTAATTTAAAAAATAAATAGATTTTAAAAAGTGATTTTGATGCTGATTTTCCCACTTAAGTCACCAAGCCTGCAGTTATAAATGTTAACTCACAATGTGGCGACCTTAAAGTTCCTTTTAATTAAGCCTGGTGCGACAGCTTATTACAACAGTGGAAATCATCAATGTCACCTCTGACGTATACTTTATCGTACAGGCAAAATCATATCTTATTATTTATCTTATTTTGAAAGATACCAGAGCGTTTGACGTTATCAGTTTCTTTGGCGTAAAATCCAACGTTTGCATGTCCTCGTTCACCTGAACACATCTTTTTTGAAATGCTAAGCAGAGCAGAATATAGTTGAGACATTGACTTAGAACGCTGATAAACATTTGAGGATTCATTTCAAATTTTTAACAGTATATAGCCTCATTGATGTTATGAGAAATCACCATGATTAACATTGATATCACTGATGGGGAAATGACCCGGATTGTATAAGAAAAGAAAAGGTACGTTTAAGATCAAGACCAGAGACCTCAAGATCACAGAGTTTGTGCTGAACAGGCAGCAGTCCCAGCGCGAAGCAGCGGGAGAATATATCTCTTACAAATATTAGGGCTAGAAAATCTTTATTTTGGATGGATTTGAGGTGTGGATTGTGAAAGGTTCCCTGCGGAGTTCTTTATGCTTTACCTCTAGTAATGCTTTGGACCAGTTTTTCTATGAGTAGGTCCCCATTTTATTGATGTTGTGCATGCACATTATTGACACAGTGCACACTACTGCCAAGGGTTTCACATCATTCCACTGATCTGCAGCAATGGCCAGCAAAGACAGGCTAAAAGACAGCAAACATGGATGTAAATAGTTCTTGATTTAAAAAATAAATAAATAAAAATAAGCGCATTGACACATAACATATATTTAACATATATTTTGAGCTCTAAAAAAACATGTATGTAAAGATAACTTATGTTTGTTTACAAGAAAACCCCACAGGGCCCATTAAAATCACAGGTTGACACATGCTATATGAACTAAAATCCATCTGTCCTTCCTGTTTCCTTATCCTGACTTTAAATTTACAGTGACATGACAGACCTACAGACGACCTCTACGCTCTTCCGCAAATAGCTGACCGGCAGTCTGAACTATTCTGTGTACAGTGTGCGTGCTCACGCCCACGTGTCTGTTGATTTTGTGCTCGTTTGCAAAGCGCGTGTATAAACAGGTGTCGTTCAAACTCGGTAACAGTGCCATAATTGATCCCAAAGGGTGTCTTGCTGTGAATATACCCTGAAGGCCTTTAACAACAACTCCCCCCTCCCAGTGTGCAATTCAATCCCACGTCTCATGCTGATGCGTGTCCAGATAAGACTCACACGCTCACACACACGGGCATGAGAAGAAAGTTCCTACCCATTCCTCCCATACTTTGCGGCAACGCCAAGATAAGTTTGCTTTCAGAAGGAAGTGATTGTCACGAGGTGTCAGAGGTTAAAGGTGACGCCTTTTTAGGGTTATCATTAGGTTACATCAAGACCTGATCCCTGTCCTCACCTCTCGGGAGGCAGCTGGGTAGTTGTTGTCCCCTGTCAACATGAGATTTGTCTCCTGTCCACTCGCACCTGCTTCTAGCTTTTGGGCACTTCTTCGTTCCGTGCCTCGAAGCAAACGTTAAAAAATTTATTGCAGTTCAGGGAGTGATACAGTTTTGGGCAATAAGATCTAAAACAGTAAATTGTAAAGTAGAGCGTTGTATTCCTGGCCGGTGTTGCGCCGCTGCGGATTGGAAAACCTCATGGAAGAATTCTGTCAGGGCGTTTGAACGAGTACTGTGAAGATAACTCTGCTAGAAAAGGTGCCCTTGAACTGGAAAGCAACTTGGAAGTTCCACATGAGGGTTGTGCATTGAGAAGGGGTGCACAAGGATTTGATGTCTCCTTTTGAAGTGTCTTCATGAGCAAAGTCTGTGCTCTGACTCGCTGAATCGAGTTAAGCCCGTCTTAGGCAGAGGCCTCCACTCTCTGCGCTCTTCTTTCCTTTTCTCCTCCGATCACTCAGGGGACGACTCCTTTCTTTTTATTTCACCACCATGTGTGTTGTCTCAGCATACTAATAGTTTACAGGACCTGCTCCGCTACCAAGATGAGTCTTTCTATTAAAGTGAAGCAGGATTGAGTAAGACACCCGAGACAAGACTCACAGTTTTATTAGTTTTGATGAGATTATGTTCAGTTATTCTTGTGTTTTGTTACGATAAGATACTTGGACTTACTGATTAGGGCGATCTGATCCCATTCCTTAGTGGTGCTGTTGCCTCTGTGGGTATAAAGTACAGATTAAAAGATGAATAGAATAGTCGATGGGCAGACATTAAAAGGGAGCAATATTTTACAGCTGACTGTTTTAATTGTTTTACATTTTTACATTTTTAGATTTTGTAGATTTTCAAAAGCTTCATGGAGAAACAGTAGATTAATCTATAAACACAATAATCGTTAGTTGCAGCTTTTGCTCACAGATGCTTCTGTTCTGTTCAGGTGTTTTTAAGACCCTCTGCAACCCCTTAGGCCACAATTTTTGTATAATAATTGATAAATTCTTCATATTTTTGGACACAAATATATTCATATAATACGTCATAAAAAAGCAAAAGCTTAGCAGCACATTTTTTGATATGATATACGACATAGAACAAGGTTTTATTTTACAGCAGTACACAGTTTGCTGCTTACCTGCTAGCTTGCGGCTACAGTATGTCTCACCAGAGTAAAAAAAGCTATTTGTGTTTTTTTATTGTGTTTTTATGAAACTAACCCAAAACACCATTTCTCTCGTAAATTTAGTGCAGTCGACTACCTTTTACCCAGAGCTCTTCGGGGCGAACACCCATGTGAGGAAGTCATTTTTTATTGCCTTTTATGTGTTTGAATATTGCAGCGTCAAGCTGAAACCGGCGGGTGGCACGGGGCATATAATCACATGTATCAATGCTGTGTAGAATCTGACACCCACAAGCAGTCGGAGACCCCTCTCTGTACCAGCTGTACCAATCGAATGTCCTCCACAACATGTTATGTAACACCTGCAGCACATGAAATAGTGTTATTCAGCTGGAGCATTCCAGGCACTCGTGTTGTACATTGTTCTGCAGGGAATCGTATGTCCTACATTTCCAGCCCTTGATGTTAAATGCCCCTCATTTGTTTCTCTCTCTGTCTCTCTCTCTCTCTCTCTCTTTCTCTCTCAGTGTGTAAAAGTTAGAAGCCCCCCCAAAAAAAGGAGAGGATTGTCAAGGGGTTTCCCAAGATGATACGGCCATGCACACAGCTGGCATACCTCCCTCGAAGGGTCACATGTATGTGTTGTAGGGGAGGGCGCATGTATTCTATTTCCAGAACCTGTCCTGAGCCACTTTAATCCCCCCGCCTTGCCCTCCATTGCCATGGGCAGAAGAGAAAGAAAGACCCCCTCCCCACCACCGGCTTGCCCACCCCACCGTTGGGGAGCAATGTTGCTGAGATTGAGTTGCAGGTTTACTGAAAATAGATTGTGAGTAGAAGAGTCTTTTCTGTCAGGCACACAGAGGGTTTGATAGAGCCGATATCAGCAAAGGAGACAGCTCTGTGTGCTACGCTGCGGGGGAAAACACTAGACTAGAGGCGTTTAACTGAGGTAAGACCTCAAGTTGCAAGTGTGTGTGTGTGTGTTTTGCATGAACGTGAATGTGCAGAAATGTGGCTCTCTGCACATGTCACCGAAACTGGTTGCAAACAAATGATGCAGCTGTTTTGGTGCCTTTGTGTCTTGAAGGGGCTCTCTAAATTCCTCTTAATCCCTTCAAGAAAGGCTGTAGTAGTATTTTTCCAACATAACGTTGTATTATGTTGGATTATGTTGGATTATTGTACTATTGTTTATTTAAAAGTGAACATATTTGTTTGGTTTAAAGGAATATTGTGCAGAAAATGGTACTTTTGTGATTTTGTGGCCCCAGTTTTCGATTGTCGTAAATGTGAACAGCTCTACACATGTATTTGTTATGATCCTATTACTTATGATCAAAAACTAGTGAGATGACAACTTTCTTAACAGCAAACATCAAGCAAGTGCAACAACACATCACAGCAGTGGGATAATATTACTTGCCTTCTGCTGCGTCTGTCTTTCAGCCTTTTATTTCACAAATCTCCTGTATGGTGGCTTCTTCTTTGGCCAGTCTCTCGTTTTTCTTCTTAGCTTCTTCTGTCAGTGTCCTCTTCGGTCTTTTGCCTCTTTCATCTCCGCATAGGCTGCTGAGCCCAGATACGACGCCCCATTGCCACGCTCCGGGTCTGGTATGGCTCCACTCCCCAATCCCCCCACTCTCTGGTGCAACACCTTGGGTACAAACGCCAACACTTCCCCGGGGCTCCGAGCTCACAGTCAGGGCAGCGCGGCTAACAAACCGAACCAACATTATCTAACAGCAGCTATGGCTCACAGCAGTTTCTCACAGCAGACTTAATGCGGAGCATCTGAAAGCATTTTCTCCATAAAATATCATCCAGTTTCACCAAAATCAGTGAAATAGTTGGTGGTTAGCGCCATAAAGTGTTCTGCACTTTTCATAGGTAGTTGTACCTTGAGCACAAAGTTAGATAGTGCAAGAACAGGTGTATAAGGTGCAAACTGGAATGACAAGACAAGAAAAGACTAGAACAATGATGACTTCAATATAAACTCTAGTCATTTTGTTAAATTGTTACATTTTTTTCGGTATTCTTGTTTGAAATGAAATATTGATTTGAAACGCTCGGCAGGATAATAGCGTAAAAAATAATCATAGCATTTATTTTTCCAAAGCAACTTTGTGCGTGTGTTGCTTTCAGTGTGTATTAGTGTAAACAGGGTGTGAAGAGCAGGCCTGGGGTGGGTGCCCGGGTGTGAATTTAACGTTTTTTTCGTGTGGTGGAGGGCTTTAACCTTTTCAACCCACTGAACCCACCAGTGGATCCATCATCTGAATGCAGCCAAACATTCAAACCCACATGAGCTTTTGATTTGAAATTCAAGTCAGGTTCCCAAGTCAAGTTCCCATGACACCACATATGTCATGCTGAATTATGTGACAGCGTGTATAAAATGATGCAGAAGAAGACGCCTGGAATTTTCTATTTGATGTGATGGTAAAGCACTGTGGTTTGGAATATTTCACTCAGTGTAAGCATACTATAGCTTCAAGCAAAAATGTGTGTGTATACGTATATATTTATATATGGCATTGCTGGCATTTTTTCTAACTTTGAAGCTATTTAAGAGGAATCAAATATCAGAGTGTAAGGTGAAATGAGATGCCAGGAGCCGCAGTGTGTACGTGTCTCTGTGTGTACTACGTATGTATGTGCATGCCGCATATAAATGATTTTGTGTGTGGCTGTGTGTCAAAGCGGCTGCTTCATCTTTATGACATTGTAATAGATGTTAAAGGTTAATACTCGTGTGTCTCTGGGTAATCAGAGAGCCGATCCATTTTCCTGTGCACGTTTCAGCGATGTGCGATGCGTCGGCTCGTTTGTGGACGATCGCATGTTGCGCGTCAAAGGTTCAGGAGAATTGGAAAAGAGTGAAAAGGAAGATTTAAAAAAACAAAACTGTTCCAGTCTTGAGCAAATTTCAGTTTGAAAGAAGCGGAGCTGCTCTGTGGCTGTGGAGGAGCTTAGTCATGTCTACAAGGCAGGGACCTTCCAACGAAAGATGCAATTGACTCATACAAGGGACTAAAGGTTGGGGTGTCTCAGCCTGTGCTGCATTCATGTTTACTGTTCTACTTTCTCTTTTTAAGTCTTTGCCCTTTAATTTCATCCGCTCTCTGGCAAACACCAAAACATGTTTTTTTTTTTTGTTTTGTTTTTAGGAGTGCAATCAACAATTATCACGTTCCAGATCTAAACCTTAGGCACAGTTTGAAAAAAAAAAAAAAAACTTAAAACTAAAAAAAAAAAAAAAAAAATCTTGTACCGTCTTTCTGTGTAAATACCTCATGTTACAACATGAAAACCTGCAGCTTATATTCAAGTGCGGCCCATATATGTACAAAATGTATTTTCTTTTAAAATTTAGCTGCTGTGGCTTATATTTAGGTGCACGCAGTAGTCCAAAAATTACGGTATACCAAATCCAACTGTCTCTGTTGACATATTGCACTCTTGTACTGTTTTTCTTTTTTCTTTTTTGTCCCCTGTTTTCCTTCAGTTGCCTTGATAAATGATTTGTATAATCAGTGGAATGCTATATAATGATAACTACAACAGAAAACCTGTATTTGCGGCCACGGAGTTTGTAAATAAATGTGTAGAGTTGTGGAGCCGCATGCCAGCATCCATATATGCTCTGTGGCTCTTTGGTTTATATACCATGTGTTTAAGAAAGGGCACAGTTTGCTGTGGCGTATACATCTCCATGTTCTTTCAGTGTGCAGCTAATGTACTCTGTCAGATCACTGTAAACACAGCTGAAGAGCAACAAAACTCAGACTGTCATATACGTCCCGTCATTATAAAAACAAAACGGTCCGTCTGTCTTGCCCGATCCCTGCAGACAGAGACGCACTTTCTCTGCTACATTATGAGCTTAATTTAGAGCCAAGTCGTGTTTGTGCGATCAGACATGTCTCGTATGTGGTAATTTAATGAAAACACGTCTGGCTATACGAGCCCATGCGGCTTCTCTGCCAACTCTGTTCTGTCTCTCACTCCTCAGTTGTGGGTGTGTTTGTCGGGGATCCACTTGTCTGAATATATTCCTTTTCTTCCCCCACTGTAATGACATTTTAGCATCAGCCAAGACAACCACGGTAGCGCTTTAGTTTTCAGATTTTTTCACAACGTGGTGCTAATGAGTAGCTAGCCTCTGTTCCATCAAGTACTTAGTTTTTAAGGAGAATTTATATCCTGCCTCCTAATGCATCTCCTCTGGAAGCAGCGTGGTGCTAGTTATAATAATTAGTCACCCCTCGATGTCCACTTTTAGAACGAGAGGTCACTTTGAGATAAATTTTTTCAAAGCTCCTTTTTATAGCGAGGGTAGGAGGCAGTAAGACTTAAGGGCTGCCGTTGCACCGCCGCTTGAACAAATGATGTGTCTTTATTCCGCTGTACTGTTAAATTTTGCAGCGGAGTTATGCTCGTGCTGAACATTTGGGAGCCAGCGGGGCTTGTTGAGCGCATGAATAAAAGAGTTCCTGGGGTGGAGTGGTGCAGGATCCTGCTGAGCCAGATTTAGATCTGAAACGGGAGGGAGGCGAGAGACAGAGGGAGCAATGGGAGTGGGCAAGGAGAGCTGCTGCTAGGACTGCCGGCCATCTGTATTGAGTATCAGAAGTCACAACATCCTTTTCACTTTCTGCATTTAGCAAATTGTTGAGGACACTCCGCATGACATAACTCCCCTCAGATTTATTTTCCCTGTTTGTATGTGTAACCAAAGCTTCCCTCTCCTTTAGCAAACCTGGCCCCCGTTCAATAGTTAATGTCATCAGATAACTATGCCGCACCAGCTAAGCTATGTGACGGGGTTTGTGTAATGGGGTGTATGATGTCGCTGGGTTTTGAGTTCACGGGGGCTGCTTTGTGACCTGTCGGCGTGTGTGTTTTGTGTGTGTTGATGTTCCAGCTGAACTCTCCGATGAACTCGGTCAGCAGCACGGAGGACATTAAGCCCCCGCTGGGACTCAACGGCGTGATGAAGGTGCCCGCCCAGCCCTCAGGCACGGCCCTGTCGCTCACCAAACACATCTGCGCCATCTGCGGCGACCGCTCCTCAGGTGAGTGACACTGTGACGCGTGGGAAGAATTGTACAATAAACTCAAAATCACTAAATTCAAATATTTTAGAAATAATGATATGTTGAAGTTGAAACAATTATTTGAGGGAAATAACCCGTGTTATTTCGCTAAGAGTTCGTTAAGAGTGTGGTTCGTTAAGGGTTCGTTAAGAGTTTTCAACTTGTTTGCCTTTTGACCATGTTAGTGGTGTTACAGCTTCATGAGAAAATGCATTATTTTAAACCGATGAGTCACAAGAAATCCTGTTTTTCCTGATTTTTTTTGTAACTCATGATGTGAAAGATGGTTTCATTCTTAGAAATACATAAAAATCATAAACATGAAATTAAACTAAATTTGATTGGAGATGACAACGTAAAAAGTGCACACGAGTCAAAGCCTAACCTAGATGTCCAGGGGATTTTATGTGTAATTTAGGCAAGAATTGTGGGGAAAGGTATAAAAATAATTTCTCAACAGCTGGGATTGCACAAGACTCCATTATTGCCAAATGAAAGGAAAGTGGGAATACCCAGCATCTTACTAAAGCTGGTGTTCTGACCACATTGAGAAACCTCCAAAGAAGATCCAAAGATGAACTCTGGTCAGAGAACAGCCCCACGGACCGCTCTGGCACGACTACATACTGCAGCTTCTTGCAGTGGGACATCTTTCTGGAAGGACAACAGTCAGCGGAATTCTTCACAAAACTGGGCTAAAAGGCAAAGACGCCAGCAAGAAGCCACTCCTGAGAAAATGCATATGAGGGCAGCAACATAAAGGCACATGAAAGAAACTGGAATCATGAGGCAAAAGATAGTACGGTCTGATGAAACCAAACCTCAGTTCAGCTTTGACTGAAATAGAGAAGCCCTGTGTCAGAGGGAAACCAGGCACAACCCATCACTCATCTCGCAGCATCCCGACCATGAAGTTTGCATCGTCATGGTGTGGGTGAGCATCTTCATTTTTTTTTTTTTCCGTTTTCTTCTGCAGCAAGAAGAAGACTGGAGGCAAATATAGGCAGAATTTCAGGGGACCTTGTTTCAGAACACAGTTTGCCCTTGAGCAAGCATGAACACTATGACTCTAATGGATCGCCTTCACATGGGGCTATAAAGATGCATTCTGGAGTACACAGACTCTGGGCTAGTCTTGATACATGCAACATGTCAATTGTTCTGCGAGGACTATATGAATTGGAAACCCTTTCGAGACCTTTTTGAAGTTCACTTTCATGTCCAAATGTGCTTCATGTATGATTCAGACAGGAATCAGAAAGATGTGACTTTCTAAAGCAACCACATCTAACACTGAGGGCACTACTTTCATATTGACATGGCTGTGCATGTCCGTATTTATACTGATGGTTGTCCTCGTTTTGTCCTCGTGTCTTTTTTTTTTTTTATCTACACAGATTTCTGTGACTAAAGTTCAAACAGGAAACACCAGTGTTAATTCTTGGACATTTTACCCTTTCACACAGAACATGTTCACTCAAAGCTTGTCTTAATCACTTGCTGTCGTTTGGTTTGTGAGCAATCTTTACCACTTTAACCACAAGAACTTTTAACCCATCGCTAACAGTTCACCCTAGGCTAATGATGTAAAAAGCAGTCCTTTTTGCAGAGTTGTTGAACTCTTTTTTTTTCTCACACACACAACAAATAACCCTGTGTTTAAATGTTTTTTTTCCTGGGCATAACCATGAAAAAAGTTCAGCCCCAGGATGAAGCTGGATATCTAATTCATCGGACAGTTTTAGCATCATCCTGCGTCATTGGTGCTACGTGGACCCAAGGGGGAAAATCAAAACAATGTTTAAGAGCGAGTCATGCTTCATTTAACTGTGCTCGGAGGCTTTATTTATCTTCTCTGGTGGTCCAACTAGGAAAGAGCTAACAAAGAAGCGGTTTGAGCAATGCTGGAGAATTCAAATGGACTCCATCCATCATAAATAACAAAAAAAAAAAGAGCTGTTAAGAACAAGGACGTGAGAACAGTACGGTAACACAAATCCAAGAAGCCCCCCCCTTGCAGTTTACCTTCAGTAGGCCCCTCTTTTCTTCCCCAGCCACCTCGGCATAACTTCCAAGCCCAGAGTCTGCTCACTTTAATAGTTTTTTGTTCACAATTGCTCTTTTGCTATCTCAGACGCTCGGTCTCGTGTGTTGTTTGTGTGATTGAATGTTATTTAAGACTGTAAAAGTGGCTCTGCTCTTTGAAAAAATCTGATACTAAAGCTGCAGTCCATGGCTACGTTGCTGCTGAGACAAATTATTACACAGAATGGTGGACGAGATATTCCAACAAGCCAGCAACCCACAGCAACAGATGTCTGTTGTGGAGCTGTCACCACATTGTCAACCTAAAGTGTAACCTAGACAAAAAAAACATATGTATATATATATATATATGAATCAGGAAATTTGTTCTACTGTATATGCATTGGAAAAAAAAAAAAAAAAAAAACCTCTGTGTCTCTCTCCCCTCAGGCAAACACTATGGGGTATACAGCTGCGAGGGCTGCAAAGGTTTCTTCAAAAGGACGGTGCGCAAAGACCTGACCTATACCTGTCGCGACAACAAGGACTGTGTCATTGATAAGCGCCAGAGGAACCGCTGCCAATACTGTCGCTACCAGAAGTGTTTAGCCATGGGCATGAAGAGAGAAGGTACAGCACATACCGTTGAGGATAAAGTCCCACTTACCCATTCCCCCATTCCATCTGCTCTAATCCACATAAACACACATTTAGACACAAATAAGGGCCCTTTTTGGAGGATTTTTGTAGTGACCAGAAAAATACAGAATACTTGTATACTGTTTGGTAAAGGTACAGAGTTTTTTGGGGTTTTTTTTATGAGATCATCCCTTTCAAATGTAACTAACAATGTGCACTTACCGTTTTAACCCTCTGGGGTCCTATCAATGGCTCTGTCAATTGCTTTCGCAGTCGTAGGCGATTGCTCAGAAGCCAGACGATTAAAGAGGACAGGCTGATTGACTGACTTTATTTGGCAGTACACTCTGAACTCATCTGAGTTCGGTGTGTTCTCGAACCGCAGTTGAATGTGACACTCTGAAATGATGCCAGTGTACTCACTGTGACTACAGGTTCATTCATTCAGTGGCATCCACACAAGATACCAAAAGTTTGCGGTAGAAATGCACAAAACCTCATAACTTTTCGATGAGTTTCGTAATCAGAGCAAACAACGGCGCTTCCTTTTGTTTGCAAACCCACTTCTTTGCTCTTTCAGAAGAATAAAATTAGATTTTGTTTGTTAAAGTGCTGCAATGGGCAAATGTTTAGCTCCTGGGATATGACATCCAGGTTAGAAGATGTCCCTTTCTGCTTGCTTCCTACAAGTAAAGCAACTTTTTCCCCCCATCCTGCCTCAATCCAATTTTACAGTAGCGCTTGCAGCTATGATTATGCTCTGCTGTATTTAAAGATGTTCTGCTTCAAGCACGACTTTTGGGGTGGAATAATGCATTCAGCTGTTGCAGTATTGCTGGATGTGGAAACAGAGCGAGGGTTTGTGAGAACAGGCAGTCCTCGGGGAGTTCACTGATGTAGACTGGAGAAATAAAAACATAACAGTGGAATTGTGTGAACTCCTGCCTCCTTGGCATCCTCTGAATGTCACCGTTCGTGCTCTTGTGCTCCTAATTATTTGTGTAAACTTGGAGGTTGTGCAGGACAACCTACCTAGTTATTGGGAACCTGCTTCTTTCCACTAACACAGAGATTCTTTTGTGTTTATTTTGCATGATACTCAATACACAAAATTTAATCAAAGAGTCCAAATTGGATAATGTCTCGTAATTGCACGGCATGGTGAAAACGTGTACCGCATTCCTCAAATTAAAGGCTACCGATGGAATGGACACAGAGCTCCTGCCGTTCTCAAATGGATGTAGAGATTTAATCAGTCGCATGGTGGAGGCCAAAGATACAGAACATGTAGTTGTGGAGGGCAGGCCATTACTCAAAATTTCACTTTATAATCATATTGTCAGTGTCCATGTAAATGTGGTTAAAGAGTTAAAGTCATACTGAGACAGGCATCTCTTACATACACAGAACAAGGCTTTATGTCCTTTTTTAAGGGTCTGTTTGAGTACACCTAGTCTGTCAAATTCAGCCATAAAATTAAGATTACAAGTTCACTCTTATTTATTCATGATACTTTGGACAGCTTCTTGACAACAAACACTGCGTATTTAGTGAATGACACCAGTGTATCTTTGAATGTTTTAAGGCTCAGATAACATATCAACCCGCTGTGGACAGGAAGGGCTTCATTTTACCATTAAAGGATTTGTCCAAGATACAACAATCAGACATCCCTGCAAACTTAAACCACTCTTCCCCTGGCACAAAAACTCTCTCCTCTCTTAGTCCAGACTGCGGATTATAGAATTTTCCACTGTAACATTTACATGGTTAAGGTTTTACTCCCATGAATATCATAACTGAAGCTACAGCTCCAAGTCGTACTACTTTTAGCTGCCACTTCTAAACTCAGGCAGTTACAGAAATGAAGACAATTGCATTTGTTTGTTGATGTAAGCCTCTTTAATGTGAGGTTCCTGCATTAGTTAGTCAGAGAACACCAGTGGAGGCCAGCTAATGAATCATTTTCTGAGAGAGTGAGCTGACATATCTAAACAGTGTAGTTAGCTTGTCCTAAGATTGTCTCAGAACTATGAATTTAACATAAATACTGACAAAATACTGAATACTGAATCCCCATTGTCACTGAATGAATCCTTAGCCTTTAGAATTGAAGCTTTTCTAACTGGTGACTCAAAGCACTGCTGGCACCTAGGATAGGTTAGGGGAAAAAGGTGAGTCCACAGTTTTCTGTGGACTCAAACTTTGAATTTGAAGCTATTTGTGATTTCCACCTTCAGTCTTGACATTTCATTAAATATTTTTTTGGCCTGTTGAAATAAACGTGCAGCTCACATGACTGAGGTGCAACGTGACTTTATCGCATTTCCATCAGACACGTGCTAACAATATGAACAGTCTGTGTGCAAAACCCAATTAGAAGTGGCATAAAACAATAAATAGAAAACTTTCAACTTCAGCCGCGTATCATGCACACAGGGAACACTGTACAAAGACCGAAGCATGTTCACACAGACTTTCTCTTTTTATGGATTGCACGATTATTTGCATGCTCTTCATATTCTCAGTGAATGGGACTAGCCCTCAGCACCGGCATTATTGATAAAGATTATAACTGTCGATGCTGCTCTTATCGCTCTGTAGTTTTCTCAAAGCGACCCTGATTCATAAACACTGAGTTGGCAAATACTATCTATGATTACAGGGCAGTACAATAAAGCAGCTCCGAGGACAGATTACAGCGTCGATAAGGGAGGCCTGGGTTATCTGAGGGGGAAAATATCAGGCAGGTGTGAGTTTTAACACTCCACGAGGGTGTTAAAAATATTAGCACTCTCAGCAGTGCCGTTAAGCACTCTTTCACACATTGAACAAATCAATCAGTACCTCTCACTGTTATGGTTACTGTATTTAGAGGATACCCATACAGCGTGCATCAGTTATACTAAGCCATGTCCTGTGCAGGGGAGCTGCAGAGCAAAGACGGTGACAGGTGTTAACCAGCTAACTAGGATGCAGCTTCACCGTTCTAAGCGCAGTGAACGAGAAGAAGACATGATTTTATGCATTTTGGAGGCTATTCCATCCAAGGACAATTTGTCTTGACCTCTGCCTGGCCTCTCCTCACGCTCGCTTTTATTTATATCATTGTTGGGCACTTTACTCCTTTCAAGGATATTATCATTTACTGCCTTTCGCCTCACTCACAGTACTGCCTAAGCCTCCCCCTACACCCCGAGGGCTGTGGTTAGAGAACAAGGCAGCAGTAGCCCAAAAGGCTAAGCGAATCCACAGAAAAACAGGATTAAATGAATTTATGCTCTCCCAGTCAGGAGAGGAGAAGAGGAGGAGGTGGGGGAGGAAGAGAAGGAGGAGGTGGGGGGGAATAAAGCTAACATGATTTCAGCCCTCCTCACCTCTCCCTGACTCCAACACAAGTATTCTACCCTTGGGCTGACCTCCACCACCAGACAGCAGTTCCTCTAAAATGGGGCCCCTTTCCCTCTCCTCCTCTAACAACCCCCCCCCCCCCAACGAGACCACGGCCTCTCTGATTCAGGACTTGGAATAGAAACCAGAGAAGGGGAAACGTAATAAGACAGATCATCCTGCGAACCAAGTGTGTGATATGTGTGTGCATGCGTGCGTACGTGTGTGTGTGTGTGTGTGTGAGAGAGACGGGATGGTTCTCCAGGTGTGTATGCAAGCTTTGCATGCTGACACCGAATCTCCAAAAGCCCTTTATCATTCAACACATTGTGTCCCGAACTTTTTATTAATCCATGTGCGGAGGACAAACTCACAAAAAAGCCACAGTACTTTTTTCTGCGGTGTCTTGAGTTAAGTAAATTATAGCCTTTTGAAAAGACAAAGCACACACACACACACACATGCGTCTTTTCCATCCCCACTCGAGGGTGGAGGTGCGGTTTCTCTTGCCTTGGCCACAGTGAGTCTCGGTGTCTGCTCAGCACACAAACCATTTCCTGTGTCTCCTTCGCCAAGCCAATCAGATGACAGAACCAACACGGTTTTGCTTCAACCACTTTTTTTTTTTTTTTTTTTTTAATACACAGCATAAGGAGAAAAAAAAGTACAAGACAAAGTCTTCATTGATTTGTGTTCAGGGTTTTTTTTATTTAAGCTGTTCTGGCAGCAACACATGGCATGAAGAAGGAGTGACAGGCGGTACATTATTTATATGTCTATAAATGACTTGTGTATAAAAGGAGCTGGCTGCTTGTCATTGAGCACTGCATGAAAAACACGGCTCTTTGATAAGGAAGCTTAGAGAAGTCCTTGAACATTTCCACGCTGCTGCATTGTGCATAATGTAGGTCTAAGGTCCTAAATAAATTCCGTCCGCACTGTCGAAGCAATTATTGATGATTGAACTCTCTTGGATATGTTTACTGGCATTATACATAGAGGGTCATGCACTATTCACTGGCTTACAGAGACACACTGACTAAAGCAGGCACTCACACATGCATAGACTCGGGATCGGTAAGCAAACACACACTCAAGCATGTACATATATATTGAATGTATGAACAAGTGTCAACTATGTATTCGCTTCTCCGCTGAAGCGTGACAGAGCACGGACTGTTTGTTTTCTCCAAATCAGCAAGAATTCAAGCGTTTAATCAAACAGAAGGTTTGTTGTTGGAAGCTGTTCCATCTATTTCTGAAACAGACATCTGCCTATTCAAGTCTTTTTTTTTTTTTTTTTTACAAAATGACTCGCTGAAAGCTGGATTTGCAGTGGTATGAATTTTTACTTAACCTCTTTTAATGCACTTACATTGAAAGTTGCGGAATTAAAGCAACATGTTTGCACACACAGCCCTGACATAGTACCCTGTTACAGAGTTGTTATTGTTAACATCAACTGACATACAGTAATATTTCCATTCATTTAGATAAGTGTAAGTCCAGTATTCACTCCTGAAGCTATTGTTACCCACTAACTCCACTTTCTTTGTCATCTAGTAACTAACTTTGCCTCTTGGCGCCAACCTAGCTAGTAGTGCCCAGTTGATCTGTCGGCCTACGGCTTTTTGAAACAGGGCTGGTGATAACGTGTTGAATTGAAACAGTAAATGTGCTATGAAACCAAAACAATAAGCCAAGAGCGGCTGAAATAACCCCAAATTTGAGGGCAGTGCATAACTACACAACGCCAGCAGTCATTTCATTGACTGTCAACATAAAAACTGTTGATTAATGCAGTTTGAATGTATTTTATTTATACTTGTACATTATAGAGTTAGGTAGAAAACATAATCTGAACCACGTTGTCCAAGTTTGCAAGGCCGAATCTTTCTTTCAACATACACATGCTCTTGAACACACACTGACACTGTAAAAAAAAAAAAAAAAAAAAAAACAGCAGTAGTGACCGGAACCAGTTTTGTTACATGCAGCCGTTCAGGAGGAGCGCCAACGAGCCAAGGACCGAAATGAGAACGAGGTGGAGTCCACCAGCTGCGCCAACGAGGACATGCCCGTGGAGAAGATTCTGGAGGCCGAGCAGGCAGTGGAACCCAAAACCGAGACGTACATTGAGACCAACCTCGGTGTGCCATCCAATTCGGTGAGTTGGTATTTTTATACATTCTTTGGCAAAGCCTGACTACTACTCTGTCACTCTGCAACAAGTCATCACTCTTTGTACATAGTCATGCCTAAGGACACACACACACACACACACACACATAGTGGGGGATTTGTTTAGATCTTGGAGCATTTTTTCCTCTCATAGTTACATCTGTATTTATTCAGGGATTGCATTTAAACAAATGGTTACTATTCTCTATTTTCAACCACTGTAACTGCAAATTAACTATAAAAATGGACGACAGTTTGAATACAGCTTCTCTTCTAGGCTGCGTGTGGCCTTTATACATATATGCACATTCAAACACGATGAGATGTCATGATAGAGAAAATAACCAGACTCACGTTCATCACATGTCTGTTGCTTTCATATATCAGAACACCTCATTGCGTATTATTGCTGGCGTGATAAAAGCAGTTTCATTGGGTGTTACAGGTAAAACCTGCAGACATGAAGTGGAGTACTTCGCTTACTTACCTGCTCTCTAACAGTTTGACAAAACCTACCATTGACCAATGACATGTAATTACCTGCACATTCAAATAGTATTAAAGTGTCTCCCCTCACAGTATACTGTGTACTCACGCATAGTTCACCGGTTTTATGGTTGGAAGAACTCCATGTCTTATTTTGTTCTTATAATGACACAATATAAAACTGTAAAGATATTCAGCGCTACTGCCAGCACGCCTCACTGTACAGAAGAGAAAGTGAAATGTTCTTCAGATTTATGACTTATGGCTTCTAGTTTATTTTCTGCTTTCCAGAATCTTCCTGGAAATGTCCCAACATTGTCCACATTTTTTTTTTCCAGCTGAGTTGCTCCTATAGCCCTTTTTTTTCAGCAACAGCACACTCTAAAATGTGTCTGCAGACTGCTCAAACTCAGCTCATATGTACTTTTGTTATTTCTCAGTTTAAGTACAGTGCCTATTATGCAGTTTGAATCAGCATGCAGACTGGAATTTGGACACGGTGTTTGAAAAGTTTTTTTTTTTTTTTTTCTCTGTCTCTCTGTAGTAATGAATCTAAGCTTTTTGTTGTAGAGTCTGAGGATGACAGTCGAAAAGTTTATCAACACTCTGCTGCCTGCTGAGAAAGATGTGGATGAATTTTGAGTGAGACTACTGTCCTCCCTTTTTTAGTCCCTTTGGAGGTGACTGCTCGCGGTGTACAGAGCTAGTTTACCTGTTCACCTTGTACCAGCTACCACGCTCAGCTGCGAGTTTCCTCATCTATCCCCGAAGTATCAGCTGGGCACTGCGCGCTGTCTTTGACACAGAGGAGACTAAGAGTGATGAATAATGCAACAGGCAGACTGTTCCTGAAAGCATCCCACAAAGCCTCAGCTTTCTCAGGAATTCTGCTGGAACATGAGAAACAGCGGAGCTGTGCAGCAGCCTACCAAAAAGAGGCAGGCGGGGGGAGGAGGAGGAGGAGGCGGAGGAGGAGAGTGAAGGAAGGAGGAGGAGGAGGAGGAGGAGGAGGGGGGGAGGGAGGACTTCTTCTGGGATTCATCTGCTTCAGGGGGAGGGAAATGTCCTGTGAAGTAAAGGTAGAAGGCTGTTATGTGAGTAAATGGGAGCTATTTTGGGGGGCCAGATGGAAACGTAGGAGATGAGCGTTGACATTAGGGAGAGGGGGAAAAAGTGGTGGGGGAGTACACAGGGGGAGCGGCTGGCAGCTCAGACACACTAATGCACTGAGTGTGTTTGGGCTCGGCCGTGGTTTGTCCCTCGATGCCCGCTGACTGCTGAAGAGCACTGATGTATAGGGACGCGCAGGGCTGAGAAGTGTATTGCTTATCAACTTAAAGTGGAATCATATTGGGAATATAACTTGTCATCAACTAGTGTACAAGTTGTACATGCTGATGCCGGCGTGTATTTAAAGGGTCATTGAACCAAATTCCAAGTTCCAGTAATTATGTGTAGTTTGATATGGCTGTCAGATTTCCATTACACAATTATTATGGTCAAACAAATTCATGCTAACAGTATTATCACAATATCTGTAATTAAAAAAAAAAGAAAAATGCTATTAATCAAATTCAACTTTTATTGGGTATTGTGGCAAATTAATTACAGTCAGCTACAACACTGGCAGCAGCATTTTATTAACATAATATCAATATTTCATTTTAAAATATCACAATAACACTGAGATATTCACCTCTGACACTTTGGAGGCCGCCTCAGCACAATACAGCTGAAAGGAATTGAGGTTTGATCTTTTCAAATGTCAGTGTTGAGTGCTTTGAGAACCAGCGGTAAATCTCAGATTACCTCCGTTGAATTGGAGAGGCAGCAAAGATCTCAAGACACTCGAGAAAAGTTTCGGCCCACCCCTGCCAAGACGCACCGTTTGATTCCTGATATTGGTAATTAGGTGTTCCAGCAAGCACGGGTGGCCATATCGGGAAGTCAGGGAGGGTGGCCGTCCTTGTCGCTACACTAGCAACTGCTGTTGTTCATCCCTGGCAGGTGGAATCAAGTGGCTGGGAATGCTGTGTGTCATGCAGCGCATGGCTGTCTGTCTGCAGCCACCCGCAGTCGAACAGCAGTGCACGGTATGGGATGGGGTGGGAGTAAGTATTCCAACAGGAGAAAAAATAAATAAATGAATTGGAAAAATAAAAAAATAAAGAAAGACTTACTGTATCTTAAACCTGCGCAAACAAAACTGAATATATAAACTAGGAGTAAGCAAGAAAACATCACTTTGAACTGACCCTTTAACCAGACTCGAGCCCAGAATGTTTGGCAGGGCATCGGCATGCAGCCTGTCCTGACCACAAGGACTCCCCTTCTCTCTAAGTCCCCCCACCCCCCCTTGTGAGGTCTCCATTGAGAGGCGCTGCCCCATGCTATAATTGATCACAGGGTCCAGGCAATGAGTGTACATCATGAATAGGCCTCCGCCACTGTCTAATGGCTGGGGTCTGGCCAACCTGAATAAAGTGTGTTTATCTCATGGTGACCTAGAACAGGAGTTAAACAGGCGTTAGTAATTTGCCTTCAGTCAGGCAAGGAATGGAGTTCTCTTAAAGAGGGGGAGAAGGGGGGGGTGCTATCATTCACTAATCCTGGGGGTTTCTGTACTTCTATGTATTGTATTATTTCTGGATGGCTGTTCTATTGGTGTGTGTGTTCATTTATATAAAGGTTTAATCCCTCCCCCCCCCCCCCCTTCCCCCACCCAAAGGCAGGAAGCGTTGCTGTTATTTCGATAATTAGTTGATGATTCATCTACGTTCCAACATATGAGGAGAGTTTTTATTTGTTGTTGTTGTTTTTTTTTTATTCAATCTGAAAAAGTGGGGCACTCGAGTAATTCATTTTCATACTGATCTGTATGAGTACCCAATTTTCTCTCGGTTGTCACGCTAGTATAGTCTGGCTCAAGCAGAATAATGAAAAATTGAAAGGCAAATCTTTCGTCTTCCCTCCTGAAGTGATGAAAATTTCATGGGACAGTATGCAAGCCTGGCAATTCTCTTAAGTTGCTAGGATGATCGGCCGTGGCGGTGGAACGTGCGAGCCTATAAACCCTTTGATTTGCTGGGATTGAAAACAGTGTTGTTTGTTGCAGGAATGAAAAAAAATAAAATCAGCCAAAGGGGCTTAAATCCAGTTGCTTAAAATTTCTTCTTAAAGAGTCGGTCTTTGTCCAAGTGTCCTCCTGTATATTTGCCTCATATTGTCTTGGGGAAGTAGCTCTTTCAGTCGGGTTGCGAGCTATTCCCAGATGGGATTTTCATACGTGTAGGTTATTCCCTCACAGGTCACAATGGCCTCCTCCATTGTGGCCCAGTAACATCCTAAATGCTGCTCTGTGACTTGAACAGTAAGTACAGTAATGTGATGCCTGAGGATTGTCGCAGGAAAGTGTAAGCTCCACTCTCCTGTCATCTCTGCAGACAGAGGCAAAGAAACCAGGTCAGTGTAAACACGGCTAAGATAGCCATACAACATTCATGAGGCTTGCCATGTTTAACGAGAACCCTGGGACTTGTATTCTTATGAGAAAGGGTGCCTCGACCATGGGGCACGTTGAAGCCCCTTTTTGTTTTTCTTTGCTTTGGCAGGGGCTGCCCCTTGGAGGAATTAGCCAAATGTGTTCGCTTTTTTTTTTTTTTTTTAGAGGAAGTGCAGCTCACGAGAAGTGTCGCGCTGAGCTGTGCCGTCCACGTCTCCCACGGAGATCAGATGCTGAAATATTCATAGGATGCCTGTTTTCTCTCTCCCTCTGAAGGAAAAAAAAGGGAAGACTTGCACTTTTCAAAACAGTGCAGGCTTTGTGTCTGGTGTAAGTTTTTCATATCTGTGATACTCTGCAGTCAGTGTGAGTTTCACACCGTTAGGGAGGGAACGTGGAGGAGAGGAAGGGATAGTCTTTGGCCTGCTTATTATTAGAGGAGAATGCGAGTGGAGGGGATGTTTTCCCCTTCATCTTGAACTAATCTCCTCTCGAGAGCCGCAGTTGATGTCGGGATCCTCCGAGCTTTTTGCATCGATCAGTGGGATTTGGAGAAGGAAGTTGGGGAGAAGTTTTCAGCGTTTTTTTGTTAGGTTGTGAGTTCACACAGGGATACTTAGAATTTAAGGATGTTTACTTGAATTAAAATTATGCAAAGGATGCGCACAGAGTCTTTGTTTACACACACGCATAACAAGGGTATGTACTCTTGGGTAAATTACTCGTCAGAAGATGACAGTATTGTTTTGGATTTTTTTCCCCCCTGCCTGGATAGATTTACATTTTAGTGTGTTAGTCATATTCTGCGTCTGCTGTATTAGTATTCCACTTCTGCTCGCAAATTCCCTGTTGGTTAAAAAATAATGCCGCCCAATCTGATGTATCAGGACAGTTAAGGACAAGCAGCCCTTGTCTTTGGACTGATGCTTCAGTTGCGCACAGAAATGATCATCTCAACAGGAAAATTCCTCACGCTCAACAACGCAGCTGCTGGATATACCTTTGTTGTTTTTGCATGCATGCGTTTCATTCCTGCATTTCATGTCTTTCATTGGCGAGGCTCTGATTGATTCCAAGGAATCAGATGTATATCTGCATGAAGCGGACATTTTTACGTTTGCTGTGGCACGGTTTCACAGCAGCAGTGCACGTGCTGCGTTCACAGCAACACTAAAGCCATTTAAGCTCCAAAGTGAAGCCTCTTAAAAGCATATGCACTCTGTCTTACATAACGTACGTTAAAGTAATTGATGAGCCGTGAGATCCATCTTTCAGCATTCTTCCAGCTTTTATCCTCACGTCTCCTCAAGGCGTAAGTGAGTCTAATGAAGTGAAATCAAGGATAGAATAGACATGTTCATTGTCTGCCCGCTGGCGAACGATTGAAGGCTCACCTGGACCTTTTTATTTCATGCAGGAACTAGTCAGTGCTCCTATTTTAGGCACTAAATGGATGATGCACAGTGACAGCTCAGTCCATTACAGAGAACTGCTTGTTTTTTCCCCTCATCATCGTCAAATGTATTATTCCATCTCCGGAATGTTCACAGTAAATGACGAAAATGAATGTTTTCAAAATGTTACTTAGAAGGTTAGGCGCACCATACGTGGCTATGATTTTTGTGCTGAATTTGATAGATGAACCAAGAGGTGCTGTTAGAGGACTTAAGCATCAGTTATGAACAGTCTTGGACCCTTGGAACTGGAGAACAGTCAAGCAGTCATCATTATTTTATTATTATTAATGTTATTATGATTTTTGTTTTACTGTGAGTAAATATGAATAATCATTACAACACAATAATTTGCACATTTGCCGAGTATTATAAATCCCTGCCCAGTTTGATAACAAAGTCCCATTTGAGCTCTTTAGTGCTTGTTATGTTGTGAAGTGTCAGTAGAATGTCAGGAGGGGCCGCTTGAGATCCACTAGCTGTCCAAAAGGCTGATTTGTGTGTCGGCTAAAAGGTCCCCAAAGAAAGAGCCTGTTTGGTGAAAGTCGTTTTTTCACCGGCAGCTCTCTGCAGGTATTTCCTCCATGAGCTGGGACAGAATCACTGTTTGTTTTGTCTTCCTACTAGCTTCTCTTTAGAGGATATTATTCATAGCGTAGCGCTCGTGTAAGCGTGAATGCGCATGTGGTGATAGGTGGCTCGGCGTGACACCAGGCTCTTAGCCAAAAGACACACACAGACTATAAAACAAAAATATGACACCTTTTCATTTCATGCATCACCTGGATTTCTAACTTCCAGATTTGTGTCTGCATGTTTTTCCCCGCAGCCTAACGACCCAGTGACAAATATCTGTCAGGCGGCTGACAAACAGCTCTTTACTCTGGTGGAGTGGGCCAAGAGGATCCCCCACTTCTCTGAGCTGCCACTGGACGACCAGGTCATCCTTCTACGAGCAGGTATGTCAGAATTTGCTGAAATAAGCTGATAAAGGAGCAGCAAAAGTGCTTAAAACCAAGTTTAAATGTTGTGCAACCAGCTAACAAAATGGTGACTAATGGAAAAAAAAAAGGAAATGGACAGTATGGAACCAAGGATTTGAGATAAAATACTATACAAATAAACACACAAACTCTGGCAAATCCCTCATGACTCCTCTAATCTGGCCTTTATTATTTGAACAAACGTGGCTAGATTAGTCTGCTCTTTGATATTTTAAATACTGAACAGTTTTTAAAAGCCCTGCACAACCACACAGATGTTTTGAGTTATTAGCAGATTAGACCACCGATAAGATACAAGTCTTGAGTTCGGCGTGGGTGCCGTGAAAAAGTAATATTTTGCTATTTCTTTAACTAAGAAATACTAAAATATGTTGTCTCTTGTCAATAACTGTTGTTATTTTATCTTTGACACATGGTATCTGCATGTGTGGTTCCCACCTTTACAATTCAACAGCTATAGCGACTTTGACAGCCTGCTAATGGCTGACCAGAATCATTGTTGCTGACTGCCAGCTGAATGCTTGATTGCTTTATATGTGTTAAAATGGCACTATTAAGGGTCTTTTTTAGATTATGCCCATTAGACTATAGACAGCTGTTGAAACAACGTCTCTTTGAGAAAACCCACTTAATCACAGGTGCTCAGATCTGTCTCTAGATAGAAAAATGAACGCAAAAGAGAACTTGAATAGACTAACGTGGCCATAACCATGATTAACTCTCATGGTCATGTGACTGAGACAAGAGTCAGACCCACCAAGGTCACCACAGCCCGTCATGCGTGTATCTGCTATGTGTGGAAAAGCAAGCCAACCGCTCAGGATCACAGAAGCGGCAACGTGAAAACACAGTGAATCATCTGTCACTTCTATTAAATTCACTACCATCACATTGCCCGCGTTGCCTGCCTGTATGCCTGTGTAACCCCTAACCCTGCCTCCAAATTATACCATTATATTTTAAATCCACCTTTAAGAGAAAAAAAGCTATTACACACCCATCCTATATTTTGAAAAAAAAAAAAAAATCCCATGATTCCTGATCCTTCGCACATACAATGATGGAAAGACTTCAGCAAAGCAGAGAGAGACATTATTCTGGAGAGCTCGTTTCTTCTCGGCTCTCAGGTTTTCTATAAATAACCGCTTTAGTTCTGCTGTATCACAGATAAAAGCATTGCGGCTCGTCTCACACCCAACTCAACTCTGGGGAGAAGAGGCGAGTGTTGCCAGGCAGAACAGTTAAAGGAGCCCTGTCACTCAAAAGGCAGCGTCTTGTGTCTTCTGTGCTCTCTGTGTCAAGCCCTTGCTTTGGCACATCAAGCCTGTTGTCTTCATTGTGATGGCAGGCGCAGTTCATCCCTTTTTACACGCTTGTCTCTTCAGAAAGCATGATTCAAATGTCTTAGTAATAACCTGATGCCAGCGCATGAGAAAGCTGCAGGTTTTTTTACCGCGCGGCTTAATTGATTCATTGGAATTCCCTCTTTGTTGTTAGTTTCATTTTGCTTGGATGCTGGGTGAACTTTTGTACTGGGATTTGCTTGCTTTTTTTTTCTCTCCTTCCCTTCATACTTTTCTCCTCGATCCCTCTCCCCATCTCTACTGCAGGTTGGAATGAACTCCTCATCGCATCATTTTCGCACCGCTCGATAGCGATTAAAGACGGGATCCTGTTGGCGACCGGGCTGCACGTCCACCGCAACAGTGCCCATAGTGCCGGAGTGGGAGCCATCTTTGACAGGTGATTGTTCCTATGTCACTAAACTTTGTGCAACCTGCAACTACTCATATTTAGCTCCTATTTTATAATAAAATACATTTCAGAAATGGTTTATGAATTGTATCCTGTAGCTTTATTAGTGTTTTTAGCTCAGTAATCAGACATTAATAAGGATAACTTGGGTAACTAGGTTGTGAAAAAAATCTCTGGCAGCATTAGCTCTTTCTGGTTTATAAACTAGTTTTGAAATGGCTTGTTTATGGTGGTATAAATCAAAATAATAAATGGTATAACCCGATACTCAGTAACTTAAATTAATAACTAAAGTTCTTGCTTACCAACTTCTTGGTTGCAAGGTTTTCACTAATAACAGTATAAAGACGCCACTCATAGGTTTCTGAAGAGCCAGCTAACCTAAAAATGGACAAAGACATGGATCATGGACCAAAGGTGGGCTGAATGATGCTCAGATAAGCCACCTGCAATAGCACACACCTGTCAGTGAAAATGGCCACACTGTTATTAAGCAAAACATTAAGCCTCAATTTAATTTGAACAGGTGAGTTAAATAGAAATTCAGAGTCAGTACAGTTGTCATGAACAGGAACATTAATTAGAGAGACCAAAACATTTCTCTGTCCCTGGCTGTAAACATGTTTATTTCTGCTGGGAATTTGGATATTTTAACGTGGGGATGTGGAGACTAGCTTGTCCTGTAGCCATCCTCAAGTGAACGCGTCTTTTTAGGTAGCTCTTAAGATCAATGCCTCTTATGGCTGATCAATAAAACACACTTGATTTGTTAAATATCGTATACATATGCACGCTTTATTACAAATTTCACATTAGAAAGAGAGAAGTTGCTGCCATATTTTAATGAATGATTTACGCTTTCTTACTTCTTGCTCCCCAGTTGCCAAATTTAAGTATGTGTACTCTGTCAGCATAACTTACCTGCAGCGTATTACTGTTCTTACTCTATAAAGTGTTAGCTACTAATTAAGCAATAGTTACAACTCGATAAAGATGTTTTCATTAGAAGCTGGTTTCTTAAGGCATCTTCCACTGAAATTTTAAACCTGGACTGAAAGTTACAAGTGTACCTCATGAAAGCAGCACAGGAACTATTGATTGACTCCAGTATATTAAATATGTACACCCATGTGCATCAGGGGTCACACAGAAATACAGAACTGCTCAGAAAATGTTGAAAAAAGAAGAAGGAGAGAAAAAAAAAAATCCATGCCCAAGTCACTCACTGTGAAGTCGGGTGTGTGCAGGAACCACCCTGGTGACTGTTATTGACTTTCCAGCTGTCTGACAGACTGAAATCTCACATGAGTCTGCAGTGTCTGTTCGGCAGCATCGCACCTTGAGCTGAACTGACATCCACCATTTGGAAAGTTTAGAAAAGATACGAGCAAAATATATATATATATACGAGATGTTTTGAGGTATGTATGTATTCGTCACCCATTGTGGCCATCGGTTAATTGCTTAGATAATTTATCAGGCGCTGCCATCGAGCCCTCATTAACAGCAGCCTATCTTTGAATAATCTTCTTCTCTTTCCTCGTGCCTCTGCTCCTCTGATCAGCAGCGTCTGTGCTCGGTGCCGAGCGTTCACAGCCACAGGACATATTCCATCTCTGGCCATTAACTGTGGCATGCATTAAGACAGAGAACTGATAGTTTCTCCACTCCCCTCTCTCTTTCTTCAGCGTGCGGATGAAGAG
This sequence comes from Nibea coibor, assembly GCA_023373845.1. Taxonomy (NCBI): domain Eukaryota; kingdom Metazoa; phylum Chordata; class Actinopteri; family Sciaenidae; genus Nibea; species Nibea coibor. The sequence continues at coordinate 6,210,282 of CM041720.1, read as the reverse complement.
ACTGATTAGCTTAAACGCTCGAGTCTTGTCTTTTCCCTTTCTTTCTTTTTTTTTCTTCTTCTTCTTCTTTTCTCTCCCTGTTGTTCCCCCTCGGAGCAAATTGAATTAGAATGAGCTAAGAGCCACAATTGACTTTACTATCCAAGTGCAGAGAGGGGGGTGGGGTGGGGGGGCCAGAAACGGAGCGAGAGGGAAAATAAAGAGCGGCTGAGGAGAGGGTGTGACCGAGTCAAAGAGGGGTGAGGAGTTCGAGCGGCTCCACGCGCTGACACTCCCACCAGTGACGTCTCACACAGACAGTGGGAGTGCTGGTGTTAGATTACAGCTTGTGTTTACTCTGTGGCTTTCCTTTTATGAAAACCATGTACTAAATATAATTGCTTTGCAGGGTTGTAAACTTTTCCACTGATCTAACGATGCCTATGTGGGCTGAGGGTACACTTGTGTGTATTTGTTTTTAAATAGATTTGAGCTGGATAGTAGTTAAACCATATTTCCAATGTCCCGGCTCTGGATTCCGGATAATTCACATGAAGCGTAGTGTGTCATTTCCAAAAATGTACCAATTAGACTCAAATGGCGATCTTAACTTTTCTGGCACTCGCCGGTTTGTTAGTTTAAAACTAAAAAAAAAAAAAAGTCTCCTAGCCAAGAAGGATTAGAGAAGCTGATGTCGAATGATCCAAATCTCTGACTTTGTTTCTTTTTCGTGTGTGTCTCCTTTGTGCAGAGTGCTCACAGAGCTGGTGTCAAAGATGAGGGACATGCAGATGGATAAGACAGAACTGGGGTGCCTTCGAGCTATAGTCCTTTTCAACCCAGGTAACTATCACCATGTGCACGCTTTCATTTGTTGCAGCAGCTTAAAGGAGCTGTGAATGAAGTGTTCCAAAAATGTGTGGGTTTTCAAAGAGCGCATGCTGCCAATCACTGTCTTTTCATCCTAGTCTCAATATGACTTTGAACCGAAACGACCAGCTGACAATCAATGACATGTCTGGAAAGTGTTGCAGAAAGCGGGAAGTGAAAGCAGAACATGAATCCTGGCCATGATTTGAGTTTTTTGGGTTTGTAGTTTTGAGATTTCATCCGCAGCTTAAATGGCTCCCAAGCTACAATGTTAAGCATTGTAATTCTTTGACTTCAAAGATCTTAATGTGCTGCAGGGCTGCTACTGTTTTAAGCAGTAACCAAGAAAAACAACATTCAACTGACCTTCATATTGCTAGAATAGAATATGACTCATTTAAGGAAGCTTGGTGAAACTCCACCTAAAATCTGCATTTGAGTATGAAACTGTCTCCCCCAGCTCGTTAAAAAAAAAAAAAAGGTGTCTTTACTGACTCAGCCTGAATTTGGTTACAAATGATTCCACTAGCAAGTGTTTCACAGCGGGGAGGGAAGAACCAAAATATCTGGAGAAAACCTGTCAGATCACCCCTGCAGCATAATCCACTTCACCACTGCCCGCCATCAGCATTTGAGGCTTTTTGCAAACATTCATATTTTCACCAAAATGTGGATAAATGCACCACTTCAGGTGGAGCTTTATAGCTTCGGAAAAGCAGGGCGCAGAGGCAGTCTATTCAGGCGTATGTCTGGAGTGTACTCAGCATACAGATGGAGGCATGCAGTAGCAAAATAAAGAAATTCACCGCTGAGATCCTGTGCAAATGACTTAATCCGATGTGAGCTCAGGAGTGTGTTCAGCTAACTGAAGAGATTTGGTTGTAAATTTTTCGATTTTAGGTGGACTGTCGCTTCAGGTCTTGGACCGGTGACTCAGCTTGACCTCATTACTGTAGCTCGAGAATTGGGAACAGGCTTTTGACTGGCCTTTGTTGTCTTTGAACTTGACTTTGGTCTTCTCTTGAGAAACTGAGGCTGGCTTGTGACTTGTAAAGCTGATGTACTTCCCCCTCTGCGCAGCACTGAGGTAAAAAGGACAAAATAAAAGCTGATCCGGCACATATTTGATTGATGACTGTGCTGAAGGTAAACCGATGAATTCTTGTTGATTTTATAATCTGACACCCCCATGTGATTCTTTTGCCTTTTTTTTTTGACGTGATCCTGCCAAAGCAGGTTTTATTTAACGATCTCGCCGAGGCATGTGTCCCGCCTGCCATCTTTGTGCTGTTCTGTATTTAAAACCTCATCCACATGGCACTGGGAGCACCCCTCTGGGGGCCACTGTGGATCTGTTCACCCCAGACACACTGATCCTCTGTGTTCCACATTTTGTTCAGGTCACATCCAGGCCCACTGGCCCCGGTTCACTTCTCTGCCTGATTCCTTGTTAATTAGGGGTTCACTAGGCTCGTCTGACTGAGAAAGCAAAGTGTGGGGGTGGGGTTGGGGTTGGGGTTGGCGGAGCCGACAGCGAGGCTAAAAAGGCCCTCAGTCCTTCCTTTCCCACACTGTGCCATCAAGTCCGGTCATTAACAATGAATGTTCATTCATTGTTGATCAATTGTGCAATGCTTTGTTCCTCAGAAATGTTAATCAGCGATGTCTTTATGTCGTTAATCAAATATGAGTCCACCTCCAGTCCTAATTGGACTAACCCAGAATGTGGTGACGCGTCCACAGTGAGTCTGCGGGGTTAAACCTCAATCTTTAGGTTAGCGAGCCTCTGCCCTCCATCATACACTGATCTGACCGGATGCAACATTACTAGAATACGTTTTGTCTCCTCTTCCATAGCTGTCAATGTTGTTGTTGATTTTTTTTTTTTTTAAATCTAATTTCTGTGCGTTTCTCCACAGACTCTAAAGGTTTATCAAACCCCAGTGAGGTAGAAGCTCTGAGAGAGAAAGTGTATGCATCTTTAGAGGCCTACTGCAAACAGAAGTACCCCGAGCAGCCTGGCAGGTATGAACACAAACACAGAAAGCAGTGTGAGCGTAACACTGCAAACCACACATGGAGAAATGCATGTCTGTATCCACATACCCAATCATTTTCGTCATTACGGTAACCTTGGTTTCCTGTTAACAGATGTGAGTCATTCCTCACACTGATGTGCTTTTTTACCCAGCAAAGATGGTCAGGTGCATCCTGCTCTTCCTCATGTTGTTGTCTTAATGGGTTTTTTTTTCTCCTCATTATCTTCGGATGTTTTGGTTTAAATTGCATAGTAAATTAATGAGATTACAGTAATATTTTATAAGTAAATGTTTTTCTATTCACTTCCCATCTTGTAACCTCACTTTGCTTTCCTGACAATTAGCTGCTTGGATGCCAGAAAATCCTGAAAATAAGCTTAAAGGTGTCAAGAGAAGTAAAGAAAAGGGGCGTCATGCAGGAAACTTTGTGTTTTTATTCTAAACTCTTAAAAATTCTCTACCCAAACTCTCCTAATTGCACAAACCTGTCATAAATCAGATGATCAGTACAAACCGTTCTGATATTTGATTATCTGCATTAGGAACACTCCTGAATTTCTATATGAGATTACACGTTCTGCTCAATTTATGGGCAAGTCTCATTCACAGAAGTCTTACCCGAGAGGCAAGAAACGACATTCACACAGTGGAGCTTCAAGTTCTACTACTGTTTGAAATTAGCAGACAAACAACAGAGTGAGTGGTGTCAGTAGACGCCATTAGAAATCTTAACAAGAGCCGCCAAAGATGTGCCACCTGAGCAGCGCTGCACTGTGACGGGATTGTAGCTAGAGGCTAACACACTCCTTAAAAAGCAGAGCGGCCCATTACTTTTTATGGAAGGCGGGTGAGATTATACAGCAGGTGATGTCAGCAGCTATCATCTGTTACATTCACCTGGACGGCGAGCTGGATAAAGACCCTGATCGCTGCCACGAGGAAGAAGTTTTGCTGTCAAAGCGTGCCAATACAATTAAAAACTCAAGAAGAAGAGATGGATTTTCTGTTGATTTGCTCATTCAGACAACAGCAGGATAATTCTTAATACGTAAGCCACTCTGTGAAGAACGGCTGTAAGGCCTGGACCCCTTTATGAATGGAGAAAGTATCAGTGAATAACTCATATGTGTCATTCAAGGATGAATTTGTTCAATGGAGTGGCTCTTGAGGCCCAATACGTGACAGCCACACATCACACCGAAGGCTCTGCATGTGTGGTAGATTGTTTTTCTTCAGTATCATCTCCCCATCGTCCCTCCCTCGTCCGCTCACATGTATAATGCCGTCTTTGTCTCCGCGTCTCATTGCTTTGTCTTGTGTTGTGACAGATTTGCCAAGCTGTTGCTGCGGTTACCTGCGCTACGCTCCATCGGCCTCAAGTGTCTGGAGCACTTGTTCTTCTTCAAGCTCATCGGCGACACGCCCATCGACACCTTCCTCATGGAGATGCTAGAAGCCCCTCATCAAATGACATAATAGCGGAGGGCGGTTGAGCTCTCCTCCCCTCCTCCCTCATGTCTCCCACTCAGCCCTGGATCAGGAGTGGGCTCTTCTTTTTTTTTTTTTTTTCCTTCCCCCACATCCCATCATGACTTTGGAGACCCCTCTCCCTCCCTCCCTCCCTCCCGCCCTCCTCTCCTTGGCTCCCTTTTTGATGTGTTTCAAAACAATGAATTCATCATGTCTATGGGTCTGTTTTATACCTTGTAAAAATATATAAATAAGAAATATATATATAAGAAAAATCACACGGCGACACGAGTGAAAACAGCGGACTGAAATGAGGTCGGACAGAGGACAAATGAAACGTATTGAGCCATCGTTTTCATCCCCGCTTTTTTCCTGCGCCCTGACGAGAAAAAGCAGCGATGATCAGGTTTTAACGCCCACAGCTATGCTCGCAGGTATATTAAAGAAAACAAGCGACAAAAAAAGAAAAGAGAAAAAAAAACAACAACAGAACAGCGGTGATGTCATGTTGGGACACTCAGCGTTGTGATCGGGGACAATCGTGGACCGGGAGAGCCTCGGGCTGTCCAGACTGGACTAGACCTGAGGACTCTCTCTGTCTCTTTCAGGACTGAACTTAACTTCGGGGAGGGTAACGGCGACGGCGGTGGCGGGAAGGGGATGGGACGGGAGGGGAGGGGAGGGTGGGAGCACGTCTGCTTAAAGGAACTCCTGACTGACTCGACTGAACACGTCAGGTCTTGCACTAGCTGTTTTTTTTTTTGTTTGTTTTCTTGAAGTGTGAGCTTTTTCTGGAGTAGAACTCAGAGGTGGGTCAACAAGACTGCAAGTGCTCAACAAAACCTCAGGTCTCTGCCCAACAAATACAACCATGTCTTACTCTGTTAGCACTGTGCAACATCCCGGGGGGGGGGCGGGGCAGGGCGGGGGAGGACGACGTGTTAGTTCACCAATCAGCCCTTCACTTCACTTCGGTCAGCCCGATCGAAGAAGAGAGTTTTTCGGGGAGCCCGTCCCGCACAATCTGCGCGGCCCTTCTGCGAGCGCGGGATGCCGCAGGCCGCTGGGCTTTAGCCACACGTTAGCTTGAGGCTACATGATGCTCTGAAAGGCTGCTTTCAAACAACCGGCAACCTTCACAACAATCTTGGATGGCTGGAAAGCGAGCACACAGTCACATCCATTTGGGGTGGTGGTGGTGTTGAGTGGGGGAAAAAAAAAAAAAAAAATATATATATATATATATATATATATCGCCGTCCTCTGAGCTCCTTTTCCGTCCCTCCTCCAGCCTCTCCACTTCTCGTTTCATGTGAATTTCAGCACACCATTTACACCTCCACACTCACGAATCCCTCTGCTCAACGCGGCGGGTGTTAGCTTTGTTATTTTTTTTTTTTTCCTCTCTCGTTGGAAAACACCTCATATCTACCTGTACAGAAAGTTACAACCGTATACAGTATTGACATTATTTTCACTTTTGATTTCAACAGCAGCGATGCACGATTACCTCTGTTTCCATCCCTCCGACCTTCAGTTCTCGACGCCCATCTGACCATTTAAAGTATGTGGGAGAAGAAGTTGCTCGTCGTTGCAGCAGAGCCATTATTTGTTTGTTTGTTTGTTACTTGGCACTTAACCTCATGACAGCGGAGTCGGGTTCCTAAAACAGAGAGCTAACGTTGATGTAATCGACCTCTGAGGTGGAATTTGGCCCGGGCCCAATCAGGAATGCCCAAATTGTTTTCCTCCTCAGATGGATTTGAAACACACACACACACACACACACACATGCTCTCTCTGCACTTCTCTGGACAACCAAGTGTCATTCAAGTCGAACTGAAATGTTAAATATCTCCATGTTGTGTATAAATATGCTTTATACCCATATTCTGCTTTTGTTTTCCATCCTCCTCTCCTCCTCTCTAAATGCTGCAGCTGCTGCGAAACTATGCATCGAGTGCATTTCCAAAGATTGTCCACAGAGCGGGTGCACGCTGATATGGCTTAAAGAGGTCGGATACCTTTTTAAATCAAGTGTTTGCAAGATGTGGATCTGCTGTAATATTTTCCTGGACTGGAGTACCGTCCACGTTCCCACCCCCCCTCTCTCTATTCAGATATTTGATAGTCATTGTGCGCCTGTTTAACCGCCCTTTACTGACTGACAACAAACAGCCAGCAGCCCTCATTCAGAAGTGTTTTGGGCAAAAGCAGAGCTTAAAGTCAAGGTTAGCGATGGTTACCGCTGAGAATGGTGTGAGAAAAGGACTATTAGACTACACATTAGGTCAAGGATTCTCTTTCTATATCTGCATATGCACCACTTTCAAAAGCGTCTTGACATGATCTGAACCTGGAAGAACAAAAAAAGAGAAAAACCCTCAACACTGTGCTTTCATTATCCTTCGAGAAACTGAGATGGTCTGAGCTGCATGGAGTCTTGAGTGCGCCACTTCAATAATCATGGATTGGAATGAATTCTAATCAATTCACAAATTAAAAGAAAATATGAATTTGATTTGCATATCAGGGTCAGGAAAATAAAATTATTTGATTTCATTTATTATTTTTTTTCTCTTTGTTGTGCCTCATTTTTCTCACTGATTTTTTTTTTTTTTCCATTTAAACATTTAAAGTTTCGCTCACTCTGACCTGCAGAGCAGCAGCTGGATCACCAGCTGTTGGCTTCAGATCTGATTTCTGCCCCTTTTTTTTGTCAATTTGGTAGCATATTAATAAAGTCTGGAAAAAAGTCCCTAATTATTCTGGTGGCACCACCAAGACTCCATAGGAGTGTTGACTCCGATCAAGAAAGCGACGCTACCCTGACCATGTGTCGGTTCTTTCATCATGATCTGGGTCCAGTTTCACAGAAAGGGGGTGGTGGTGGTGGTGGGGGGGGGATAAACTCTCCAGATGTTTTTCCACCTCTGTGAAACTGACCTCCAACCATCTCATTCCTTCTGGAGAAAAGACAAAGAGTCGGGTTCAGATGATGATCTGTCACATACTGTACACTTGAAGCAGGACTACAACATTGACTTCACAGTCAGGGAGCAGTTCGGATAAGATGGAGCGAGCGGGCGAGGGGACGCGGCGCCTGTTTTGAGAGCCGTGAGCTCCCTCTAGCGGAACCGAGGCGGCGCTGCAACATTACTTGAATTTTTTTCTACAAGTATTTAATCAGACAAAAAAAAAATGAAAAAGAAAAAAAAATAGATGGCACTTTCTCACAGCGCTGTTATCGTCGACGTTCCTCTCGATCAGACAAAAACCTCAGCGCCCGCGCCTGTTAAAACTGAAAAGTAGCAATAACTTCAGTGTGACCTATTGGCTCGTTCTTTCATCATCACTGAGGTGGCCTGTACTATTACGTACACCCAGGTGACAGTATTGACTGCCAGCTTGAGCTCAGTTTACAGTATTTATATCCTGGAAAAATCATACCGGTCTGTCGGTGGTTCAGACGTTGTCAACATGAGCGCCGAGGCAAAAAGAAACTTTTGTTCTGTAAGGCCAAAATGACCTGATTTGTTATATTTTAGAGGAATGCTGCCAATTTTAATCAAGAAGAGTAAGCAATTAAATGTTTGTTGTTTTGACCGGGTGACCCAACTTTCAAATGAATATATCCTCCTGTTCCCTCAAGTCTGATGTCTCCTCCTCTTAGCTTGCCTTGATCGGTGACGGCAGGTATCTTATAGCCATAGAGTGGATGATGTGCGAGCTCACTCCCCTGCAGGAAATGAACAAGGATCTCCTTGACCAGATCGAGAAAGGATCACCCACGTAGAATGATTACCTACACGAATGCTTTATAACATAAAGCTCTATTTTGTTAATATGTATATGTGTATATATTTATAAATATATATCGACAGATCTGTTCCTTGAGTATTTACAGCATTGAACGAGGGAGATTAAGTCTTTCAGACCAAACTGTTCTGAACCAGGTGTTTTTTCAACTCTTTTATGGTGTTCTTTTTTCTGAGGGTGTTTTTGCATTTTCGACCTTGACTTTATAAGAATCAGTCCTGATAAACCAGCAGAATCGCAGCAGCTCAAAAACTCAAAAGAACCAGCTCCTCCTCAGCAGATTATGGGACCTGAATTAAAGATCGAAAACACAAAAGAGGAAACGAATAAAGAAAAAAAAAAAAAAAACGAAGACTAAAGACTTTGAACCCTCCAAAATGTATGTGTTGCTTGGCAATTGTATGTTCAAAAAGTGTAATCAGGAAAAGCTGAGCTTGTGACACAATCACTGCTTTCTTTGTTGCATAGACAGTAAAAATGTTCAAGTGGAAAAAAGAAAAGAAAAAAAAAAAACACTTGGAAAAAGATCTATTTTTGTACAAAGGTAATTTTATCCCTTGCTTGTGTACTCTGTTCTTTCCCTTTTCTTCTGTGGGCTGTCGTAAATGTTGTGGAAAAGCTTTTTTCGACGAGGCAAGAGACAATTTTCAGATTGAAAATTTTAAACGGTGAGAGGAGTTTGTTGGCTTTGGCACCTTGGTAACTGTGTCGCCTTTCCTTTGCCATTTTCAACCCGTCGCTGCAAGACGGGGACGTCTTCTTTCATTATATTTTTGTCTATTTTTAAAAAAGGAGATGGAATTTTTGTCATCTGTTCTTTGTGGGTTGTTCTCTGATGTTCTATCTTTCATGGACAGAAAAAAAAAAGGTTATTAAAAAACTCAAAAGTGACTTGATGCCGGGCTGATTCTGTGTCTGCGTTCACTCCACGACTCCGCAACATGAGGCGTACAAAAACTGGTTTTATTAAGACGCAGGTTATAGCTGTCAAATGCAAACACATATTCCACAAAAAAAAAAAAAAAAAAAAAGATCCAGGTTGACTACAGAGAAGAGACGCTGCCGGCTTTGTGTGCAGAACTACAGTATGAGCTAATCAAGCAAGAAGAGAACATGAAAACAATGACAGCCAAGATGATCAAATCACGATACATGTCAATGTAATATGTACAAATCCTAGAACACAAAACTGCATTTGGTCACTGACATTTTTAAACAGGGTAGTGGCTTAATTCAATGCTGCAGTAGGACTGTAAAGGAGGAAAAAATATATATATATATATTTTTGTAGCTGTCAAATGTGTGACATCATCATTTTTTGACAAACTCCAAATCCTTGTTCCGAATTTGTTGCCATAATCTGCACAGAACTTACACGAAATCAGAAGATCTCTTGTTATGGCACACAGCGGTTACTTGGGATCTGGCATTATATTTAAAAAAAAAAAAAAAACACTAATAATGGGGCCACTTGAATAAATAACAGCCAAATGGATCCTTGGATATATCTTCTTTTTTTTTAAGCTTGATGTCTTTCAGACAGCACTACACAACTACACAAATGAATTAAAAGCAAAAGAGAGGCCAAATGACCGTTACATTTATTGTACAAGACCAGAAACGCGTGTGTATGAGCTGAAGCCGTGACGTCAGTGTTAATGCCGTGTCAAAAATACTGAAGCGCCAGAACCAGAAGTATCAACACCGTTTGTAAATTCTAACAAAAGACACCGACTCCCCCCCCCCCCCCCCCGTGGAGGCGACGAAATCTGGCACGTGAACAGGATATCTCAGATGGGACAAGACGCGTCCGCTGCAGGACCGACTCTCGGCTGATACTGTGTGTGGCTTGGTGTGTCTCGTTTGGTTCTCCTCGCTGAACTTCATTACCTGAAAGCCCTCTGCGTCCCCGCAGGAGCTCTCTGTTAGAAAACAAGTCCTCTGTTCTTACAACAAAATGTAGAAAAAAAATGTAAAAAAAAAAAAGAAATATGAATTGGCCAAAAGATCCAAAAAGAGCTTAGCAGTCGCTTTTCCATAGCTTGATGGTTTTGTCATTTTCTAAAGCCGCAGATGCGATGATGTTCTCTGTCGGGTGGCAGGCGGTTGATATGACAACGTCTGACAAAAAAAGTTTTATGAACATATTACAAGCTGAACACACAAAAACACATGAAGGACATGTAAACACTTCAGATCAGGGCTGACGTACCTGTGTGACCCTGGAGTTTCTGCACGATCTCCTTCGTCTGCAGGTTCCAGATATAAACCATGTTGTCCTCGGAGCCGGACACGATCCACTGCAAGAGAGCAGAGTGAGATTTAGTCAGGCCCTTCAAACGTGGAAGATAGAAATACACAAACTGCGAGGCGCTGGGGAGGCACGGTCTTCTGCCAAAGGGCCTGTCATGTTTCTAGAGTAGAAGGACACCGCTAGATGCCACTGAATCCTACACACTGGTCCTTTAATTACCAGGGGAAGGTTTATTGAAGCAATAAAAGAAGAAGGAAAAAAAAGGAGTAAAAATGAGAAAGATTCTTACCTTTCCACCAGTGACGGAGAAATTTGCAAATATGCAGTACTTCTCGTTTTTATGGCCGGTGTACGTTTTCAAGCACTGAAATAGTGAAAGAAAAACGAAAAGTTAATCATCTGTAGTATAGCCATCAGAAACAGAATTCAGAGTGAGCTGTCAAAGGCTCTCACCTTTCCTTTGCTGTAGTCCCACAGCTTCAGCGTGCTGCAGAGACAGAACACAGCAGTGCATCCGTTAAACAGCTCACATGCAAACGACCACAGAAACCAAGTGGTTCTAATATAGTCTGTCTATACACAGCTTCAGCTGAGACAAGCTTATTATAGCGTTATGCCGCCGCCTGCTGGTGAAAGCCGTGTTTCGAAGTGGAGACAGGCTGCGGGTACAGAATAACTCACTTGTCCAGTGTAGCAGCCAGGATGTACTTCCCGTTGGGGGAAAACTTCACAAATGACACAGGAGGGTTGTCATCGTCTGAGAAGAACAAGAAACGCAGTCAGCACACAAACGGGGTGAGTCTCATCTAAACACACACCACAGCGTCACCTCTTCACACAGTTTATGGCTGATTCTGCTAAATTTCTGTCAATGAAGTGAACAGGAGGCGAGTCCAGAGGACTGAAGATAGCAAGAGAGCTCTGCACATCTTACCTATGAGTGTCTTTAAACACTGCCCTGATGCAGTGTCCCAGATTCGGCTGGAAAAAAACAAAGAAAACTCACTTATTTCACTTGTTTTGGTGAAATTATGTTCAGATTTTTTTGGAGAATGTTGAAGGAATATAATCATAACAAACACAGCTGTGGTGGTACACACTGAGACTGAGGGGCACTAAATCACGACTGTGCTTCAAAGTGACAGCAGTAATCTGCTAATGAGGAACAGTTGGTACTTTACACTGTCACTTAAAAAAAAGTGTTACCACTGAGGGAAAAAATGCAAGATGACGAGTGAATGTAAAAATATATATATATATGTATAATGATACAGCCTGTTCTCACCAGAGGCCGTCGTAGCTACTGGACACAATCAGAGAGCCGTCTCTGTTGAAGTGGACCTGCAGGCGGAGACACATTATCACATTCCTGGTACCGTGTGAAATCATCGACGAGATTCCTCTGATGTTAAGAATAAAAAAAAGAGCTTACAGCAGAGACGGGGTCAGAATGAGCCGGCAATGTTTTCAAACATTTCCCAGTCTTCACGTCCCATATCCTTACGCTCTCGTCAAACTGGGAGCAGAAAAAACAAACATTAATCACTTTTTTTTCTTTTTTTTTTTACATTTCGCTCACGACGCTCAAAGTGAAGAAAAAAAAAAAAAACATCTGTTCTCCATTTACTGCTCGTTTCATGCCAAAAAGCTTCACACTCACCGATCCCGACACGATAAGATTGGACTGCGGGTTGAAGTTGCAGCAGAAGACGTAGTTGCTGTGACCTTTTAGAGTTTTTAAGCACTTTCCCTAGAATGAAGAAGAATGAGATGAAATGCGGCGTCTAAAAATCGACCTCCCGCTCGGCACAGCCGGCGTTAGGCTCCAGCTAGTTATCGCTGCCGTGTGACTGCAGCTTTAACAGTGATTAAAATTTTACGCGGACAGAAGCCGCAGATCTGGATCCTAAGAGCGTGCACGGATTTCGTTTTCATACTTCATGAATGTGTAATGCTACAAGACAGCGTGTCAGCCGCTGCTGCGGCCTACCAAATCGCATCCTCCCCTTTATTCACAGCAGCACATGTTCACTTCGGCAGTGTTACGGAGCCTCCTGGAAGGCAGCATGATCACGGAGCACAGTGATCTGATTGTACTGAGACAGTCAATGCAATGTAATTTGGATTTTGAATTTCAGCCCTCTAAAGTCTCTGGAGCTCTTAGACTTCAGCTGTGATGTAAATGTGACCGTGGTGTATTTGTCGCCGCTCCTCTGCTCTCTTACCGAGCTGACGTCCCAGATCTTCAGGGTTTTGTCATCGGATGCAGACACCAGGAGGTTGGAGTCAGAGGACCAGGCCACGTCAGATATACCCTGCACGTTTGAGGGGAACAATTAGTGACAATGGGACTCAAAAGTCTGACTGGGATGGCAAAGGTAGAACTAATTCTAACAACCCATGCCTGGGATCTATCTAAACACAGCACATTTAATGTTCACACTGACTGAATATACACACATCTCTGAATCTGATGCCTCAAACACGTTCTAAAAAGGTGACAGGAGCGTGTTTACCACTGTGTTTTAAATGACATTAAGTGAAACTGAGGACACAAAATGTTTTGAGCGACAAATTCTTCCCCATCCTCGCTGGATTAACGGTTTCGCAGCAGTCTTCATTGTCGTCTCCAATGTGCTGCGCAGTTTTAATGGGGGACAGGTCTGGACTGCGGGCTGGCCAGTCTAGTACCTGCACTCACATTGTAACGCGTACAGGATGTCAGTACAGACGTCTCTGGTTGACAGCATATGTTGCCACATAACTTTTCAGCATTAACGCTGCCTCCATCACAAATCCTGGCTTTCACTGTTCATGACCTGGGCGGCCCTTTTCCTCTTTAGCCCAGAGAACATCCATGACGTCCAGAGAACGACTTCAAATGTGGACCACAGCACATTTGGTCATGGCATCACTGGGTGGTGAACATCACTTAGTCCTTGAGTCTTTCAAAGATGCCTCTTTTATACCCAGTCATGATACTTTCCTAACTTTTAGAAACATGCTGTAGGCATCAAATTCAAAGGATGCTACAACCATTCAACATGGGTAAAAAGAAAAAAATAGAATCTCATCTTTCAAAACATAAACAAAAAGGCAGAAACACTGCAGCAGAACGATGAGAACTCACAAGTTTGTGTCCAGAGATGGTTTTCTCAAACTTGCCGTCATATGCGCCCCAGATTTTGATCAGTTTGTCGGCAGCTGCAAAGGCAAAATAAATGCGTTCAGTGATACAGGCTTCATAAATCAAGGCTCCCTTCCTGGAAACAATGCACCACATTAGGACAAAAACAACAACACATATCAAAATATAATTTACACTAAAACTGCAATGATTAGTTGATTATTCAATTAACTGATTGTGAGAAAATCAACTGCCAGCTATTCTGATAACTTGTTTCTCTATCTTTTTCTTTTTTGTTTTCATCTTTTCAAATGTTTTGAGCTGTTGGTTGGTTTTCATTAGTCTCATTTCATTTCATTGACTAATCGAACTGAATAATTAATGGAAACATGCTAAAGAAAACGGAAAAAGAACTCACATGAGCTGGCGAGCCATTCTCCGCTCGGGCTGAATTTGACAGAGGACACGGCTTTAGTGTGGCCCGCTAATGTGAACTTCAAACTGTAGTTTGGCTTGGCAGGTGCAGACTGTAAATGAAAACAAAACGTGACATTTAGAAATCTCTGAGAACTGGTTCAAGATGAGAACGGCTACCAAACTGTCCAATCCGATCTGAATCGGACAATTTGTAACCGGCTGAGAACTGGGATGACGGCGACATGTTTTGAAGGTTGTTCACTGCAAAACGATTACATTAAACTCATTCGTTTACACTGATGGAACCTTGTAACTGAGAGGAGTCGCGGTGGAGAGGAAGAAACGGCCCACAGTGAGGCCAAAGAAAGAGAATGTAAGACGATGCTAATAAATGTCGGTAATAAAGAAGAAAGGGTGGAAATACCAGTAATATGCTGAAACATCTTTCTTCACAACATGAGCTAAAATTCTAAACTCCATGACACTCGACTCACAAGTGCCACTGCCTCGCAGCCAGGTGGGATGTCTGCTACTGAGGGTAAATATCCTGTTATAACACTATTAGCAGGTGCTTTCTTTGCACATGAAAATCCTTTTTTTTTAACCTTCTTCCTTTAAAGAATACTGTAAAAATATCCAATTTTCCACACAGTAATAAACGCTTCCCATCTCTGGTGACAAACATTATTCCAAATCCAAACCTTGCTTTGACTGGCAGATGCTGATGGTACGACTGGAGGCTTTGTGTCAGTCTCTGGTTTCTTGTCTTCTGTTGCCATCGTGAGGAGATACGCATCTATCAATCACAATCCTGACAGAGAGAGATATCAAAAGAATCAAGTTAAACTCCTGTGCTGTGATCAATTGAAAGGAAACCAAAGATCAATAACGCAGAAGTGAAAATGCACTGCTTCACGGAGGATTTAAATGTCTCGCAGGATGCAAATGTGGAACAGCGGTGTCAGCTGTGACGACACGTTGTGATAAAACACAAATCGTGCAAAGCAGTGATTACAATAATCATTAGCATGGGTCACCCCGAGGATTCAAACAGCGACCCTGCTGCAATGGTGCTATTTTAAAATTACGCTGTAGCTGTCAGATTTAGCTAATTGCTAAAAACATCAAACTCGTCATATACATTAAACATTAAATATTTCATTTATTTAGACAATTCAAAATGACGCAGCCGCTGGTTCATGTTGTAATTATCAGTTTGTTTTGTCTGTTTGCTTCTAACAATGTTACAAACTGTAATAAACTGTGCGGCTGCATCCTCCTGCAACTATAAATGAGCTATTTCGGTTAGCATTGAGCTAGCTAACGTTAAGTGGCTTTGATGGCGGTTAAAAGAGATTATACAGACACATTTCATACTGCACTTTTAATATTAACTTACATTTATTACTGATACGTTAACGCCAAGCTGTGTTTAAATGCAACACAACGCAATGAACAAGAAAAGAGAAAATATCAAACAAAGGGCCTCCGCTAGGAAATCCCGACCCTGACAGAGAGCGTTAGCATGCTGTCTATATTAATGTAAAGGCTGAGGGTTTGAAAGCAGACAGAGGGAGACACAAAGTCTGTTTTTCATGTTCTGCTTTCAAACGAGAGCTAATGCTAATGGTAGTCTGCTCGTGTAGCCGTCCGCATTAAACGCATCGACGCTGTTGACAAATTGGTCGTAGCTGCCCACGGAGGGGCCCTCCATTCAAACAATGAGGAATCAGTCAAAAGCCGATACTCACGGGGATTTAACGCGGCTTCACGGTCACAACGTTGCTCCTCGTTAGGATGTGGAAGAGAAACACGCGTGTATTTATTCAGGCGGTCATGGAGAACGCGTAAATAAATCGGGAGTCCAGCCTGGATGTTTGCCTGCGAGGAGAAGCGGGGAATGTGGTGCGGTGGTGCTTCTCTGCGCATGCGCGTTTCCCTCAAAAGTAACGGAAACTAATGAGGGACAAAAAAGCGTTGAAGGAATTATTTTGACACCTGTTTTAATAGTGGTTTCATATTTAAATATCGCATTTTATTCTGTTTACTTTAATTGCAAAATATATAGACCTAGCAATCGTGTTATTCGCCCGGGTGGTCGGTTCTAATAGCCAATTTGAAGAAATGGTCTCTTTTTGTCATGTCAGTATTATTGCCACTATTTTAAATTGGTACGACTCTACAGACTCCAACACTATACTATCCACTGTTATTAAAATTTCTTCAGTGGAGCTATGAGAGCATACTCATTGCACATGACGGAACTTTGAAAGAACAAAAAGTGAAGTTACTCTACATAAGCACGTAACTTTACCAATGGAGTCCTGCATATGACCTGTGGGGGGCAACAGCGCGCCTTTGACGCGTCCAGTCTGGCTGTCAGGAAATCACCGGGAGAAGAAGAAAGAACACTCGTTGAGCTCGCGCAGCAGGTTTGTGTGTTTTTAGCAAGAAAGTTTTGCGTTTCAAAGTCCGTCTAACGGTTCAGTCCGGAGTTAACTACTCTGTGTAGGTGGGCTTCTGTTCCGGCTGTAACTACGTCTGAAGTTGAGAGTCGTCGTCTTAAAGACGCGCTTTAGGACTGTGTCTGTATCTGTTGTTTACCAGTGACGCTCCCGTCATCCTCCGCGAAGCACGAACATGTAAGCCGCAATGTGAACATATACTAGCTGTCGTTAGCGCCTCCAGGACCGTGGGAAAAACTTTATGCCCCCCAGCGTTACTTGTAGCTTCCCACATTAACTTCAATATACATACTTGCTCAGTCTGAAAGCTTTTCTTACAACTTAGGAGGCGTGGTGCGATATTTATTGCACGTCACGCGCCAATTCTTCATGAATTATCTGGCCAGCGTTGAAAGTTAGCATGTTTGTGAACGTGTCGCCACAGGTGATGACAAGTAAAGCTAGCAGCTTTTCTTTTCTGTCATTTGAATAACAGTAAAGCTGCATGACAAACATGTCAGTCACCACTGGTGCAGACACTCCTTTTCTTGTCAAAACAGTAAACATAAACTCCTGAATCTGTCACAGTAGCTATGAATATATACAGATTCTTTCATGTGAGCTCTTCACAGACACTTTTTAAAAATGTTTCGTTTCTGTGTATTTATCTTTGAAATGTATTCAGTTTGTTAGCTCTGTGACTTGTTGTTTCCCGGAGCCCACTCTAATGGGGCATACAGCCACATTGTCGGGACATCCTGCATATTGTTGAATTGTAGACTAATAGGATTAATGTCTGACACACTCTCATAGCTGTGTTTTTATTTTATTTTATTATTTTGCTTGACAGATCACATTTTCTGGAATGAAAACTATGAATGAAGTGGACTGGCGTTTCCTCAGAGCCTTCGATAAGCTGACGGACAGAAGCTTCATAGTTCATAGTTAAGAGAAACACACAGAGCTTGTGTTCGTCTGTTGTTTCCAGCTACTGTCGTCATGTCGGCAGACGCAGACCAGAAACCTCCAGAACTTGTGAATCCCCCGCCTCCTGAGGTGACCAGCCCCGACAAGCCAGGCCGGAGGACCAACCAGCTGCAGTATATGCAGAATGTAGTGATCAAATCCCTGTGGCGGCACCAGTTCGCCTGGCCTTTTTACCAGCCTGTTGACGCAGTCGCTCTTGGGCTATCAGTGAGTAGTTTGCAAATGTTCTTCAACATTCAAATCCTGTATTTATTGCAGTATTCATTGCAGTACATTCCTCAGTACATTCCTCTCTCTCTCTCTCTCTCTCTCTCTCTCTCTCTCTCTCTATATATATATATATATATATATATATATATATATATATATATATATGTGTGTGTATATGTATATTTATGTTGTTTCTTTCCTCACAAATACATTTTTCAGGCACAAACAAATGATGTTATTTAAAATAATGGCCTAAAGTGGCCTTTAGGCTTTGGACGCTTAAACCAGGGTAGTTGTTTCACACACACACACACACACCACACACTACTGTGTAACTCTGTGTGATCACTTTCAAATGCTGCGTGTGTTTGTCTTGCTTTTCTCTCTTCTAAACCTGCTCCTAAATCCTCTCTTCTTCTTTTTGTTCCTTCACTGCAGCTGTTGTTGGTCGTGTCGTCGTAAGTTTTGTGTTTCTCTCTTAGTGTTGGTTGCGTCCTGATCATCGTGCACAGCCCACTTAAACAACACAGCACATAGAGAAACTGGAATGTGGCACTGCACTCCATCTGAATCTCATCCAATATTTAGAACTCATACCCACACTACGATGCAACGATTACAGAGTTTGATTATAGAGATGGTAGAGTATAGTCTGAGAAAAACTGCAGATGTATAAATTCAACCAAGCATTTAAAAAAATTAACGGAGGACATTGAGGAGGTCTCTTATGCCGGTGTTATGCTGGATTGAGCGGATTAATGTTGTTTTGCTGGAAGTTAAATGTATAAATGATGCTTTGTTAGCATTAGTTTGTGTTACACTGACTCAGTGCTATTTAGTTCATTGTAAGTGACAGAAACACTTGGTGTAGCTGAGCCCTTATGCTTGCAAAACTCTAAGCATTAGCTTACACTGTGGTTAAAGGTGAGGTAGGAGATGTTTTCTGGAGCATTTTTTACCATATTGCTCAAAAACCTCTTCACGACCCCATTGCAGCCAGTAAAATAGAAGGTTTGTCAAAAACGAAATGTTTCAGTCCAGTCTAGAGGGCGAAATCATAGGAAAACGCTGTCGAATCTCGTTGATGGGGCTGCTCATTACGATTGGATCCTGACACGTCCATCAAACCTCAGTGCGCTTCTCCCTCCCCCTCTGCGTGTTCACCCATTCGTGAACGAATAGAGACCCTTCCATTACTTTGAAGGCGTGGTTTTGAGGGAGGGTCTGAAGAAAAGGCATGGGTGTGTATTTTCAAAATATAGCTTGCTGGAACCGTTTTCCCAACATCTCCTACCCCACCTTCAATAGTGAAATTGGTGAATTGTTGTATCCACACATAAATCATGACAAATAACCCTAAAATAGCCACAATGCATGTATGTGTATTAAAGTAAGTAAATGTATTACTACATTTTTATCAAATATATACATGATAGTCACTACATGATTAATGATTTAATAATTTATAAATGAATGAGAAGCTTTAGTTCTGGACATTTACTAATTGATTAACTGTTTTAATTGTGACTCTTTCTAAAGTAGTCCCTACTGTAGCCTTTTCCAAAACTCCATTCAGATGTAGAAGTGTCAGACACAGACAGCTCAGAACCTGCATGAATTAATGAAAAATGTCTGCATGAGTAATTTTACTACATTACAGTTGGGCCCTAATTTACTTTTTTGGCTATCACTTGTATTGGTTGAGATATCATTGTATTCAGTAAAATGATTGTTGAGATCTGGGAACGTGGTGGTATCGCCACCACAAATCGAGACCGGGTAAGAAACCGGAGCTGTCAGAAGTTCAGACAGAGTTGTAAACATTTTAGCTACATCGTCTAAAACTCTTTGTAGGGATGTAAAACTGAAAGCGAGCAGACCTGAAAAAAATGGAGGCAGTCGGTCATTGCACAGGAAGACTACATCACACCAATCGACACAGATCAAAAACAACGGTTAAATTATTACCAAACTCTCTAAGTTCCAAACAAGTGTGGTTAACCTGGCGGTTTGTCTAAAACCTATCTGCTGATATGAACATTCTGGTTTCCTGCCCCGTCTGACTTCATCTTAGTAATGTGGCTGTGTTCCCAGATCACCCCATGGTGAGTATCATGTTTTTTTATGACAATAGGAGTTATGGCCAAAACTATCAAAACAAGATCCAAATTATAATAAATTACAGTGATGGCAGAAATGAGAAACCCGAGCTGAAGTGTTGAAATGTAGAAATTGTACAGTTTGTATCTGACACATTGACTTTTTTTTTTTTTCTTTTAATCAGGATTATCACACGGTAATAACGTCTCCTATGGACTTGGGAACCATCAAGAAACGACTGGAGAACAACTACTATTGGAGTGCAAGTGAATGTATGCAAGACTTCAACACCATGTTCACCAACTGCTACATATATAACAAGGTGAGGAGCTTTGTGATTGAAAATACAGCGGGCTGGTCTGGCCTCGCAGACACTCAAACCCTCCTCCTTGTCCTCTAGCCAACAGATGACATTGTGCTGATGGCCCTCGCCTTGGAAAAGATTTTCTTGCAAAAGGTTGCCCAGTTGCCACAGACAGAAGTGGAGATAATCCCTCCTGCAGGCAAAGGGAAGGGCAAAAAAAGCAGCACTACAGGTAACAAAGCCGTGCTCCTAATACGATTTTCATAAATTTACCCTTTAGTGTTTTACAGGCTTGCAGAGTCGTGATGTCATTGTCGCCGTCGTTTGTTTTAGTATGTGTGTGAGGTGGATATTTCACCCTGCATGAACATCAGTGTCACCCAGCAGCAGTGATTAACTGCATCACTAACCTTCTGCCACTCCTCATGTTTTTGAAATGACAAATAAAGCTCAGTGCTCCAAACTATGTGCTGTCTTCCCCGCGGGCCCTCTGTAAGTTTTATATTGCTGCCAGTAAAATTGTGTTTCTTTTTCTTATTCCACGTAAATCAAATGCGCTGTTAAATGTAGATGGCTATTAATGTGACAGTCGGGGGCATTTCTCCAATATTTATGCGTACGTGTTGGAGTGCACAATATACCTGCCACTGAGAAGAATGACTGTGTGAGGGAAACACTGAAAGGTCTGTTAAATCAAAAATATCCAAATGTACCCTGCATGTTTTTTTTCTCTTTTACTTTAACTTGTTGCAGTAAAAGGTCTGCAGAATGGAGCGGTGACCACGGGGCCTTCAGCCACGACGGCCACATCTCCATCCAATGTCAGCCACACACCCTCCAGCTCATCGTCAGTGCCCAAACCCTCCTCAGAGAGCTCCCCAAAAGTGAGTCAGCATTTGTGTCTCTGAGCTTGTTAAAATCACACTGCATGAATTTTACCTTATTGGTGTGTGTGTTTTTTTTTTTTTTTCATTATTCCAATGTAGAAGAGAAAGGAAGACGTGACCAGAGATTTGTGCTCAGGAGACAGTTTGAGTGATTTACCAGAAAACAAGAGGAGGAGAAGGAACTCCGGTCGAGCCAAAAATCCCTCTAAGAAGGACACCGAAGCGAAGGAGGGTGAACAGGGCAGAAACGGCCAACAGCTCAAGTATTGCAGCGATATCCTGAAGGAGATGCTGTCGAAGAAACACGTAGCCTACGCCTGGCCTTTCTACAAGCCCGTCGACGCTGAAGCTCTGCAGCTCCACGACTACCATGACATCATCAAATACCCCATGGATCTCAGCACTGTCAAAGTATAAAGTGCATGTTTCCTTATACAGTGTTTTCTCTGCGGCTTCGTGATCTTCATCTTTGATAACTTCTTATTTTTCAGAAAAAGATTGATGGAGGAGAGTACAGGGACGCACAGGGCTTCGCAGCAGACGTCCGGTTAATCTTTTCCAATTGCTACAAATACAATCCTCCACATCACGATGTCGTCGCACAGGCCAGAAAGCTTCAGGTGTGTTTTATCACTTCATGTAATAATTAAAGTTTTACTGGTTGTCTAGACTTTTAATTTTAAGTTACTATGAGGCTTTCGTTATTGTGGGCATATTTACTTCAGGGTGTGTTCGAGAAGAGGTTTGCAAAGATGCCGGACCAGCTGGTGGACTTATCTGCTAATCGTGTCAACGGGTCGACCAACTTCAACAAATCGGACTTAGCGGGAGGCACCCGAATCGCTGAGTTGCAAGAACAGGTGAGTGTAGAACTGGTTTGTAGAGAATTTTATTCATCAGTGTTCAAGTGGAGAGAAGGTCCCTGTGATGTCCAAGCTGTCTAATGCTAAAAGGTTTGTAGCTTTATCCAGAAAAATGGAGGATTTATCGATACACTTTTCATGACACGATGCCGGCTCAGTTCTGGAGAAGCTGTCCTCTCTGGCTCGTTTATAAGCCCTCAGGACATGGACTACTTGATGTCCATAAATGGCCTTGCTCAATGCATCTACAGTATAAGGTATTTGCTAATTTGTCATTAGTGTACAGACAAGGAGATATGTTTACCTTTAGTGGACAACATTATCGAACTCTGTAGAGGCTTCTCAGTGTACGCACCTGCTGTTCCTATGGAGTGAGGCAGCCCTATCCTCTAACCTTGGTTACCGTGGTAATGGTCAGAATGGTGCCTGCTTTTATAAAGCTTTCTCCACAGATCTCTAATTCAGTCTTGTTCTATAACATCATTTTCTCTTACTCCAAACCTGTTTCTGAGACAGAAACGATAATGATCGAATGTTTTGCCTTTGCTTTGGTTTTCCTGCCTGTAACACAGTTTGTATATGCTTTGCTTCAATTCCATGTGAGATAATGTTTACCCATCAATGTAGCTGGCACCGTACTCTATATAAACACATGACGGACAAACCATGCACACTGCAGCAAGGCATATTTGGAAAGATCTAATAAGTTATGAAAATAGAAAATCATTTCTGGCTCGCAAATATACAGCCGAGAGGAATGGATGCATGAACTATTTCAGATGATGAGTTTGTTTTTCCTACTCTTCCAATTGTGCGGAGCAGATATTGTTGACTAATAAAATCATATGTCGGGCTGGCCCAACAGTAAATCACTCAATACGACTTCTTTGGCTTGATTCTTAGACGTTATGCCATGTCCTCGCCAGCACAGAGAATACGCTCTGGCTCTTTTATTTCTTTATTGCTGCTTTTTTGGCCCGCATTATTTTAATGCTACTGCACAGCTCCACAGTAGCCCATTTCTGTTGATACTCTACCCAGCTTAAAGCTGTTCAGGAGACGCACACGGCCCTCTCTGAAGTCCCTACAATTAAACCAAAGAAGAAAAAGAAGAAGCACAAGAAGGACAGCAGGCCAAATAAAAGCAGTACAGATTCCAGCTCCAGGTAGGACGTTTCACATCTGAAGGACTCTATTGTTATCATTATCATCATTCTCTATAGAGACCTTCGACTGTGCTGTCTTGAATTTCAGGCTACCGTGGAAACAAAGCAAAGACTGGGATTCAGACGACGAGTCTCTGCCGATGACGTACGACGAGAAGCACCAGCTGAGCCTGGACATTAACCGGTTACCTGGCATGAAGCTCGGCCGCGTGGTGCACATCATTCAAACGTTAGAGCCCTCAATGTTCGACACCGACCCCAATGAGATCGAGATCGACTTTGAGATACTGAAGCCGTCCACTCTGCGCGAGCTGGAGCAATACGTGAAATCATGCCTGTATAAGAAGTTTAAGAAATTTCAAAGTAAGTGTGAAGCCTTGCTGCCATCTTCCCTGGAACCATTTGATATTAAGTTGATAATTACCCCAAACAATGCAAATGCAATTCAGCATTTAATCGATGAATGTGTTTTCTCTCCTTTCCCTTCATGCAGAGAAAAACAGCCAAGCTGTGTCTCATCTAGTCAGCTGCAGCAGCTCTTCAGATTCAGCCACCAGCAGCTCCAGTAACTCCAGTTCAGAAAACAGTGACTCATGACAGCTGTGGTGTTTTTATTTATTTATTCTTTTGTTACCAAAGCAGAGCTACTCCCAGCAGCTAAACACGGTTATTTTTGTGTTCGCTATCTGGAAAATTAAACTCCTCACACGTCGCTCGCATTCATTTCTCCCTCTTTCATTATTAATCGCAATATCCGTCCATGCTGTTTCTTATCAGATGCTATAAATTCACAGCAGAGCTGGATGGCCTGCTGCTGTGGCTAGGCCACATTTCATAACATCTCTGTCCCAAACAATATCCTGTCTCTGTCAATCATTTTGTCATACACATGAGAAGCACTGGGTAGAATGAGTCAGAGAGTTTGTTTTAGGTAAATGAAGGTATACAGCAGCATATCCATCAAGCTTAAATTATCGCCTTTTAACTTTTTGTTACAGTTATAACTCATTTATAATAATTGTTACAAAGTAGTGTAAAAGAACTCGAAGAGCCTCAAATGTCCAAAAATCCTGGACATAGTTCATGTCCATGACCTGTGAAAATACTGTGAAAATGGGAAAGGCGATGAACATTCCCTGTTTAAGATATCGTCTTTGTAGAAATGAGCAGGATATTGTGTTGAAGCTTTGAAGTGCAGACTCCGGTTGGACCAGGTCTGAAAATCAGTTTCAGTCATACTGTATGTCCAGCCTTCATTCTACCCATGTGTCGAGTTGTAACACTCTGTACTGTTACCAACGATATCAGTTCATATATTTATTTACTCATTGAATTTGTGGTACTTGGAATTCATGCCGTGAAGTCATTTGTGTGTCTTGTATTTTCCCTCTGTTATTATGTATTTAAAGGTCTGTCATGGAATGCTATATTAAAATGTACTTTTATATCAGAAACAAACAGGATTGCTCTTAATCACATTTCTGTTGTCTTTACTGATCACATGCAACAATTCACGTTTGCTTTGCTCATGTTTAGTTTATTGTCTACACATGATTCCAGTGCAGGGCCCTTTGTACCTTTTATTCATTCATAAGCACGATACAGACATTTGATTTTGTTTATTTTTTGTGTTTTATTCATAATTCACATAGCTGCAGCTAACATGTTTGTTAGCACGTGTACTGTTTAGCACTTGAAGGTTCAGTGTGGAGGATTTAGTGGCGTGGATTATTATTTTTCTTATTTAATAAGACTTGAACTTGAAAACAAGGACACTGTAGATTCTGAACAACCGTCTGAGCGGCAGTAAATGTTTGTAGTTAATGACACAGCATGAACATGAACGGTTATCTTCCAAACTATGTTTAACTGTTTGGTCACTGTTATAATGTTATATACAACACACTAACAGGAAGTGATTCTTGAATCTTTGTATTCATCCTCATGAAGTGCCTCACATGCAGCCTTTTTTCCCCTGTTGAAGTCTTTATAGTGAATATCTGACAACATGTATGCATGTAAATGCAGTGTGTGTGTGTGTGTGTGTGTGTGTAATACATACATTTGCCTTCCTTGTTGAGGTTTCCACGAATATGCAATTTGTAAAAGACAGTTTGTACTTTCCTTCACAGACACTGTAGTTTCACTTAATCGTGTCCTCTGTACATATGTATCTGCTAACTTTGGCTGACACGCTGATGTTTTTGTTAATAAATGTAAAAGCACAACAGAAACAAGTGTTTTTGTGTTTATTTAACAGAACAGGTGCGGAATGCCATGAACGCCGCGCTCTTCAGTAAACACTGTGCACCGCAGTAAAAGAAAGCCCTCTTGCCTTGAAACATTTACTCCACTTTCAGCTGGCCTGCCAACTGCTCTGCAGAAACTGGCACGCGCTCAAAACTGACCAGTTCAAACAGCTGGTGCTGCCACCGGCTTACACTCCGTCGGATCTCAGCGCTTAACTCCTTTCCGCGTGGCCTGGAAGCGCCGGGATGTGTAGTGAGGGTTGTTTGTGTGAGGGGACTGCGGCATTAAGAGCACTGACTCGTATTGGCACAGAGACGATGAGAGTAGGATACAAGTGACTCAACACTGCTTGCACTTCAGCAATCAACCAGGAGATGGCCTGGTTGATTCATGTACTAATCCTGGGCTTTACACTGCAGTTGGAATGAGTACATAATGACCTATGCACAATGCATTTGTTTTTTGTTTTTTTTTTATCATCCATCAATGCACTTTAGTCTAGAGAAATGAGGCTTGAAGTGAACAGCTGAAAACTATTCTTATGATAGAACAGATAGGACAGGACAGATACAGCAAGCCCCTTTTTATGAAACAATGTAAACAGATAGAATAACTCCAACATAAGTGCTGGGAGAGAACTGAGGGGCCATTCATCATTCACACTTTTTTTTTTTTTTAACTCCCCTCCTCAGGCCCCAACTTGCTGTCCTTGCACTGTGTGTGCACGTTGCGGGGAGACGCGCTCTTTGCGACCCCGCCACATTGTGAAACGTGCCACTCTGCGCCCACCGCCAGCAACCTTGGGGCCATGATTGATCAATGCCACGGCTCCAATGACAACTAGTCATTTCTGCCACTTTCTGGCCATCACTCACCAACGCATGGATCCCATGTTAAAAAGGCCACCCGCGTGAAACTCTCCAGACGTGTCATGTAAGACCGTGCTTTGCTTTGATGAATGGATCTCTGGTTTTCATTTTCTTTTCGCCACCTTGTAGGAGAACACTGAGAAGAAAAAGAAAGAAAAAAAAAAAGAGCAACTCGATGAATGCGGCTTCACAGTGTCAGTTTGAATCGAGGCATGTGGAATGAACTGCACATGTATGCACTTCTGTTCGGTCACTCCTGTTCAACGATTTATGCTAATGTGACATATCAGCAATCTTAATTGCAAATGAGTTGAAACTGTTCTCAATAAAGTGAGTCTTTTTTTTTTTTATCCTTAATTTGTAACTATATATATAGAGAGAGAGAGAGAACATATTAGACTATTTCATTACTGCTCCAGGAAGAGAAGTTGCTGAGTATATTATTTGCAGCCCTGCACTGCATCACATTCACATATACAGTACATACACATTTTCACTTAAGCCTATACTCAGCATATCGTTGAATCAGCCAAGGCAACCAAGTCGCAACCCTGTTTCTCTAACCTTGAGGCCACTGCTGCCTGCTACTTTAACATTTAGGTCGCATTATGCCCCTCCCAGTTCCTGCTCCAGTATATTGCCGTGTGTTTTCCTCAGCGTTATCTGTTGCTTTTCAGTAAAGTGATTGGAGGACTTGGTCATACGCTGTCATCACGTAACAGGATGTTCCAGCAGCACTGAGTTGAACTGTTTTGACCTTCGGTTATCTGTGCGAGTACACACAATGCCTCCTTTTAACAGCGCATTTTCTTTTTCAAGCTTTATACGTAAGTGAATGCTAATCGTTAAAACAAAGTTGGCAAAGTACCTCTTAAGCTGTCAACAGTTAAGGTCCTTTCTCTTCCGATCAGAGGATACGGACAAGAAACTCTCAGCTCTTGCCACCTTTTTTCTGTTGCGTCTTTTTTTCACCCAGCTCTGGTATGGCTGTGAGCATGGCAACACAAGATCCCCCGAGAAAAATAGGCCTGCTTAAAGATTTATAAGCCATATTTTAGGCTGATGGGGCTGTTCAAAAGGTCTTTAAAGGTTAAGTGATCTCATGGCTCCATCAGCCAAACTCAAGGACCATTTGTACGTCGCAAAATGCATTGTGCAAAGGACATTATCAACAGCCAGCGCTCGCCCATTTTTATATGCCCCAAGATTACGGTGCTTTGTCAGAGTTAAGTAAGGTTTTACTTAACTATTAAGAGTCTGGACCTGGTGTGATCTTAAACAAATGGTGCATTGAAACATAGCTGAAACAAGTCTCTGAATGTCAATGTCCATAGATTGCATATATGTGCTGTAGATGAGAATTGTGTTGGGTGACCTTAACCTGGCATCCGGCAACACCTCTAGTAATCTGATCTTTGACTGCGTGATTGCACAATGACTTTTGGCCTATTGGTAGATGATGAGATTAAACCCTAGGGCCCAGTAGGAGGAAACCACCAGCAGTCAGAACCCCTAACTTTTGGGTACTCTTGAAAGACCGACAGCCTCTGCAGTCACTGCAAATGCTAGCAAAACAGCCTCAAGCTGCCTGGCTGCCCTGTCCATCAGAGTGAGGAGATGTGCAACTGCAGGAGATGAGTCCCACAGGTCCAACACTCAAATCACTGTTTAGGCATCTTTAATGGTTCCATCTGAGGCTTGATGTCCATCTGGATTTAGAGGCCCTCATTAGAGGCCATGCTCTATCTAGTCTTATCTGTCTTTTCATTTTCCTGCTAACAATTGCTAATGCTCAGCTAACCAGTGGTGAGAGACCCTCTGGGTTAAAAATGATGAGCGACAGACATGGAAACAGTCGACGCTGATGTGAAGATGTAGCTGAAGTCCCTACTCTGCAGTCAGAGGTGTAAACAGGGAGATCACAGAGTAGGTGCGCCGTAGTTTATCTGCTCTGTATCACTAAAAAACTTAGTTCCTTTCAGCTAAGCAGTTTATCGTCAGCCTGAGGATTCCATTAGCATGGGGTCATGGGCTGTGCCAAACAACAGCTAGTATTGTCTCTGCACTACACTTGCAAATAGTTAACAGGCTTGTAGAGCAGCTGCATGAGCCGGCAGAGGGAGGCAAAATATGGCCAAACCTTTTGACTACAGTTCAGTCACATCATTCTTAATACATCTTGTGTTTTGTATCTCTGTGTCCTCCAATGGGAGTTGCAACATATTTGGGTGGAAGGCCATTTGTTACTGGCCTGTCCCAAACAAAATAGCAAGGAAGACAATATTCACGTCCCCTGTGAAGGCCTGAAAATGGTTGTTTGAATCATTCCTTCAGCCACGGATATTAATAATTTCAATTCATTCCATTGTACATGGGTTTCATGCGTAAATCTAGCTTTGCAGTGCACCAGCCTTTCCGTGCTGCTCCATTTTATGCCTGGAGATAAATTAGCCAAATGTATTGCGTCCCTGTGGAAATCTGAAGGTGGGAAGGGACGATGATAACTGAGTTGAGAAAGTAATGAGACATGACAAAAGAGGATTTAACAAGAAACAGGTGGCATATTGATGGTAATGGAAATTAAGTGGTTAATTGACCAAATTTGATTATTTTATTAACAAGGACTGACACTGGGAAATCTAAGAGGAGAGAGATTAGGAAAGGAAGAAGGGGAGCACCAAATTAAAGAAGTGAACAAAATAAAACCCAAGGTATCTCGACAGCAGAAGATAATTAGGAGGAAAAGGAGCTGCAAACGCTGTAGGAAGTGGCCAGGAATTCACTGACGACACAGGCAACATGGAGAAGTTGTAGAGGGTGTGTGGGATTAAGGTGCGTGTATAGTTGTATCTAAAGAAACAGAGAGAACAAAGAGGGGTAAAATACATTTTTTTTATTCTTTTTTTTCCATTAAAGTGAATACTTGACTTCTTTTTTTAAACTTGGATCTTAGCTAAAACTGCCATTAATAAATATGGATGAGTCAAAGTCTCTCAAAGACTTTCAATTGCTGGGGAATTAGCAGCCAGTTAACAGTGTCTGGCAGCCATTTGGTGCTCGGTGCTTGTAGCGTACAGTGGGTTTTTCACAGCGTGTTTGAAAATGATGCTGATGAGAGTGTCAAGAGTTAACCTAACAGTACTCAACAGTTGCTGGTGAAGGTTGTATATCTGGAAAATAGCCCACATCGGCCGACAAAGTGTGACAGGCCTTCTTCACAGCTAGTATTTCAACTTGTCATAGTAAAAAAAAAAGAAGAAGAAGCAGCACAGGTGTTCCTAATAACTTGAACAATAGCTCTGTTTTATTCAAGTGTTCCAGTAAGCAATGGCAGTGTGACAGTGAGTTGGACGATACCAGGACCCTGAACGTGAAGCAGCCACCGTTCATTTATTATTTACACCTGTGATTTTCCTTCTTCCAAGGCCTCTCGGAGAAAAAACACAACAACAAATACGCCTCTTACAAAGTGTTGGCTCAGACTTTATGGCATCACAAAGGACAGGTATAATGGAACAAGTCATGACAAGTCAATCGAATTTTTCAGTGGCAGGGTTTGGAGAGCTTTTCCCACCATCGTAAACATCCTGGTTTGCATCATTTGGTTTTTGATACTCTTCCATTCTGACGAGTATATCGCAATTTCACTAAACCTGTTAAAAAACACTTGCCTCATATAGCTTGTATATGAAAACACACACCTCGTAACCTTCTGATGGAATAATCCACAAAGTCCCCTAAAAAACAATAAATAAGAACGCCTACGCCGCTCAGTACTTTCAAGCCTGTCCTAAGTCATCGTCTCCAACCTGCCTGTGGCTGCTTTCACCATGTCTATGAATCTGCCTGGCGTGTTATTGCTGCTCTATTATTATAACTGTTAACATGATGCTGCTGTAAAAGACCATATGCTCAGCCCACCTAGCCAACAAATAAGGTTAAATACATAACGTTTAGTAATTTTACAAACGGTTTAGCTCATCTCTCTCAGGGGTGGTCATAAACATGGCGGCGTGTGTAAAACGCATCAGGTGTAAATAGCAGAAAGTCTTTGTTTGATGCGGATCGTTCAGGTCCCGTCAATGACTGCATTCTGAGTGGTTGGAGATTGTGTGCGGTGGAGGGGATCGTGATTACATTAAAGGGGCACTCCTGCGATTTAGTAAGGCACCTAAAATAAATTGAAGCAGCAGAGGCCGAGACATCATTTTTAATCTCAGTGTCTTCTATAAACGAAGCGCCAAAGCAGTGAATCCTACATTTCCCATAATGCAACTCGACCGTGTCTTTATATTGCTTTCACTTCAATTTGATTTGGACATCGCCAGATCACAACAGAGGTTATCTCATTCCATAAAGAGCACGTCTAGGCCGTACTCTTTATAACACTGACACTTTGACCACAAGGCATTCCACTGAGCTTGTTGTATTCCAGCTATACACTCACTGGCCACTTTAGGTACAAAACAAAAGACAGACACAAAACAACAGCTCTTCCGTGAATTCTACTTTTACTAAGCTTATTGCTGACACTGTCAGACAGGTTTTCATTCAACTCTATCTCTGATTATTGAGGTTGTTATTTGCAGTAGTGTCGAACTGGACTTTAATATCCACGCGTCCATTATCTGTAAACACTTGTCCTCATCGGGGTCACGGTATGGATGGAGCCTGTCCCGGCTGACTATGGGCGACAGGCGAGGTACACTACCAGCTCATGGACTTCAATATATTGAATATTCTGCCTGCCTCATTCACATACATGAAGGCCACGTTATTAGAAACGCACCGTCAGTATACTGCAGTCCAGTACAACACCACCACCCACTACGACCTCAGTCACAAACATGAAGCAGAATTATGACCTTTCTGACAGCGTCAACACAAACTCCAACATTATAAGCTTTGTAAAAGTGGAATTTATGAAGGGGCTGTAATGTGTTGTTGTATATCAGATGTACCTAATAAGTCTATCTCCTAACCTCCTATAATCAACTGTCATCATGAGCAGTAAGGCGTGTTTTAATCGTGCTTTTGTTGTTTGAAATGTCCCTTTAATCCCCTTGTTTCAGCAGCCCGGTGCGCCGCGCGCTTCATCCGTCAGAGGGCGCATCCACAACTCCCAGTTCAACAAATATTCCCTGAAACTCCCATTCTTGGAGTATGGAGCCACTTTAGCAAAGTGTGGACACACTATCCAACTCTTTAGCTCCGCGCGAGATAATCGTCACGTGCGGGCTCGTCCGACCACCTGGCTCAACGCCGAAAAGCGACAACGGACGGGATCTTCGGGATCTGTGCAGCTCGGGGTTCGGGGTGTTGGGACCGCTAAAACATCTCCGTCCGAAAGGGAAGCGAGGAGAGGGAAAGAGAGGGAGAGAGAGAGAGAGAGAGGACATGAACGGAAGGGAGGCACGAGAATCACTAGAAAAGCACAGCTGTATACACGCGTAAAGCTGCTTCGGACCGTGCGTAAAGACGCCAAACAAAGTAACGTCAAACGGATACATGCGAACACTGAGATTTTATTGTCCCCCGGGCATGTTTCCGCTGCCGGAGAGCGTTGTTTAGCTTGTGTTGTGGAAAGAGGGTGATCCTGGCGCTGTGGACAGACTGCTCCGTGTGTCTTTTCTGTATTGTTTGCTGTGGATATTACGGGAAGTTCTTGTTTTTGACGTTTCGCTTCTAGAGGAAACGTTATATGCAAATGCGGTAGGTGACTCCCGGCTTTGGTTCATCACCTAAACGGACTTGAAACGCTTTTTCTTCTTCTTCTTCTTCTCCACACTGTACACCAAGCTGTGCTGTTTGGGTCACTGAAATGTGAGACACTGCTGAAGTCGACACATGACAAACCGCTGCATCCAGCTGGTTTATAAGCCACTACTGTAAGCTTTCATTCACGCCTTTTTGGATTGGATATGCTGAGAAAACTTTTTAAGAATGAAGAGAAGAAAATTCCCATAGCGCGTCTCTGTGTTTTGGTTCCATCGCTGCCGTTTGCTGGACTGGATCTGTTGGAGCGGTGTCGTTATTTTGGTCTTTCTCAAACCTTCATCGTTTCCATGTTGTGGCGACAGCAGAGCTGACATGCGTCTGGCACGGGGATATAGTGCGGTGACCTACTGTGATTAACATACAGTTGCGAAATAGCCAGATTCATCGAGCTGATAGTGAATGAGTAAAACATCCAGCGCAGGTAGGGAACCGACTGTAGTGCCTGCGTGTGCGCCGTGAACCGCTGCTTTCAGTGCCGCTTCGAACCACTTCGAGGACTCGGTTACTTTGCGAGGAGAGAGTCTCCGGAGCCGATATGGAGGAGTGGAGACAATGCGGGCGGTGGTTGATAGACTGCAAGGTCCTGCCCCCGAACCACCGGGTCGTGTGGCCCTCGGCGGCCGTCTTCGACTTGGCACAGGCCCTACGAGACGGGGTGCTCTTGTGCCAGATGTTGCACAACCTCTCGCCTGGATCAGTGGACCTGAAGGAGATCAATTTCAGACCACAGATGTCACAGGTGAGTCCGTGTAAACTTCAAACCCGCAGATGATGGGCTGACTCACACCCCAAGGCTATGTTTTGTGACTCTTTTAATATGCATTGTTGTGCTTCTGGTTCAAAGCCTTGGGGATTGCCAGGGCAGCCACCAGACACTGACATGTTTGCCTTGTTTTGGAAAGCTGAATGACATTTTACAGCATCTCATTCCTGGATTTCCCCCGTTGGTCCACACATTTTTAACCAGAAACCTTCCTGTCACAACAAGCCCAGCGCAGAGCCACTATCAGCATATCTGTGATAGAGCACCAGGTTAACAGATGTTCTTGCGCTTCAGCACATGCAGGGTCCATTCAGCTTTGCACAGGCGAAGAAACGAGGTGCCAACCACGCGCACAAGTGGTGGTTGCCTACTGCTGGATGTCAAGTTGATGAGGTCTTTATTGTTTTGCCGCCTCGTAGCAAACAAGCGTGACGCTGTCGAATGTCTGAGCTCTCGATCCACCTTCTCGAGCAACCTTTGCAAGACTGCTCATTGTCAGCTTGTCAGGAGTATGAAATCTGTAGTCGCCGTGCGGTGACAGCTGCAACATCTTCATTTGCTTTAGATTAAAAGGGCTGTTAATTGAGTATTATCCTGTCAGTCTAGCTCTGAGCATAAGGGACCAACAGTAACTATCTGCTGAAAGAGGAGAAACAGAGAACTTCTTCCAGTCCGAGGTGAAATCAAAGCGTTTCCTTTCACTTCTGTTGATCTTTCAGGTGGGTGTGGCAGATCTCTTGGACAAATAAAGCGAAAAAATCCAAGCTCCAATCCTCTTGATGTGAGCATAACCTTCATGGCTGTAGCTGTTTCAGTCCAAAACGGAGGATTGCTTGCTTTTAAACGGCGCCCGCGTCATATCGCAAAGGATTAGGAAGGAAGAGACAAACCGAAGTTTGCTCCGAGTCCTCTTTGCGGAGAAACTCATAGAGGAATAACCGTCTTGGTTATACTCAAACGAAACATAAGTCCACATGGTGGTACGATTAGAGGTTTGGATCGTCACACAACTCAGTTTATATAAAGCTCACTCGCTACTTCAGCTCATTCACATTTCCAAAAGCCAATGTGAGGAAGTGTCGGATGCCACAGGAAGTTTACATGACCACAGCAGTGGAGTAAAAGTGTGCTGTGGCAAACATTCCTATTGACTTTTATTCACCCTGAAGTCTGGTCTTAAGTACCACTGAGCCTCCATTACTGTATGGGGAGAGGCCTGAGGATTGGCGCTGTGTATGGATCACAGTCGCCTGAATGCAGGATGTGCTCGGTTATTCTTGTTGTCATGCCCACAGAGGCCGAAACAGCTATCATACCAGAGTGATTGCCCTCTGACAGCACATTTGTCTGATTTTCTTGGCACACCTTCCGTGACCTGTTTCTGTCATAATAATGTGTGAATGCGCGTGTTGCGTCTGCCTGTCTGCCTCTTAGTCTGTGTTGCTGGTTGCCTCCTTCTGATAGATACCCTTTGATTTTCCTTTGTGTTGCAAGTAGTAGCCAAATGAATCCAGTAGTCGACCAAGATAATATTTATTGACAGCGATTGTGGTGATAGGTTAACGCTGAGCAAGCAGCAGAGTGCAGCTCCCAAAGAACGCATATCTGACAGAGAGTGGAATAAAATATATGCCTCTTAGAGGCGAGAAGTAAACACGTTTCACCATGTTTGTGCTTCTGGATCATTTTGACTAGCTGTGGCCTTTTGATATTAAGGGGACCATTCAGGCTTTCTGAAGTTGGTTCGTGTGACGTTCTCATACATGCTGTCACTTACAGTAAACAGCAGTGAGCGTGCCCCCAGTTTGAAGAAGCAGACACAAGTCCCGACACGGAAGTAAAGCGAAGCGCTGATGTGGACAGGTTCAGCAGAAAAACGTGTTAAAGAAGGCCAACCTAAAAAAAAAAATCAATATCTATTTAAGTGTACACTACAGTGAACATATTCTCACCACTTTATGTTTGCATACGCTCTTCAAAAAAAAACTGAACTGTCCCTTTAAGCTCAGAAGAGTTAACCTTCCCAAAGAGACCAGGATCACGATCAAGAACAGGAGCCATTTATTTCTGGCTGTGTGCACACAAACAGGGGTTTCTGCATGATGCTTGTTAAGGAGTTAATCGTTGAATTTCATTGAGCTTCTTTTTTTATAGAGTTGCAAGGTCGAACATTTTTTTGGCTTTTTCACAGTTTGTTGGATAAAACATTGCAAGTTGAGTTTGGTTTCTTAGAGTTTCCCCAGAGTGGGATCAGTAAGGTCTGTCTGATCTCATGTGAGGGATATCTTAATGTTTACATTCATAGACTGTCTGTCTGACAGATCAGTCATCGAAAAATAAGTGTTAGTCGTACCTCCACCAGTCTCTGGGCTTTCTCTCTCTCTCTGCCTGGTAACCGGCAATAGCCTTGACTTATCAGCTCCAGAAGCTCCCAACTTCCATGATTACAAGGGAGAGAGAGAGAGAGAGAGAGAGAGAGAGGTCTGGATGGCATGCTTTGATCCGCCCACTAATCCCGTGCTCCCGGTCCCACTGTGTGAATCTGCAACTGAGGGTGGAAGGGGTGTCCTCAGTGACAAATTGGGTTAAACAAAATCTTGGCAGCAGAACAGTGGTATGTGATTTATGATAAGGAAAAGGTCAGCGCATGTGCTTTAACACAGAACACACCGAGTCAGTGGCTTAGCTGAATGAAGAGGAGTTGAAGCCGAGTGATTACACTGTTTGCCCAGGACAAAATTTGTCTTGGGCCTAAATGGCCGCGCTCGCGTGGAGATGAATCGTTTCCGAAATTGTCTTCTGCCTCTGAACGTGACTCTGAGTTAAACATTGATGTGTTAGACGCAGGGAGTCGGCGTTAACGGCAGAGGCTGTGTGGCCTGCGTCAGAACAGAGCTCTTGGTGAGAGAGTAACGTTCAGTCAAAGGGGATGCGCTTCTCCTTTTTTTTTTTTTTTTTTTTTTTTTCTAGTGACCTACTAATTCTATTCAGTCGCTGCAGTTTACAGGCTCTGATCACAATAATCCTTTAAACTTTGGCATCGATCCCAGTCCGTGCTCTAGTGCATTATTGTTGCGCTTTAGAGCATTCCGAAGTCATTGCAGCAACATTAAGGTCATGGTGTATTGTTAACGTAAGGCATTTTTAATCAGGGTGTGTGTCCATAAAACGGTATCTGTGATTGTAACGCCACATGTTTATTGCACCAGGTTTTCTATGATGAAACAAATAGATGTTTATGGTTTGAGGATCTGATTTATCATACTTGCAGTTGGCCCAGCACGGTGGACAACACATGTGCATGGGTGTTAGCGCTGAAATGCTAAGCGAATGAATCAATCAGTCAAACACTGAACACAGCGAAACAAGCAGTCTGCAGGAACTTATCTTGACATTTCACGCTTCTCTGACATTCTCACAGACTAAACAACTGAAATCATCATTCCTCCCGCAAGACATGTACGTTAGGTGAACTCACTCACGAATTACCCACAGGTGTGAATGAGAGCGCTGTGGTCTTGCTATATGTGTCAGCGCTGAGTAGCCCGTTCCTCGTGGACCACCTGTGGGGAAAAAAAAAAAAAAAAAACTTTCTTTGTTTTCCCCAACGAGGAACAAACGCAGCCTAATTAACACCCGCTTCAGCGAGGCCGAAAGGTGACTTACTGAAGTCTCTTCTCGGCTCGCAGGTGTGAGTGTGCCTAATGGCATAGAAATGAGGAAGGGCAGCGCAAAATCAGCACTCGGCAGAGGACGACTGAATAAATAACGGCTGGAAATGTGCATTCGAGTGGCTGAAAAAGGGGAAATGCCCATTCATGCATCCTTCCATCTCACAGTGAGGAAGTCGCACAGTTTATTGTGCTATTCATGAAGTGAATTATAAAGCACTGAACTGTGCGTACATGTAAAACGGTAAATCAAACGTGCCTGACTGTCTGAAGCAAACGTGGTGCTGCTTTGTGCAACAACTGTTTCAGTAGCAATATTAGAGAAACAGAAAGCTGTGAATGGTGTGCTGGGGTGAGCGTCAGACCGTGTGCATACTAAGCAGGCGTCATTTGAACGAACAGAATTGCTCACCAAAAGAGAGAGAAGAAGAGCAGATTAAGTCGTTTTTATACTACTTGTGTTTGAGTGAGGACCGTGCGAACCGCGGGTTGAGGTTTTTTCAAGAGGTGAAGCACTTCTTGCGAAGGAGCTGTCAAGATGACCTTAATTTAGGTGGTCAAATAAATCCCTGATTGTATTTTTAAGATACGGCAGGCCTCCTTTCTTCTCTTTGTCGGGGTCTTTAATGGATGCTTAATGAGCACTGGTGTTTGGCGATATGTCGGGGCTCAAAGTGTACGTATCAAGAATCCAGTGCCTCAGGCTGCGTCTGAAAGACAAGACTGAGCTGTGCTCTCTGAAGCCTTTTGTGTGTTCTGCAGTGTGTTTTTTTTTTTTTTTTTTTCACTCAGCCCTTCTCATTCTTCTTCTTTTTTTTTTCCTGTTAGTGAGGTAGTTGTGAATGCCTTTGGGATGACTCAGGCGGATACGTTGTGCGCGCACCGCCGTGCTTTTGTTTCTTTGTCTATGTGAGTTTGTGCACTTGCTTGTAATGTTTATGTCTGCTAGTGTGTGTGTTTGTGTGTGTGTGTGTGTGCATGAGAGGTTACAGTACCTGTGTGCACACTGAATCACTGTTGGCTGAACCCGGAGCTCTCCTGGAGCTTCTCAGGGCTCCACAGGGCTCCAGGTCTCACACAGAGGCTGCCGCTTCCACTCACAGTAATTGAGGTTCTTCCTCTTTGTCCAGCTCCCATAAGTTATATTGGCTGCTGCTGGCTAGTAACGGAGCTGATTGAAATATAGTATAGTTTTTTTTTTCTTTTCTTTTCTTTTTTAATTCTGCTTTTCATACTTGGGCAGTGGCTTCAGGCTCAGTGCCCTTTCAGCGAATGAATGGAAAATATGGCATCCTCTTGATTCGCGTGGGGGGTCAGCATACATAATCATCCTGGGTGTCATGCCTATTTCATCACGGTTGGGGAGGGAACAGAAAATTCAGCTGAACCAATCTTTGGAATCCATGCACATGCTAATTTTTAGTAGGAAAAAAAAAAAAGCTTTTTGTGCCCGCTTGTTGGAAAACTTTGAATGCCAACAGAGATCTCTGTATAAACGTCTTTGACTACGACTGCTTCAGTTTTGTTTGGGCTAGCAGTAGCGGCGACACACTGAAGGCAAAATTTAGCAAAATTTGACAAATGACAGAACAAATCAAAAGCTTTAGCATTTTTTGGAACTTTTGAGAAAAGATATATTCCTCTTTAGCTTGCTGGCTCATAAACCTTCTTCATTAGCTAGCTGCTAACCTTTCTTGTCTGCTGCCTGATGTTGGGCAGATAGCCCAGAGTAGGTTCACCACAGCTTGTTTGCTAAAAACAGAACATTCCATGTCTAAGTCCTGGATCTCCACCAGCTCTAGAGCCACCCTTGCTTATAACACTGACACCTCCACCTCTGCAGGATTAGATATAAAATCAGAGCCAGCGTACGAACCATGAAACAACATGGTAAATGCAGGCCCACCTACTATTCTAAATCTCAGCTTGAGACCAGTGTGGGGTGGGGGTTGGTGACTACTGTAGACAACCACCCACCCATGCCTCCCTCTGGGGTAATTTAATCTCAGCGTTTGGTCTACTGTTGACCTCGTGACCCCAGCACCCGCCGGATGCAGGTAATACTGCTAATGGAGCTCGTTAGGGACACGTCCTGGGTTGCACAGCTGGGACGGCACCACCAGAAACTAATGGGATTGACAAGGAGGGAATGGATCGAGGCGAGGGTTTTCTAACCTTATGTGTGAGTTAATCCCACTCTTAAGGTCATGAAAATGACTTTAACCGTAACTTTTGATGTCCGTGTGGCTTATGTGTTGACATTTGCTGAACTGCCGTTGAAACAACAGGTCATTTCTTGAAGGAATGGAGGAAGCCTTTGTCTCAGCCTGCCTGGGAAGCAGCATGTCATTTCACAGAGACTCAGAGGCAGTAGACTGTATTTAACTTTAAGTATTTAACAAATTAAGATGGAATTAATGTATGTGGTTTAAGATAATGATGGTTTCCCATCTTTAGATGACCAATAATGGACCGTATGAGCACAGTTATATCATAGCCAAAGGTATGGAGACAAGACCCATGCAGTAAATATGAATATATAATATTCATACTATCTCAGGGGATGTATCAGAAGACATATAGTAGCAATGCATTGATCTCGACTATGGATACCATACCTCTTTTCACAGACTGCATAGCTGAGTACAGAGCAGTATTCCCAGATCTGGTAGGAATTCAGTGTCCTGTTCAAGGTCACTTCATTAGGGTGGATGCCTTGCAGCAGGAAGGAGCTCGAACTTTGTCAAGTTGAAGGACAGTCTTAGTATCCACTTGGCCTAAAAATAAATATTCCCTTAGAAACAGGAGAAAAAAAATCAACAGTAACGCTTCTGCTCGGCTGCTTCTGTTCAAGTTAAGATGTTTTCATGTGAGAATTTATCCCCCTAAAATAATCTTCATCTGTGACTACATGCTAATTCCCTGAACTGCATCCCTCATGCTTTTCCCCACGTGCGTGCTTTCCTTGCATGGAGACAGGAGTTATGGTAACACCTATTTTAGAGAAATAATATGTCCGTTCTCTGAACTGTCATCTGATGTTATGTCTCTTTCTGACCATGACACAGCTGGATCAGCTGTCAGTCACATGTTTCAGAGAAAGTGGAAATTATGTAAATATACATCAAGCGAACCCTTTCAGGCTATAGTTTCACAGAACGTGTCTTTCAGCTTCACATGTGACTGAACGGGAATGACAATTAAAATGTGTTAGTTGCTGAAAGATAACTGATTGTCCATCCCCTTCCTGGCTATAATATCCTCCATGATGACATGATTGAAAATGAAATGATTTTTAGTTTAGTCAGTTTTTACTAGATGATGAATCAGAAAACATGAATCCATGAGTATTTTGGAGTTGTTTCTCTTATTTGTGTCTTTTTCTTAGTATAAAAAAAGTGAATAAAATGTACTGACAGTCACATTCAACAAATCATAATCAACAGAGTTCAGAAACGGCGGTGTACTGGTGCGTTAAAAGAAACGATGAAAGCCAGCCTCCCCCGTGTTTCCTCCGGGCGACCTCCTCACTCCTCGATCCACAAACCGAAATAATAAGACTGTATCCAAGAACATGCAAGAAGAACTGAATATTCTTTGAATGTCTCAGATGCGAGCGGTGTTGAACAGTGTCAGCAGCTCTGATTCGCTGAAAGGTTTGTTTCTTGTAATGATTATGAGAAGGAAGTTTGAAAATACAAAGGGATGCCATTGAACCACTTTAGAAAAAAAAAACCCGTTAGCATGTGATGAGGAGGAAGAGAAGAGAAGAGAAAGAGAAAGTACTTACATAAAAGCACTTTTCAAAAAAGAGTTCATGGACCGTAAAACAAATTCAGCCTTCTTACTTCCCTGTTCCTGGTTAGTTTATTTTGTTCTCTGGACTTGTTGGACTTTGGATGCCATATTGCTGTTTATTATGTATACTCGAGCACATCTAGCTTTTTTATACATAATCAAGTCGTCGTTAACATCCCAGCGTGCACAAACACAGCTATGACTAAAGTGAGTAAGAGGCCAAAGGAACAGTAAGATATAAAAGAGAAATATTCCATTCAGAATGTAAGGTTCCTGCTTTTCCACGCGCTCATTAGTGGGCGACTTTACAGTCTGCCGTACAGTAGATACATGGGAGGCTGTAAAGCTGCACAGCTCCTCGTGCTGTGTGAGAGGAAGAATGCATAGCACAGATGTAAATAGAAAAAAACAGCTCAGTACTCTATGTATAATGTAGCAGTTGAATGAATCACACAGTAGTTTAGGTCGATATTCATTAAGTCCAAATGAATGGTCACCCGCATGTACTGCTGCAAGTCTGCAGGCCTGCCGCTCGTGCAGGGGAAAAAAAAACAAACAGGAAGTGAATATGGAATTCAAACAAGACACTATTAATGACTTTCCACATATAGTAAGTGCCTGGCACGTGTGCACATGCTGCATCTAACACAAGGTGTGCTGCTGAAGCAGATACCGGGCACTGTGCACACACTTAAATTCTCCCCAAGTGATTGTGTTGGTAATAAATAGATATTTAAGAAGGTTGGTGTAGCACGGATCGCTTAATATGATAAATAATTCAATAATCAGTAATTAATAATGATTACAAGTCATAATATAATTCTTAATTCTTACTTTTGGTCTAATTAATCCAGTTTTGAAGGCTTACTCCTAGAGCTCCAGTGTGTAGGAGTTAGTTCCACTTAGACATGTAACGGTTGATTGCAACCACCTTACCTCACCAACCACCTTACCTCACCCTCTTCTTCCTTGGGAAAGTATGGTATCCACAAAACACTCATGTTAAAGAATCTATTGAGAGCCAGTCTTTAGTTTGTCCGTTCTTGTCTAAAACTCTCATTCTAAAGTAATTACGACCATAATGATTCTTATTTTCAGGTGATTACACACTAATGAAAACATAGTCGTGCATATTACATTCCATTTCTGCCATGTTCTGTAAATAGAGCCCTCTAAACATCACACACACAGGAGCTTTAACTCATTCCAATCATACTGTATTAGTCCAAATCATCGCCATCCAAAGT
This sequence comes from Nibea coibor, assembly GCA_023373845.1. Classification (NCBI taxonomy): domain Eukaryota; kingdom Metazoa; phylum Chordata; class Actinopteri; family Sciaenidae; genus Nibea; species Nibea coibor. Next base: position 6,168,970 of record CM041720.1, on the reverse strand, counting down.
GCAAGCAGTGAGCACTCAGCTGCACCGGCTCCAATTTGAATGTGGGCCATGTGGGCCATGATGTGAGAGCTGAGGTGGAAAGGCCGCTGCAGAACAATCCAAGGTTGAGCTTTTTCATTTAAATCGTTCTACAGTCACCTGAGTGCTCGTGTTAGAAGGATGTGACCGAGTTTTAATCTCACAGGTCAATTTGACTAACAAACAGGAGAATTTAGCGTCATGGGTGAATTGGAGTTTGGATGAATTCTATATCAGTGCTATGTTATCATCTGCTGTTTGGAGAGTATGCCTCAGCCCATGGCTATGATGTACTATAATACAGCAGGACTGAAGTAAATCAACAATACAAAGGCCTGTTTTCACAAGTTGGAGTGTTAGTTGTGTCACTTTTATTTATTGGGATCAGTTTTCTAGTTTTATTAGTAAATATTTGGAAAAAAAAAAGTTCTCTAACTATTAGCTCTAGGGCACCCAAGAAGATACTAGCAGGTGTTGACGTTCACTGAGAGCCTCAACATTGCTGGATAATTTTGGTTTTGTTTACTGTATGCCATCTGATGTGCAACAAAAAACAAAGATGTGCACCATTCAATAGTTCGTCCTGTGGCATTTGTTCAATCGTTCACTTCCCCTACACAAACAGTTGAACAAATAAATAAGGGAACAGCATCAACAAATGTTTATTTATGGGACGGCTCGCGTATAGGAAATGGATATGGCCTATATATAATTGTCAGCTCGACCTAGATCATTCACACCACACTCAATATTGATATTGGCCTCAAAATGTTGTATAATTGAAACAAGATTGAATTTGGTGCAAATGAGAAAATTTACTGCGCCAGCATGGGACGGGAAAGAATTAATTTGGAACCAGGCGAGATGGAGAGAAAATGTCACTCCTGTGTTACTGGCTAGTGATGAGTTTTGAATAATTTAACATCTAAAAGTCAAACTAGCTTTGGTACCTTCAGACATCTAATCCAGAGTAATTACAGCCACAGCAGATAGAGAAGAAGTGTCTCTGCCCAGTGATGCAAGCTTTTAGACCAACTGTGCAATACATCATACCATTACGTGTCAGCTCATCCTCTTTCTCAGCTGATATTTCGCAGCGGCTCCGCCGTGACTCAGCCATGCAGTTTATCATGTGTTCTTAAATACACTCCCCCCCACCTAAAACCCATGGAATATTCAGCTGCCTCTTCCTCCTCTCGCTTCTCCGCATTCCTCAGGGAATGCTGTTAGTCTGAAATGCGAGCGCGGTGTTCATGCGGGGAACTCCGAGTTGACCTAATCTTTCAGACAGAGAGGGAGATTTTAAGTGATGTCATGTAAAGGCAGCTTACAGCACAGAAAGTTAGTGTCAGTGCCAAAGAGTTGAGAATGTTTTTTTTAGACCTACCGGGAAATACCTTAAATTCTTGCATATGTGACGACTTCCAGTGGAGACGAGGATCATCCTGATAGTATCCTCCCATAATTATCTCACCTAGCCAACCTCTGGGGACACATAACACTTTGAGGAAGCCGACCCACCATGACAACAAGCTGGCGGTTTTACCATTCCACTAGAGATGGACAAAGAGATCATGGAGCCTTATGGACACCGTCTGATTTCTAAAGCGGCTCCATCTGCATAGGGGTTGTTGGGGGTGATTAGAATGGGCATGCAGTGGAATGGCGCCTGAACCTTCCCAGAGCCAGCTATGCTCTGCTGGGCGCCATCGCTCCACAGAGAAATGAAAAAGGATGAGGCCACAGCCCCATCTCTGTAGCCAGATGGCTGAATCTCTCCCCTGCAGTTCCTCTCAAACCAGACCACACAAGATCTCCCCCCTTCTTTTTTTTTTAAATTAATTTTGACTGTTCGGTTGTTAGTCAGTAGTCACTTTTCCTTTCCACGCATCTGTCTCCGTCCATGACTCTGTCAGCAGCGACACTCGTCCTGTTCCATGTTGAGCTGTTGTCAGAACTGAGTCTAATATAAATTGTGGTGGTGCTGGTGGACTGATTGTGCCGGTTTCCTGTGGTAGAGAACAGATTAGGATCTGGATTGTGCTCCGGGGAGAGGCAGAGGGAGTTCCCACCCCCACCCTGCCCCCAATGGACACCTCCGACCCCCAGCTGTATACACACAAACACACACTGTAATATTTTAGCAGCCTCTTTCTGGGGGAAAGTTAAACAGATTTATATTTTCTCCATCTCTTTGCCGAAATGAAAAACATAATATGCGCATTTGTGTCGACAGCCTGGTGGCAACTAAGTATAGAGAGGGTGTTTATATGTTGCACTAGTCATGGATTTTTCAGGCTTTTGCCACAAGACGCCCCGATATCCAATTACTGATGTGTATTGATCATATCACATAATTGGCTGTGGTATAGGAAGGGCACAAAGGTAGGGTTACAACGTTAGACTTGGTCCCATAAAAGGCCAGTACGTATTGATCTTCCCCTGGGCTCAGTCTCTTGTTAATCATGCAAACAAAGTGGAACAGTGTGTTGCGGGTTATAGAGGGTGGAAGAGATCATTTCCTCTTGCTCCACCTTTAGCTCAGCGTGCGCGGCTTCGTGATTTGTCATTTCAGCTCTTCCCACGTGCAGCCTTGGTGTTTCGTTACAGGATCTTTCAAACATAGTGTGTTTATTTTGATCAGTATGGTATTAAATACACGAGCTGTGATGATTAGTTTTTTGGTTTCGGTTAGTTTTCAACAATTATTATTATCATTATTATTATTATTATTACATTCCCGAATGTTTTCTGGTTTCTTTAGTCCTGTATGACAGTAAACTGTGAATCAGGGCATTTGAGAATGTCAGCCTCAACATTCTTCCCCATTTTCTGACATTTTATGGAACAAACAACTTCCCGATGAATGAGGAATATAATCCCTCGCAGCCTTTTACTGTTTTATATTAGCATCTCTTACACCATCCAGTCAGCAAATGAGGAAGGCCAAAACGTTTACTACATAAAGACATAAAAACCAAATCAAAAGTGAGCTAATCTCAGTGTTTCTGATGCTGTAAACATCAGCAGGTGTTTACTATTTCCAATCCAACACTTCACCAAAATGATCAAAATCATAATAGATCAATTTTCCGTTCAGCTAATGAACTAATCAAAGACATCCTATAGTATGAACTGGGCTCTGTGAATTCAATTCCTTTGCTGGATATGATCCAGGTTCCCACAAATGAAATCATTCAGATGACTGATTATAGGCTTAGTGAACTAATCTCTCCGTAATGTGATTCGTTACTTGTGGAAATCACTCCTCCACCACTACCAGCAGCAGCTCCAGTATCTCGCTCAAGGGCACATTGGCAGTGCAGAGTCTCCGTCAGCAGGGACTCGACCCAAGTTGCTCTGTTGAAGGTCGGCCTATTAAACCACTGGACTATCCCGATACAGAGAAAACAAAAGCTGCCTTGCCAGACCTTAAACAGACGTTGATTTGTATTCTGTAGGTTTCAAACCAGCCCTCCAAGTCCTTTTTAAATACAAGATTGTACATTTTTCCTCTTTTCTATTAATGCATTCTGAAATAAGCGGCTATCTTGCATACTAATGAAGCTGTAATTGCCCCTTTTAACAAAGGCTGGGAAAATCTACTTGAAGCTATTATCTGCTTTGGAGGTTATCTCAGAGAATTTTCAGAGCAATTTAAGAAATCCTTTCTGCTGGACAGGAAGGATGATACAGAAAAGCTGTCGGGAGGAAAAGTAAAGGAGCTCACAGGAAACAGAAATGAGACAATAGCCGGTTCTGAGACTGTATATATTATATTACGGCTGAGCGGGGTGTTGTAACAATGAAAGAAATTCCTCAGGACTGTATGTGTAGCTGAGTTTTTATTTAGTCTACAACACTGTGTGAGGGCCTGATGTCTTTCATCGTGCACTCTTGTGTGTTGTGTATCCATCCCTCAGTGTGACTTTTTGTAGTACTGTGTGAACTTTTGAAAAATAATCTTCCTGGATTCATTTAATTAGATCAATTAGAGCACAGCCATTTTGATATTTTAACACATCTGATGAATATTTGAGGTTCAGTGCTAGTGGTTTCTTTCACATGTTTAGTTGTATTACGGTTGCATTGTCCATTTATGCACAAGATTATCAATCTTAGATCACAAACTCTTTAATTTGAGGTCCATCTCATGTAGTCTCCCTACTTTAGACAGATGATTAATCTGCCCGAGAAGAGCAAAGTGAGGCTTTCTCTCTCTCTCAGACAGAATTAACTATCTCTGTGTTTTTTTGTAACTCAGACAAGTTGTCCTGTCCTTCTGTGATTGATGCCATTTCTAAAAACCAATTTCTCATAAGTGCCAGCAAGGGGAAGGCAGGTGAGCTTCCTCAATCCAATTCCCCATCTAAAAAAAGGTGAAGACAGAAACATAAAACCTGCCGCCGGTCTGGTGTTAGCATAATGAAAGCAACAGAGCGTGGAAACAGGAAAAGCTAAACAATTTAGAATTAATGGCTGAAGCTCCTGGGGAAAACAAAGAGAGAGAAAAAGACAAGCAGAAGGTGGATTCACAGAGGACCTGATTCAGAGGAAGCTTTGAGTGGCTTTCTCATGTGAAATTGGGCATGTCCCTCACACACCACACATCTGCTTCTCCACAACTGGCCCCCAGTTTGCAGACAGAGGTCATGAGAACATGCAGGATGTCTGTTAGTCAGCAAACCCGATCACAAACCTTAAAAAAAAAAACATGTACTTCCATCAGTTTGTTAGTTACAGTCAATAATCAATATGTCTGTTAATACACTGTTCCTTCTTCCCTTTGGAAATCTTCCATGAATCTTATGCAAATACTTTTCTCGGGTAGTTAGAGTCAGATATTCAAACACATACGCTGATTTATGTCTAACCTTTGGAAGGCTTCCACAAATTATACCCAAATGAACTTCCATCAGTTACAGATTATTAACATTATCTCATTTGCACCATTGGAAATCAAATGTAAGCTATATTAAAGCAGAAGCTTAAATGAAACTACCTGAATGGCATTGCATACTTGTGTTATATGCAAATGAAAGGCTACATTTATAAGCAATAAAACTTTTTTTTTTCTTTTTTTGCAAATGTGTTAGCTGCTTTGGTACAACAAGTGGCTAATTGCCGGTTAGCTGAGGTGAACTCTTTAGTTGCACTACTGTTTTAGCGTGTCACACAGTCAGAAGAAAATGAGAAAATAGAAACAAGTTAAGTGCGATGATTGATTCCACTCATGTCTGTATGCTAAATATGAAGCCACAGTCAGCAGGCTTATAGCTTTGCTTAGCATAAAATGAGGAGGGAAACACCTGGCCTGGCTCAAAGCAAATGTTCCCATTCTCTCATTCACGACTTACTGACTCATGATTTTTTTTACGCTACTGTTTGTGTAAGGATTAAACTAAATTAAAAAGGTGCTGGTTGGCAGATGTTTTTTTTAGCTTTGGACAATGTCAAGCTAGCTGTTTCACTCTATATATTAAACTAAACTAAGCTAATCATCTTGTGGCTAGTGTCCAATTTATAATATACAAGAAAGGAGTGATATTGATCTCTCCTAAACTCCCCATTCTTTGCTACAAGAAGCTTGGTTTTGATTCATGGATGTGTTATGAGAACTTTGGATATCCAAAGTGACACATTGCGACCAAAAAGTTATATCTCTTCCTTGTTGGCTTCTGTGTACACATCCTGGTTAGTGTCTTTTGTGAACTATAGAGTTCCTACAATAGCCTTCCCTCGAGAATGTTTGACCAATATTGTCTTTTCATGGTTTAATAATTCAGAATTTGAGAAGTAATAATTGACATGGCATTCGTTATACTCAAAGTGGCCGGTTTGTTGAGTTCACAGAGCAAAAACGAATGTAGTTCAAGACAACACTCCTTCAATAAATCATAATTTCATCGGTGCTCTAATGTTTCGGAGAGGTGTTGATTGATTTAACATCAGCGTTAGGGTAGAATGGAAGTGAAATGAATTTTCCCTGTTAGCCGACTGTAAAATGCAATCAGCAGTGACAGGTTGATTCGTCTTTCTGTGTCTGTTTATCCAAGTTTTCCCTTTCCTTTTCTGAGGACATTCTTCCCACTTCCCTCTTAGCATAAGCAGGCTTAGAGAGCGAGTGAAAGAAAAGAGTTGTGTAATCCCCACCCCTCCCTTCCCCCTGCACTTAGCCAGACAACAAGAAACATCTGGAAGGAGAACAGAGAGTTCAGAACGCACCCATCCCCACCTTGGATGAGTCCAACAATGCTTGGCTCAGTTTGCGCACTTAGAGTCTGGACGCCCCACTGTTAGCCTACCAAACCCTGTGCATGTGTTGCATTCTTATCATGACTTTGCTGATTTCTGAGAAGAATGTGTGGGTGTATTGTGTTGTCGAGTGCTCAATGTGTTGTACAAAGTGTGTCATTTTCTTTCTTGGAGTGGGGTAAAAGGTGTTATTTTCCTCACTACATCTCAATCCTGACAAAATGAAACTGTTTTTACAGAGGTTCTAATATTGTGTATCTGTCAAGTTTTTTCTGACTAATTTTAACATCTCAAGTGGCACTTATGATGAATTCCAACAATTTTGTGCCCTTGGATCTCGCTTGAGATCACGGTAAAAAAAAAAAAAAAAAGATGTGCTCACCACCTTCTGCATTACTCATATTTTAAGACTTTGAGCTCCAAGTTTTGGAAAGAGAGCTCCCTGTATTTATGTCACACACTCTTTTTTTTCTACATCATTGATCCCATGTGAGTATGCAGCGCAGGTGCTGCGGCCAGAATTAGAACGGTGGAATAAAGCGGGCTAACTTCTGCTTTTACAGGACTTTTGTATTTGCCTTTTCATTCAACTGTGTCTGTTTCAGTTTTCATCCTTTCCTGTTCGTGTTTGTGCTATAAATTATGATGCAGCCCAGCCCATCTGCCACGGCAAGTCATAGCGGTTGATGTAGAGGATATGTTTCCCCCAAATGCATGCAAATTATTTAAGATCACTGCTTGATTGGAGAAATGTGGTTGTAAATCAGTGGCTATTTTGGTACTTTGGTTCAGGGCTAACATTTATAGAAACATTTTATTTACATATGTATTTACACAAGTATATCCTTATAATGTTACATAAGCTTAAACCACTGACCAAAAAAAAAAAAAAAAGTCAATTCCTATCAAACAATCTTGTGATTAACTGAACGTATCCACCTTTTAGACAGGTAGCTAATGCAGATGGCATGGTAGTTGTCAGTTGAAGGTTGTTGGAATATCCCAGTTAAACCTTTTAAAGTTGCTATAATCAATAGTTTTGTATCAAATGACAATTTGTTGACACAATGTAATGTAATGTGAGATTTGTCGCTTGACAAATCTTTGGGTGTCTAGCCCATAACGTTTACTCTTCTGATTCCCACTCACAGCACATTATATCACTGTTTCAAGGTTGTCATCATGAAAGCTCATATCAGTCAGTGCCGTGAAGTTTGAGCACTATGCTATGGTACGTGGGCAAAGGGTGCTTTGGATTTTGTGAGTAGTAGGTATCACCCACTTCCCAGGCCACTACAGGTTAACAGGGTATGTAGAGTTTAAAAGTAGATTTTACGCAACATATATTTTCGATTCTATTCAATAGAAACAAGATAAGTTTATGATAATGCTCGGAACACTTCCTGTTTTCTCTGTAGACTACAAATACATGCCTATAGTTTAATTCATAGAATATCTATGATTTTCAACTGTTATGATGACTTGTAATTTTCAAACCATTCAGCCCTAATCGACATATAGGACAAGCGGCAAACTGTTTGAACTGGACTCTGAGCATGGACATTTCTACACAATATTGTAGCTCTTTGCATTTACATTCTCACACAATGAAACTGGGTATTTTCCCTCCCTCGTGTTTTGCACTCTGTATTCATTAACTCATTGACAATAGGCTTCTCCACAAGATAAATAATGTATTAAACACTCTGCTGTTTCCACAGTCTGCCACATTCCTCACTAAGGTTGTAGCCTTCGGTACACAGTGTAACAAAACATGTGATGGTTCCCACTTTCTTGGCCAACATTTAGCTGAGGGGCTGAGTATATGTTGCATTTGACCTGCTCGTCTTTGCCCCTGGCGATGCTCTTTCATTTCTCTCATCCTTACCTTGTTTTTCCAATATGACTTGACCTTGACAGAGAAGTATGGGGGCGGGGGGGGGGGGGGGGGGGGGGGGGGGGGGGTACAGCATCACATTTTCCCTGACCACCACCCTCAGATGATCGGAGATGATGAACTGCAGGGCCTGGTGACATTCATCTTTCCCACATTGTACCTCCTCTTTTCTTAGCTCTCCCCTCACCTCCTTTCTCTTGGCTGCCTTTGTTCCAGTCAGGATGGGCAGGAAATGAAAACCTTGCGGCAGGAAAATAATAAACTCTTAAGAGATAGAAGGTTTTGTTCCGATTGTTCTGCATTTTATTTTAAATTATACTGAAAGACACTGAATGGTGTACGCAAGAAAAACTAGTTTAGTGCCTTCTGCTAACCTGCTCCCGTGCAAACAAGACGGTATAGCTCAATAGTGTGATGATGTACCCCATTATGCTCCCAGTTAATCCAGACATTGTATTGGTTTAGAGGTCTTGCACAGACATATTGCACCTCTTAGGTATTTAATTGTCTTTTAAATGTCAGCTGATGATACTATTGGGAGATCATTACAGGCCTCGCTGGCTTAAATCAGCGTGCTTCTAAGCAGACAGCTGAATGGCACTGATGATTGGCTGTTTGACTGGCAGAACTGATATATTTTTCTCCCGCTAGAATTAAATTTGTGTAATCATGGAGGCAACCTTTTCCAAATTCGCAGCGTCGTTGAACACCGGTTTGATTGATAACTGCACATCTGCTTTGGGCTTTGGTCTGTCGGTAATTCCCCTGTGTTATTTGTGTCGTGTTCTTTTAAATACCGTAAAGGAAAACCAACATGCATGCAGTTTGTGATCTTTATTAATAACACTTGATTAGTTGATTATTAATTAATTATGGCTGTTAGAATAACAGGGTGTCTCAATGCCCCGGGGAATCCTAATCTGATTTACATAACAAACTATTCATTTTCCTGTCTGGACCACTTGGTCATGTGAATTATGGTATTATCGACATAGAGGAAATCCTGCTTTGTGTGTGGTTTTATCAGACTTGAGCTGTGGTCTCCTCTAACCAAATGTTACTGTAAATGTGTTTTTAGCCTCATTTGGTTGACTGAAATATCTAACTATTGACATTTCGTACATAGATTCATGTTCCACTGTGATGATCTACCTGTAAAACAGTTGTTCTGCAACACATTGTAGCAAGCTAACACACTGAACATGGTAAATATTACACTTATTGAACATCAGGATGTGATCACATTTAAACAGTGCAGTCTCACAGAGCCAATAGCATGGCTTTGCCAAGCAGTTGCTTGGTAGAAATCACAGATTCAGCTGTTAAAGGCATTTTCATATAATTTTGTTAGATTAGTGGGTGCAAATATCTTGTGCTGCATGAGTTATGTTTTACAGGTCTCTACAGTTGGGCAAGCTTTTTCAGTTTACTTTTTGAGATTCGACTAAAGTTAGTAGGTTATTTCTGCTTTCCCTATTTTCCTCTTCAGCTGCGCTCAGCGTTTTCTGAGATCCTCTATCCAAGTGCACTGTAGTAAACTGTAGTAGTCCTTGTGTGCTCCTGGAAGCCACTGCATGGTCAAAGATGTGTGTGTCTATGTGTGAGACATTGTAAATGTGTTAGCTTAATTCCTTTAGGAGGTTTGGTTGAGGGTGAAGGTTTGGCTGTCACCCCTCATCCCCCCTTATCACTATATGTGGGGGGCTGAAGGTTTCCAGGGCGACAAAAAGGAACTTCCTTGAGTAAGAATTCCATGAAACCTGACAGCTGGATGTTAGAGCCTTCCGACCCCTTGCACCCATGCTGACTCTCCTGTCGTCTCTGCTTCCTCTTCCAGTAATTAGTAGAGGTCCGACTTCCATTGCCAGCCAGCAGAGGAGAGACTGCTAAAATATTTAACTTGAGTACTTGAGAATTACCTCTGGTTGACAACATCTGAGAGAATTTTTAAACATTTAAAAATGTACCCAAATGTGTTCAAATCTGAAAGTACTGTAGAAGATTCAGCAGATTTCTTCATCTTAGCGGATGGGCTTGAAGAAAGACAGATGAATCAGCATCTTTGGCTGGATATTGAAGTTTAACATTTTTATGGCACTGAACGAATTGCTGCAATTGGAATATGAAAAAAAAAAGCCTTGTCATTCAGTTCTGAATTTCCATATCTGGGGGGTAAATCTCCTCAGTGAGCCAATAATCATGCAGCATTGTTGTACAAAGGGCTAATGATGCCAATGATTTACATGTCGTAGAGGCAGGCAGGAAAAGCACTACGTTACCCAGATATAGGGCTCACTGTTTTGTTTTTTATCACAATCTGCTTATCTGCCCAGATGACTAAGTGCACTTTGTGCTGCTTGATAGCTCACCGGTGTAGGTCAGTGGCATATTTATGTTTGTTTTCAATTTTCCTTTCCTATTGTTATTTATATTCTTTTAGATAATCCAGCACTGACATAACAGCTCTTAGTTCTTCGAGCTGATTCAAGGACAAAGCCCAAACTTGGTGTCTCTCTTTCAGTCGTTTTCTTTTCATGTCGCAGCAAAAAGACGCAAAGTGCAAGAGCCCGGCATAGTGTGGGAGTGAAAGCTGCACCATTCAACTGATTGCATGTCAGTGTAAATCTGTTGTTGTACAGTAGAAGAATTACACGATATTGCTTTAAACATGAGAACGCTGCATTATATTGTAAAGTGTTTGGGTTACACTTTGTAATCATTAAGGGCTCTAATGCTAATTACCTATTTTACCTTGATCCAGGTGTCAGTATCATTGGCTGTTTAGTAACCATTACAATCAACAAAGCTGTAAAACAGCCTCCTTGGAGTACGACAATTCTCTCTTTGTGACAGGTGAACTTTTAGCAGTTATGAGACAATAGGTTCAACTGCTTCTCTGTCCAACCTGGCACATTATAGAGATGCAAAGGATGAAAACACACAGAGAAGTGTGGGAATACAAAGACTCTAAAGCCGCCGTAACCTTGAAGTGCTTACTCCTAATTAAAACCGCGTCCGCGAGGATCCGAGCGCAAACGGGATCCTGCACGCAACTTTGTCTTTAGAAGCACAATCAAACCAGTGGAATAAACAGAAGACATTTCCATTTTCTCATCTACTTAATGACAGGTTCCTAACGCCTCAGGACAAACGAGAAGGGCGCAGTAATGAGAAAAACAATAGGATGGCTCGCTAGACAACAAAATCTGATGGGAACACAGGATTCCCTGCCATTTGTTTTACACCGACTTTAATGATCCACTTGATTAATTGGCCATTTTGTTTTAATGCGGTTTTAGCTGCACCTTCTTTTGCAATGCCAAGGGGCAAATACGCTTTAAAACCTTTAGCTTACATCTTCGGGATAGCTATACTGTCATGTTTTCAACAGCTGTGTCCCCAAACAGTTGATTGAGCCGGAATGGGCTAGAAAGTTGTCTTCCGCATGACTTCACTCTTCACTACAGCATCTGCTTCTTGAATTATTTAACTGCCTGAGATCATTAGGCCTGTTTCTTGTTTATACAGCAGCGATCACAACTGTCATTACAGCCGTATGAGAATGACTTGATGTCGAATGGTCTGCATTGAGGAAAGAATGCAATTAAGACGGACCAGATTGGAGCTTTATTAACGACTACACATGCAAACGCACAGTTCCTGTTTTACTGGGCAGTTGTGTTGTGTGCATGCAGCGTTGTGGCAAGGTTATCAATAAAATCGCACTGTTTATTGTTGATTATGTCATGGCCACAGAGAATATCCCTTCTGATTGGCTCGAAGGTTTGCAGGGCGACTTGAGTTGAAATTGATCTAAGCGTGGGTTAAACTGACTGCAAACAAATTTTGTGTTTAGTTTTCTGAAGGCACTCAGGAAAAAAAAGGGATATGTCGGGTGTTTGTTAGTGCTTTTGCAATCTTTGTTAACTTCTAAAATCACCCTACATATAAAAAATCACTCTGAACTGGTCACTCTGCCAGGGATCAGGCCTCCCGAGGCTTTAAATGAGTTACACAAGTGCGACTCTGACCGCGCTGGGCAGGCGAGTTGTTCATGCCTTTGCAACGCTCAACTCAAAGGTGGGACGAGAGGCAGCATGTCAGTCAGAACAGTGGGATTACAAACAGTTGTCACTCGCATGCATCGCAGGGGAGAAAAGACAATTGAGGACATGGTTTGCGCCTCGGCTAAATTTAACAGGAAAGGAAGAGTGATGGTAAAGCTACTGCTTCAGCAGACGCACATAATGGCTATTGATTGACTGCTGTCTGGGAGGTAATGATTAATGTTCAGTTAATGATCTGAGCTGATGTACGATAACATGCGTTCTCTGCGTGAAGGTGTTGCTTGTTCTCTGAAACATTAAATTGACTTCTGCATTTCGTACCGTGATCTGATTCCAACCAACGGGTGCCTAATAAAACTTGGTAAGGTTCGTTACCCCTCGTTCACATCATACAGTAGATCTATTGTGATGCCTGTTTATGTCATATGTCGAACAATTAAACTTTTCCTTAAAGGCAATTCTGAGATTTCTCTCAAAATACTTCAGCTACTTTTGTTATTTTTAATCATTCAGATTTGTCTGGATGGTCACAGATGAGCAATATCAATAGTTTTCATCAGTGTTGACTGCGTGCTGGCTGAGTAAGCTCATGATGCACATTTAGATGTTGATTTCTCATTGAGTTAAGTCTAACCTGATGTAAGGGAGTTCATACAGTTGCAGATAATCGCTCACACTTTCAGCTTGTGTGGTTTAGTAGTCAGTGAGCAGTGGTGGAAGTAGTTGTGTAAGAGACAAAGTTGTGGAGCACTTGAAACTCGGCCTTGCTTTCACACTTGAACACACCTTGCATGAAAGCGCAGAGTGACAGATTACCGCTTTTGGAAACTTTCAATAAATGTTGAACCCTCTTCCCGTACTTCTTCATGACAGCCACCTCTGTACTTTGTTTAAGGCAAACTGTAGCCTTCAGCAAATCAAAGAGCGTGGGGTGTTTGTCTAGTTTGCATTTCTATCTCATTTGGCCCATCCGGTGTGCTCGTGTGAAAGATCTGACTGTTCATTTGCTGAATATTAAAGCCATCTGTTGGCGTTTGCTTCCTCCTCAGGACATACCCCTGATGTGTCCTGTGTTTGCCATTCATTAAAGAGCATGTAAAGCACCCCAACAGTCCAATTAGATTAGTGCGGCAGACTGCCTAGACAGTGAGTGCACACACGTTCTACAGATCAAGAATGGAGGGTGGGACGACAGGGTTGTGACGTGCTCAGCCATGCACAGAGACTCGGTGCTCTTAATGCAAATTCACATGCATGTGCCATCTGTAAATTTCGACTCTAGTTAACAAGTTTACAGCTAAATGTTTAACCCTTTGCCTACCGGCTCTTGCGCAGTTTGTCTCACGTTCTCATGCAGTTTTATTTCCTTCTACTTCAGTATTTATTTAGTCAGGAAAAAAAAGGCGTCAGTACCTCCGACATCCTTTAACATAAGCCTTTTTCAACAGTATGCCGAGTCATATTTACCAACTATTCTTCTCACAACCATCTGCATACGCTGCCAGTTGGTGATGGATAGTTTCTAAGTCGAAAGTAAACACGGTGATTGGTCGCTGCTGCCGGAAGGAGGGGAAGTGTGAGCACTTTCGTCGCGACACCGCCACCCAGAAAAATTGATCAGAAAGCTTGGGCGGGCGGGTCTGGCTCGAGGTTTAATGAATAATTTAAATGTGGATGATGACTCAGCGCTAGTAGCTGTGTTTGTGAAATATATAGAGTAAAATCCTATATAGTGTGTTTTTGTTAGAGGGTTGAAATGTCAGAAAGGAAGGGAGAGCATTGCTTATTTCTCTGGTATTAAAACTCCTTTGATACTTCTGCAGAATTTATACTAACTTCCTCTAAGCAGAGAAGCATGGAAGTTAAATATGTTTTGCAACCTCCCCAGATTACCCCTCTGCTGATATCAGTTTTATGACCACAGCAAATGTTTGCTGAAAAAAAACGACTTTATCACTCTTCATTCTGACAACCGGATGTTTTCTGCCGCCTACAAAAGTGTTATTTATCTTCCCAGGGCCAGATGCCAAAGGAATGTCTGTGGGTCAAAAAAAAATACCTATTCGGCATGCTGTGTCACATCCAAAAATAAATCACGAGCTTACATAATGTCTGCACACGGTCATCAGCCAAAGCGACTTGCCCAGTACTGTCAGGAACGTCCAGATAGACCAGAGAGGAAATTCATTAACAACTAAAAACATCACTCTGTCAGTTTCTTGGCCTGCAGCTGTGCCTTTTTAATGACAGTGGTGTCTGCCTGGAAGTTTTCTGGGAATGAAATGGGCTGCGGCGTACCACACGGGTGCTGAAGCGATGAAGTGATTGACTGTAAGAGATCTGAAGATAATTTTGTAATCTATTAATTGTTTGAGTCATCCGTGGGACGCAAACAATGGGAATGTGAGCTGCTGTTTAAATTGATATAGATTTGAACAGCAACCATTCAAAAAATGCATTTTGTGTTTCTCGGAAATGTTATAGATGAAGCAGTTATCCAGTGAATCAGAGACTACAATTGGCTCATAAACAGATAATGGAAATAATTAGTTTATGCATAATTCTCTTATTGATGCACACAGGCCCCAAAATAGATCTGAGTAATTAGAGAAGGACCCTGAAGCATCCATTACTGTTCCTTGTTCCCACTGTAACCTCACTCCAGGTCGGATGTTCCTCATAGACGTGTGCCTTCCCTTCATTTCTATTTAGAAGCCCCTTTATTCTATTATGAGCTATGAATTATGGAGTTGCCACAGCGCGTCTCTCTCCATGTGGCGGAGTGGCTGCTCTGATTTAATGCTAGGGAGCTGTTAGACCCATCATGCCAGTCCCGTCCACCGCTGCAGGACGAGCCTCTAATGGATATGGAGGGAAAACAAGCTTGTCTATCTAATGGCCAGGCTTCTAATGCAATGCTAAAATAATCAGGAGAAAGGAGGCGAGGTGGGGGTTTCCGGTTTGTGGGGGTTGCAGGGGGGTTGACGTGCCGGACAACGGGTTTGGAATCTGGGAGGGACGAGTTCCCGAGTGACCGAAAGGACTGTTGACCCCACAGGGAGGAAGTTGTGATGTAACCCCTCTGGGATGAGGGCTAATAGATTAGATTCAAAGTAATGCTGCGAAAATGGACTTGATGTTTCATTTGAAGACAAAGCGGATGAGGTGTGGTCAGATTAAAGCAGAGGCAAGATGATGAAAAATAAGATTTTGGATTTTTGTGGCGTTTGAAGAAAAAAATATATATAATACAATTTGCCGTGCAAACATTCAGCATTAATTGATGATTTTAATGATATCTATAGACATGGCTTGATTTTTTTCTTCCAGATGTTCATCAACTACATCATTTGAGTCATGTTTCAAGCAAAAAATGCTAAATATGTTCTTATTTCTAACCCCTTAAATGTGAGAATTTTCAGTTCAAGATGAATCAGCAGTTTGAAGAGTCAGTTGAAGAAACCAATCTGTCCCTGTAGAAAAATGTTTGTATTTTTCGTTGAAAATTGACGAAAAACTGTAAATGTCGAGCTCTAAGTATAGATTTTCTGTTCTTCCTGAGTTGGTGTCTCAACCTTTACCCCATCTTGAGAAAAAGTTTGCCTTGATTTGTAATACTAGCCCCGATCCTTTGACCTCGTGCTTCAGAATTTATGGAACTTGTTTGAGGTTATAGCGCTCGGGCCATGTTTCTTTACAGCTGTTTTATTAGAGGTGAGGACATATTGGCCCCATTTTTATGTTAATAACAGCCCGGCTCGTGTTGTTTTTTGCTTTTAGATCTTACTTGCAGACATGATTAGCCAAGCTTGTCTCCAGCATTATGCAAGTTTACTGGCCATTCGTGAGTTTCAGCGCCGCAGACGGGTCTTTGTAATGCTCCCGTTGTATGGGCGCAGAGGAAGTCGGCACAGAGAGCTGTTTATTTATAGGGCAGAGAGGTCTTTCCCTTCTCTGTGTAACTCTCAGAGTCAACCAAACAGCCAGAGGAAGCCTCATAAATGATTTCATGTCTAGGCCTGTGACTCATTTTACAGATTCAAATGTAGCTAGTATCCTAGAGTCCTGCCCGTAAAAGTTTGCATTGCTTCCTTGCTCTGGGAAAGCCCCTTCTGCAGCTGAGGTCATCAGCACTGGCTGGCTGTTCATTTGTGATTTCTGATGACACTGTTACTAGCTGCTCGGGAACCGCTCTCGTGTTTTCATGTTTTTTTAATGATAATCAGCTTCGCCCTGTGTTTGCCGTTACACGTAATTACGGGATTAAGGATTGAAAACCTCACGTGATTCTTATTAAAAAAAAAAAAAAAAAAAAAAACATCCGTCTGCGGTAATGTGTCCTGCCTGGGGTGGAAAAATTCTGAAAGAGCTACGAGGCAGGCGAGTGGACCCGCTTCTCGTTTTTTTTTTTTTTTTTTTTTTTTTCGCGTGATGAGATCAGGGAGTTCACGCTGGCAGTTATGTGTGTTTTAAATTGAGGTTACCACATAGGCAGTCACGCCTGGAAAGGACTGCTCCGGCTCCTGTGACCATCACCGTGACAACACCACGCGCTGTGTTTACAATTAGCATTCAGTCAGACGCTGATTAGTAACACGGTGTGTAGTGGACTGCAGAGACCCTTTGGGAAAAAAACAAAAAAACGTCTGACACACAGGACGACAGACAGACAGACGGACAGACAGACGGAAACCCACGCTGAAAAGGTTCTTCACGTGCGATTTGTTTTACTCCAGGGCATTTCAGATGGTGTGCACTTTATTGTATATTAACGATAATGCAGGTGTGTGTCATCTGGGCCTATAAACCAAATCAGGTGGAAACTATTTGAACCACGTTGGCCTTTATGAAACCATTTTCTTTGCTTTACTGCTCTGCTTTATTGTCCAAACAAAGTCGCATGCGCACACACACACACACACACACACACACACCCTAATAGTGACACGTACAGAGGTTCGCGCACACACACCACGGTACAAACGCTTTGTTGGCACTCCTTACCTATGGGCTATAACGAATGATATTTACATAGCAGTTTGGATAAGAGAGTGGTGCCATTAGCAAGATGGATTGTTGCAAAGTGGATGGGGATTCATCACAGAGCCAAAGCCGGCGTGTGAAAAATGAGGGACTCCTCTTTTCCCATCTTCATGTTTCCATTCATTCCCTCTGACTCCCTGCGATTTTGCATATGCTGGCTCTTCCTGGGCGTGGCCTCCGCTGCTCTGTCACGCCTGTGCTCTCGGCCCTTCCTCCTCCAGCAGATGGAGGGAAGAAAGAAGAAAAAAAAAAAAGCTCTCCTATTATCGCGGCTCTCCACCGCACCTCTGGGACTTCATCATCCTCATATCTCCCCGCACCCATAGAGGCCTCGCGCTGCCCCCGTGTTGCGCCGCTGCCAGGCTCTTTGCATCTTTAAAACCTCGGCGTGTGTGCGTGCGTGTGTGTGAGGTTATCACATCGATGCTTATCTGCTCGTTTGCATTATCTGAGCACAGAGACTGCATTGTGCCGGATTTACTGATGGCTGGTAGTGAGATGTTGCTGTTGTTATTCCACATGGATGGGTGCAGTGCAAAGGGACACGGGACGAGGAGGAGGAGGAGGAGGAGGAGGAGGAGGAGGAGGCAAAGGGAAAAGGCCAAACCATTGTCATGGATCAAAGATCAAAGATTGTCTGTGCGATGACGGAGAAGCAGTTAAAGCAAACAGGCACATGAAAATTCAGGGAGCAGTTTTGCCTTGCCCGAGGCTTTGAGGCACTCTGCGTGCGTGCGTGTGTGTGTGTGTGATGAGGACAAGTTCTTTAAATGCTTCTGTATCTGACTTAGTTTTATTCTTTGTCCAAATCCTATTTGCAAGCAGGGAATGGTCGATTTGAGAGCCGACTGTTAAAAATAACAGATTCATAGCCATTAAACTTTGCTCAAATCGATTTATGCATTTACTTTTTATGCAGTAACTTTAACACCCTCACTGAAAACGAAAAAAATAAATACAATAAAAACAACATGTGCATTATCATTAACCGTTTAATAATGTTGACTCTTGGGCCGGAATTGGTTGCTGACTCTGATCCACCACCTTGTCAATATGTGCACTGATAACAGTGAAAGCAGCTCTGGGGTTAGATCTATTGCTATTGATCAACGAGTTGAATAGAGACACAGCTGCTTCAGGCAGCGGGAGGAATGATAATGTGGAAGAGTTGAGCATCTCTGCGGCGCTCGACATCTTGTTACTCAGCCGAAAACAATGAGCGAGGTTTGTCTCACAAATCCCCAATTACTGGCAGGGTTTCTGACAATGTGAGGCTCATTCAAGATGCTGTTTTCCCTTTTTGAAAAAAAAAAAAAAGGTTCAAAACTTTCTGTAATTGTTGCTAAAATGATTGGACTATAGACGGCAAGTCAATCCGATGCAAATATGCTAATCGCAATTGATTAGGACCGACGTGATTAGTTGATTTACGAATCGACAAATGATAAATTCATGACGGAGATGATTATATTGCAGCTATATTGATAAAGGATTATTGTTTCAAATATATCTCAAGCAAAAATTCCAAAAAAAACGTTTGCTGATTCCAGCTACTCAAATGTGAAGCTTTTCTGCTTCTTTTGTTTTTGGTGTTAGTCGGCAAAAACAAGCAAAGATGATGTATGTTACCTTTGGCCTTAAGACATATTTTATTCCTTTGTATCAATTTTCTAATATCTTATTGACAAAACAATTATTGATGGCATAATTGGCAAATTGATTTGACTTTCCAGGATATCTGCTGGTTCTCCATACTTCCCTTTTCTGTCTGTTTTGGAAGTTCGACCTGAGAAAAACAAGCTGAGGACATCGTGTTGAGTGACATTAACAAGGACAAGTCAGTTTTTATGAAGGGCCCAAAAGCAGAAAATGATTCACAGTCTGTAAATCAATCACTCTGTTATATGGGTCTCCTCTCATCCCGGACTGTCAGCTTTACTCACATCCTCTTTCTGTGGAACACATTGGGGATCGACTCATCCTATCATTTACACAAGATCCAATAAGGAACACTTGTCAAAAGGAACTGTTCATTCCATTCGAGTTGTCAAGGGCTTCCGGCCTCAATCGTTCTCTGCCCGTCTCTTGGTCACCGCTCAGATCCTTTGGTGCAGCAGAGGGAAAGGTGTTGCACTGATGTCACCTGAGGTACTGAGTTACCCTGCCCCACATTATCACCCTCCTACCACCCTCCGCCTCAGTGTTTCTGTAGTCAACCGAGAACTGGCTGCTGGCTTCGACCAGGTGGGGGAACTGTTCCATTAGGTTGACTGAAGAGCCTCTTGGGAATTCTTTGTAAAAGCTGTCTGGGGGTGAATTGAGCAAACTCCTCTCGCCTCCAGAGTGTCTTTGATCTAAAACCGGTGATACGAGAGGGCTGATGTTGGGAAGAGGAGGGAATGAGAGGATTGGGCCGACGGTCCAAAAACCAAAAGATAAGCGGTTTATCGTGATATGAAGCAGAAACATGAAACAAAACAGACAAGCATTCTCAAATTTTAGAAACTGAAATCAAATGTGCCATTTTTGTTCAAATGGTCGACTGCAATGATTAATGAATGATCAAATTATTGTCAATTACTGACAGCTGACAATTTAATAAACTAATCATCCCATCACTAAATCATTGAGCTTTTGCACGTGGGTAGTTTTTTTTTGTTCTCACTGATTGCTCTCAGACACTTTGGTTGTATTTATCGCTGCCGCACATCACATCTCATCTGCAGATATAATTTGATAACCTTCATTCATTCAAAAAGACAAACAAACAAACCAAAAGACACAAAGCACAAGCACTCAGCAAACTGCCAGCAGAGTAATGGCAACAGAAATCATGCTCCGAGGCAAAGCGCTAAGGTTCTCCAACAAGTGAGATGTATCTGTGTTTGTCCAGCATGTTTTCCATCCCCGGCAGCGCGCCTTTCTTTTCGCCTCTGACATAAGACTGAAGCAGTCCAGCCGGGTGCCGGGAGAGAGATGTGAAGACACACGGAAAGAGGAAAGTCACGGCAGTGCACACGGCAATTTAAATTTTAATTGCCTAGATTTATCTTCCCCATACAGTGTGACGGGCTGATAACTAGGGCTGATAGCATGGAGAGACTGTTTGTTAAAGCTCGGCAACATCCAGATATCTGGGCAGGAGCCACAAGAAAGAGCAGAATGGATTTACTGCAACATTTCTTAACCTCCGACCAACAGCCACATTCGCATCGCGGTGCGCAGTTCAGCCAAGGCTTAAGTGCTGGGTATATCTTGAAAGCTTGGCAAATTGGCGGATTTAAGTCTTTAACGAACGCAGGGCCGGATGCCCAAACACACTATACTGCTTTAACACTGAGCACATACAGTAAACAGCTGGAAGTGCGCGGGTAATATTTTCTCAGGTTGTCAAGTCGGATTTCGAACAAACATTTAGTTGTGATCAGCAGCAATGAAAGTCTTTCCGCCGGTCAGCCACATGAAACACAGAAGCGCCTCGGTAGCTGAACGTTACGCCGCATGGCCGCGCTCGTGCATCTGTCAGTTTAATGTCCACAGCAGCTGCTTTATATTGACCTACATCGCCTTCTCAGATGAAGCACGATTAAACATTAAAACTTTAAAAGTTCCCAAAGTTTTCCAAGACGTGCATGTGGCTCCACTCAAATGCATAAAACTCATAATTCAATGGCTCTTTCCCGAAGCCCTGAAAGCCGCTTGAGAAGCTCACGCCGGTGCAGATACAGCTCATAGTTAAGAGCATGTCACCATGAAGTACTGAGAACAGGAGGTCCTCGGCTTGTCACACAAAGCGAACTTCATCATTTAGAACCTCCTCCCCCACTTGTATTCCCCCCCGCCTCTATCGCACTCGTCTCTCACGTCTCTCTCATCCATCCATCTTTCCTTATCATCCCCTAGCCCCTTCTGCAAGTGTACGCTCCACTTATCTTTCCACATCTTTCTCCTACGCTGTGAAAATCCCTACGTCGGTCACATTTTGTAAGTCGGCATCAAAATAAAGATGCTTGACCCCCATCTGTGCGTTTTTTTTCTCCCCTTCTCTTTCTTTCCATCTGTTAATGCTCTATTCCCAACAGCCATTCAGATTCATTTCCAGGCAAACTCGCGTCAACAAATGCAATGAAAGTGTAATTGAAAAATTTTCTTATGGGACACAGCGGCATAATGTGTAATTTCCTCAGTAAACGCTGTGCCACCATGCTGTTTTGTAATATGCTCACACTCTATCGGCATTATGCCCTGGAGTTGAATCTCAAATTGCGCGATATGAAACAACAACCCAAGTGGGCGATGGTTAGAAACACGAACAGTTGCATCTTTGTCCATTTGTTTTCCTCACATTTGCCGATTGTCTTCCCCCCTTGTCAATATCCCGACAATTAAAACGGCACAAATGTACTAAATTAATTACAATAACGTGCACTTAACTATCTGTTATTGGAAGTGTAATGAACCGTGTCTGTGTCCCCTAAAATGGACCAAAATTAAGATAAAGCATGAGTCGTTTCCGCATTTTGCTTCTGAGGAATAGGCGGGGCAGAAAGAGGGAAGGAGGAAAGGAGCGAAGTGTGCGGGATGGTGGTTCGTTTAGAGGACAGCCGCACGAGCTCGCCTGGTGATTGAGGGTTCATCAGGTAGTTAATTTGCTCGTGAACGGGGGGACTCCAGTGAGTGATGCCTTTTGGATGATACTGAGCGGGGGTAACGACAGGGGCTGCTGCTGGGGAAGAAAGGAAAAAAAAAACTTGTTATCTGACTGTCACTGGATGGATAGACCTCATTTGTAATTAGCATCTTTAAAAAAAACACAGGGAATGTTAGCCTGAAGTGCTAGTTGTTATATGTTAACGAATGCTGCTTGCTCGTTTGATGGTTGGAGTTTTACTTGCAGGGAAAAAGAAAGGTCGGCAGGATCGACTTTATGAGTTCAGCATAAATCTATAGAAAACATTAAGCCTCAGTCATCAAAAGATCTTACACTGGATGTATGTCTTTTTTATGGTGCACATCAGCAGCAGAGTCCCAGGAACGCTGTAGGAGCGTAATCATCAACATTTGTTGTCTTGATCTAAACATAATCCTCCTACTGCTTTCCCTCAGCACACACACTATAACCACTTAAATCACTTTATGAGACGTTGTGTTTGTGTGTCTGTGTGTGTGTCTTAAAGAAAGAGGACAAACTCGGAGCAGAGGTTTCTGTGTCTCGCTCCCCGCCGCGTGATGGATGGATGGACAGTAGTATATGTCTAATTATCATTAGCCTCCCGGAGAGAAAAAGCCTGTTGTAATGGGGACTATTACTGTAACGCCTTTATCAGCAAATAGCTGTTCTCCTGCTGTTATGCTAAGCTAATGTGGAAATGACCGTCTGTCTTTCACAGAAGTCCAGATACTCAGTGTTCTGGAATGGCACCTCATTTGTAAACCTTCATATAGCACCATAAAGTATGCGCTTTTGCCAAGGAATCCTCGAGAACCTGTCACATTTTGAAATTACAATGATGAAATCCCGTTCAAATCAAAAAAAACAAAAAAAAAGTAAACAATTTGATCTAACCGCCAATCTGAAGCCTGAAAAGTCTGTTTGGATATAGTACTGAATTATGCAGAAAAGCATAAATATGCATGTCCGGTAGCTTAACAGTCACGTGTATGCATAATTTCACTGTTATACTCCTTATCGTCATCATAATACGCTCAACCACTTTGCTGGATTTCAACCTAAATCCTGCCACTCAAGTGTGGATGGTGCGTGAAGATCAGGGTCGCCTTCACAGAAGTAAGAAGTAAGACGTAGCCGTGGCGATGGTGATGGGTTGAAAGCAGTCCAGATCTGTTACTGTTACCAAGAAACAAGAAAAAAAAATCCCATTCTTTGCCAGTATTGGGCGTTTTGGAAAATCCGAGTGCAAAGCATGCTCGGAGGTACGCACGTTCTCGTGGTACATACTTTATAAATAGCTTTCTTTGTGCGCTGTGCTGCATGCAGTCTTTTTATGTAGACACGTAGGCTACATCTGGCCTGCGGCTGTTGCTTTGGATATCAAAGGGAGGAGAGACAAAAGATCCTTCTCTGGATGCAGCATCAACCTGCTGCCGTTTTACAAGACTGCCTATATTCTGCAGTTCCGTTTTGCTCTCGCTGTCTTTGTCGGAGACGGCCGGCGCTCTTGTATTTGGGGAAAACAGAGACTCTCAGGCTGCAGAGTTCGTCTTCACTGTTGCAGCCTCACTCTCTGTTGTGCAGATAAAACACTGTAGAAACACGGCCGAGCATTTACAGCAAACTCTCCTCTGTAGCTTTTAAACATGACGTGATCGTACGCCGATGCAGTGTCATAGCTTGCACTTGAGTTTGGAATCATAGAGATCTTTTTCGCAGCATTCTACCTCAGGTTTTCGCCCCATTAACTATCACGGTGAGAGCTATAAACCAAGCTCTGTGTTCAGCATGCCAGCTCAGCTCACCTGAGTATACATGTGCCTGCTATATCGACCATTCTATTGAGTCATTAAAGAGTGGAGTCGCCCCGAGGGCTGTGTCTGAGCTGTGTGTGTGGAGGGGATAAAAGTTTGTGCAAGTGTAGTGTGTGGCTATATTGAGATATTATCTGGAGTTGATTTGCCTTTTCTATATTTCAGCGTCTTAGTCAGCGCGATAACTTCTCCGATAAGGCTAAATGGGCTGTTTGTCTCCTGTTATCTCAGTCACATCAGGATGGACACACATGCTGTACGTGCGCGAGCGCACGGTTGCGCACGCCCGTACACATTTGCAACAACGGCGGGCTAACATGACGACATAGAGACATTCAAAGCAGCGATTCCAGATAATGCTGAATGTTTTGGGCATGCAGCCCCGGAAATAATCATCTGTGCAAGTCAAATTTGAGATTGTTCTCGTCTATGCTGCAAAGAAATGTGCGGGGCGAAAAGAGCACCTGTTTGTGCTGAACTGGTACCATAACAAGGAAGTGTTTATGCTGTGTTTATCTCCATTAAACTATTTTTAGTTTCGTTTTTTTAACGTCTGGCTGGTGCTTAAATTTTGAGGCCAGTGTCGATATTGGGGATTTTTTTCCTTTTCTTTTCACATTTTTTTCAATGTGTTTTATACATCATCTCAAGTGTTTCATTAAGCGTACAGCCAATAGGACACAGGATTCACTCTCTGGTGTGCTTCATTTACCTAAGCTTACCTCTCCCTTTCTCCTATGTAATAACTTAAAAACTAAGAGAAACAAGGTTACTGTGCCAGTTTACACAGCTTCCAGCCGTGATGCAACCTGCTATCTCCAGTCTGGTGTGAATCACTGCATGAAAAAACAAACAAATAAATAAATAATTGAGACAGAAATTCCACTGCTTTTTTTTTTTTTTGGTCAGCCAGTGCAGCTGTGTTTTTCACTTGAGCTCTGAACAGATAAGACCGATAAGACATATTTGTAACGTCAGACTGAGTGAAACACCCTTTTTGAGGAGCCCCAGTTGAGATTATCCAAGAGGCTTCATCTGGACGGGCCGGCCCTTTTATTACTCAGCGTCAGTGTGTGGTCTGTACGTCAGTGTGTCAGAATTAACACTCAGTCATCACTTTTACAACAGCTGAATTGTTTGTGTGAACAGTTTGAGGCCCGGCAGTGAAACATGTATTTAATTATGATAAAGATGTTTTTTTTTTTTCCATTCATTTATCATCACGTCTGTATGAGAAATCCTCTTACTTACACTGAGTCATTGATTTCAACCACACCATCCAGCCCTAGCTGGAAAGGGTGGATCTCAGATGTTGTACGTGTGATTGGAGGCAAGCGGATTTTCAACAACTCCAGAGCCGAGAGCACAGTTCAGATGTTTTTGGACAGCTGTCAGACTGTAACATATCTGCGGGAAGGCGTCAGAAACAGCTTAACTAGCTCTTTCCAGTCCGCTCTTTTCAAAGGACTCCCATGAGTCTTGAAGATGATCCCCATAGTCATATATGACACTACTCAAATGCTGCAAGCTTGCATCTTATTACAGCTGTGCTGTGAATTTGACCCGGGGAAAAAAAGTGTTGTTTATTTTATCATGCGTGTTGTACACTCTGTTAGGTTTGTTATTTTTGTCCTCTCTGCCCCGTGTCAGGATAGTTCAAAAAAAAAAAAAAAGACTCGTCCAACATCTCAACATTAGCTCCACATTGTTTGAGCTGTTGTGCGTCCGTGCTGATCAAATATTCCATTACTCTGCCAGCTCCCCCTGAATGTAATAGAGTGGACCAGATCCATGTCCAAATAGTATTAGACACTCAACACTCCCACTCTCTCTCGGAACAGTATCCAAATAATTACCTCTCCCCACATCTGCTCGCAGCAGCCAGCTCCAGTCTTGGCCGGTCGTGTGACACCTGATGTGTACGAAGGGATGATAGCAATGATTGTTTCATTGTGGTGCATTCACACAGCGCCGGCATCCGTCTGTCAGTGCTTCAGTAACGATGTTGCTTTGCGTTACCTTTTTTTGATCGCCTGTCGATGTTGTGTGGCTTTGGTTTGAGATTTTATGGGAAGCTCCTGTTTCTTGCTGGAACGAACCAGAGGTGCATTTATTTTGTGGTTGTGTGTGTGTGTGTGTGTGTGTGTGTGTTGAGAGTTGCTGAAAAATAGTGATGTTTTACAGAGGTCTTATAGTCAGCCCTGCTCAGGGGATCAGAGGTCAGGATCATCTATAGCTGGGGCTCTAAACAAATATGGAGGGTGTGTATGCAGTGACTCCCCGTATCTCCTTGTTGGTGATTGGCTAGCTGGTCTAGCCGCAGGTCTAGCATTGTTACGATACTAAAATTTCAAACTCTTGTTTTTGTTGTTTGTCAAACTGAAGTGGTAGAGTTTTCTCTGCTTCACTCTGCAACTTTAAGAGTTTGAGTAATGTTAGCTAGCTAAAGGCTGCTAGCTGTGGCTAATGGCTAATTAAAAAAAAAAAAACAATAATTGAGCTTGCTGCTCAATTATTGTTGCCCCAGGCAATTTCAGGTAAAATTCCTGATTTTATGTAGTTACTTTTAGTTTTCACATGCAAGTCATGCAGTCAAGGAAATGAAAATCAATCGGAAAATCCATTGACCAAAACATGGAACATCAGTACTAAGTTTAATACATTCAGTTAAATGATGAACGGGAGCTTTACTAACCTGTCGGAATTCATCTTGAAGGACAGGGTGTCGGTCCTTCAGATGTTTTGGCCAAGTTAGCTGTGCAGCTCGACCTCGTTGCCACCGCTATAAAGCGCTGTTTGCACGCAGGCTTGTCGAGATCTTTCGGTTTCCCTTCTTTATTTGCCTAGTATGCAAAATATTTCCAAAACAAGCCTTTTGCCTTTTTTCATTTTCAACCAAGGCTGTCTGGTCTGGCCCTCCTGCAGCTGCACTACCGCCATACTGTCAGCAGAAATGTGTCTGCCTGGCTGCCGGACGTTCTTACCTGCTGCACTGCCTGTCGAGTGCGCGTGCACTGTAGTATTGATACCATGGCAAATTAGTATTGTATCCGGATACGCCGTTTGAATATCGATACTTTTCGGAGTTTCAATATTTTACCCTAGAGCCAATCAAGTACTTCCACACCATTCAAAAAAAACAAGGTGGCAACCAGATAACCACAGTTAATGAAGATTTGAACAAGGAAACAAATGGAACAAAAAAAAAACATGCATGCTGAGAGAAACAAAAAAACTGTGTTGGCAACCCCTGCACGGATGAATCGGTGCACAATAATTGTTGTGGACAGCGCGTGCACACCCGCAGAGGAGGTGTCAGGTGTTTCTCTTTTTTTTTATCTGCAGACACCACGCTGAGGGCTTCATATCTTTTGCTACGCAATTATTGAGATGAAGACTAAAACGACTGTCGCTGCGACAACATTCTGGAGTTGTTTAATTCTCTTGTATGATATTATGAATCACCCCGCAGTGGTTTGGTGTCTGATTACCATTTTAAATTTATGATTGCATTACTTATATTTAATATTCTCGCTGCACCTGTAGTCAGATGTTTACTCTTTTTGCTGATATGCCTGTTGTGGTGAGCCACGACGCTTTTCCTCCCCTGCAACTCCTCGGCTTTTATTGTCTAATTAGCACTGAGAGGGGTTGTGCTATTGCTGGGCAGCGTGTCACAGTTGTCAATCACTTGGGTTGTCAACAGCAGCAACATTCCAACAGTACATCCAGATATTCCGTATGAAATATCCCATGTTCCTCTATGAGTCTCATGCATTTGAGGGCCTTCTTTCTGCAGGCAACATAAAGACGTCCCCGCTGGGTTTGAGCATAAAATCGGGCCACAAATCTTCTTCTTCAAGCCAAGCTGCTTCATTTGAGCAGTTTTGCTCCAGACCGAGGTAGCTTCAGCAGCTCTTATCTAATCTCTAGATGGATACACCGCCCTGCTCACTGTGGCTGCAGGTCTACAGCATGATGACAAACATGGCTTCATTTTACTGCTTTTTGGCCTCCTGCCCCATTCGGCTTTTTTTTTTTTTTTTTTTTTATGAGGATAATTGTGATCCTGGCGCGTGATGCTGATGATGATGTCACATCACAGCCTCGTTCAATTAGCTCGAAAAGGGGGGCGTTTGCTCGGCTCGGTTGGTCCTCCTGGAGAACACCGGACGGATCTCTCCTCCCTCCGCCTCCTATCCGTCTCCTCATCCTTCTCCTCACCCCTTCCCTCTTACTCATCTCTCGGCAGTGTCTGACAGTAAAAAGCCGACACGCTTTTGTGGTTTTCAAAAATGAACGCAGGAGGAGATTCCCATATGGGCGTTGGCGTTGATACCGCGATATGGAAACCTAATTCTCGGCTTGCCTCAAGGACGCTCGTCATGATGGCTGATCCCGTGATTAATGATTGTCCTTGAGGACGTCTTGTTTGTGATATGATTTACCAAACTCGCTTTGCATTAGTGAAACTCGCAATGGGCTTGCGTGTTAATTAATTATAGATAGACTGATTGCAGTTGAGTTGATTGCCTCACCTTGCTCCCTGCTTATAGGAACAGCTTTATCAGCGCCGTGCGGGGTTGTAAGGTCTTTATGGCAGCGCCGTTTACTGCTGGCAATTTCCCCCGGTCTGCGGGGAATGTTTACATCATAGTATAGAGAGGTATCTGCCCTCAGGCTTATTTCTCCATCTCTGCCTCCTTTTATTTAATTTCAGAAAATATCTCTGATTTACGCTCAGACCTCTCACCTCGTAAATCCCCCAGACGGGCTTAGATGATAAGTGCCTACAAGGGAAGTGCGGATACACAGATCGATAAAAGTTTGAGCAGTGCAATACTTCCCAGTAAGTTCCTTTCCAAATCCTTTTATGCAGCTAACCCCAAACTGGAGTCCAGTCCAGCGCAGCCACATCTAATAACAGTGAAGTCCTCCAAATGATCATCTTCATAAATGATTAGGCTCTAATCTGCTTTCATCGCTGCTCTCCCTGTTTTCTTAGGTCACCACGCTCACCGCTGCCTCTTCCATCTGAAGCTCTCCCCTCTGTTATTCAGCAGCCACTCTCCTTTTTTTTTTTTTTTTTTTTTTTTTTTTTTTTTTTGCCATCTGCTTTGAAATTAATGGGCATGTTGGAAAGTAGGCTAAATCCAGAGTGACAGCTTTTTCTCCCCTCCTATTTTTAAAGAGGTGCTGCAGGCAGTGTCCAACTGCGTGGGAGATAGAAAAGAGAGAGCTGGTTTGTCAAGCTGCTTCTGCCTCTTACATTTTCTCACCTCTGCCCTCTTGGGATGCTCCTGAAACCGTAGCTCATAGCATCACTTAGCCGCTGACGATTGGCTGTGTTGCTCATTCGCTGATCCTCCAAGTTGTCGGCCAAGTTACTTTCATGGCTCTGCTGAATTTTCAGTCCCTCCAGGATCTTGTTTTTTCTTTCTGTTTTTCTGTGTAGGTGATTATTAAGGATCAGTGTGCTTCAACTTACAACCGAATTGTGTGGCGATATGTTAAAATAGCATCTTAATGTTCAATCACGAGCTCCGGAAGCAAGAATTTTTCAGTATCTGAAGAATGCCCTGTTGGCCGGCCAGGAAGCTGAACATCCTTTGTATTTCCCTGAACTGTGTCTGCACGGTAATCACGTTGCTTCCGAGCATGATGGAGAGAGCTGTCAACAAGCCCTGTGATTCAAGTTCGATTTGATTTAGTTATTAATTTAGAAATGATTCAGTTTTGGTAACTTTCAAAACCTTGGTCAGGGAGGTCACGTTCATGGAGTTTCCCTCCGTGTTTTGGTGCAGAGCACAGTTAGAGGAAAGAAAGAAGCTATGATAAACAATAAAAAATAGTTATGTATGAACAATATGTTCTTAATTTTTTGAAACAAAGCGTACAGATTTATGCAGAAATGTACAAAATCTTTGTGAAAAGTGCAAAATAGCAAAGGAAGAAGTCATTGGTTCGAGGAGTTTGCCTTGGAAGACAATCTCAGGGGAAATAAACACCCTCTTCCTCTGTACGCTCAATGCCTCAATGCGCAACAATGACTTGGCTGGATAAAAAAGGATTCCTGACATATTTTTAGAGCTAATGCTGAATGTTTAATGGTGTTTTATGTGAAGCACTCCCTTACGACACGCTGTGTGACATATCTGTTGAATATCTAAACACAGTACATGTGTTCTCGGTCTTATCCGTGTGGTATAGAAGGAAGGATAACTCTGCATTTTTCTGGATTTCCTCGCACAACTGCCATGTTGTGGATTTACAGACGCTGCACGTGGGCTGAAACCTCCAATTACATAGCAGGCACAGTGTTACATCTGAAAGGCATAAGCAGCTACATATGGGCACACACACACACACACACCCGCGCGTTGAATACACACACATACTCTTTCCATGCTTGAGGCTGGGGGCTCTGATCTTTCCAAAGGTTTCCTCCAGTGGCCCGTGTGCCAGACTGTCTGGAGAGCTGTGGAGGGGCTGGCGTCGCCTCGCCTGCTGGATGAAAAATCCAGTAAGGTTTGCTTTCTGTGGCACAGCAACCAGCCACTCCTCTCCTCCTCTCCGGCACTCCTGCCTCCATCTCCCACCTCCCCGCCTTCTCCTCTGGAGGAGGATTACAGGCAGAAACTGGACGTTTGATCCTGCCTCGCTCTCCACCACTCCCATATCCGTCTGACAAGGCTCTTTGTATCTCTTTCTCCTCCAGACTTCTCTATGTTTTTCACTCTGACTGTCTTTTGGGAAAGATAAGAGTTAAGCCATTTCTTTTTTATTTATTATTCTGCTGTCTGCTATTTGATGTCTCAGATTTAGCTCTACGGCCTGTCTACCTGGGAGCGGCTGGGACAGCTGGGTCGCGGCTATGTGAGAAGTTAATTCAATTTCGCCAGGAGTGGCGCAGAGAAGATCATAGAGACAGGTGTGGGTAATTTATGACCGTTTGCTCAGATAGTGTAGAAGGAGTAATGTAAAGGGATAATTAACTGTCATGAAGATAAGAGGCTTTCACAACCAATACTCCCTCTACATCTTTGTATAATGCTCATAAATACACACAAAAAAAACATGCGCATCACCCTTCCATGCCTCCTCCACTTAGGCTTTTTTTTTTCTTCTTTCCACTGTGACAATGCTTTTATCTCAGCAGTGATTAATTGCGAGGGACAGTGCCAACAAGCTTTCCAATGTAATTTGCAGGTGGAAGCATAAACAGGAAGTCTGCTCCCAATACATAATGTTGTTGACTGGGGCTACAGAGGGTGACACAACAACAACAAAAAAAAAAAGTTGTCACAGTGTGATACAGTGTGACAGGGGACAGTATTCACCGACCCGACCTTAAGCTGTCTGTAGACACAGTTGCTTCATTTAGTTGACGCGTTGGAGTCGAGGGAAGCCGCCCAAAAAAGGGTCATGCCCCCTCAATATATGTAAACCTTAATTACTCGGGCCCGCGAATAGCTCTGGAAGGACCAGCAAACTGTGATGGATTTGTACCGACGCAGGTCACTTTTTAGTTCACCGAACAGCCACCCCGTCAAAATAACAAGCTCACAAATGATGCTAATTATTCCCTTTAGATAGCAAAATGCCAGGCCGTGCTGTACATTCATTATCTGTTTTTGGATTTTATATGAACAAGAACAGAAATATACAGGTCTTTTGGAGAATATCAACAAGTTTTTGTTTCTACAAACCCCAAACCAAAAAAGCAAATGTCCTCAAGCATTGTCTATTCTACAATAATTGGCTAAATACTGTATAAGTCTGGCAACATTTGATTGAAAGCAAAATATGTTATGAGAAACCATGATTATAAATCTGGCTAGACATTCTGTACCAGCGTTTGAACAAAGTATCCAGGTTTAATACCCAGCTGTAATCCTGGTCTCTGGCAGACGCACAGTGTGCCTTAATGAGAATGTGTCATTACCACCTCAGAATGCAAATCATAATCCATTTATTAGGTTTGTACTCATTTTTCTTGGTGATTGGTTCAGTGGCTCCTAGTGTGAGAACAATGCAATATCAAGTAAAGGTATCGTTGCTATAGTTATCCACAGTTTATTAGAGCTATCGTATTGATTTACAATGTCTGTCAGTCGCAGTGATCTTTGTTTGTTGTATTATACAATTATTTGACACACGCCAACCGGCTGGGATCGAGTACCCCCCCCCATCGCTGATATTTAAAGGGATTGTTCAGGTTTTGTGAAGTGGGCTTGTATGAGGTGCTTGGGGTCAGACAGAAGTCCAGGCACGGAGGTAGAGCAAAGCATTGTTGTGGACAGGGTCAGCAGAAAAATGTTTTTCAGACGTATAAAAAGGCCCACCTGGAAAGAAAAAAAAAAAATCAATATCCTTTTAGGTGTACGCTGTAATGAGCATATTCTCACTGCGCTGTCAGACGGCCCGTGGTGCTACATTGTCTCAACAGTAGTTGAACCATCATCTAAGTTGAACCATGTCACGCATGGTGTATTACAGATCCGACTGCAAGGTAAACGAGTGAGAATATGTTCACTATAGTGTACACTTGTTTCTCACATGCCACATTTTTCTGCTGACCCTGTCCACAACATTGCATTGCTTCTCTTATGTGCTGGGTCTCCTTTTCCAGACTGCATACTGATTGATGTCCACTGTAGGCAACACACTGACACTGTGCATTAACAATCTCAAAGCCCAAACTATCCCTTGAAGTGTTCTGTGCATTGAGGATATTATCAGAATGGGCAGCGTGTGCAAACACGGGTTGTTGACTATTCCCAGTGTGTTTGTCGTCCTGGCAGCGTCGCATGAAATCAAACTGTACGGCGCCTTTACGAGTGTATTGCTGTGGTTTCGTATTGCGTTCACTCTGGTTGAGTGCCCATTGGAAAGCTCTCCACTGTCCATTGCACCACTGAGTGGATGTAAACTGTATCTCACAGTATCCACCCGTCCAATCACTTAATCTGTAAATTGGCTGATTGCTGTATTGTGTATCGCCAGCAAAGCTGTGTGATGATTGAATGATTGTTTATCCAAGCTGTGGGTATGATGATTAAAGCGAGCTAAGCTCGGCCCCAGAGCCAGTCGGGTAATTAACAGGCTGTTCTCCGTGTTAATAGCATTAGTCACCTTGGAGATAATCGCAGCCATCAGGAGCACAGAGCTGCAACCCCCTGTGCACCTGATAGACTCCTTAAACAAAGGACTGACAAACATCCGGCACTAACAATGCATTCAGGTTGTGGCCTTTTAAACATCTACTGTAATAATGTCAGAGGACCTTTCAAAATCTGTTTACATTAGCCCGCTGCTGTGAATATACAAGTTGTCAGCAGCGGAACAGATAATCGTATCTTGCTAGTAGCAGTCAGGTCTGCAACTGAAGATTTTTTTTATTTTTTATTATCGGACAACCTGATGATTGTTTCGCTCAATTGTTTGTTTGGTCCAGAAATGCAAAGAATATCTACGTCACAATCTAACCAAATCCAAGGTGACATTATAGATTACTTGTTTTGTCCAACAAACAGTGCAAAACCCAGGCCATTATGACAGAAGAAAAACAGCAAAAATTCACACCTAAGAGGCTGCAACCAGAGAATTTAGGGCATTGTTTTACTTAAAAAAATGATTTATTGAAAAATGTTTGTAACAATACAACACAGTGTAAGTACTTCTACTTACAGAGTCCTAAGTAACAATATGGAGATATTAGCAACAGTATGTACTTTGTAGACCAGTGTGTAGTAGGCTTGGGTCTGAGTACTAAGTGAATGGATTTGTTGAACGTATAGAGTAATCCCATTGTTCTACTGCAAAAATGCCAGATCTGCACATCCGCATGTAATGTTTTTAATCGCAAGCAAAAGTGTGAGCTATGTGATGTTAAACTTGCAGATCATAGAACAAACCGTTTTCGATTAACCATGTGCGCGTAGAGCATAAGGCAGAGGCAGATAAAAGGTAATCTCGCCACGATTGCTAGCAGATCAGTGTTAGCAGGTACCACTGTGATGCCTCTAAGGGAGAGAAGATGAGCCAGCTCATTATTAAAATGCCGACTGGAGAATTGTTCCTGTTAACGGACGGCCTTTGTTGAGGAGATATAGTACGGTCACTGCTAATCTCTACAGTGTGTGCAGTGTAGAAACCCTAACCCTAATCCCACCTGCATTTCCACTTGGCTGTGCATTTCAGACCCTATGAATATTCATACTTATACATACATAAATATCCATGCCTACTGTGTAGGATGCATTGACATCTAGTTGCAAGGTCTCAGATTGCAACCAACTGAATACTCCTCGTCAGCAGAAAGACCCATCTAGAGCCAGTGCTTGGTTTATTCGATCTGAGCTAGACATGGCGATGAAAATTGGTGGCTAGTTATGCATGTCATAATCAGTTTCTGCCATGTTCTGTAAGAGCAAAGGTTCCCAGGAAGTAAGTATGCATTGCTTTCCACCTCTGCCCAATTTACTGACACAGTTTTTGGTGAAACACCACTGAAGGAGTATACTTTTTTATGTTGCTTCATATAATTTGACCAATTTAGATAGAAAAAAGGTCAGTTTGAAAGTGTAACCACAATTTGTTTCTCAACTATCTGAAGTTACATTTAATTATGAGATGAGATGAGATGAGAAAACATAATTTGGTTTGGAGCCACAAAAGGTTTTTTTTTTCTGATTAAATCACCTAAGATGAATTTGAGGTGCTGAGTGCTTGCTAATGTTTTTGTAACTCTGCTGTGTCAAACGCATAAATCTGCTCAGATTTCATTCCCTGTCACCTCTTTGGCCATGTGCGTATCCGCCCCGAGCTAACCCAGCTATGCCAAACATAATTTAAAACTCCTGAGACTTAATTTGCTGTGAATGTGGCAGTGCCTAATACAGTTAAGATCTTTAGAAACACATTAACTTCTGTGTATGTTGCTCACGTTTGTTTTGTCTGTGGGGGGAACAAAAAAAGATGAACAGTAACATATCTTATAGGGGATCTAAATCATTACAATGAGCCTTAAGTTGTAAGGGAAACTCACCGGGGAGAAGATAGATGCAGTCTTCCTCTCTGTGGTCCGATGTCATAAATTACCTGGCCATCGATCCATGGGTGTCTGGGATTCTCGGCGGACCTACTTCTCACATTCATCAAGCCTTGAGTCTGTGGCTAAGCCTGAGTGGAAATGCCTCAAACACACACTCCTCTCCTGAGTCTCTGCAGCACGGCCTGTTGCTTAGATACAACACAGATTCGTATTTACATGAATAGTGGATTGAACCTGGAGGACTGCATTATGCACATTGCCCTCTGTTAGATTTTTGATTTTATATTGTCTGAACGCTTTTCAGGTGAAAGGGGTTTAAACAACAGTTGCAGTAAGGAAAAAAAAAAAAAAAAAAGAAAAGGGCTGATGACGCTCGAGGCTGCCCCAGCAACAGTCTTGGAATGAAACGCAGGATAGCTATGAGTGCATCCAGGCAGATGATGATGATGATGATATTTGTTATAGGCTATTGTGAAAGCTAGCTGCCTCTATTTGACAGACCAAAACAGAGATGGAGCCGGTCATGCAGAGGTGAAGCCTCTCTTACACAAAACAAAAAAAACAAAAGTAGAAATATTGCATGCAGTTTTTACCACTTCGGAGGAAAGAAGATTTATGAATTATTACTGGTCCACAGAGAACGGAGAGAAAAAACACATTAAGGGTCAGAGGAAATAGAAATAGCAGGTCAGGTAGAATTAAGATGATAATAGTCAAAGCTTTTCTCCTGCTTTTATCTGAAATTCGCTGCTCTCTACTCTTTCTGTCTCTGACGCTCACTCGTACACTAGATCAGATGGACCTGATTTGCATTCAGCGGTGAAGTTTATTGGTGCACGGCAACGGTGTTGATGTCGTGATTAGGATGGACCTTGTTTTGGTTTGGTCTCCTATGCAAGATAAAGAAAAACAATTCTAAATATATTTGAATTGTTATTTTGTCTTCAGTATCAGAACTGTTGCATCCCAGCACTCTGGAGACCTGAATCTTTTGAGAGTTCGGGCCGGAAAGGCGGCAGAATAATGTTACAAAGCCTTTACTTCACTGAAAGAAGGGAATGCTCTAGTGACTCTCTTTAGGTTCAAGTGACAAAGCCCTCCAGCGGCCATAGTAATTATGATTTTGTCCGCTGGGAGCAAAGAAGTGGGGTGACTTTACAGAGAGCAGGACGTCTGGGTGTTTAGATGAGTCAACAAAACATAGGACTTCAGCCAGGGGAGAATGCTGTTTGTTTTCCCGTTTCCCAGTGACAGTCAAGTCTTTCATCCATGATGACAAAGGTCTCCTAACCTTAACTAAGTAGTTATTTGAACCCAAATCAAGTAATTTGTAACCTAAAGTCAGGTTACTTATTTTCTTGTCTAATTTAGAGGACTAATTTGTTTTCAAGAGGTTCCAAATGAACGAGCAAACAAATGACTATCATGATAACCATTGGATAACAATGTGGCGAGGTATCTGGAATGTCCTGTCAAAGTTGTTCGGTGACCTGAATGCAGAAGCCAAAGTGACACTGTTCACAGCCATGCAAGCTCTGTGAGACTGTGCAAAGCAGCGCTTTGAAGTAAGCTAAGCTGCAAAAAATTGTTCTGATGACGCTCCAGTGCTGATTTTAAACATGAATAATGTTGTGCCATGGTTAGTATTGTTGTGAAACATTTGCAAGATATCTAAGTAATCATCAGTCATCCTGAGGGGGACAGGAATGTGTGTTTTTTGGCACATCATGACTTTTTCTTTGCATCTTTAATGAATCAGTTGTCAACATTAGCAGCTGATTCATTTCTTTTATGGCTTAATAGACTAACGCTCGCAGGTCTTCGTGTTTGTACAACATTTCGTTGTAACCCATCCAATAACTGTTGCGCTATCAAATAGTTAAGGAATCAGTCATTATGATTCATCCTCTGGAGATCATGAATGTCTGCAAAGAGTGTGCCAAATAGACGTTAAGATATTTCACTAAAAGCCTGAAATATCAACTTGCTAGTGGCACTAGAGTAAAAGTCAGGGGATTACTTATTAATCACGTCATCTGGAACTTCTTTGGGGACCATGAATGTCTGTATAGAATTCTGTGCTAATCATTCCCATAGTTGTTGAGCTATTTTAGTTTGGACTCAAGTAGAACGGTATCAGTTAGTCAACTAGCTGTAAACTATTCAATTAATCACCAACTATTTTGTTATTTGACAGTAGTAGATTAAATATCTTTGGGTTGTGGACACAAAGAATATATTTGTGGATACCGCAGTGGTCTTTGAGCAACAGTGATCAACATTTTCCTCAATTTCTGGTGTTTTTTGGACCATAAAACAAATTAATGAATTGAGAAAATGATCAGCAGTTTAATCAATGTTGGAAATTATTGTTAGTTGCAGCCCTAGACTGAAGTGGTTGGCTGAATAACTGACAATGAAAAGAAAGACCAGTGTCGCATCCATAAAACTGATAATCGATAAAACTCTTTATATGTAGCATAGACAAAATTGAATTCCATGATTGCAAACTGTAAATAAAATATTCCACTCAGCACTAATGGCTGGCATTTGAAAACTACCCCACAAGTTGGAAAAACAAGCCCCCTCTCCTCTTTCCTTCTCTCGCCATTATCCGGGAAAGAAGATTCTTTGTTCCTAGCTGTAGTCGTTTCCGCTTCAGTAGAGAAAAGAAAGAGCAGTACCTTGAAGACATATCGCTTCTCCTTCTTTGCTCCATTCTGTTGCACTCCTTCCCACACAGGAGCTTTTCACTCCCAGGAAGGGGGTCTCCTTTTTAGTTAGCTTCGGGTTCACTGCTTCTCTTTTCTCACGACTGACCTAATGTGTCCATATGGCGAGCATGCTACTGATGGCATGTTACAGGAGTTCAACCGATGCTTTCTCCCTCATGTCGCGTGCTTCTTATCTCAGGCTTGCCCTACATGGAATTAGAGAGAGTGCTTGTGTTTTCAGGAGTAGCCAGTGTAAAGGTGAAGGTGGACTTGATTTAATTATGTAGTCATGCTCTACAATCGTGGTGACTTTCTCCCTCCAGACTCCGATGCTCCTAGCTGAATTATCTCCTTTTGTAATGGAGATTAACCTCAGTGAAAACCGTACTTAGCCTATTTAACTTCCATATTTTAACACGTCGCCGCGTGGGCCTCGCTAGCTAAGCAGTTCTGCCTTGTCTGCTGTGGGTTGTACGAGATTTAAAACTGTGGTCAATCCATGCCTGCTTACAGGCTTTTAGGGGTAATAGGGTAAGATTAACACATTTGCATACTATTGCAATGCATTATTCATGCAGCGTTCATCGTCTCTAATTTGCAGGAGCAAGGCCTTTCTCCTCACTGACTTTAACATCTGGGTGACCTGGAAGAGGGAAGGAAAAGCCCTAATGGTCATTAATCCCCTTTGGGTGTCAACCGGCACATTCCACCAAAACATTTACTGACCCAGCACAGAGGGGTGTGCTTGGACCTCCACATCCAAAACAAATGCTTTCATTTTTCATTTCAAGCTATTAAGCTTTTACAAATATTCAACACAACAGATTATTCCACATTGGTTATTATTTCTAACCCTTGTGAACTCAAGTATGTGCTCTTGAAATCAAATCAAATCACGTTTAATTTCCTTGAACCCGAAATAATAGATAACGGTGCGTTCGCATCGTGTTAACTTATCTCCCAGTTACAGAGCTCTACAAAATACGCAAGAAATGGAATATAATGTTCATAACTGTGTTTTCATCAGTGTATAATCACCTGAGATTCTTTTGTTTTTGTAACTTTAGAATGAGCCTTTTACCTCTAACGTCACAGTGGGCCCTCTTCCACGGAGATTGCCGTCTTTAACCAGGTTTGGACAGCAGCTACACCACTGCAGCTATTTCCCACACGCTGCACCTTTAAATGTACAGTATATATCATTTCAGCAAGGCAGGACAATCTGTTTATAGAAGAGGTGAAACACTCAGGGCGAAAAATATAACAAAATCAAGGACGCAAATCTTGCACTGTGTGCAAGGTAATACGCACAGGTGTAAACTCAGGTGTACGGATGCTTTTTTTTTTTTTTACGATTCCAGGTGCATTCTAAAAAGAGGAGAGTTTCCTCACTACGTGAAAGTAGAGTGCTAGCATCCTGCAGGCAGGAGATGTTCTTTCCAGAGTGCGTTTTCATTCTCCTTGTTCATTTATTGTTTTTTTATGTTGAACAAATGGAAGATTCTCAGACTGAGTGAGATATTACTGGGCTATTCTTATAGACACGTGCTGCTGCTCGAGAGCCGAGGCTTATTTGGAAAAGGTTGAGCGCTGATCACCGGCAGGCATAAATCTCTCCTTACCAGAAAGCAATCAACACCTTGGCCGCGGGATCATTAACCAAACCCAAAGTTTACGAGATCCATCATCACCTCTACCTGGCATATGAGCGTGTGTGTATTTCTGTGTGTGTGTGGGCACGTGTGCGTATAGATTGCCGGAAACAGCTCAGCCAGCCTTTTTTTTTTTTCTTGGTGGTCACGTGAGCTAGTTGTTGCTGCTCTCTCTCACCTGCTGAGCCTTCCCTTCCTGTTCTTCTAAGAGTGTGGAATGATTCACTGCCCTAAACACAACATGAGGGGATTTTGTGTTTACGCGCGTGTGTGTACGTGGAAGAGTATTTGGGTGCCTCACAGTTCCCAGACAGGCATCAGTCTCTTCCATTGACTCCAATTCTCTGACTGGCTGTCTGAGTATCTGATCTCCTGTCTGACTCACCTCATTCTGCTGGCTATAAATCCTCTCCTCTCCTCTCCTCTCCTCTCCTCTCCTCTCCTCTCACAATAACAAACCGTAATGTTTTTCCTCTCATTGATTTAATTCCTAAATGGACATTTGTATTGATTCCATTATAGCTCAGAGACACACAAAGTCTGTTTTCTCTGAAAACATTTCCTTTTCCTTTGCTCCAAATGAGCTCAAATCAGTGATTTCAGTGTAGTTTGTGTTTGTAGGAGGAGGACAGCTGTACAGAGAAAAACTTTTGCCAAGTTAAGCAACTTTCTGTTCTGATGAATCCTTTAAAGCAGACTGCTCTCCACTGATTTTTCTCGACTATCGCCAAAAATCCCTTCTTGTTTGGATTATGAGTCAGGAATTATGTGGGAAGTGGATTTATTCTATATAGGAACAGAATGTGAAATGGGCTTTGATCATGGAGAGAGAAGTCAGATTGCTGTACACCCGTATCTGCGTCCCGAATAGGGAGCAAGAACTCCTCGCTAATTATTTCCCTTCTTCAAAGGCCTCCCGCAAGGGTGACGTTATATGTTTCTCCCGGGGGTTGAGAGAATGACTCTGAAATTGACAAAAAATGATGCTCTCTTATTTTGATGATTTAATAAATTTTATTAAATTAAAACTAACTGCTTATTTCCCATGACAATGAAAGCATTATGTCCACCGTGGGAAATAAGCTGAGCCTGAGCCAAGTGCAGGATGTGTATCTGCAACTTCATCTGCAAGCCACGCCTCGGCGTTGGTGATCTTGTTTAGGCGCGCAGAATTGTTTTAGGTTTTGTTTGACCAGCGTTCTGCATGTCTGTGTTTGTCCTGTGATTTAACTAGTGCTAACAGGGGCAGCATTACATCAGCGACCGCAGCTTATTGGGTTTTCTCCACCTGCATTCACTGCTCGGCTCTCTGTTTTGCTACTGAGGCTGCTGATTCTGGGGTTATATACTGTACGGTACCTAATCATCATCGTTTCATTATTTTTCTGCTTTTATTTAGAATCTTTGAGTGAAACACAAACCAAAGAATGGTCAGTGTTCATACACAAACCACGTTCATATGGCAGAAGTGGTCTCTCTTTTATATATATATATATATATATATATATATATATATATATATATATATATATATATATTGCACAGTCCTAGACACAGCATGCATTCTTTTATGTCATCATTGTCAGGAGGTACCTGATCCAGGAAACACATTCTAATCAAATATACTGTGGAAACTGATCAAATAAGTTCATGCACAGTTTTGGAACAGACTCCTCTCAGCCTTACCTGCAGCTTCCTCCTAATTTGTTATTTCTCCCCCACATGAGTTGTTTTCTCTCTTGACTTTCCCCTGCTCAATCCTCCCCTCTTCCCCGACACCAAAGAGCTTCAGTTTTGGCAAAACAACACACCTTTTTCCCCTCCCTCCTCCTCCTCCTTCTCCCCTACCCCAGATCCTCCACATCCGCCAGACTCTTTCTGCATCCCGTTTCTTCAATTTGCTGTTGTTCAGGTTTTTCTTTCTTTTTTTTCTTTTTTTTTTTAATACCGGGAACCTTTAATTTGTATCCTCTCAGATATGGGCGTGTAGGAGTGTGTGCAGATAAGGGCCACCCTCCTCGAGGATCAATGCATTATTCTCCGTGTGATGTGTCATAGTGATACGGTAGAAAGGCTTGTCAGGGATGTGACGGGACTTTGTTACCTGACTATTTCCTCTTTGCCGCTCCTTTCTCCCTCCTGCTTCCTCCCCTCTCTGTGCTCTCTCTCCTCTTCCTTCCCGCCTTCCCGACAACAAGTCTGTCTCTTTTAAGAGTTGTTTGCTCTTGACTGAGAAGTCAAAATCAGAGCCGCCGCTCCAGTGGAGCACACGAGCCGCCTCGTAAAAAGTCTACAGATGAACACATACAGGCAGTCTTTCTCTATACAGTTTTTTGTCTTCACCTCCCTCACATCTCCTTCCATTTCCCTCATTCACTTTCTTTCTTCCTGACCTCCTCTTCTTTTCCTCTTAGCTAAAGGCATCCTTTTTTTTTCTAATTTGTAAAAAGAGTCAGTACACATATTTACAGAGAGTAAGGGTGCTGATGAATACTGCGTTTGATGACGGGACTGAAAGCCTTGAGAGGCTCACTAAGTGAGCCATGAGTAGTGGGGCTGACACAATGGTAACTTTCAACACTTGAAGCAAGTGGTAAACACTTATGTGCACAAATGCACGTGATTTATCTAGTCTCTGTTCTGTTTATTTTATTTTTTGTTGCATGACACAGGTGAGGAAAAAAAAGATTGCTTTGCAGCCTTGTAAGAGTCTTAGGCGAGTCTTAGGTGCACAAAAAACAACCTATAGTGTAAGAGCCAAAAGGGAACAAACACCTGAACGTTGCCTTCACTGGCAATCAACTTTTATTGTAATGCTTTCGTTGTAAAACCATATGTGGGAGTTACTTTCGTTTTGTGTTGCTTGAAACGGCAATCACGGGCTTCTGCGGTAATGAAATCGATTAAAACAGTGTCGTAGTAATGATCCAATCTGCAATCCCGAAAATGAAAAGTTTAATCTGTCGCAGTTACTGAAAAAAAAAAAAAAAAAAAAAGTAATCATTTAGATCATGGGGTGTTTTCCTGCTTTGCTGAGGGTGCCTTTAAATGAAACATATTCCGACATTGCGGATACAATAAAGTCTGTTCAAATAAAACACACCTACAGCTAAAACTTCTCATGAAAATGCGGATCATTAGCCACCTCATACATCATAATTTGTTTCACAGGCCTCTCTGCTCAAGTCGTAATATCAGTGTCCGTGAATCGTCACCTCGTCACTGCATACGCACGCAGAGTTATGGGAGGCTGAACTTAAACTTACTAGTCAAGAAGGATGATACCACTGATGGTACTTGACTTTCGTGTAGTGGTACTTGGAGGAATCGGGTTTAAAAGAAATAAATAAAATAATGAAATAAAATATTGAAACCATATCAAGCCATCTGCAGTATTTTGAACAAAATTATCTGATAGCCTGGTATGTAGGCACGCTCATTTGCATTGTGCATACATCCTTAATATGAGATGGTAAGCAGAGGTTAAACCACTGGTTCAAAAACACTGCTATCATGGCGCTGAACAGGAAATATTAGGAAGTGAAGGATCAGGAGGACCACAGAACACCAAATGAGCTCTGGTTCTTGAACCGGTTCTGTTCAGGATTCAACAACAGTCAAAAATAAATAATCTCCTTCATGCCTTCTGCATGAACTGTCTGCGGCTGATAAAGGTCAGCCCGTGCCTCTGGATTTTAATGTCTGTCAAAATAGTGGTACTTGGAGAGATGAATATTTTCTGAGGTGGTATAAAAAAAGTCTGATGTAGGTTCTTTCTTTCTGTTGAAAAGCCAACACGAGAGTGAGATGATGAAGTGTGCAAAGATGTCAAGAGAAACCACTACAGGTTAGCTGTGCAGCGGGAACGGCTAAGAAACCACACACAGTCACCAGCATGCACAGCTAGTGTAGAGTCTTCATTCTTTATCACGGAGTTCCTGGAGACTGAGATGCCGTCTGACATCAAAGTCTCACTTAATAAATTACTCGAAACAAATCGATTCTTAAAGCTCTCGGAAATGATTTTCTCTCCGTGGCTAATTTAATCGCCTAATTGTTGAAGTTAAAGCGCGTTTTCATGTTTTATGAAGACGTGTTTACATGAATTCTATCAGCGCCGTGGTCAATTTTAGAGCGGTTTATGCGTCGGAGTGTGTGCCAGATGCTCTCAGAGCGCTGTGAAAAATGGAGGAATATATCTGTGCCTGGCCTTGAATGTGTTGCAGACCACAGTGAGGTAATTCCAGATGGATTGTGCTAAGGCCAGCCTCAGCCTAAGGAGATGACCGCAGCCTGTTTATT
Source organism: Nibea coibor (assembly GCA_023373845.1). NCBI lineage: Eukaryota > Metazoa > Chordata > Actinopteri > Sciaenidae > Nibea > Nibea coibor. The sequence continues at coordinate 6,125,480 of CM041720.1, read as the reverse complement.
CCCAGGTGCGCTCACACTCTCCACTCCACAAGAAATGGTGTATTTTTTTCATCAAGATCATAGCAATTCTCCTTACCCCTACCCTGGCTTCTCTTATCACCAAACATACATTAGAATGTCAGACACATCTTCTCCCCCCCGATCCATATCTGCACAGTCTCCCTCTCTCTCCAAACCACTCCAGCAAATGTTACCATTTCATATCAGGGATGGGAAAATAAGCTTTTTTTTTTTTTTCTTTTTTTTCCCCCCACTGCACGTGAGGTTCTGTAGATACGATAACCTTCGCCGCTGAACTGTAAATGTCACTTCGACTAGGCAACCAATCGCATTTCTTTTCACTGGCCGGTGCGGCTCTGTTAAGGGGTCCGCACCCATGACACTGGGACCGAGCAGATGTGCGCACATGAATGAGAATGAGTCAGCGGGGCTCTCTCAGGTGTGGCCAGGAGAGGCCGAGCAAAATGCCACAAAATACCAGGAAACCGTATCAGATGAAACTCTTTTATCTGACAAATTACTGGAGTGGGAACAATGAGTTTTACAGTGTTTGTTTTTTTTTAAAATTTCATTTAATTCCAAAGCGTGCAAGCTAATTAGCGCCGGCTGATGCAGATGATGCCTCACGTGGTCCGCTGTAACATCAGGAAACATCGTGGCTCATCAAGCTGAAGTAAAGTTTAAACGAGAACGCCGGGCACTTCCCGGTTCCTGTGGAGAGAGGACGCTCTGCGGCATATTACTGTGAGACCCTCTGGTGCCGCCGTAGCTGCCTGGAAGGCATGCTAACATTAACCATATGTGATTTGTGCCTTTACGAGGCTGCTGCTTGCTTTAGCGGCCATTACTGGGTTGATGTATGCTGTCAAAGCTTTCAGTAGAACGGGCGACCGAGCGTTTTGTTCTCTCCTCACTCCAGACTCTTTCCCTGCACATTCTGCTTGCATGGCCATCGGTTCATATCTCACAGACGCGCTGGAGAAATGAAAGGGCATATCTGAGCAGCATCTAGGATTTACATGCTAGGTAATGTGTTCTTCACACACTCAAAGATGAGGAGATGGGGAGGCAGTTATGCTTGTCATTAATATTTCAACGCTCTCATGCAGTTATTGGCCTGTTCCCCAGCCCGCAAGGTTTATCTGTGTGATGGCATATTTTAGGGACTGGGACCATCAATATTCGTGACCAGAGAGAATGTATTATGCAGTTTGTTATGAGTATTCGTGGCTGCTGCAGGGTCCTTGCAAACTCCACCATCCCCTTCCTATTTGCTATCAGCCCTGGTTGCATTTGCCAATCTGCAGCAAGATTATATTGGCCTTATAGTAATTGTATCTAATCGACGCTGCAGATTAGACGTATTTGTTGTCAACATGTAGAAGATTTCTCACACACAAAAGTAAATGCAGACTTAAAAGTTGAGTTAAAGAAAGCCGATGCTTTACAATCAATCCTACTCATTTGGTGCGGAGAAAAGGTTCAAACAGACACTAAAGAACCGTCTTTAATTACTGCTCGGCAGCTTCTCACTTCTGCATCACCTTATCTGTGTCTCTAAATACCCTGAAGTGATTGCCTCTTGTTTCCTTTCCCCGAATACCCGACTGAGTATTCAGCCAGTTTAACTCACTAAAAAGTTTCTTTCTGAATGTCAGAGCTTCATCTCCGCGGGACTTTTTTTGTCTGATTTGTGACCTGCGAACTTCCGAGTGTGAAGCCAGTGTCTAAGTCCAGCAGGCCACCTTTACCCCGAGGCAGCTCACTGGTGGGCTTGTCTGTTCTCTGAGGAGACAGGCTCCTCTGTGGCTCACCTTATCTGGATCAGAGAGGCAGCCCATCAGGCTCAGGAGCAGCAATCAGCCTGCTCACCTTCTGGTGCTGAATAATCACACATACACCAGGAGAGGACGAAATGGAGAGGCTGCCAATCATCAGCCAGGAAATGAAATGTTTACAAAGTTGTCATTGCACTGATAGTGGATATTAAACAGACTGGTTAAACATGGTTTTCGAGCCAAATATTCTTCTTGTTTAATCACGCTGTTTTGCAACACTTTGTATGAATCCAATACGCTGTCGCTGGATTTGTGTCTGCTCCAGTTTGAGCGCGCTTTCATGTTTTGTCTTCCCTCTCTCCCTGTCTCGCAGTTCCTGTGTTTGAAAAACATCCGGACATTCCTCAAGGTTTGCCACGACAAGTTCGGCCTGCGCAACAGCGAGCTGTTTGACCCCTTTGACCTCTTCGATGTCAGAGACTTCGGCAAGGTGAGTTCAACATTAGGCGTGCGGATGGATGCTCTACTTTCCAGCTACCGAAACCCTCTGCATTTGAGCTGACACCGTGATCAGATCGGAAAACGGTTCTGCCCGTTGGCAATATTCTAACTACAGCTGCCTCCTTGAGACGTGACGCTGCTTGCGTAACTGATAGTATCATTTATAGCAGGATCTGTGTCTGTCTGTTGTCAGATGAAGGAAAAAAAGATGTAGTCTGTGGTATTTTTATGATGACATATTTTTAGATGGGCTGATGATGGGTAGTTTATGACTCCTTGTCAGTGCAGTGCATCAAGTAAAACCTCCTCCCTACCATATGCGCGTGTGGAGGAGGTGCACAAGCATGTCTGCGTTGTTTGTGCGCGCACTCATGCCCGCGTGATATGCTTGGGTTTAAAGGTAGTTCAAAGTCAAGTCTGTCAGTTATGTTAACCTCGGTATGGAGCAGGAAGCTCAGAATGAGCATTTGGTGTAACACTTCAGGGTCAGCAATCTCATCTCGTGTCAAAGAGAGATGAGAGTTGAACTCTCTCTTTCTAACAGTCTGCCGTTGGAGTGCAGTGCGGATGTGTGTTGGCTCACCACTAAGGGCGGCTGACTCACTCGCACGTCGTATTAGCTTCATGGATTGTTTTTATGAGACAGTCAAGTGGATTTTTGTGTTTATTAAATCGGTAGTCATAAGGCCACTTCCCACGAGGTACCCTCTTCACGGACGTGGAATCTGAGTGGGCACTGTCGGAGCATTAACATCCAGGAGATCGGAGTACGACTGCTGGTCTTTTGCACTCAAAAGGTTGCACGGCATTGGATCATGATGTTGTCATGGATCCCTTCCTTTGGAGATGGCTCATGCATGTTTCCTTCCAGGTGTCTGTGCCCGACATATACTCAGAAAACTCCTCGGAATGTCCGACATGCGGAGCTGGATGTTGCAGCTGGAAAGGATGGGAGCACATCTGGGTGCGTTGCGCAGCCTGATGTGACCTGGATAACTGGTGGAGAAGTGAATGGATGTAACCATAGGTTGCAGATGTCAGATGTGGACTTAAGTACATTGTGTACAGTGCATGATAACCACATTTAAATGAATTACTGGGATTTCAGGGGCAATTCAAAGCTACTGGAACGCAGAGAACGAGGTCATCAGATTATGACATATTTTCTCTCCATGGGACTGGACAATGGGGGGAGGGATTGGCTGCTAATCCATGATCAGCATATCCTGTTGGCTCTTGAAAGTGAATTGTTTGTCTCTACTTTCTAATCTGCATGACTGCGGCGAGGAGGGATTTGGGGGTTAGCTTCTCTAAAGGCTAGTAGGCTGTTACAGTATAACAAACACCAGAGATAATATGTGGTTAAATTGATGATAGCAGCTGATGTCATTGCCAGTGCTGGTGCAGTGTTATTGGTAACACTGTAGCTTTTCAGGTGATTCTTGAAGGGACATGTAGAATCTGTACTCCAGTCATGGAGATTACCCTGCAGAAGTGAGATCTGATTGAACATCATTGCATCTCACTGTGATCAGTTACACAGAAGTCATATCCATGAAGAGTTATCCAATCGTTTATCCAACGGATTTAATGCAATATTTCCACTCCGCCCCGCTTTGGGCTGAGAAGACGGGCCAAAGAAGGACTGAGAAGGAACAGCAGACAAGGACTCATTTGGCAGTTTGCGGATAAACCACAAGACGATGTCTGAGAGTCAATGAGCTCGCAGTGAATGGTATTAAAATCCAACAGCAGTCAGAATCAATCACATAGGCCCTCCATATGTCAATTTGGAAATTGCTTTTGTATGGTCTCAGCGGTGGCGGGCTTGTCTCATCATTGATTTTCCATTAAGCCCAAACATCACATTATAATATATTGAATTGAGTAGATCCCCGCTAATGTGGCATACATTTAAATAGTGAGAATGCCTCATAAACAGAAGATAAAAAAAAGAGGGTGTTTTATTCGGGCAGTTAGAGTCTCATCACTGGGTGTGCTTTTTCCTCTTTTGTTACCTCGACACAAAAGTTTCTTTGTGCCTGTATCTGATAGCAAATGAAGGGTATTCTAACTTCCGTCATTTATATCATCCATCCCCTCTTCTCATATCATTCTTTTATCGCTCCTTTGTTTTCACCTTACACAAAAGCTTGGTAAAGGACACGGACAATAATGGTTTATTAAAAAGTGAACCAGTGTCCATTTTGATGCAAGGATGCGCCCTTTCAGACCAAGAGCTACTTAAAAAGAATATCAATAGATAGAGATTGTTATTTTCTTTCTGTCATATTCAAAGAGTTCCATTAAGCTTCCTTTACCCCCGACCATTGATGTAAATTGTGGAGAGTGGTGCAGGCATGCAGTCGGCGACAGTCACATTGGATGCCACTTGTGTGAGCTATCCCTCCAAAGACGCTGACAGTTTTTTGCTTGAGTGCATCCAAAGGTTCTCTTCTCCTGCATTGTGATTGGAATACTAAATTTCCTGCAGACAGTGATGCCACAATTTTGGTTTAAACAAAGAAATGAAATAAAGTGCAGAGAGATCAAGCACCGGCATATCGTGTGTAAGCCAGTGTTCGTTGACGGCAAAGAAAGGGAATGAAAGGGAGAGATTCCTCGGCGAAATAAAAGGTGGAGCTCTCAGTGTGTCCCTGGTGGCACTCCTGGTGGAAAACAAATGGGCTGTTTGCAAAGATAGAGCCTAAACTGTATATTTTTAATCTCCTCTGAAAAAACGAATTAAAACAGAGGTCATTGGGGAGGAGAGGGAATAGAGAAGGGTTTTGATAGCTGCTGCCTCTATAAACATTAATCAGGCCCTATCCACCTTTCATACCACCGTAGTGGCTGTCAGGGGCCCCAGAGTTCATCTCCCCTGGCCTCTGATCGCCCTATCTCCCTCTAATGATGCCTTTTCCCGGGTCAGATGCAAATGGAGACTGAGGCCAACTGGGCCCAGCGCTGAAAAAAAAGAAAGTAATTGCCCCTTTAAAACCTTCAGCCTACCCTTTCCAGTGGGGCTAGTATTTAACCAGATGGAGCACACACGCTGCTTGATGTCCTCTACTGATTTTTATTTTCATTGCTTCCACTCATTTCAACCAGGAATACCCTCCGCTGCCCGCAACATGAGCTAAGGCTCCCATGTTGCGTCGTCTGTTCGGCAGGGGCGGGGAAGTAGCTGTGTGGTTTCGTGCACGTATCCCCGCACTTCTCGACTTTGCACCCTGGCCCATCCCCCATCATTAGAAATTCATTATGACATCATTAAACCAATGAAATACAGCTTATTACAGGAGACCCCAGAGAACTCTTTTATTTAAACACCTCCCTCTATCTGAACCCAGCCGCCTCGTTTCCTTTCTCCCAACCTATTTTAATTAGCCACCAAAGGAACATTGCTGTCATTTAAATGAACATGGCAATCAGTTTATTTGGCTGTTGCCATGATTAGCATAATTAGCCTGCACCTGTTAACCATCGATCAACAGTTTGGTAATTTTCCGTCTGTGACTGGAGAGCAGTGAAGGAAGGAAGCTTCCTGACAGATTTGCCGTCTTCATTAAAGGCAACGGCGTCATACATTTGAAATGCAGACAGCGTCGCTCGCATTAATTTCTGTCTCATCTAAACAGCCTTGAAGTCATGACTGACTGACTCGCGAAGTGTCAGAGCCATCCAAGTGATGCGCATCGACTCGATGGTACAGTGTCAAGGTGAATGGATTTTATTTGTGCGGCGCATTTGAATGTAAATTGGTCTCTCGGTTTGAGCTCATTGTTTACATGAAACGGCTATGACTAGGTAGGTGGTTGAGGTGACAACAGGTGTATTTTCCAGCGACCTCGCGGTGATGGCTTGTATTTGTGAACTTTTCCACTTCACTGCTAAATTGTCCTCCTTTTAAGAGAGGAATCAGAGTGACTGCATGTTCTCTGGATGAATCAGGTAAAAATACCTGATTCATCCATTTATATCACATACATCGCCTCCGTATTATAGCTTATAATCTGTTTCTTAACAACCAATACACACAACGCACCTCGAAGCAGATGGACAGTTATAATGTGAAGGAAACACCAATCCCCTGATTGAATTTGTACCAGCTACTCACCTCTCAGCTGCTTTTCTTTCCTCCTCACTTCCCCCATCCATCTCTTCCCCCTCTCCCCACCCATCCATCTCACACCCACTCTCAGTGTGACTCTGTTGTGATAAGACTAAGCCAGCAGCGGGCGAGCCACCATTGTGTCAGGACTGTGTGACTGCCATTGGTCGCCAGTGTTTGATTACCCTCTCTGCTGTTCTGAATCCCGCGCACACTGAACTCTGCTCCTTTCATTTCCTTCCTGTGCTCTGCGGCTAAAAATAGCTAGTTGCTTAGCATCCACACCCAGTACTACTAACATCTGGAACGTGCCTCAGCCACCGTTGGCCCGCCTGCCTGAGTGCTATTTACTGAAGTGGGTTTTAACCTCAGTCACAAGCCCCAAGTCTGGCCCTGGGCTCGTTTTCTCTAACTATGTGAGCATTTTCTAACGTGCAAAGTGCATTAAACTTTTGAACCTTTTGTTGTCTGTAGTAGTTGTCTTTTTAAGTATTTTACAGGATTATGCCTGAGTTACTGCGTGTCTTAGTTAGGCTTGCTTTTCAGGATAAGTTAAGCTCCTGAGAAATAACATCAATTTCACATATGAGTGCCCAAAGGAAAGCGTCATGTTCTAGGATAAATTCAGAGTCTTATAACTGTTAAAAGTCTGTTGATGGTAAAGTAAGCAACACATGTAATTGTTTTTGTAACTTCTGTTCCGTTAAAGTAATTCAGCCACCTTCATGCTCGTTGGAAATGCGCGTTCCTACTTGACAAGACAAATTATCTAAGGTTACTGACCAGTGTCCATTCACTATGGGGGGTTGCATGGATTGTTTGTTGGTATTGGTATTGATTCTCTCTGTGCTTTTTGTAATGAAAAAAAAGTGGCTGAAGGTAGTGATCCACGCTTGTCAGACTCGGGCTGGAGAGACTGCAGTAAGTTATAGGGGGAGGTTTAAGGGTCAAACAGCCAGGGTCGCTCGCTCAGGTCAATCCATCCCCTTCCATTAGCGACCGCGTCCTTAGCAGCAGTCCTTTACTGTCAAGGTGCAAGAGGATTTTTAAAGCTATGATTACTTTGGCTGTCTGGAGGAGGTGAGTGGCACGGAGAGATTTACTGCAACGTGTAATCTGGAGCCCTTGTTTTAGATCGATTTGAATACGATGAAGTCGGGTTGATAACCCTAACCCTAACCCCTAAACCCAACTTGAATCTGAAAACATTTAATATTTACTGAATATTATCAAGTTATTTTTCAGATTCTTCATGCAAAAACATGCGACTGGTTCGTAAGATATGATCCATTGCAGATACCCAGCAGTACATAAAGTAGGGAAATTAGCGTAGCTAATTAGCTCGCCTGCATGCGATGCATCAATAATACAATGCCGAAACTTCACACTGCAGTGTTACTTTTGCTTACATAACTGATCTGAATACCTCCACTACTGCTCATTCCACTAAACAAGATATCCCTTGATCCAAGATTACACCCAGTGCTCCCCAAAGAGAGAATTTATCTTCATAACCTTCTGTGAAAACACATCCTCCTGCCACAGCAGACAGTTTTGTGGCTGTTCCTTCCATCCCTGTGCCCTCTTACTTCACGCCCTGTCCATCAGGGCCCCCTAACTGCAAGTTTTTACATAAAGCTTCCAAGACGCAATCAATAATTCATTCCAAATGCCACAGTGCTGATGATAATTCTCCTGGCATGAATTATAAATAGGAACTTCCTCTCCCTTCCTGTGTTTAGACCCCCTTCCATTCCCTCCCTTCCATGCTCCACTCCCACGACCTCATTATTCAAAGAGCTCGTTACCGTGATACCCACAGAAACAGGTGGTTGCTGAGCAAGAGGCTACCTTCTGCGATGCGGCCGGTGTGGGTGCTCGGCGAAGGGCGTGCCGACTGAGTTCGCGCTTAGAGTAACAATATGGATGTGACAGTGTCTCATTTGGATGTGGGATGAGCAAAAGCTCGAGGTCCGGATCACCCGAAATGAAATTCTCTTTGCGTCATCTGGATTCCCACCTCATACACATGAATGTCCCATTCAAGTACATGACAGGTGTCATAATTATGAGATTATAATATGCTTTTCTTGTTTTATAAGGTGCTAAGTCATAATTACTCGGCATAGAAATCAGCCTTCAGAGATTTTTTATTTTTTTTTCCCTTGGTGACATTAATGCATTTTTGTTTCTGACTGTACTAAAACGATTCAGCTGTTGTAACTGAAAAAGCAGCACCTTTCAAAATCACTGGAGATGTTTTACTCACAATAAGCACTCTGTCTTTATTTCTTTTTTTTTTTCATCCTTCACTTTATTTTGGTCCTGTTTTTCCCCCCCTGACAGCATTGCACAACGGTGTCATTTAAATCCAGCAGAAAAGAGAGAGGAAAAGTAAATAGCTGTATAAAAATCATTTATTGAACTTTGAAAACCCGGCGCAGTCTGAATTCTAGTGTGGAAATAATTGGCCTCTTTTGTTTTGAGTGTCAGTGAGTGTTACGGTGTGCTGCTAGACAAACTGATAGTCGGAGACAATGCGATTTGTCCCAAGCTCATTCTTTGAAGTCTCCCAGCTTTCTTTTACACCTAGTCCCCGATAGGCTGTTGATGTGCGATCACAACCCTCTCTTTGCCTTTGGATAGTGAGCCAGTGGTCACTGGAAAGTGTATCACTGTTGCTAAGGGTGGTGTCTTTGCAGTGCTGCAGGGCTAAAATGGGGAGGGGGGGTATGAAGAGGAAGAGCACCCACCGAGTAGGAGTCTCTGAATTCTTTGCAGCCGTGTGTGAGCTCTCATTATTTCTCCTTTCCCGATTCCGCCCTCCAAGGCCCCACAGGCACGGATGTGATGGACAGGTACATTCTCCGAGGAATCACTGGCTTGAAAAAAGAAGAAAATCACCAAAAAGGCAGTCCATCCTCAATCATCTTTTCATTGCAAAGGGATTACTCTCGTACGGAGCTGAAAGGCAAACACACTTGGCTCATAAATCATACTTATGGTGCACACATTTGAATGTGCATTCCGGTGTTCACTTTGGGTTATGCAATGATACCCTATTTGCCCTCAAATTGCAGATAATTTCCATGTAAACAGTGGCATAAGATATTATTTTAGGAGACAGTTGGCGTGGAGAGAGTACAGAATGTCAAGGTGGCTTTGCGGGATCATCAGAATAAGCTGCTTTTCAAAAACCATGATTAAATGATGAGAGTTACCAAATGGCAGAGTGTGTCATGTATATAGAATACACTGTGTTTGTCGACTTCTCGGGCAAAATAAAACAAAAAAATGTGCAGATTGCACACTTCTCTCTTAAATCAGGACATTTGTTTATATTTTAGATTATTGATTTTGTTCAAGTACAAAGAGCAGGCAGATTTGCAGCACTCAGCCAGTTAGTCGCACCTTGCAGCTGTTAATGGAGCATGTGTTCACTGACAGTGACAGTCATTAAGGTTTGGCTGAGATGCTGAGAGCAGCCGCCCAGAACGACACACAGAAGATGTTTTCTGGCGGTGTGGACAGGACAACATCATTTGTCTGTGCCTTCCAAAAACCATTACAAATCACTGTGGAAAAATAAATCTGTCTTGTGATTTGACGACGCTGTGGTTACACTTCGGTTCAGGCACAGCAAATGACTTGGTTATGTTTAGAGGAGGATCGTTGACTGTTGGAAATGGGAACTGAACAGCAGTCTCCCACTGACCTGTGTGTTCGTCCGCCCTTATGTCTTTCCTGCATTGACTTGTCTCCTTATTTGATCCTTTGCCATGTCATTCTGGGACATTTGCCAAAATATTTAACGCTGCTGGTCTTTTTGGGAGGGCTGCTTCATAGTATGACATTGATATTGCTCGTCCCTAGCTACAAGAGAAGACTGCATCTAATGTGTTGAATCTGTTGTTATTGAAATAAAGCCTGTGACGCATATTGCTCATAACTGTTCTTGGGCAAAAAAAAAAATTGTCTGTTTTTTTCATAAAATTTGATTCAGTATTGCTCCAAAGCTGCATTTTTGTTCAATATACTGTCAACATATTGCATCCCTTCCTGTCACTACAAAACAGTAAAGTGCATCGAGTCCGACAATGCAATGCATATTTTTGGAACGCAGCTCAGATTCCATTCTTGTCACCAGATATCAACTTTGCTGAAGTGTCCTTGAGCAAGAAGCGGAAACTCTAGCTGCTCCAGGGATGCTGCACTGAGTCTGACGCAGACCCCTGACCTCTAGGGACAAGAGTGTAAATGATAGAGCCGAATAGCGTATCAAAACAGAGTCAAAATGATCAACCGAAGTCGAGGACTACATGGTGTGATTATGATTATACAAAGACCCAGAATAACCTTTTTTTTTCCATCCAAGAGATTCAGTCGGGCACATAAACATAGGGTTATCACATGGCTCTGACCAAAAATTACTGTGTCAGATATGCATGACCGTAGAAGTGGAAATAACCACTTTGCTCAATTGGAACATTGACAGCACTGTCTATGGCAGCCATTAAATTTGTCATTGCTTTTTATACGGTCCAGTTCATCAACAGGAGCACATCAGTGTGCTAGATCACACGCACACACACATACCTACACACATACAGTGAAGCCCAGGGCCATAACGTCTCTGTTGGAGCCAGTGCTCTCCGATTCCTCCTATCAAAGAGCTGTAAAATGGAAATGAGACTAAATGGATGACATGGTCTCTCATTATCCGCAGCATGTATTATAGGAACTTGTAGCAACACATTTGACTCCGGTGGCGATAAAACTCATATTGGCGAGATGCTCCAGCCCACTTACCTTTTACGGATTCTATTAATTCGGCCTCTTCCTCCTGCAGCGCCACATTCCTCTGCCAGATTCCGAATCGTATGGTCAAAATGCTCCCCGCTGCTTCATTTTCTCACCCTTTCCTCCTACTATGCTTCACACTTTTCTTACCTCGGATCCCTTTTGGTTGGCGTTATTGTGTTTTTACCCACGGCTGTGGCTCGTGTTCAGCATGGCACATGGTAATTTGATACGGCCGATAAAAACCTTCTTATTGTGCTGTGTTGGGGAGCTTGCAAGGTGTTATAAACGCCCCCTACAGCGACCACTAAACTGATGCCCTCCTTTGTGCTTCTATTCATTTATTTCCCTGCAGGCGCTTCATAGCGGGTAGTAATGATGCACAGCCCTTATGTGGTCAATGGGAAAGACTGCCTGATGTGCAGGTAAAGGTAAAACCGTCCCTGCTTCAGCGAATACTACCTATATTTTGAGCATATATAATGTTATCAAAGGAAAAAATAATCCCCAAAATGTAATATGGATCAGAAAAGTGGGGAAAAAAAGAGTTTCATTAAATTTAGTGTGGCATTAAATGAGCAAAATGCAGACAGGCAAGTAAATACAGGCTTAATAGAACTACTAGTGGTCAAATTCAGGTCCATGGGGCACCTTTTGAAGTCCATTCATCCATTTTTTGTAACACCGTATCCCTCATCATGGTCATGGGTGGCTGGACCCTATCCCAGCTGACATTCAGTGAGAGGTGGGGTACACCCTGGACAGCCATTCACACTCACATTCACACCTACGGGCAAGGTCACCAATAAAACGCATGTGGACTGGACTGTGGGAGGAAGCCAGAGTACCTGGAGTCTCCAGGCAGACACGGGGAGACCATGCAAGCTCCATACAGAAATCCCCCCGTCGAGGCCCTTGATTTAACCTTCTTGCTGTGAAGGGGGCAGTGCCCCCCCCCCTTTTTAAAGTCAAATACAAATGGATTAATTAGTAATTAATTTATTGTTTTAGTTTGCCGCTCTTGAAGTCATTTTTGTTTCTTTCCACCAACAGTGCCAATACAAATAAATCTGTAATAACCTCACAGCAGACTCTGATATCGCCCAGCCCGTGTATCGATGAGGCTTTACAGATTGGTTGACCTGTATTTAAGCCTAATTAATCTTCCCATACATCAAAATACTCACTTTATATCTTGTTCACGGTAATTCACAGTAAATATGGTCAGAAAACACGGAAGAATGCAAATAAAGAATACATGAGAGACCGCCTAAAGCCATAAAAATCAATATATAAAGAGTGAAAGAGCGCGTTGTCTGTGCTGTAAACATTTTCTTGAACAATGCTAATAATTGTTTAGCAAACACCTACCTACATCTGGCTGCAGACTGACACTTTGAGTCTTGTTTGGAGAAGCAGTGTGCACCCACGATGCAAAGAAATGACCATTTCTGACATCTGACAACCTCTGACTTACTGTGTGTGTGTGTATGCATGCCTTGCCCCCATGCTGTGCTCCGTCTGCCTCGGCTGCAATTACCAGTTAGACAGAGTGCCCGTAGCTACCTGCTCATCATCCCAGAGCCAGAGCCCGGCCCTGGACAAAGCACATACAGCCGCTCCTGCCAGAGACTGCATTATGGAGATTAGGGTGAAAGATTGACAAAGAGGTAGAGGTAGAGGGAGGTGGAGGGAGACGGTGAGAGATGGTGAGAGCAGCGAGGCTTCGGGGAAGGGAAATTAGTTTGCTTCTGGTTGATCCCCATAAGGCTCAAGGAGAAGAGGAGAGAAAGAGGAAGGGATTAGGAGAGGGGAGAAGAGGGAATGATAAAGCAGGACAGACAGAAAGTGAGGGACAGAAACAGACTAATCTTGCTTGGTCAGATATCTGTGTTGTCACAGGGTCCTGAAGTGATTAGAAAACTAATCAGAACCAATTTTGATCGTCATTTAATTATTCAAGCCATTTATCAAGCAAAAAGCCAAACCGTGATCTGGGTTTGCTTGATGAGAAGAGGAGGAGGAGGAGTTGCTGGATTTGTTTCTTCCTTTTTCGACTAAAGCCGTGCTGTGGTTTTCCAAGCCCTCTGCATCTGACTGCACGATTAAGACAAGAGAGATGAAGTGAGAGGAGAGCCGGAGAGAAACAAGGGCAACAGAGGTGACGTGGGCTGACGCCAGGACAAAAACACTGCCAGGCAAAGGTCAAGTGTTTGGCAGGAGGAAGAAGGTTGGAAAAGAACAGAAGTTCGAGTTGAAAGAGGGGAGGCAGGAGTAGACGAGCTAATTGCGGAAGACTGAAATAAGAGCGTAAGAAAGACAGATGAAAAGATGTTCCAGGACATAATGGAGATGAAGAAGAGACGGGGAGAATAAGGAGCGACATTGCTGTCACTCCCATCGTAGTGGGAGACCTTTCACTCAGCTGGGAACCTTAGTGCCCTTTGTGATGAAGGAGAGTGGTTTCAGTGCAGACAATAGCTGGGAGGATAGCAAGCTTATGGCCAGTCTGGGGCCCGTGTCAGCCTAAATGGCAACAATCAATAATCCCCTCAGTCAGTTTAGAGCCCGAGAGGGCCGGAGCGTGAGCTGCAGTGAGGCACACGGTGCTGGGATGTATGTGTTTGTGTGTGTCAGTGGGCTTCTCAATAATCTATTCATATTGTCTTTATGTAGTGCATGAATACGTCCTCAGGTCAGTGGTTCCTAACCTAGGGCTCACGTTCCTGTTCACAAGATGAATAGGAAAGAGGGAATTATATTTTCTGCTGCACAGAATTTAGCTCATTTTCAGTTTTCTGTCATATTTTTTGCTTTTTCCCGCTTCGAAGTAGTGCTTCATTGTAATGATCCAGACTTCTAAATTACTGCAAATAAGACATGAATGAACAAATTATTAGTTAGCTCCTCATAGGTTTTTGACATAAGCAACTATAATAAAGGGTTTGCAAGTAGACGTTTGGATCGCAGTTACCAATTATTTTTACAGCTAGTAATTTGCGGATTCTTTAATTAATTGCGTGCTTTAAAAGTAATAATATAAATTCTCAGATTTGAGAAGCAGTGAAGATTTTGTGAATATTTCTAATATATATATATGTGTGTGTATATATATATATATATGTGTGTGTGTGTGTATATATATATATATATATATATATATATATATATATATATATATATATATATATATATATATATATATATATATATATATATATATATATATATATATATATATATTGTTCCTGACTGAGTCTTTTTTTCCCCTCAGGAATTAGCTTACAAAATAAACCTGAAACACTGTAATGAGACATGTTTAAGACCAGAGATGAACAATGTTATATTATTATATCATTATTATCAGTCATCGGTCAAATGTTTATTAGCGCTATCGTTATTTTAAATAGGTTTATATCGATTGTGAATGTTCTTAATATATTGTTCTAACAAAGTGTGGATGGTTGCGAGCCCCAGCTCTCCTGTCCGCGTCCACCTCAGCTGGTAAACTGTGAATAGCAAGGCTGTCCTCTGTGTTATCACACAGCACATTTGCCTAATCACTATTTTACTATTTTCGTTTGAAATCAGCATAATCCAGACTGCGTGCATCAGTCTGACCCAGTTCACAGAGCCCACAGAGCTTCTGTCTATCATGGCATGATGTAACAAAACATCTTCCCATCGGTCAATAAGATTTTAAATGTTGACTGTAGACAGAAGAGAATAGGCACTTAAAAAAAAAAAAGAAACGTTAGTGACGAAATCTAAGCTTCTAAGACATAGAAGCCTTAAACATTTTTTCAAAAAGTTTGGGAAGAGTTTCTTTGCCTTAAAGCAGCCGGAAATGTTTGGAACTGCTCCTACAGGCAGAGACCCTGCAGAAATAGCTGCCAGTGCAGCGTCGGTTTTAACTCTGCAGTCAGACCTTCACTGGGGTAGAAATAATTCTTGCTCGGCTTGTTTATGTACTCCAATTTCCTCTCAGAAAGAGAAACATTTGTTGTTAAGTTCAGCTCAGTGGGATGTGCACAGTGCAGCAAAAGGTGCCAAGCTGTGCACAACATTAAAGGCCAAAGTAAAATCACCGTCTGCCCACACCTGCAACCCTGCTCCAGTATGGACTGAAGTGTTTTTAGAAGTCCAGTGCACTCAGACACTCAAACGCACTCACAGTGGAGACTTTGTTAGCCTGCTGGCACAGTCATGCTTCCCAGTACAGCATGTTTCCACCCTGACTAGAACAGTGTGGCCGTTGTGCGTGCGGTTGCAGCATTGTGTGGACACATGCATGCAGCCAGTAGTCACACTGGATTGTATTCATTACAGAGATGTGGTGGTAGACTATCACTCAGCATAGTTCTCGTTCTCTGTCAGTAGAGAGACGCTCTGAAATCTATTCTCTGGCGCTGGAGTGAAAAACGGCAACAAAATAAAAGCACCGCGCTGTCGGCTTTCTTGTTTTGATTGACAAGCATCGGGATATTATTGAATCGACGTGAACAAATAGATTTTTGCGATGGTGGTCTGTGCTTTTTTGTGATGTTTTATTGTAACTCTATTCCATAATGCTCCCGATTTCTTTTAATGCACGTCTGAAGTGGGAAAAGAAAAGCAGGAACACCGTCCAAAATTCTGAAAGTTTAGGGTGACATGGGAACAAAGGAAACTTTGCTCACAGTGGTAGTGGGCACATTATAAAGCAACTAAAAGAACTATGGAGCTCCCCTAAAGCCAAGTCTTTGCCACACACACACACACACACACGCACACACCCATTTTATTTTTTTTTCTAGAAAGAGAACAAGCGGCTCCGCTGCACTGTTCTGTTGGCAGTCTAATATATCACCTCCTCCTTCTGGCTTTTCCAATATCACTTGGTTCTGTTGCTTTCAAAAAGGTTTCTGAGCTCATTCTGTGCTGCACTGAGGGATGTTTAACGGCATCTGAAACGCCCGGATCATTGTGTTTTTTTTTTTTTTTTTTTGGTTTTGCTTTTTTGTTTTGTTTTCCCTTCATTCTAGGCTGCTGTGGGTTGAGTCTGGCTCCCAGAAATGGAAAAAATCATTCTAGTGGAGAAAGTCTTATGGACTGTAGAGAGTTGTTTCCTCTTCCTCCCAGTGTGAAAGCTCAGGCATTGATCTTGCTCCCCAGGTGTCCACACTGCACAACTTGCCCAAGCCAGAGCTGTGGTCGGGTGGGGGGGGGTGGCGTGGGGGTGGGGGCGGGGTGATGCTATGGATCATGAACAGGGTTCATATACACACAAACATGGAAAGTACGGTGACACGCATTTAGTCGCTTGGCTTCATTTAGTTGCCTTTGTCTTTGAAGGCGCATTTTCTCTTTTCATTTTCACACAACTTAATTTGACTTGAGTGACTTGAGAACTCAACGTCTTTAGCCTGAAGTGTGTGTGTCAGTGTGTGTGTGGGAATGGCCAATGAGCTCATACACACAGGAGCAGGGAGTTGAATGATTTGCTACTTTACACCATGTAGTGAGAGGAAGCTGAAACCGAAGAAGCAGAGGGAATTAACCATATTATTTACTGACTGAAATAACCCGAAAAGGACGTTTGATTAATCAGTACACCATATATCCTCCGTTAGAGAGAAGGTCACAGCGCAGAACAGCATGGCAACCTCCTTGAACTTTCTATTTTTAACATAAAGTAACGGAACCTCAAACCTCATTTTTCAGGATGCTCGAGGATGAATCGCAGTGACTTTGGTGGTGCCCTGAATTTAAATCTAGCGCCATCATCAGGTTAAACTGAGTCAGCTATGCTCTGTGTTTGCTGCTAAACGTTAGCTCGCAGGCTGAACTTAGATGGTGAACACGGTAGACGCACAAGCAAACGCATTTGTAACAGTTCTGATCAGTTTTTAGTCACACACAAGCCGGCATTTTCCCACGGCGGCCCTGCCCGTGGCCAAATCCGGTCTGTGCTGTGCGTACGTCCCTTTTCATCTGAAAGGCGCAGAATTTTGACAGTCGCAAATGGCGAGACCGCTGTGAATCCGGCCTAATACAGCATGTGTTATCCTCCCTTAAATCTACATACGGTTCAGAGTGACACAAATGAGTCCGGCGTGTTGTGTTGGCGGCAGGATGCGTCGCATTTGCACTCAGAAAACCCACACAAAAGGTTTAGCTTAGTTGACCTAAATGTCTTCTTTCTATTGACACATGTGGTATTAACCGATTTCTAAGTAAAGCCATAGCTGACCTCACCACATCCTGTGCACGTCCTCTCTAAACTGAAGTACGTATTGTTACCAACAACAGCTCTTTTCTGGTTTCAAACTATTGAAACATGTCCTTCTGTTTCAGGGTTTGTGCCCTTAGGCTCCAAAACCATCCCACGCTCCTTCACACCGAAATTACAGTAAAACAACAAGAACAAAGCGAGAAGAAAAGATGTTCCACATCTGTCCTGGCGTCCATGCCCACGAGCTCTTCAAAACAAGTCAACTCCCATCGAAGTGTCGCTCCGCTCGACTAAAACATTTTAATTTGGCCCGAACAACAGCTCGGATACCTTTGTATTACTCAGCACTTTGATGTGAAACGCAGTGATATTCACCTTTTATATGCTGAGGCAATGCGGGGGAAAGTAATGAGATTTATGTAGCCCGGGGAAATGAACCGCTTTCTTAACGTCTTGTTTTTCAGTGTGTCGCCCCCCCCTCCCTGTGTTTCTGTATATTCTCCATAGCTCGCTCTCCCTTTTTTAACCCCCCCTCCCTCTCCTCTGCTGTAATATCTGCAGCTCCACTAAAAAAATAGTTGAGTGAGGATTTATTCATGATGGGTTTTCGAGGCAGGCTGAGACTCTTTATCCTTGAAAGACAGTTTGTTATATTTCTCTTTAAGAACTGCAGCGGCTGAAGATGGAATTTCCTTTTTTTCTCGCGGTGTCGGAATTATGAGAACGTTTGTCATCGTTGTCAAATGGAGCCGGATCACTCGTAGCTACACGCACTGCGCAGTTCACCGTAGCCTCTGTATCATTAGAGATTGCTGCAAAGTCATTATGCAGGTGGATGGACAGGGGGGCCGACCTAGGTCAGCTAAGCTAAGATAATCTGTCTGCTCGTAGGGGAGGAGGCAGGCCGGTGTTCAGAGGTCAGGACCCACTGTAGCTCCACCCATGTGGGGTGCCATGTGTTAGAAGAAGCTCCGACGGGTGTCTTTGCACCCCACATGTGACCTCGACACACTTTCTGACTCACATGCATACCAAATTTTTTTGGCCCAGCTGTTTGAAATATGTGTGGAATGGAGTGGAAGCATGCTTTATATCGATGACCCAGTCAGTATTTCACCACTATAGGCCAAAATGCTCTTGAGGTGAGCATGACACACTCAAAGTGAAACGATGAAGGACATTTCCATCCATTCATTTGAAATGGTAAGCTCAGCCCACATTATTAAAGGACATATTTTCTATTTTACTCCAAGTGGTAGAACTATAGTCACGACATTCAGTCTGATGTGCTGCAGTTTTTAAATATCCACTTTTGTATCTTCCGCTAGCACCAAAGTTAAATTTCATGCTTCTCATGGAAAAATGACATCTCATCATGCTAACAGCAGCTCGTCGTAGTATATACAAATATTTTGGGATTTTCCATGTGGCTTAATGGCTAAGGCACACACCACAGAACTGCAATCCCTGGATTGTGGCTGCAAGCTTTGTTGATTTCCATAGCTCTCACCCTCTACACTGTCAACTCAACAACATACATATATATGTATGTAAAAAAAACACTTAAACAATGTAAATATAATAACCTTATCAGTGATCTCTGGTGGACAACAATACTGCATCTAATTCTGCAATTTGTCTTTACTTATCGGCCGACTTATACCGTATGTCAATAGTTGGTAGATTTATCGATCCGCTGTATTCCCACGTTCTCTAAATAACCAAGTGTGCTTTAATAGCTAGTCGGAGAAAAGCAGCACATGTACAGTACACAAACTCATGAGGACTCTTGATTAACTCCGCTAAGCAGGAGAGTGGCGCCAAACCAAATCCATTACTGCAATATTATAATAATTACCTGCTACGACTGTGGCTACGATATCCAAGTATGACTCACATCCTTCTCCTTATGAAGTGTACTGCAGTTTGATTATAGCTTCTAAAAATAACTTCTGAAAAACACACTTCCAGAGACGAAAAACAATAAAACTGTACTTCCCTGGCCGGTGTTATAGGTGTGCAACGCGATTTGAGGAATGAGTCCGTGGTGATTATTTTCCATTTTGCGTGGGGGGTTTGAAATGAAAGAAGTGCATCCTGCATCAAGCGGAAAATATTTTTCATGAGCGGGCGACAGGGATGAATATTAAAATAAATAAAATCCTGTTTTCATTTTCAGCTTCGAGCAATGTTAGAAATCCCTCCTAATGTCATGATACATTTTTCTCTTGATTTCACTTGCTACACCCATGCAGCAACTTTTAGATTGGCAACAACATTTGACATTTCCTCCCCCAAAAATGTGCCAAACATCCAAATGGAGGCACTTGTTAAACTGAGAATGTTAACCTTAAAAACCCCCGTCACTCAGTGTGAGTGTTTTTCTAATTATTATGAATTATGCTTCAGCGGTGGGAAATGGATTAGTTACATTTGCATGTTGATATGCCGTAGAGTCATGATGTTAATGATGTCGGTTGCTATCAGCTGTTGCAGGGTGATTGCTGGCAGCAGGTCTTTTCCCTTGCCGAGGATGTCGGGGGCTGCGGAGGACAGCGACACAGACCTCGGCGACAGTGACGAGAGACAAAGAGACAGCACACGTCTCAAACTGCCAAAGATTTACATTACAGTTTCCTCCTCTTCCTCTCCTCCTTTTCACCTCTCCGCCTCCCTCTACCCCGGGCTTCTGACCTTAATAGCAGCCTCTTTCCTGTAATCCAGTAAGCACGGCCCTCCCCTCCCTCCGCCTGTGGCTGGGACCACCACGCGCGAATGCACACACACACACACACACAAACAAAAAATCTCACTAAAAATAACACACACACACACACACTGGCACAAGCTCACACACGCACAAAAAGAAAGAGCGCACGTGCAACCGCTCGTCAAGCTGACGTTCGAGCACTTTTTTAGCACCGTGTACATGTCACCTCATGTGAAAGTGATGCACATGAGGAAAAAGCCGTGCTGGGAGATGTTTTTGGGCAACTTATTTACAATTCTTTGGGCTTTTTTGACTCATGCAGGGAGCTGAAGAGGATGTTGTTTGCCTCATTCCCTCGTACTTCCTGCCTAGGAAGGAGGGCTTGCTATTTATACAACCTCTGGCCTCTGTTGTTTTGCGTTTGCCCCATCTTGGTTAAGGAAATTCTCAACCTCGCGGAGCCCTCTGCCATCTTTTCATTTTTAAGGCCGGCCATTTCTCACAGCTTGTCGGACAAATTTGGCATCATCTGGGCTTTGATAAGTCCCCCATCCCCCAGCTGCCGTCAGATAATTAATCTCCGCCTCTTTTCAGTTCTCTTTTTTTTTTCACGTGTGTGGTCTCATTTATTAGCCCATTTTGCTTCACTTCTCTGTTTCTTTTTTCTAAAAGAAAAAAAAAAGGCCAGAAGGATTTAGGATATTATTTTGAGACTTACACGCGCAGACATTGGATCATCTGAGCACATCCTTCATGTTAACACGTCTCACTGGTGCTACCAGAACTGCATTAATGTCTGATTTCCACAAATGTCATCCACCCCCCCCTCCTCCAGAGAAAAGTGGGGAGATGCAAGAGCGGAGAAAACCGTAGACAAAATGAGACGAGGCCAAAAGAGAGTGGAGGAAAGTGTGCAATAACTCGCACGCTCTCGTTGTCGCTCTCTCACACGTGTGTTTTGTCACATGCGCACAAAGCCCCACACGCATAGATAAGGTCTCCGGTGGGATATTCTTGACACAAATGAATTCAAAGTCAACAAAAGCTTTGGGTTGTTTTCTAAGGATGCTGCTTGTGGAGGAGGCATATATGTTTTTTTTATCTTCTTCTTTCCGACAGGCACAAACAACTCAAAACATAGACAAATACACCAAACGAACTTCTTTTTTTTTCATAAAGCCAAAAAACGACATTGCGGTTTTGAGGCTTTTTGTAACAAATTGGTTGGTCCATCTCAACAATGGCATCTCTGCCTTATTGAAAGCGTTTCTATAAGGGTAATATCCTCTACTATCTACAATGCTGACATAGCAGCGTCAGTAGGAGCTTTAAATCTATTGTGCTCTGCAAACAGCACGGACGATAAAAGGAAAAGGAAAAGGCCACAGTGGGACGTTGCTTTACAAGCTACAAAAGAGCGGCAGTGTGTGTGAAACGGGGCGAAAAACCAAAGATATCTCAATGCTGCAGTAATCATCAGACGCATTATTAAAATCTGCCCCGTCTAATTTCAGCTAATCTGGCCTGAATTGGCCAAGTGCGCTTGGGAATTGGTTTGTTGAGCCTGGGAGCTGTCCCATAAATTGCAATGCTAATGGCGGGGCTGAACGGCCTTCTTTGCCTGATAAAGGCAGATTTAATGGAGATATTTCACATGGAATCATTTATCAAGGACTGACAGGCAGGCAGTGAGACGCCCCCCTCTCCCCAAATAAACTACACACAAACACACACACACACGTAAGCACCATGATGGGCCACATCCTCTCCATCAGTGCTTGATCCATGACGATACATTTTTTATCTGCCCGCAGCAGATTAACTTAACTCGGTTTGTTGTGAAATTAGACAAAAATGAAAAAGAAAAAAAAAAACATATTTCTATCAAGGTAGATCGGAGCTCATTTCTGGCACTACTGGTCCGTGACGGTGAACAGACAGCGAGGAAAACAGGCATTTTTTTTTTTTTAAATGCTAGAGAGGATGCATCTGAAGCAAGTCATAGATCACTGATGAAATCTGACAGTATAATACAAATGTGACTGTAGCTGAGCACAGAGAGAGGCATTGTCATGCAGAGGGTACACGTGTGCACTCGTGTTGGTGGTTGGTGGCAGTAATAGCATTCCCGGCCAAGAAATGCAATTCATAATGCTGTTGTCTATTGTGATTTTTTTCATGTTCACTTATACAAGATGTCTGAGCTCTTTAGGCTGAAGTAGGAAAAAGAAGGTGTGATGTAGCAACAACAGCGGTAGCTACATACTGTAACTCCAGCTCTGTGATTACACTGAGAACTGGACTCCAGACACTCATATTCATGTAACTAAACGTCCATGCTCAGCCCATCATCCAGGCTTTGAGTTTTTATTAAATTGTTCTGCAATTTGTCAACAGTTCTTATCCACTTAAGTCCAGATTAACTCTAAATTCTAACTTCAAACCAGACCTGTCCATATATGCCTCATACCTGCACTGACAAACCATTTATAACAACCTAGGAAGAGGGCAAGAAATTACAGAATACTACAAATTCCTATCCGAAGCTTTTTCATACAACCTCCAGCAAAACACAGCACCAACAGCTGAGATTTATTGCCCATAGCTGTCAGGGTTTGGATTTTAAATGTTCCCAGTGTGCCATAATAGATAACCCATACTTCAGCTATTGCACATCGACTGCCGGGGTCACCATTAAAATAAGAGACAGACCTAATGCAGAAAGAACTCAGACAGCCACGAGAGTCGTCAGTAAAGCGTGTATAATTTCAGATATGCACTTAAGCTTAGACTGTAAATCACCCAAATCGTACCAAACGTGGACTTTACTTTAAGATGTACTTTCAACTCTACCTTTTCCCAGAAATATCATTATTAAGCTGGTATGAAGTCAAAATAAATTTAAAAAATGGGGTTTAAGAGCAATGAAATATGATAATAAAAAGGCAAAAAGACACATAGCCGCTCTTTAACTCATCAGCCGGGCTGCTCTGAGCTCTGGGGGTACAAAGGGCAAAGGTTAGATCACAGTCAGTCTTGAAGATGGACTTTGAAATGGGCACTAGTGTCGCGCCTGAGGATGTCTTTGTTGTCCTCATCATGACCTCACCTGACCAGAGCTGCCATGTTCTCCTTTGTTCATCTCATCTGTCTGTTAATACCGCTCCCAGGGGGACATGACTACTCTATGTCTCCCTCTCTCTCTCTCTTGCTAAATCTCCTCTCTGCCTCCGTCTCCCTCCTTTGTTCGACCACCCCCTCCTCCCCACTCCATCTATTCCTGGAACTGGTGATTTAATGAAGAGCTCAGTCATCATGAATGACCTCTCCCATCATCGTCGCCCTCTCTCTCTCTTTTTTTTTCTTTTTCTTTTTGCATGAGTGTGTGCGTCTGTGTTTAGCCCCGCTCACATTTGAATTCAGCTAGCCGCAGTACTTTAGTTGTTTGCTTACTTTTGCACTTAGTGTTGCTGCAGTCAGGCGTGGGTTTTATCTGGGAACCACCGGCAGTACCGGAGACAAACACGAGGCTCATTAGAAGAGCTCACCCTCAGCTTGTTTCCCCTCTAACTTTCCCATCAGAGAGTGCTAAAGTTAAGATATCAATAGCTGTCATATTTGCAGCACCATTTCCAGGAGGGCTAATTTACTCGACACACAAATAGTCCTTTCATCAACTAAGATGTTCGACAATGCAATTTCATGCTTAACAAAGTTAATGGGCCGGGGCAATCTAACTAATACCATCTATCTACCCTCCTCTGTGTGCCCTTTGAATCTAGCTGGGCGGTAGTTTTGTGTAATCTAACAGTAGAGGGGATTTGGGTACCCTGCTGTCAAGGTAATGCCCTGTAATTGGCCTTCTAATACTGTGGAATAATGAGACTAGAAGCGGATGGCAAAGGCTACGCTGCTGTATTTACCTGCAGCACCAGACAATTAGTACACACAATGCTAATCACAGGCTGGCAGGTGGACCTTTTTTAATGAGCCTCAAAAAGGATTTGTTCTCACCCTCCACTTTCGCAGCATTACTCATGTTGTCATGATGGTTATTAGTTAATTATGTATTTTTGAAAGCTATTCCTGAGTTCCGAGCGTTTCACCACTTTAATTACTTTATTTATATATTTTCTTCTGATTTTTCAATTACAGTTTCATGTATCTGAACACGGCCATGCACAACACGAGTACAATTTATACATGTAACACTGCAGATCACAGAGTTCATCAGTGGTAAACTTGCATTTGTACAAACAAAATCTCTTGTTGCTTCAAATTTATTGATACAGCCCAATATAAATTATCACAAATTTACCTGACGGAGGTTTACGATCTGTACACCCTCGATTCTGATATGCAAAAACCTCCAAAATACCCTCAACAAGAGCAACAAAGGAGGCATCTTTCTCCCAGCTAGATTGTCATGTATTGAGACCAACACAGTAAAATTAAATTATGAACAATCAGGATAACAACATTATAGACAGATTGGTAAGCATTATAACGGACCCGAGCAGGCGTTGAGCAACTTCTTGTCCCACCAAACAGACGTGAGTAACACAACCTCTTCTCCATGGAGACCTGGAAAGAGGGCAGCATACACAAACACACAGAGACAAATCTCAAACACACCATTGACACAGATAGGAGAAAGGAAACAAACTCTGAGGGGGAGAGAGAGAGAGAGAGAGAGAGAGAGAGAGAGAGAGAGAAGGATAACATGCACTTAAAGTTGAGAGAGTGAGACAAGAGGAGAGGCTGAATCTCTCGGATGACGAAGATCCAGAACATCTGGAATGAGGCACGGACAGCCCAGGGAGAGAGGAAGGAAGGTCGGTGGTCCAGCACCAAGAAGCCTGAGTGAAATGTGAGGAGGAGGCACACAGCTTGAACACTCATGTGCGTGAGGGACAACAAACAAACAGTTAGAGCGATGCAGTAGTTCTCAGAAAGTGTATAGTACTCTTTCTGGCAGGGTAAACAGGCTATAAGTGCTAGATTTAATAGAAGGATAATAGTAACACGTACAACTCCTGAAGTAATCGAGTAAAGAGCAGATAACTGAAAGTGAAAGAGAAAGTATTAGTTTGGACTGCTATTCTTTCTAAATATTTGCTATTTAGCACTAAACATGAAGTAGAGCTGAGGATGAGGCTAATGTCATATTCATAAACACAGTATTGGACACATTGTGACACATCAGGACCATGTTGATGGTGTTCAATGAAAACTTAGGGGCGCACTTAAGTTATTACACTTAATCCTCAAGGGAATGTAAATGGTTGAACCAGAATTCATACCTAACCTTACAGTAGTTGTTGAGCCAACTCCAACATTACTCAAAACCAGCAATGCTGACCTCCTGTTAGTGCTTCAGGGAAAGTCAAATGATGATGATATATCATCTGGGGACCATGAATGTCTGTACAAATTTCCAATTTATTCCAATAGTTGTTTAGATATGCTACTCTGGACTAAAGTGGGGGCTACCTCCATGCTAGCCATGCTGCTAGCATGTCTAAAACATACAAATTTGGCTGACTGCCTTAAACCTTGACTTAGAGCCCTGGGTACCTTGGAATTCCAGAAATAGGCACCCTTCACCCATCACACAGCCTGTCAGTCTTTCTTGAGCAGACCACAGATGATAAACCTTTAGGGATTTTAAGCCACCCATCCTCAGCGGATGTGAGTCTCTGGGGTTGTTCAACACAAGGAAAGACTGGTGCTGATTTAAGTAAGGCCCTGTCGGGTTGACAGTGAACTGTCAGATATGTCAGCTAACACCAGCCCCAGTAAATTGCCAGTTACAGATCCTAATTTAGCTGTCTTTAACATTTCCAACAATTCATCAGCTGGGATCTCTCTGGGATTCTCTGCCCTAAGGAAGGTTAGAGCAGGGTGGCAGGGTTAGGAAGAGGTCTGACTGTAGCCCAAAGAAGAATTCTTTGAGAGGTTAAACAATGGTCAGGCTCATTCTCACAGCAAAGGCAAAAGAAGAGACTGCATGGAGTGATAGGTGTCTCCATGATGACATATGCTGATGGGGCTCACAGATTTACATAAAGACACACATGTGCATACACTGATGTATAGATTCACGCATTTGCATACGGAACACAAAGACATATACACGCTTGTATGCACATGTTCAGTCTGGTTCAGTGACACAAAAAAATGCATGTAAACGATCATGCTCACCCTCATGCCCATGTGTTCTTCCTCTCTGTATGTGCAGCTGTGCATTTGTCTCGTAAATCCAGACATATAATTACAGACCAGGATGCGGTCGCAATCACACAAATAGGAATTGATAATAAGATTTCATGTTATCATACTGATCTTACATTTTCTGGATGTAAATCCACTGAATCCACTGTCTGATGTGTGAGTGTGTGTGTGTGTGTGTGTGTGTGTGTGTGTGTGTGTGCGTTGGCCAGGGTATACAGGAGTGGGTGTACAGCAGCTGTAGTTAAGCTTTTGTCTGTTCAATTAAAATGACACATTGAGAGCTTAGCACTGGGTATTTGTCCTTATTTCCAGACTTTTAATAGACTAAAATATTAATTAGATTATTATATTGAATTATTGTATTGAAGTGCCAACTAAAGTGTTGTACTCTGACAATCTGACCTACATTTAACCTCTAGCTCTTCGCTGAAGGACAGATATTGAAAAATGTAACATTGACATGTTTTTCATTTCCTCAATACCAGCACTGCTCGCACGGTGATTCAGAGGTTCAAAATAATAAGTCTTCTGTGAATGGAAAGACTCACAAAAACTCACAGAATAACAAGGAAGGAAATATCCTTACACATAGTTTCCTTATTAAAGAGAAAAACGCCACCGCGCAGCTTCTGAAGTCAAGTTTTTTTTTCTCTCTCTCTCTTTTAATGAACTAAAATGAGCATAATTGCCTCGTAACTCATCATAATAAAACACGCTTCATTCAAAGAAACAGAAACAACATAAAACTCACTTAAACTGTCTTTCCACTGTTCCAGCGGTGACTCAGTGGGTGTGTGCATTCTTTAAAATTAGCAAAACATGATAAAAAAAAAAAGAGCCTGAATGAGCCACTCAAAGGTAGATGATATATTTCTCAGATCGCACAACCCCGGTGTGAACTTTTTGGTTCAGTTTCACCTAAATGACCCTAAATGTCTCCTGAGCAAAACCTTTAATCTCCTACCTTCTCTCCGGGATGTGGGATTTACCTCATAAGTCACATCAAACAGTTTTTGCCTCAGACGGCATCGGTTTTCACTGCCCAGCTCCAGACCCCTTTGTCTTCCATAGAACCATCACCTCATGTGGGCTTCAGAGCCATGTTTATTAAGTCCATCACTTAAATACTGATTAGATTGGACACCCTGGGATCTTGGAGATTATGAGGACACGGAGCGGGTCTCCTATCTGTGAGCGTGTGCATGAATGAATTTGTGTCGGCTCTTTTATTTGTCGGCGTGTGTGAGATTGTGATTTGTGATGCTCCTCCGGGGTAAGAATGAATAGAAATATCTCCCTGTGAAGTAATAACCTCGAGCTTAAACACAACACAGCGGCAGCATTTGTTTTCCTTCATTTTATTTATTTATTTCATTCGTCCCTCAGAAAGGCAGCCATTGTCTGTGCAGGACCATAAAGTGGAAATCAATGACAGGCTATAATTCGCAGCCCCGAGAAAAGATCTCGCTGGATCAATCTTCTTTGTTG
Organism: Nibea coibor; assembly: GCA_023373845.1. Lineage (NCBI taxonomy): Eukaryota > Metazoa > Chordata > Actinopteri > Sciaenidae > Nibea > Nibea coibor. The sequence goes on along the minus strand of CM041720.1, from coordinate 6,097,641 downwards.
CCATCAAGACGTGCCATCAAGACGTTGTTAGAAGACCTGACCACAGGTATTTTTGTCTTGTTTTTCTGGGTGTTTTACATCCGTATCAAAGCTACTGACTGTTTAACTCATCTCTTAAAGCGTGCCGATTTTATTCATAATGCATCAATGTGCTTTTTATCAGTCATAAGACAAAATGGAGACAAAAGCAGACAACTGGAACTGCAGCTTTTTATGTTTGACGTGAAAGTAGTTCATCACATTCTCCCTTCTTGTATCTTCCACCTTCTTGTACGTGTATCGTAGCTTTTCCCCTTTGGATTCCTGCACATTCATAGCCATATATATTTTTTAATCTGTTCCAGGTATTCATATTTCCATGAATACGCTGTACATGCCCTAGTTATGTCTGGGGAAAAACTGTAGCAGTGCCTCAGGTGCACAGGAGGTTAGTAACCCCACTTGGGGTTGTCCTTGTCAGGGAGCAAGTACAGAGGTCAGCCGCACTTAGTCTGCCATCTCCAGGGAAACGAGCTGGCACGGTCTGGGCTGTAGGATCCGACGTGCCCTTGTCGCGCTTGTTGCTCCCGTCACTGTGATGGTCAATTTCTCATCCCATCTCTCTTTTTTTTTTTCCTTTTTTTTTCCCAGAGGCCCTAATGTGCCATCATCACGCCACGTGCGGTGACGGCTCTTTGCTGACAGCTGGTTTCTAATGGTTGCGCCCACATAGGAGCCAAAGTTGTGTTTTCTCCTCCGAACGTCCTTCTTTCCAACGAAGTTGACAGTGGCATGATTGCAAGACTGGGTGACTCACAACGGGCCTCGGGCCTCATCGCTTCTTAACCCACTTGCTGCGAGACTAAATAGGCCTCCTCTATCGCATGTGGGGAATACATAAACCTGACGGTTATCTGCTGTGGCGCCCGCCTCTAATCTGCACCGAAGAAGGCACATATTCCTGATGCGGAGAGCCGTGAGAGCTGGTTATTTACGGGAGTCTCATTTTTCATGAGTTGTCACATCGCTGATCTTAAAGGAACACTCCGGTGAAACCTCTGCTTTGAGAATCAAAAAGCCCCCCCAGGCTTAAAAAGCGGCTCTGAGAAGTTTGCATCTCCCTCAGGGATGACAGCAGCTGCTACAGTAGTTACAGCGGATTCTACATGTGACCCAAACACATAAAAGTTTGTAGGCAGTTCTTAAACCATTACGGCGGCATAATTCACTCTGTCACTGTCAGTTTGCGTGTTCTAGGCGTACGACTAGAGCCGCATCCATCCACATCGGTCATACCCTTGCCAGTGAGAAACATTTGTGTTTTTAGATACATTTGGAGTGAAAATGTGATGTTTTGAACACGCTGCTCGTACAGACGGACATCAGAGGAGTTTATTATGCTATAGGGAAAGATAGAAACAAGATAAAAGTGAAATGCAAACCTTTTACAGCCATCCTTCAAGGCTCCAAACTTAGTCTGCTGTTGGGGTTTCCTTTAAACTGTCGGTACGGAGCTAATTCATTGTCCGAGGCATCATAATAGCACTTCAAAGTCCTGGTAAAGTAGCATAGTCTAGTTAAGAGCTAAGCTTCCCTGCAGTGCGTTGGTAGAGTTTTAAAAAAAATGCTTGCAGCATTTCTGTCTGCAACCTCTGAGTAACTCAAATGCTGGATTCATCGCCCGCTGCCTCCTGCCCGTCGGATGCCTCTCTGGTCTCGTGTTGACTCAGGATTAACACGTAAATGACCGTCTAAATGAGCAGTAATAGCGGAATAATCTCTGTGACCTATTAGTAATACAACAGTTAAACAAACACACACACAGCGACACACACGGCACACTTTAATTGATTTGCTGGGGTTATTTGCTTTGTTGCACGCTCGTTTTAAAGGGGAGGATGTTTTGTGTGCATGCGATGATGATAATGGACCGCTGACTTTGTGTGTGTGTGTGCATGAGTCAGTGAATGTTTCCATAATTGTATAATGACATGGTGTGTTTGTGTATATGGCCGAGAGAGATAGAGAGAGACAAACAAACCTAAAGATTAAACTGCGAGCTATAAAAGTGTCACAGTAACGCTAATGGACTTAGTCGATAGCATGTTTTGGAAGATTACGCTGATCGCATTGCGGGCTTAAGATTCCTTTAACATAAAGCCATCGCTTCAAAGATTAGCAGAGCAGCCCGATTCACAAATAAGAGTGTAATAGAATATAGCTGGAGAAGGCTGATACAGTAGACAGATCTGCAAGTAAGACAATCACGGTATTGAATAGGCAATGAGAGGCTGCAAGACAAAAGGAATCAACATTTGAGTGTTTTTACAGCTCCGTGAAGGCACGCATTTTTATTCTGGAGGCCTGAAAGGAATTCATAAAGTGTTACTGCCTACTGTGAGCCACAATATTTAATATTTTGCTAAATGTTTTTTGCACTAATGGAAACGGACGAGCGCAGCAGAAGTCGGAGGCAAAGACAGGATGATTGATGGGGGAAGGAGATGTGAGTAACTGGGAGAGTTAAACCACTCCTGCGCTCTCTCTTCTTAGTGTTTTTAAAGACAGTTTGATTTGGTGTTTAGAGGAGGAAATAAGCATAATGTGGCTGTTTTTTTTTTGTTTTTTTTTTTGGCAGAGGGGATGGGATGGGGCGAGCTAGTGAAAGGCTGGATTGTTTTTACCATTAACTGTAAAAGCTACCCAGCCATTACAAAGCAGATTATGTCAAACTAAGAGGCACTCTGCCGGACCCGTTCAGCTCTTTGGCACGGATTCAGACTCTCGTTTACGTTGTCCTGGTAATCAGGGAGATTGAATCGGCCGCCGTGCAAACTTCAAATTGAAAGTCTTTCCTGGTATTCCGTTCTTCTTTCTCTCGCGCTCTCTACCTCTCTCAGATTTCACCCGGCACACATCACCACGAGTAGATGCATTTCTTTTCCTGACCTGCCTATAAGAGTCAGTGACTGGGAACTATTAAACACGTGGCCAGTAAGACCACGTAGAATTTGATCTGTGACATAAACCTGACCCTGATTGAGAGAAGAGTCTTTTACAGTGAAGAGGAAACTTTGAGCGAAGTCGATTTGTCCCTATAGCTCTATCTTACAATCGGCTGGGGACTCACTTTCTCTGTTTTTCACGGCCTGAGATATGATACCATGTCAGACATAGCGACCATAATCCCTCCTCTTGCTGACACATGGTCTAGTCTGCGGGAAAAAGATTCTTCTCTACACATCTCAGGTTCACACACACACACACACACATACATACCTGCAATGCTCTTCCAAAAACAAATAGCCCGTGAGTACATTTTTTAGATTTTTGTCATGCACGACTGTGGTTTAAAGTAAATTTATTTCTAAACGCATTATTTAAACTAGCTGTCTGGGGAATGCATTTATGCAAAATAATGGATATACCTGTAGGACACTGTCAGTTTAGGCTCATTAATTAGGACACCAGTCATACGCAGAAGTCAGATGATCGTGTTCCTCTCGTGTAAATCACCGTGACGACTGGAAATGAGTTTAAGCCACCCAACTGCAGCTGCAGAGACAACTATCGGCTAAAATAATGACTCCATTAATTACCGAGCGATATTATTGCGCGACGGTGCTCTCCATGCACCGCGTTAATTGAATGTACCAGTAATGGATTTACAGCAAAGTCAGAACACAACAACAGCGCTCCGTGCTGCCCGCCTGGCCCGTTGTGTTCACCTGAGTCAAGTCGCATCAAGTGTGATGCGTTAGGCGGGCGAGAGAGAGGGGAAGAGAGAGGGTTCAAGGATGGAGGGGAGGGATGTCAAACTAATGATGGAGCATGAAACAGGCCGTCTATGTTTGATGAATGTTGGCTGAGAGTCTGGAAAGCAAGATGAAATGGAGATGAAAAGGAGACAGTCTGAAGGGGGCAGTTAGACAGAGAGACTGGTGATTTAGCAGCTAACAACAAGATGGCAACTATTAATTAAACATGCAAACATCTGCCTTTTTATTCAACTTCTGCTGTTTTTTTCTGCAGGTTTTTCATTATTATTACACCTATATCTGACAATACTTCCAAATCCATGAGCATTAACCTGCTGCTATGACTCTTGTGGGAAGGTTTTCCACAATATTTTGGGACCTGACTGCAGGGATTTGCTCCCATTCAGCCACAAGAGCTTTAATGAGGTCAACCACTGATGCTGGATGATAGGATCTGGCTCCAGTTCATCCCAAAGATGTCAGAATCATTGCTTGTCAGATGGTAGAGCAGCGTCTAAAATGCTTTTCCAGCGTTGAATCAGGAATGATGCTTCTGACAGTTTCTGCAATTTTCTCTATATTACAATTTGAGGATGCAGTGATTGGCCAGGTTTATAGAGGTTATAAAGTAGGCGGGGTTTGGCTATGAACGCCTTTATAGTGAGACTGTCCAAAAGTGTCTGCTCTTATCCCTGTTTGAATGATGGAATGCTTTTCTCCCCTCTATAACATTTGTGTGCACTAACCAGCAAATAAGAATCAATATATTTTTGTTACCTTAGAGTGAATATGGAATGATATTTCTACAGGGTGAATGGGTCCTCTTCCCTGGAGTCTGCCGTGTTGCACTTGCCACATGTTTTTCCCGCACATTCGGAAGGGTGAGGTGAGGGGTATTCAGTTGGTTGCAGTGTGCAACTTCACCTCTAGATACCACTAAATTTGGTCCTTTAAAGGTGTTGGCTGAGGTTGAGGTCAAGCCCACCGGAAGTCTGCTGTCACATATTCATATTCATATCAGTCTATACTGCATGAATATTTGTCTTAATTTGTATACGAGAGGGAATGCTATGATGTGATGCTATGTTTAATTCTGCGCCGACACTTTTGAATCCACCATCTGCAAACTGAAGGCTCTAGCCGTCGTCAGTAACTATTACACAGCTTGTTCAGCGGCACATTTCGCCTGGTGTGAAGGTGTGCTAGATACCGTCTTCACAGTCATTAGTGCCTCAGTACAGGCGCTAATGGAGTGGCTAGCCTGCTGCGTCTCTGCAGGCCTGGTTAAAAGCTTTTCCAACTTTTTAATTTCATCTAGTTTTTTTTTTTTCTTTTCCCTCCTTCTCTCTCTCTTCTCCTTCCACTGTAGTTGCTTTGCCTTCTTTACCTTCCTCTGCAGCAATTTGACTTTCAGCCTCCTTCATCTCTGTGTTTTTCTCTCCCGTGCGTCAGCGTATGGCCAGATCGATCGCTGAGGGTGTGTAAGATGCAGTGCAAGCTGTCTGCTGTCTCCACACACTCACGCGGAGATGAATGTTAATCAATGCGATGTGCGGTGGAGGAAACACATCAAAACCAACTGTGTCATCCTCATTCGGCATGTGTATCATCTTTCTTTCGATACGCACCTGAACATGCACGTTCAGTGATAGCATCGCTGCTCCACATCACGGTGAGACGCCGTGTGTTTGAATGTACTGCCACACAACAGGTTAGCGCCACACCTCTGAGGTGAGCGGTTGGTGGCTTTTGAATGGGTTTTCATCACACATCTATATTCAGGAAGTGCAGGATGTGTCTGCGTCCTTTTAATCACAAATACATTTGCAGGGAGTGTTTTGAAAGCTCTCCCTGGAGATGCATTGAAAGACACTCGAGCATGCAGGGTTTAGGTTGGCAACCTCTGTCTGTGCAGGGAACAATGGCATTCACAATGTCTTCCAGGCTTGAATTTCCAAATATTTCACTCGTGCATGCATTACTGAGTCAGTTAATCAGTTCATAGATTGAATAGAAAAGTGACAAATTAATTTATCATGCAATATGAATGAAGCTTACTGTTTGCAGCTTCTTATCTCTGTTTAAAGGCAATTCTGAGATTTCTTTCAAAATACATTAAATATGCTGACCAGATTTTTTTGGGCGGTCCTAAAGGGTGGCTCGATGACACGCTGAGGCCACCCTGAGCGTACCCCTGCACCCCAAGCCGAGAGAGAGGGAGAGATGATTTCATCTGGCTCAGGGTGTTTCAAAGTTAGTCATGTCATGTTCTGAACTCGTCTGACACGTTTCTGTCACTTCAAAATTGCTGCTAGACTGCTCCCACGAGTGGGCGTGGCTTCAGTGCATTTAGCAGCCACAGTCCTGGAGCTGAGAACCCTGCACATTATTTGGCACTCTACCTTTATAGACTTGTTGATATTTTTAATCATTCAAATTTGACTGGGTGGTTAATAAGACTTTCTTCTTTGGTCTGACGAATTCAAAACACACATTTATTTTTACTTTACTGTCATGATTTTTAGATTTTCTATGTCTAAGATAATCCTACATTCAATATCTTTTTATCTTTTTATTATCGTTTTTTCATAATGTTTGGACATTTGAGTACATTTATGATTGTAACCATGTCTGGCATATAGCTGTTGAATTTCAGAAACCAGCCTTTAAAACATACCGAATACAACACAACCGTGATCTTAAGCTAGTCAGCCCTTCCAGACACATCTTTGTAGATAATAGCTTTTGAGCCTTTTCTCTCATAAAACTGAAACATGAACAAACCTGAAACCCCACATCTACAGTATGTAGCCACTCTAACAACCATACTCACCCACTCAGGCTCTTGGAAGCAGTCTTTTTTTTCTGGCAGTTTTCTGACTTACTTTTCCTCAGTGTGACACTGTGACAGAGGCAATTATTTGCAGCCAGACAGATGATTCGGATGAGTGTTTCCGCAATAAAGATGTCAGAAGACATTTGGGTTGTAGGTGACACTTTTCTAACTGAACACTTTTAGGGTTCGTTGACCAACTAACTACAGTAAGAGACACGCTGTTAACAAACTTTACAAGCTTTAAAGGTACAAGCACTCATCCTCTGATGGACTCTCAACCAGATTTTAAGTCTACAAATTGACTGTATTGGGTGTCAACCAATGGCTGACTAGACGCTTGGCTACCAGTCTGATCATTTACATTACGCCTTGAGGGCAGAATTTGCAATTTGTGGTTCATGAATTTGAAACACGCAACTCCGCTATATGGGCCTTTTAAATCTGAGAGAAAGACAATTTAATAATCTCTTTCAATTTTCATGCTCTTTATTCTGTTTTCTTTATCTCTTCTCCACCCTTTCACCATCTATGTCTGGCTCATTTCTGCTTTCTGCCCCGTCTCCTCCTCTTTTCGTCTTTTCAAGGACTTGATCCATTATAGATCAGTGATGAAGTCGTATTTCCCCAGTCCCAAAGTCCAAGCCTCACCTGCTCTTCTGTTTCTGAGCGTCATTCTGAAGAAGATCATTCTCCATAAGTCAGTCAAAAAGTCCTTCAAGGCATCTTTCTACTGAGCAAAGACACTTGAAGCTCGAAGACATTTCTCTGACGTTTTTAGAAGCTCTCATTTGTCTGGATCTGTCTCCCCTCACGGGCGTAGACAATATTTCCGCCCAGCATGAATTTATTGAAGACGCCTGTTTTTCTTTTTTATTTGATCTTTAATCAAAGTGAAGGTGACAACATGAATGTCATCACACACTGGGAACAAAAGAGGCCCGGGTCATTAATAGATGCTAATATAATCTAAAAAAGTAGAGGGCACAAAGTGAAACCGCAGAGAAATGAGTTGGAGTCATTTTTGATGCAGACACCTTTCAGCTTCATTACCCGCCGCTATTACAACTCGTGCACGCGTGGATCAGTGCTCATGTCTCTGGGCCATCATTAATATCACACAGTTCAGGTTTTACAAAGGTATTAAGAGATTAGTGTGGCAGAATAGATCACATTTTACAAGTGCTTGGGGAAAATGGATTGTTTTTTTGTTGGGTTTTTTTTTCCACTTCCACTTATCCTTTCATGTCCTTTTATGCTCCTCCTCCAATCATTGCCATTAGGATAAATTCCTGGGTGACAAAAATCAATGAGCGCCTGAGTGGCCATTAGAAAGTCATAATCTCAGATTGTTTCTTTCTGTCCAGTTTCATTCATCCAGATTGCTCACTAAGTCACATTACTCATGGGCCAGAGTAGTAAGTTGCTGATGGAAATGAGATGTTTTAGTCATTTAGCAAGCAGAAATATAAACCGTTCTCTGGTTCCAGCTTCATAAAGCTGCTGATTTTCTCTTCATCTTATTTTGGAGTGATATGTTTAGGTTCTGGACTGTTGGTTGGTCTTGCAGTTTTGTACTGATCGCTTATATTTAAATGTGCCAATAGGAACCATTAGGAATAACTGCCAAACCCAAAACTGAGGTTCCAAGAGAGACTGTTTCATTTCAGTGATTTCTAGACCCTTAAACGTGACTAAACCTGACTCCTCCATATCTGGCAAACTATTTCAAACTTTTGCAAATGGAGCAGTGCAGGCTTTCGACCCAGAACGAATGAGAGAAACGTGATTAGCATTACTCCGCGTGGCGGTGGTGATTGCTATTTTAATGACGGTTGTCAGTGAAGCACAGGTGTAAAACACGTCGTTTACCATACAGACAGATAGTGATGCGCGCTGCTGGATTCACATTACATATAATGTGAGACACAGTAAGACCTAATGGGCCGCTCTAGAGTCAGATGTAATGCGGCATAGAGGACAGGGCATGGCATCGAGCAAACATGGCAGTGAGGCTAATGCAGCATCACATCATCACATCAGTGAGACATCAGAAGGGCGGGATGAGTCATGAGACAACTGCGGGGTCAGCAGACTGGACGGAGACAGACATAAACTACTAAGATGCCAACAATCTGACAGTATCAATCTGAAAATGATACTGCATAAGATATACGTTTGCGTGTACAGATAGTGCCCATTCATTTTAGACCTTCTTTGGGTTTTGTGTAGACGAATTAACAGGAAGTAACAAGGATGAGTTTATCAAGTGTAGGGGAGTACATAACATTTTTTTCCCCCACACATTGGACAGCAATTCTTTGGCGAGAAAGTGCTTTCCACGCACTGTTGTACCCCGACAGTTGGACTGTGCATCTGTGGCGACGCGTCAGCATGCAGCAGAACGATGCCATCACCACCCCGCTGCCTCCTTGATGTAAGTTGGTGCAGGGTGGCAATGTGTAAAATGCTATGGGGAAAAAAACTAATCAATCAGCACCCGCTTGGATTGTCCCCCCCCCCCCCCCTTTGCTCCTCCTCCCTGTTTTGTCAGCATTACACCGTGAGACTCTCTGCTGGCGTTCCGAGCATCATCTTCCCTCTGTGTCTGAGCCAGGGTTTGGATGCCAAGCGGCAACGACTGGACTCACAGTGTCTGTGTTTTTTAATGACCTCCTTTCACAGTAGTTAATTGAGCCTTGCAGTACAGTATGTGGGCAAATCTACAGACCAAAATAACATCAAGATTAGAGCTTGACAGGGAGAAAAGAGCAGTGTGTGCTTTCGCACAGAGAGATTTCCAGTTGGTGTTTACAGGAAGCCATTTCCTTTTGTCTCTTCTTTGATAATTTATTTGTTTCTTAAAGATGAGTGTGCTGAATTATTTATACTTTTCAAACTTTTATTCTATATCCTGACACACTATATACAGAGTTGTGCATGCCATCTAAATCCAGTGAGTGTTTCCTAGGTGAACAGCTGACATCTACCTCTGGGCAGTAGAGAACAGAGCTGTGACCTGTCAGAGTGGTGCACAGTGTCTCCTGTGGACGCTTGTCAATTTGAAAGTCTCACTGTCCCCTGTGCTGCTGCCCTGTGGGATTACCTGAGATTCACTGGACACGCTGAAGCTTCCCGCGACCTGTCAGAATCCAGAAATGTTGACTCCTATCTCCATCCTTTGTGGTGGAATACACAGTGCCCTCACAAAGTTTCCAGCCATTAATCGTTCATCTAAACAACTCATCGGCTGATCAACTCATAATATTTCTTTCATGCCTTGCTTTCGTCTGTCCCATGGTGCCTCCGATTAACATACAAAAACAGCTCTCCGCCCGCTGACAACAGCTTTGCTGTTTGCATAAATCATGTTGAAAATCTTTGGAGAGAAAAAAAAACAAAAAGCAAAAAGACAAATCCCATTTGGGATTATTTTAAACTAAATGGTGTGTATTCAGATTAGACTGCTGGTGCATTTCATTTTGGCAACCTGAATGTTTTCTCCCACATTGCCTGATGCAAACCAACCCTCATGAGACAAGACTGTCGATATTCTGTGATTCTGCAAAACCACTGATTGTCACATTCGATGTCGACATTTTAAGTTCCGTCTTTTGACGGTATGTTAGTATGATAACTAAGAATGTCAAGAAAGGTAAAGGCTATGGCAAGTACACCTTTGCTAAGCTATGGTAAAAGTAGGAAACTGAAACACGTGGCTATGTTAGTTACAGCCATGCTTGTAGCCCTGCGAGGCCGTAATTGTCACCGTTTATATAGAGTTGAAAAGTCAGGACGTCACAAAAGTTCATCACACACATGAATTTCTGCACTCATTTCCATGATAATTCATCCAACAGTTGTTTACAACATGTCGGTGGCACTAGATGAAAAGTCAGGACATCAACCAAAGTCACTGGGATTCCTCTGCTGGCCGCCACGGATATGTTTGCCAAATTTCATGGTGTTGCATCCAATAGTTGTTGCTATATTTCAATCTGAAGCAAAGTGGTGCACCAGCTGAACAGTGTTTTTCAATCAACTGCAAGTCTGTGATGGGACACACATTCCAGTCCCTCCATATTCACAGCCATCAACCACCCTGACCTCCACACCAAGCACAAACTTTTTGACCCAAAAGTTTATTCGTTTGCCATAATAATGGAAGCATCCAATGTTAACATGATTCCTATAATACTTGGCTGTTCAGGCATATTCAAAACACCTGTTCTGAATCCTAAGAAGAAGCAGTGGCTACAGAATATTGCACAACCTAAACTTACACTAACCAAGGGGTACGATATGGATAGTTCAATGAGGGGTCCTGTATTGCACACCTCATACCTGCCTCTGCATTGAATTTAGAGCAGTGAGGAGATCTGTTTGGTCACATTTCATAAGTGCAGTGCAGGATTTTGTCTCAACACCGTGTTCTAACAACATGCATGCATCGTTATCATGCCTCATGAAGGCTCGAGGCTGTCTGCACAACAACCGTCAGAGTCAAAACATAAACAAAGCGCAGAGCTTCATGAGTGACGGGCTTCTCAATGTCAAGACAGAGGGCAGAAATAGCTGATGCGCCACTTTAATATAGGAACGCGGTGTCCATCAACTCTGGCGTCACTCTCCGACGCTCGCGGCTGGCAAACAGTTTGTTTTCATTAATTAGAACTGCAGTGCTGTGTGACCCGCTGCACTTTGTTGGTAGAGCAGAAAAGTGTGAGGGATTAGTGCCACGAGCAAGTCTGTGTAAGTCGGTAGTCTGCGTCACACTAAGCATCCCCAAACCCCCTTCCAGATCGCTCTCCTAAGATGACTGAGTAAGGACCAGCTCATTTCTTCTGCCCATTGAAGGAGTCCAAATCTTGATAGAAATGAGGAGTAAGCCCTTTAAAGTTAGAGGAGACAGAAGGGGAACTCTCTCAGGGGCCAGCTATCACAGCACAGGACTGCTCAACAGAAAGTCCTAGGGAGATCTGCAGAATTTAAAGCCTGCGCGAATGAATATGTTTTAGCAGTTTCTCTTTGCTTTATGGAAAACATTAAAAAAAAAATGCAATTTTGCACATGTTGAAGTGACAGAGAGGAGGAGGAGGTGGCTGAGGCAAAAAGATAAAGTCTTCAGAGAGCAGAAGTAGATGAAGTGGTTGTTAGAATGACTAATTTCCCTCATGAAATCCACCGTGGAAGGCCTCCTGGAATAGAGGCTTTATTGTATTGTAGGTTATCATTACACACTCACTATAGATAGACCTGGAATCCCTTATAGACCGTGCTAGCCTACTTTCAGCTCATCAGAAAATGCAGTTGAAGATTTGAGCGTACACTGGCCATCCCCTGATGGTTTGACCTCTGACCTGCTTGTTTAGACACCTGTACTTGCGAAGGACATGTCTGACTTTCCCCTTGGATTACTGCTCTATAGCTTTTGTTGGCCTCAATGGGACCTTGAAGCAGGGCAGTGTTTTTTGGTCCCGAGCTGGGGTAAACCCGCATTGTATATTAGCTTGGGGATGCTACAGGCAGGGAAATGGCATTGTTTGTGGAATTATCCTGTGCTGTTATCACAGTTAATCCTGACCATGTTCTCACTTCGGCCTATGCCCCGTCCCTGAATCTATACTATCCTTGTGTCTAAGTGTGTGTGTGTTTTGTTTTTTTTCCACCTGTACTGCCTTCCAGCGGGACGGGAATCTCAGCGCTCCTCCAGCAGGGCAGGAGTAGTTCTGCTTGCGGCACCAGTTAGTTTTTTCGCTCTTCACACAGCTTAGCGATCAATTCCTCAACACAGCGGGACTCCCTAGACCCTCGTTCAACCCCTACATCGTGCCCAAAAGACTGACAGGAGAGGCAAACCGGGGGTGGAGGGGTAGTCCAGACAGTAGAGGCAGTCAAACAAAGAAAGATGCATGTAAACAAAGAGAGTGAGGAAGAGCATGAGGGATGGATGTTGGAAAATTACTTCAAATCAATGCAATTAAAAAAAGAAAAAATACACAGGAAAAGTCAGTGATTAGTCATTAACTGATTTGATGATAAAGGTGAAATCCAAAGATTGAGTTGCGTAATTGGGTAATTTGATGAGAACAAAGACAGTTTGATTGAGTTACAGATGAAAAACAAACCAGGTTTCAACATCTTGTCACCGCTTTCTGTTTTTATCTTTTAAACAATATCATAATTACCACGCAAGGTCGATGTGCTTTGATGAAAGTGTCAAGAGTTTGATTAGAGTGACTTCAGCTTCTGATTCACGCTCACAGCCTCAACTTTTCTGATTTAAATGTTCTAACGAGTGGAAGCTTGCAGTCTCTCCGGTGAGGAGCTGTGTGCTTACGGAAGCCGAGTCACATCAGTCACAAAAATGGAGCTTAGATAAGGATCCACAAGGAGACAAGACAAAGGGACATTGCATAATACATGAAAAAACTAAACTCTTAGACCAGAAGCTGCACTAAACTAGTGCTGAAATGATTCATCAATTTGAAGATCAGCAGAGCATCAAATGTCACGGATGAGGGGAAAGGATTTCGGACAGTTGGTCAGACAAAACAATCAATTTAAAAACCCAGAGCTCTGGGAAATTATTAATATTCGACATTTTATAGATTAATCTGGAAAAACTTTCATTAAAAATTATAATTGGCAGTTGTGTCTCTAAACGAATCACAATCATTCAGTTGATGTAATTTTTATCTATCGTGGAGAGACGAAAAGAGGCAGACAATGGAGCGTTTACAGAGACTGGATCATTGTTTGGCTCTGTGCTCCTTCTAATCGCCTCCAAACTCTGCAGTCTCCAAATTCAGCTGGTGCATCGACATACACAGCACTAAACACACACAAATCCCTCCAGCAGCATCTCTCTCCCCACACACACACACACACACACACACACACACACACACATACCTGCCCTCTGACACAAACCCGTTCTCCCCATCCGTCCTTCCATACCTTAATGAGGAAGCTCATTATGGACAAACAAGCCGCTGCTCCTCTGAATAACCAACTAGGACGGCGCTGCTGTTCGGCTGAGTGTGGCGCCGCCGGCTGAATATTTTATTGATTCTGCAAGTCCAGCTGTTGATCCGTCTTGTGTACTCGTGTCATTAATATAGTGTGTTCAGAACAAAGCCCTGCGTCCTATGAGTTCATCAGGTCGCGGTAATTGTCAAGCGGCCTCTTTAGCGTGCTGTTTGGCGCTCGCGCGGGTCACGATCATGTGTTTACATTTAAGGTTTAAAGATGTCTGCCAATGTGTCTGCCTGTGCTGGCTCGCGCGTGTCCGTTGTTGCCCTGTCTGCTTTCGTTCTGCAGATTATCTGTGTGTGTCAGGACTAATAGCAACCCAGCACAGCATTGTGGGGAGTTCTATACATCTGCGGTCAGTTCAGTCAATGGAGGGAAAGTGGACGGGAGCTCAAGATGTCTTATGCTGAAAGGTTTATTGAAGCTTGGCCAAGGTGAGTGCAGGACTTATCAATGCACTTGTCATGGCATCGTGCCACCTCAGTTCTGGAGTAGCTGTCCTCTCTGGCTCGTTTGAATGCCCCCAGGACAGCGACAGAACTCCTGTCCTTACCCTACCCTTAGTGGTCTGACATCGTTACCTGACTCTGTGGATGGTTCTACGTTGTGTACCTGTATCTGTTGTGTCTGGGGAGTCAGACAGCTATAGCCTCTGAACTCGGTTGCCATAGCGATGACCGGGATGGTGCTGCGTTTTCGAAACACACACATACAGCTGCTCTGTATCGCAAGGCGTCTGAGGAGTCAGCGTCCCATAACAATCTCAGACTTAACACTGTGACCTCGAGACATATGCTTGTGAAACTTCCATACGTTACGCGCCAGAATAAAAAAAAAAAATTGCCTCACATAGTACAGAGATTATTCAACATTCCTGATAAGCAGTGATCAATGTCTGTTCATTACATCATGTGGATGTATTTATCTTTGTACTTGTAACGTGTAGAGCTGCAAAAAGTTGATCGATCATTTAGTCGGGCGGCGTGTCATGAATCATTTCAGTCATTTTTCTTGGGGAAAAAAAGCAGACATCTGAGAGCTCCAGTTTATCAAATGGGAGAACTGGCTCAGTTTTCTCGTCTTAGCTTGTAATTAATGGACTATCTGTCGCTTTGACAAAACATCGCCTCGATCTCTTTGCTGGCTTTTCGAAGCAGTTTGGACTGGTTCGTGATGTGCATAGACTGAGGTATTAGCCAAGACAAATAATTTTCGAATCACTCTGTCATGGAAATAATCCTTTGAAAGGTCAGGCACTAACCTTGAAGACGTAAATATCTCATGAAAAACTGCATCAGTTGTACACTCTGTGGACTGACTGCGTGTTGAGGGTTCAGTGATGCTGTAGGGGTCAGTGCCCATGTTTACTTTTTTCCTTCCCCGACCGTTTCTTTTATCATATGGCAGTCAGCCTATGCCTCTCGTCCTCGCTTCTTAGCACTTTTCATTTTGCTGATCCCGTGCGCCATTTCATGTGCAGACTGACACATCATACGTGCCGTCTCTGTCTCGGCGGGAGTTGGGCAAATATGAAATATGCCGCACAAGAACACATACCGCAAACAGGAGTTAACAGTGATGATGAGGTTAAAATGGCTGTTTTCCTACATCACTTTGTAAGCTGTGATCTTTTCTTTGTTGTTATCTAATCTCCCATCCCTGCCTTCCACTCAATAAACACTCTTACTGGAGAAACATTGCTCTACAGATGAAATAGAAATTAAAACAAAAAAACAAACAAACAAAAGAAAAAAACACAAAACTTACATCTTCAGCTATTTTGCTGGGGACACTAAATTATGTACTTTATTTTTAGAAACATCAGTAGTCCCCTAAGCCAAAAAGGCTTTTTGAAACATAGACTTAGGAAAAAAAAAAAAAAAAACCTGCAAGAGCCTCCATACCCCATCATTCCTGCTTTAAAATACACTTAGTCTTATTTTGTGCTTTTGTGTATTTCATATTTATTACTTCAAGATTGTCATCTTAAAACTATTTGACAAACGGCAATGATTCCTATTTTCCTGTGGGGGCTGTCATCATAAACACACGAATGAACAATGACATGAAAGTAATTACCTAAGCATATGCGCTTTTTTCTTTTTTTTTTGCAGTTCCACTTGTGAGCTGTTTACACATGAGCTTCTCAGGCCGAGGTGTGCTGAAGCCAAGGTCTCGCTAGCTAATGAAGTTTACCCCCCCTCTCTAATATAATTAATTACAGCACTTATCTGACCAGACAAAACCCAGCTCGATGGATTATATTAGGATGCAACATCTTGGACCTGGATGGCCGACTGGGAAATAGATCATGATTATCTCGCAGTTAGAACAACAGAGACACACATGGGCCCATTGCCTCATATTAGATCAGTTAGCGCCGAGCCTCTCTCCCCCGAAATACTCGTGATGGCAGCACCCTTTCAGACTGTGAAGAAAGAAAAGTTTGCTCTCATAAAAAGAGGCTTGTGTATAAGTGTTTGTTTTTTAGATGGAGTCTGGATAAAAAAAAAAAAACGAGACGTGCCATGCCTTTGGAGTAGCTGCGTTTCCAGTCAAAATCAATCCCGCCTTCCTGTCTTTGAGGCCATAGAGGACCTCCTGTTTCACCATCTTTGATTTTATATTCAGTCAATAGAAAGACATGAGTAGACGCATTGATTTGCTTTAAAGGGAAGCAAACTAAGTGAAGATCATCCGTTTCAAGAGAGGAACTCTTTAGAGAGGAAAAAAAGAAAACGGGTCAGTCCAAGTCTGCGCAACATCAGTACACTGACATCACCTGTTTGTGTAGCCGAGATAAACACAGGATAGGATAAATTTGTTCATAATAATTTATGGACATATCCCCTTAATGACCTCTATTCTAACTCACCATTTAAAGGACCATTTCATTAGCGTATAATCACATCATTCGAATGGCAGGACGAGTGGAGAGGGTTGCAATCTGCAACTACACCACTAGACATCACCAATACACACTGATCCTTTAAATTTGCATAATGGAAATCCCTGCTTTATTTGAACTAATGCACTGTACTATACAGACATCAGCTATATAGCTAGCAATGTTCTGCACTTCCTCTTCTTTGCGTCCTTGTCTCTGTGTGCTCATGAAGCCATTGAGAAAAAAAGTTTTTCTACTCATACTGCCTAGAGGGAATTCACGTCATGTTCACGTCTTCTGGCATCCTTACATTGACTCTGTGTGCAGTACAATTCACTTCCTCGTCAAAGCATCTTCGTTGTCAGCTCCGTCGTCCGTCAGTATTTTAGTCACATACTGTTGCTCACATGTCCCATGACAGTCGGCTGGTTCAAACCTTGTTGCATAGTCTCTGTAACATCCTGCAAGCTCTGACATGACAGCTTATGAGGTGCGATACGTGGAGGTTTAATACTTCTAACGGTGCATTGCTTAGCAACCAACTGCAGCTTCTCACGGTGGCAACCACAGTCTGTCTGTAAAAGCGCAATACCGTTCTTTTCCGCCCTCGAGGGAAGCGGCACCAGAATCTTTATCTCCCACCGGCCGACACTCTCCATATTCCGTCACTAAATTACTTCCTCTGCCTCTATGATGGAGAAGTAAAGGAAAATGATAAGTCTGAAGGCATGAATATGGAATTTATATACTGTATAAATGGCAGTTTCTTATAGGATCCTTTCAAGCCGAGCCTTCTGACAAACTGGGGAAATGACTCTTTAGAGTCCTGTGAGAGCTGATAGGGTGAGATGGATCTGCACAGGAGAGGAGTGAAAGAAAGCCTAGCATATACCCGCTGTAATTTCCATTAGTTATTTTCTTGTACGGCTCACTTTAACCTGTGTGTTTTTGGTGTATCAGGCATATGAAGTACTGTGTGCTGACAGAGGGGTTAAAAGAACGGTTAAGTAAATATTCCCAACAGCAAATCATTCAGCCTTGGTGACAGTAGGAGCAGTGGAGGGAGTCGAGTGCAAAGATATGTCTTTATTTGAACAGAGCACAACTGCGTTTCGTTTTGGACACCAAAACTCGGCAACAATGTGGCAAATTTGCCTCAGCAGCATGAAAAATCATCCTTTAATGCCGTTCTGTGCTTCTTCTCTTTTGAAAATGGATTCAGGCAGCATTTACGTACTAGTACTGTCTAAAAGAGTGCTCTATTTACTTGTTCGCTGAACTAAAGGTGCCGTTTTTGAGGCAACAACAAATGGAGGGTTTGGTATAATGACAGATTCTAAAAGATATGGAGCCCTAACCCTAACCCCCTGAAGAACAGCAGTTTCCCAGAAAGTTAGGTTAATAAACAACAGTCATGGTGTCATATTACTATGTTCTCAGACAGCTGTTCAGTAATTTGGGATTTGTGGCTTGTTGCATCCCGGTGTTGTTGCAGCTCAATTTAAGCCATCAAACCGTGTGCAATGAAAAATAGCATTTTCCTTCTCTGCATTCCCCGAAGCATGCTTGAAAGGCAGCTTCATCTATGACTGAGCACATCATGATCACTTTTCTTTTTTTTTTCTTCTTCTTCTTTTTTTTTGCCTGCTGGGCCTTTTGCTCTTTTTGGGGGTTTGCATGGAATGAAATGAGCTAATCAGTTTGACGTCAGGACAACAGAGATCATAGGCTAACTTCCGGGTGAAAAACTTTATCCAGACGTATCCGATTAAGTGCAATAATTTATGTGACTCAGTCAGCATATAAACAAGCCGGTTGAGTAAGTGAAATATGAGCAGGATGGCTCAGTGTGAGGCATTCTAGTCGAATGGTGTTGTTTTTATCTAGCGGGAATGATTTTTGGCTGCCGCATAGTGCATTTCATCAGAGGTGGAAGAGAATCAAAGCTCGTGTGTGGGTATTTAGTATTAAAAGCAGGCAAATTTATGCAGCACGCAGGTTTTTCGGTTGCCTATATGTCTTTACACGTTTTAGGTTTGTCTGCGGCTTGCAGAGCTGAGAGGAGCTTTTTGATTAAAGCTGTGTTAGTCATCAACGCACACACCCCAAATCCAGTAAAATATATATTTGTTTTTTCTTTCTGTGTCTCAGATATGGTTCAGTGCACGTATAAAGCGTGTGCTTCATTAAGCATACTTTAGCAAAGGAGCGTTTCATTTACTTTTGAATGCTCCACAATCTTTTGAAGTAAGCTTTAAAGGGAACTCTACATTTTAGACCTCAATGTGTCTCAAGTTATAATTGCAACCATCACGTGCATCTAGAAGATTGCAGAGTCAGGGTGAGCTGAGGACAGCTGGACAGTGTGACTGGACAGATTCTTTGGTGACAGCTTTGGCCTGGACAGTTTTTCAGATATATTTGCACACATTTATCGATTTGTAAGTGCCAGACTGTGTGATGCAAGGATAAAAATCATTCAAGTGGCTGGCAGACAACCAGACATATGGAAAGCACTTCATCTCTCGGTCCATCGGATGGATCGAGCAACGCTTCCCCCGCATTTCAGTGTTGTGATTCAGATGAACTGCCCACTCTCTGCTTGGCTTTCTCGATTTAGAATATCTACTTCCTGTATTTCAGAAGATGTAAACAAGTCCAGGAGCATCTTGTTAGCACAAAGGCGACAGGGGGTATCAGGTAATAACAGTATTTTGCTGTAAAACCATCTTCACACTCAGTCCGACCTCCAGAGGTGCAATGACGAGGAACAGCTGCCTTGCTGTGATCGCTCAGTTCTGCTGCCGTCTGTCCGAGTTGGTTACTCCTGGTCGCCACCTTCCTGTAGATGTACACACACACGCACACACAGAGGTGTGAGGTGTTACATGCTGTGGGCTGTTGCCTTCACCCACTCACTTAAATACCAGCCAATGTGGCCTGACAGGCTTCATCCCTCAGCCTTGAGGGCACCGGAGTAGAATCACCAGGAAGCTGAAGCTTGAACATGCTCAACTTGTGTGTGTGCATATCTGAGACTGCAGTGCTCAGTGAAAAAGATAAAGCTCTGTTGGCATCAGATATTCCTTGTTCACCAGTCACCACTCTTCTTCTTGCCTCTGTATGTTTTCTGCCCTTGAATGTGTGAATATGCTGACTGAATTTCTCGGAAGTTGTCAGATAAAAGAGGCTGGGCTGCACGGAGCCTGGTAGCATCACACCAGAACATCTTAACTCTGTGCACACATTTACGATATACATAGGCCTACTATGTGAGAAAAATCACCAAGGCTTTAAAACAACTAAAAACATGTTCGTATGTGAAATATTTCACAAAGCTGTGCAGTTTAATTTGGCTGTGAGGCCTGTGCTGCTCTACATTCCCCTTATGTTCTGTTGGTACTCTGTGTTTCATGTGGTAAACTGTAGCTACTCCTCAAAAATCCAATGATCTAAGCATAAAATGCGTCCTGCGCTGTACTGATTGAACGATTACACACATTACATACATACAGGATTATACACGTGAACTTGACTCAGCCAGAAAAACAGCAGATTTATGCACCTCGCACTCAGTCGGGCGTGCCGTGACCTCATGAAGGTCAGCGCTTCGAGATGCAGGCTCCATTTTCATCTTTCTTTTTTTTCTTTTGCTGAGCTCCACTCCTTTAAGCCAAATCCTCGTCCTTCAACCAGCCCCCCCCCCCCCCCCCCCCCCCCCGTCACCATCCAACCAATGTCACCCCACCCTCGCTGCTAATGCATGACCTACTGGAGGTGTTTGTGCGTGTGTTTATCTACAGGGACAAGGCATCATGAGAACATGCTGCTTCCCGCTTTGCTTCATTTGAGCAGTTAAATCCCACGGAGGCTCCGATGTTAGCTTCCTCTCACCTCGCAGATGGCTCGCCGCTTATATGGTCGTACAACATGACTCTCAAACGCATGAGGGAATAGACATGTCGCCATACTTCCCTTGCAGTGAATATACCAACAAACACACCAACAACAATTCCTTCATTTTTTGCTTCGATTAAACTCAATTACCTCCCGGTGAGACCCACTTCAGGTTCATCCAGGAGATGTGTGTGTGTGTCTGTGTGTGTGTGTGTGTGTACATTTCTATGTACCTCCTCAGCATTTGAGAGTCAATCTGAGATGATGTTTGATAATGCTCTGATTAATATTGCATGGTTCATCTCACTTGACTATTAATGTATTCCTGCTCGCTTGTATGGTATCTCTGTGGTCCATCTCTTAGGAGGTTCTGCTTGTTATGCTGGTCCCGTGTGTGATTTTGTGTGTGTGTGGTTGTGTGTGTGTGTGTGTGTGTGTGTGTGTGTGTGTAGCAGATAGGAACTCATTCTCAGGCCCTGTGTGAGTGGCAGTGAGGAGACAGCAAAGGGATAAAAGAAAGAAAACGATGGGCCACCCCTTTCTTTCTTATCAGACACTAAAGAAAAGGCAGCTGGATGAAACAGACACAATGGTACAGAGTATAGACAAAGTCAGTTGTGACCTACTTTTTTTTTCCAAATTTGATTTTGCTTTATTGTTAAATTAACTTACTCTTACAATCACTTGATTTTTGATGCTCTGGTCGCACTTTCTACTGTTATTACTGCGGTTAGCAAAGAAAATATACCCCATTTGTTACCCTGTATTACCCCATTTACAGCTAGACGTAGGTTCGAAAGTGTAATTAATGTTTATTAATTAAATCGTGCCATGCTATTAATTCCATGTCTACAATCTGAAATTGAAAAAAATCACATCACTTTATCATATGTTTCATTCAGTAAGAGTTCCTTTAGTGATTAGATTATTAGAATTATTAGAATGTATTGTCTCCTTGTGCCACTTCATTGTCTGGTTTACCACAGAAGCGCAGTATATCATTGACAATCATACCTACGTTAGTTATTGTTCCTGAGGCAGTTTGTTATTCGCTGGAGGGGGATGAACAGAAACCATTGTTCGGCTGGAAACAGTTGTGTCTTAATTATGCTCTTCCTACTGGACGTGATGGGCACCGCTCTGTCGCATCTTGGCTTAATGCAGAGCTAGCACTCTGCACGGGAACACATCAGTCCTCAGGGGATTGTTCCGTCTTGACACCCCCTGTGGAGCAGCCGGGGATGTGTGGAGGGGAGCGCAGAAGCACTGAGATAGACAGAAACAAACACAGAGATGGACATAGGCCAGACACCCCTTACGGCTGTTTGGGTTCCCTGCCACTCATGCAGATGTCATAGACCACTGACCCACACACTGGATTGGATCACCAAGTTTGAAAAGTTTTAAATATTATTTTATACTTTGCATTGATTATCATTTTCGAAGCCAACCCTCTTGGCTTCTTTTCACTTGTCGTTGGCAGATCTAACAAGTTCCCTGTGGTTGCAAGGGGGTGTTTGGTAGAGAGAAGGAAGGGTTTTAATTAGAGATGTCCTGAGCCAATATGGACTTGGATTTGGATTGATCTAGCCTTTTTTTGGTGGTTCTGCATCAGCACGATCCATTTATCATGTCATTTTGTGACCACTTTGTGTTACCAATTTGCAATTAATACTTAGGTTTCAACATCACTCATGGTGAACAATGGCTCTAAAGTTCCATGGCTGGTTAAAAAAATTATTTTTATATGGACATATATATGTGCGTGTGTGTGAGCTTCACATACCTACATGATACAGTGTTATGTCAAAAATATGTATCTGTGAAACTGTCAAAAGTTCTATCAAAAGAAACAAAATCCAATGTTTTTACAATGAATTCAATATTTCCCGCAGCCCGATCTGAAATGGAGTTTCGTTTTCTCAATAATATGCCGTGTTCGAAATCTAGCTGCTGGCAAGCTTCTCCAGTGACATGCAGTCCTCTGCCACCGTGGAGGCCGCTACTCTTATTAGCGGTTTAGATGGCCTTGGATATATTGCCTCAAGAGTGGTTTCCTCTTCCACTGTTTAAACTACAAAGCCGATGTTCTAGTGTGGAGGTCGCCCGACTTTTTCTGTCTTCTGTCCTCTCTCTCTCACACTCTTCGGTAGATGTTCTGATTATTGTGATTACTTTATTGGCCTGGTCAAATTGAATTTTGCCCAAGCAGCTACAGCTCGTGGCTCAGAATCAACTCACATACCTTTATTTTTTTTATTCATTTATTTATTTTATTTTTAAGCTAAAACATACTGTACTTTGTCTGATGCTGTTGGAGTGACAGATCTTAACGGACAGCTCGCACATTCCAGAGTACATAGTGACATGTATTTCAGGGATAACAGGAGATGACATACAGTGCAAAGGAACTATGAGAGATGGTATAGTAATTGACAGATGGCATCTTAGTGTGCACCCTTCTACATAAATTCATTTCACATTTTATAGGTGTTTGATGATATAATTCCATTTTCTCTGGATGTGAAGAATGATGTGAAGTGACAAGCTGTAAAAGCTCGAGCTTATATTGTGAAACTATGAATGCAGATACTACAGGGCACTGTATTTCTACATGTCACACGAGTTAAAGATTTCTCCTGAAAGGTTTAATTCCTGCATGCTGATGCAAAAAAAAATCAATTAGATCGATGAAACAAAGCCTCTGTCTTTCTTGCCTCCACCAGTTACCTCCACCCGAGAATAAATTCCGTCATCGAGCATTTTCTCTCCCTCGCAACCTCCCTCCTTTTCTCTGCAAACTGTTTGATCAGTTTGATTCGTTCAAACAGAATACGGCTCTCTGTGTTTTCCAGGCAAACTTTCCACTCCACAGGTGCCGTATCTCAGTGTACTTTTCATTTATTTTTAATGGCAGGCCCTTCAGGCATTGGACTCATGAGCCGTCTTCCTCTTGCACACTCCGGTCTGTCGTCGTGCTCTCGTCCTCTGAGGGTTCCCCTGATGGTGAGGGTAAACGGCTTGAAGTCGAGGTCGTCCTTTCGTTAAGCATGACTCTCTGACTGCTAAAGCTACGGTCGTCGCTTTGAGAGCAGGATGTCTCTTCACTGAACTCATGCCTAATGGATCTGAGAGTCCCACAGTGAAGCTGGTGGAGAGCTAACCACTGAAGCAGAGACTCACCTGATGAATGGAACAGAATAGAAATCTGTTGCCCCCCAAATCTCTACCTTACCAAGACTAGATTAGCACAAAGAAATACTAAAAATACTAAAGATTCTGTTTTTAAATTGTCTAATGTCTGACTGAGAAGACCCCAGACAAGCGACCTCTTGTGGTCACGCAGATGATGATTGCTCTCTCTTAGACACAAAGTCCAAAGTAGAGTGAGGAGGTCTGCATGGGTGGTTAGGCGTAAATTTACACTTAAATTTCCCAACATGTACTGGATGGATTGGCACAGCATTTCTGTCGAGACAGTCATGGTTCCCAGACAATGTCTCCTAATAGCTTTTAATGATGCCATGACTTTTCCTCAAGCAATGTGAGTTTGACGTTTGTGGTTTGGAGTGAAATGTTTGGACAACTATTGGATGGATGGCCATGAAATTCTTTACAGACATGCCCCCCCCTCAGGATGAATTGTATTAACTTGGAGAATTTTATCGCACGTCATCATATGGTCCAAATTTCACTTTGACCAATACTTTGGTTCATGACCAAATACCTACAAAACTAATCACAGCTGCATCGGCTTCAGCTGCACATTGAGTTTGGTGTGCGTTTGGAAATGTCAGAATGCTAACAGGCTATGGAAAACATCATACCTGCTCAATATTGGCAAGTTAGCATTGTCAAGGTAAGCACGTTAGCATGCTGTTTTTTTTTTTTGTTTTGTTTTCACGACTCAGCTGTCCCTCAAAGACCTATTTTAAAATTTTAAAAAAAGTCTTGTTGAACATCCTGTAGTGGTACCAGGAAGAACAGCAACTCTGATTTGTACAAAATGTGACTAGAAAAAAACTAAGCTATAGGTCACCGAATGAAACAAACATCTCCTGTCCCGATTAGCTGTGTTTGATAAGCCTGTGTGCGCGACACTGACACAGTCACAGAGGTCTGTATTTTTCAATACAGCACGCCACCCCGGTGGAAATGCCAACTGGTGCAGCTGCCTCCAGTACATGAACTCTACATAAAGTCAATACATTAGCCACACACACACACACACAAAGCTGCCTCTGTGTGCTGCTTGCTCTCTGCCAGCACCGTGTCCCCAGAGGGGGCCTGGGAGATTCGGTGGTCATAGAGATGTCACACACACACACACACACATGCTTGCACATGCAGACACACACGAATGTGTTATACGTTGGTCATTCATATACATAGTAGCGCAGCAGCTCTTAAGCCCACTGGCTGACATATGCACAATGCACGTAGCGGGAAGCCAGGCCCCTCCTGGGTGTTAAACACCCGTGTGTTTGCCAAGCTTGCAGTCAGAGGCACAGGAGTAGAGGCGTGTGAGGTTGGAACTGAGACAGAGTTTCCTTCACTCTGCAGCCCTGTCCACAGCCCGCTGCTGCATGCTCGCCTGTCTGCCTCGAAATGAGCCTTTTCCTCAGGAAGAAGCCGGGCTTTATGAGTACACTGCTGTGCGCTCTGACCTGCCAATTAGGCAGAGGCTCTCTAAACTCTCCAGTCCGCAGCACTGCTATGTTACACCCCTTAGGATTCACAGCAAGTCCTTAACACATCTTCGGGCATGGGCATCTGTTCCAGCTGTATCGCAAACCAACAGGGCTTGCACTAGTGGGTTAGAAACTGGTAATAAGGAATTCAGAGTGCTGCATGACAGCTTAAGTAGATATATGTATGCATCAGACCTTAAACAAGGGGAAGTTTCTTATGTAGGCATAATGTAAATTATACATAGCAGTTACAGGACCGTATCTATGCATACATACAGTGTACTGTATTTGCACTTGCACTTATTATTTAGCCAGCAGAATTTCACAGTAAGTCCCTCTGGCGTTTCACTGCTGTGGTCCTTAAAGAACAATATTTCACTATAATAGAGAATAAATAGAGCCAGACAACAAAAGCTGCCACTGTAAATCATCTTTCAGCCATTTTAAAGCCGCCCCAAGCTGCTGTTTGTCTTTGAACAGCCACCTGAACTGTTCCTCAACAACAAATGAATTAAAAACAAAAAAAAAACAAAAAAAACAACTGAATAAATGATTTAATTCATCAATGATTAACCTGCTCTTTTTCTTTTTCTTTTTTCTTTTTTCTTTTTTTTTTTTGGAAAGGTCTGATACACCAACTTGGCTCAGAATACTGTTTCAGCCTCTTGTGATTTCACACTAAATTATGTAAGACATTAAGCATGCTGAAGCTATCACCAAGCGCTCATCAACTGCTCACAAAAGCTCTAATGGCTTTCAGAAAAGTTTTTTTTTTTCATTAATGTTCAACAGTTTTCAGCATCATTTCATTTGAATAATTTAGGAATCTCCAGAAGCTGTTGGCCGGTTTTACAAAGCAGAGACAACAGTCCTAAAGCCTTTAATTGTTGGCCTTTTATTTTTTTTCTTTTAACTCTATCAAAGTGGTTCAGATAAGCTTTTAATAGGAGCGCTTGGGTGTATTATCGGAACACAGCCTCTGTGCTTTGCTCTCTTAATAAAGTGGATTATGGCTTGGAGAAATTGAACAGTAGGGAAAATGGCCTCATGAATGAATTAGTCATCTGCAACAGATTACTGCTGCTATAAAAGCATGTATCTCATTTCGACCTTCGCAACAGCAGAAAAGCCTTGTTGTCACCTTCAGAGTCAGGGGGCCGTATCCCGAGCTGGATTAAATCTGCTGTGTTGCATTTAATCCTTTACTGGTGTTTTGCAGGAAATAGTTGACATGGTAACCTGGATAGTATTAGTTTTGAATTTTATGTAGAGACTTATTTCACCTCCAGCGTCCTTGACACCCAGTGACCACATAAAGCATCTATTTTATATTTTACTTGATATAACTGTGATACAAATAGCTTCCTCCTTCATCTCAATGCTTTGTGAGTCAATGGTAGAATTCTGCTTTTGATGTTATGAGCTTTTCTGCCGGTAATGCAACTTCCTGGCATTACTTGATTGGCCAATGAATGCAGTGCGTTGTAGCAAAAGTTGATTAGAGTTGGATTTTTTTTCTTTCATTCTCCCAAAGAGTGCCACAAAGAGTGATAGATCACCTTGAAGGATCTGCCATGCGAGAACAGGTGTCTGTAGTGTTGAAGTGGAATTAAAAGAAGATTCAAGAAGATTACAAGTTTCCAGGATTTTTGGCTCTTGGTGACTATGGCAACACAAGCATGAAAGTTGGAAGATACATTAGCAACTGAACTATAGTAACTTTAGCAAAAACTAAAG
This sequence comes from Nibea coibor, assembly GCA_023373845.1. Taxonomy (NCBI): domain Eukaryota; kingdom Metazoa; phylum Chordata; class Actinopteri; family Sciaenidae; genus Nibea; species Nibea coibor. The sequence continues at coordinate 6,070,824 of CM041720.1, read as the reverse complement.
CTTAACTCTCTACGTTTCATGTGTAGCTGTGTGCGACCAGAAGGGTCACATATATTACAGATAGTCTCATTAGAGTGTGTGTCTGCGGGAGGTTGAGTTCTGGTTTTGTTTACGCTGTTGCAGTCTGAATAAAGCCACCCATCTTTTCCCTTTACGAGTTGTTTCCAAAGGCCCCGCCACTATAAAGCGTCACCAGCACTCAAGTGTCTCCTATTAAAGCGCAAACTTTAAACCATGTGAGGGGCCTGCCTGGAGCAGTTGGCTTTGCACTGTATGCCTCTCTAAGGAACAGAAATGTCACCGAGCAAGAAAAACAGCAATCATCTCTCCTTATGCTCTTTCTCTGCGGCTTTTCCAGTACTTTTCGAGGTCCAGGAAGCAATGAATAAACAATAGGGGAAGCAAGTATTACATGCACAGCCCAGAGCCTGAACATGCAGGGCGGTGTCCTTCCACACGTGTGGCTTTGTCGCATCCGTCCTGCCTCGTGCCTAGTTGACAAGTTCCATTTCCTGGCCTGGGTGGGCCCTGTCTAATTAGGATGAACCATCCTCCATTATTGAAAAGGTATAAAACAAACAAAACCCACCAACCGATCCGGTCTTTTCTGGTTGGGAAAGGTCTAAGGTAAAGCAGATATGACGGAAGGAAGAGTAAAGAAAATAGGATAAGAAAAAAGTAATTGAAGTAGCTTGTAGCCCAGTGATCTGGAAACACTATATTATTACTTTTATGTTTCCTTCCATATGCTGTTCTTCCTATAGAGCTCCTGTCGCTTCCTCAAGCACACCCCGAATCCTCCCATCCTCATCCCAGCGCTCCACCCCCCCTCCTCTCAGGTACATTTAGGCTAATGTACCATTTAATGAAATAGAATAAAAAAAAAAAAATCATGCATTGTCATCATGTCCTTGACTGTAGGAGCTTGGTAAGCCTTTCAAGCGCTTCATCAGTAGTCGAAGCAGGAATCTTGCGTGAAACGACTGGACCAAAACTTCCCCCGGTGGTGCAAATGTTCACCTTTGATTCAACACATGGTGTAGGTAACTGACTTTAACCCTTTTTTTTGTGTATATATATACACACAAAAGACTGCAGGTCTTGCATCCCTACCGTGTTTCTGTGACAATCTGTGGAGACGGAGAAACAGGAGAAAACACATTATTATAATAGCTCTGCCTGCCTTCCAGTCTTGTTTGTGCTCCTTCAGACATTAAACAAATTACCCCTCATTTCCACCGAGGTAAAGCTCGGAACAGATGCTTTTCAGAAGGCAAAATCAGCTGTCATGGAGGCTTAATGTGTTTGAGTAGTGGGAGCTGGAGATGGTGGGGCGCGCACGCACGCGAGGACTCTTTTATGGTTAAACAAGAAGAAGTGAAGTGAAGACGAGTCATTTGCTGCATTAAGGCGCCTACAGGTTATGTGATATAATGCGATGCAGTAGCAAAGTGCTGGAGAAATCATCCATTGGAACCAGTTGAGTCATTAAAATCCCATCCCTTGTTCTCAAACACAGCCTCATTAAAGGAAGCCAAAGTGACGGCATAGGGTTGTTGTTCTTTTTTTCAACAGATATTCTCTGAAAATATTATAGTATTTTGATATGAGCATTGATTTGATGAAAAACTATTCCCAGCTGCAAAAAGACACCATCAGAAGAAAACAAGGTCATTATAGTTAACAAAGTAACCCTGTATTCATGAGCCCTCATTCAGAGCGGGAAGCGACAAACAACTTTGGCTAATTTTACATCAACTCACATATCACAGTTAAACAAAAGGATGTAGGGATGATCGGTTCAACTTGTATCTCTTGTCAAGCTGAACATGCTTTCTCACTTAGAGAAACGCACATTAGAGAACAGCGGACTGTTGCTCATTAGTTAGAGTGCATTTACACCGCGAGGTCTAGCCGAACAAACGGCGTACGCTACGGCCTCCTCTTGTCGCATACATTACACGAGGCACCTTCTTTTGTGCCACTTGCATTATTCATGTTGCAGCCACTGGTTTTGTCACAGCCAATGACCTTGGCTCCCCATCGCTGTAGGCCAAAAGTGCTCATGCGAAATGCGTTTGACCGTGGTGATGGTTCAGGGTCATGGTACAGTTTTCTAGCTGAGATTTTTTGGGAGCAAACAAAGTCTGTTGAAGCACGCACATTTCCAACTCAGCAGCTTTGCACTGCTTTTTTGGGTCTGTTTGAGCTCATTGTTTCGGTGCCATGGCACACTGAGGCTAAAAGGGCTCAGAAAATGCTACTAGCAGGTCTTTTTTTGGGGGGCAGGTCTTTCTTGCAGTCCCATTTTCATCACATCTGGTTAGACTCAAATTTTCAATCAAGACTCTGTCTGGACTGAGAACTACCTTGCTGACCTCTCCGTGGTCTTCTGTGGTTTTCCCTTCGGTCCCCCTCTTGTTCCACTCTTGTTTTAGCCGCGGTTTTGGAGCGCCTGGGAAGTGAGTCTAGGCTACTTTGTGTTCGGGCTAGCGGTGGTTTGCGGCCGCCAGATCTGTCCATTGGTGTCATGTCAACCGCTTTATGGCCAGATGACATCATCCTGAGTGCTTTACTGAGGCGACCCTTCCCCTGCAGCAATGATATGCATATTGAATTAAGAAAACACATAACAAAGCACCTAAAACACACACACACACACACATATGAGTGTGCACAGTGACATGAAGAAATCCATTAGGACTTCTATGATGTAAGACTGAATAGATAAAAGGTAAGTCCGTGCTTGTTGTGACGTTTCTCCAGAGAATAAATGAAAAGACTGGTAATAGCCCTGGATCCAAGCAGACTTCAACCCCCCTGCAGATGACAAGGCTGCTTGTCATATTCTTCCAAGATCCCTAGATTCAGGGTTATTGAGAGTGTCACTGTCTCTTTCGGTTTGTGCACAGTGAGTCTGCTTGTGGGTACCCACGTGCACATATGTCATTGTACGAGCCTCTCTCCAAGACTTTCCGTGTGTATTTATGCGCCTATTTCCTCGGCAACTTGTGTGTTTCTGTATGAACTGCCTTGCGTGTGTATGCAGCTGTCCTGTCCACTCTGGGCTGTTGTGATTTAGGTTACCATCTAAGTGACAGACAGGTCAGTGCCGTCCTCAGAGGTATGAAGCCGTCACATCAATAATAAAGCCAGCTGTCAAACTGAATTGTTCGGCGCGTGCGGGCGAGCCACTCGATGAAATTCCTGACATCGGTAACGCTATCGAGGTGGCAGAGTTGAAACGCGGGATATTGCCGCAATATTGCCCTGCGTTCGCGTGCACGCTTGAGTTATTGTTTGGGATTTTGAGAAGGATTCTGAATGACAAGCTCTGATAGCGGTGGGCAGGTGTCTTCAATAAAACAGCATAAAGTGGACATCAAGAGCCTGTGCGTGTATTCTTTTGTACCGGTAGGAAAATCCATGTCAAACATTTTTACCATCACGACATGCACAAACTCTGTGTCAGGCATGAGAAATGAGAAATCAACACAATAAACCAAATAAAATGTCACATTTCACGGGATGGTTTTCTAAGCAGTGTGAGGAAAAGAGGGGGAAAAGGTTGGGTCCTTCTCGTGTGGTGACACTCCCGCAGATTGTCTTACATTATTAAGAAGTGTACACCACTTTGTTGCTCTTAAATGGTACGTGGCTATAGGAGGAGACTGTGAAAATGGCCTTACAGCACAATAGTAATAGCCGCTCACATGCCTTTTAATGGCACTGGCTTTATGGAAAAGAGCATGGTTTAGCAATAAAATTAGACAGGTGAGACGTGTACGGCACTTTCCCAGCTCTTTGCGACAACTGACAACTTAATGGATTTCCCTGGTTTGAAAGCTCTGTTTAAAATCCCTCCAGCGTCATTGTTGGAGAAAAGGCTAAGCCAAGGCCCGGGCTGTGAAACTGCCTTTCTGTTCACATTTCTGTCAAGATGCAAAACTCTCCGAGATCCTACTGGAGAAAAGAGGCATTTCCTCCCTTTCGGATGCGTCGCTTTCTTGCATTTTCAATCTGACAGAGGAGAGGGAGCATGCATGACACTCCCTCTCATGAGGTCCCGTGAGGAAACCAAGTGTTCTGAGAAAAACCCAGAGTTCACCTGACATCAGTGTGACATTTCTTTGTCAGTTTGAGAAAGGGAAGCTTACTTGTTCCGCTCTCTTGTACGAAAAGAGCCAAATGAATAATTGAGAGCTTTTTTGTGACCATCAGGTTGACAACCACTGCCTCACTGGAAGACTCTCCTGGTTTTTGGCTTCATGATTATTTTATGATGGAGAGGTGTACATGCTTTGAGTTAAAAGCATCCGCTGGTATTTTCATTGTAAAATAATGAGCTGTTTACATTCAGCGTGTCTTCCCGAAACCTAATGTGTGCATGTGTTTTTTTTTTTTTTTTTTATTGTTGCATCCTGGCATATGTTTGTGTGCGCCTGTGTACAAGATGAAAGCAATATAGGGGCCAGCTCTTTAAAATGTTGCTCCGCAGCACCACTAAAAGTCTGAAAACCCCACAGGGGTTAAGGGAAGAAGTAAAGCCTGAGGTACGTTTTTGATTGTTACGCTTCTGGCTGTGAGTCCCCGCTTGAAACCTGCTGTATGTTGTTACCATCTCAGTCCCCAATCACTCCTGTTTCCCTGAGAGGCCAGCATTGTATTATATAGTGGCATCTTTGCCGTTTTTATTGAGAATGGGTGACAGGAAAGAGACAGGTGAGATGAAATGTAGCAACCTGGGTAACATGTCACATGGTTCGCCTACTAAGATGAGCTTCCCATGTACAACACTACCTGCTCAGCACCAAGACAGACAATGTTGTCAAATAGCTGGTGGACATGGGGAAGCATTTAGCAGCTACAGAGCCAGATGTTTCCTTAAGATGTTAGCTAAGATGTTGCTCTTACATTGAGGTTGCCAGACTCTAAATAAATAAGTTTCTGTATATCTGCTGCACGTGTAAATAGGAAACTGCATTTATTTTATTTACAAGGTTTATTCACAAAAATAGATTCCAAAGCAATCAGATTTTTTTGTGAATTGTCTT